>JBBDGP010000509.1:5535000-6135000 GCA_037952835.1 Lithobates septentrionalis
AGTTTCAATGAATGTCAATGGACGGCGTGAGTTGCAAACAAATGGTCATATTGTGAAAACTATCAGGACTATGGCTTAGCCGTGGACATGTTTAGTGGCAGCAGGGATAGCTGAACGTTTTGATATAAGATTTGTGTAGGTGGGCTTGAAAATGAGTGAGTGGCGGCAGTTTAGAAATCATGTTCTGATTTTCCAGCTTTTGTCATCTCCCACTCTAGTTTCCCCATTCATTCCTATGGGACCAATTTCGCCGCAAAAACGACGATATTTCGTGAACCATTCGGCGAAACGTTCCACAAAGTAATAGCACACCATTCGGGAACAATCCGCACGTTTCGGTATATTACTTGTCTATGTAGTGTAAAAACTGTGGGAGGAGTTAGGGTGGTAAATTTGGCTATAATAATAAGAATAATATATATGTGAGATAACAGTAAGTGGTCTTGCTATGCAAGAACACTTAATAATCAAGGAAATTGCTGCCAACACCTAGCAGTGTCTCCATATACAAAGTTAAATAAACTGGGGTAAATGGTGTGGCACCAAAACCCATTAAATCTACCAGGCAATATAATAAATAATGATCAAAAGATGTGTCAAAACATGTGTTTCATTTTAATTCAATAACAACAATATCATAAAAATATCAGTGTGCTGAATAAACAATTAAAAAATAATTCCACTATCATGATGTGCTGAATCCATTATAAGTGAAAATAATAATAACAGAAAAGTGTCCAAATGCCCTACCAGGCAGTTAACCCGAAAACCAGTGCTGCTAATCCAGATAATGCATGAATAAAAAAGTCCATCAGATACTGTGTAAATGTCAAAAAGTGAAGTAAAACAATTCTTTGATTCAGTGATTTCAAAGCTCTACCAATTTGCAGGGTTTCAGTTCATCTGAAAAGTAGACCTATTTTTATATACAGGTCATATAGCACTTTTTTTTTTTTGCGCTATAAACATAAAAAGACCTCAATTTTGAAATGATTATTTTATAATTATTATTCCTTTGAAATAAACAATATTTTTTTACTTTTTGCTATAAAACATATCCAGTAAAAATTGGAAACATCTAATTTCTTCATCAATTTAGGCCAATATGTATTCTTCTGCATATTTTTGGTAAAAAAAATCCCAATAGGCATATATTGATTGGTTTGCGCAAATGTTATAGCACCTACAAACCCTGGAACATTTTTATTCATTTTAATTTATTTATTTATTTTTTACTAGTAATGGCGGTGTTCAGCCACTTATAGCAGGACTGTAGCATACATTTGGACACTAACTGACACTTTTGACACTTTATGGGGACCAGTGACACTAATACATTGATCAGTGCTAAAACATATGCACTGTCACTGTACTACTGACCCTGGCTGGGAAGGGGTTAACATCAGGGGTGCTCAAAGGGTTAACTGTGTGCCTAGCCTGTGTTTTACTACAGTGTGGGAGGTGCTTTTACTAGGGGACGACATGGATCCCAGTTCCTGCTTTGCAGAGACACAGGATCCATGCCTTTCCTTCAGTCAGAATGGCGATCTGCCTTGTTTACATAGGAAGACTGCTGTTCTGTGTCTCTGCAGAATGATTGGCGGGTGCTGGCGAATATTGAGTCTGCAGTACCCGCTGATAAGCTCCAGCTGTATATAATCTGCGGGCCGTTGGTGGCGAGTATTCGTGCCCGCTACTTGAAAGAGCTGGATCATATATATATATATATATATATATATATATATATATATATATATATACGTGAGACGGTGCACAGCTGCCGCCCTGGAGCAGTCAGCAATTGGTTAACCAGCCCTTTTAACATGCTATATTACACCAAGATGTCCAACCAGGTGAGTCTTTCCATCTGAGTGTATCTCTGACATTGGATTCTATTACATTTAGATGCAATTCTCCTCTATTGAACAGTGATTGAAGATTGTCTGATTTGAGCCATAAATCATTATGATGAGAATGTCTAATGACAATGTTTGATTGCTGTGATACATGGTATTCTGTTTTCCCGACCACCTAAAGAGGTGAGCACTTTACACAAATTTATTACATTGTTTGGATCTGCTGGTATTCTAATGCCGTGTACACACGACCGGACTTTCCAGCAGAAAAGGTCCAACAGAATCATTCCGTCGGACATTCCGATTGTGTGTGGGCTTCATCTGACTTTTTCTTTCTAAAATTCTAACAGACCTAGAAATAGAACATGTTTCAAATCTTTCCGACGGACTCAATACCTATCGGGAAAAACGTTCGTCTGTATGCTAGTCCGACGGACCAAAAACAACGCAAGGGCAGCTATTGGCTACTGGCTATTGAACTTCCTTTTTCTAGGCCCGTCGTACGTCATCGCGTTCTAAACGAACGGACTTTGGTGTGATCGTGTGTAGGCAAGTCCGTTTCAGCGGAACTCTGTCGGAACTCTGTCGGAAAGACCGTCAGAGTCTACTCTGATGGAAAGTCCGGTCGTGTGTACGCGGCATTAGAAGAAACCTGTTTCTTTTTAAATTTCTTTTGGTTTACATCCCTTTGTGGCTGCTCAAGGATTAATAATTACACAAGAGTTGATTTGTGTTGGATTTCCATACTCCCCCTGTTTTCAGAGGTTTAAATAGTATCTTCACTTTGGTTAAGAAAAAAACATTCCCCTCTGGGTGATCTTTGTACTTTAAAGGGATTTTACCAACTTTGTTGTAGATTTCTACCTTGTTATTCTGAAGAAATAGCAGTTTCTTTGTCTGCATCAATTTAATGTGGATAGAGCTGACTTTATCATTTTTAGCTGCTGCACGTGCAGGGCTCTAGCGAGAAGAGTGGCAGGATCTGAATCCCTTTCTAGCTCAGAGCACTATCATACACCTTTGGCCATGATATGATCATTTCCCGCAGACAAATTGGATGTTTCTACCTAATAAAGCTCTTAGGCCTCAGGGAGACCAGGAAGCACACAGAGGCCTAGTGAACTCAGTACATAGTAGCCATGGACTAACCCTCTGATAATAAAAATATTTGCATTTGCTGGACTCCCTAGAACTTCTCTTAATAAGAGCCACAGTTATACGTGATATAAAATTATATATTATATTATATAATATACTATTATATACTATTCACCTTCCTGATGTCATGTGAAAGTTACAAATATTTTGTGCCCCTATTGTTATATATGTTAACTGTTTTTACAGATATGTTATTTTCAGCACCCCCCTAAGCCTCTCTCCATCAGTCATAGATCTCCCCCTACCCTATTAAACTAAAGGTGGATGTAGCCACAAGGTATTAACATTTTTCTTTGTTAACTCCTATCAATCGTTGGATGCACAGGTACCTCTGACCCCTGAAGAGATGAACTTGGGGTGGTAATTATTGTGTTTCATACTGCACTCCATACAGTTGAGACCGCTTGACACTGCCTGCACAGAGAGAGAGACCGCTTGACACTGCCTGCACAGAGGGAGAGACTGCTTGACACTGCCTCCAAAGAGAGAGAGACCGCTTGACACTGCCTGCACAGAGAGAGAGACCGCTTGACACTGCCTGCACAGAGAGAGAGACCGCTCCACATTTCCTGCAGTGCGAAGGGGTCACTCTCTGTGGGGGCAGTGCAAAGTGGTCACTCTCTGTGGGGGCAGTGCGAAGTGGTCACTCTCTGTGGGGGCAGTGCGAAGTGGTCACTCTCTGTGGGGGCAGTGCGAAGTGGTCACTCTCTGTGGGGGCAGTGTGAAGGTGCAGTGCGAAGGGGTCACTCTCTGTGGGGGCAGTGCGAAGGGGCAGTGCGAAGGGGTCACTCTCTGTGGGGGCAGTGCGAAGGGGCAGTGCGAAGGGGTCACTCTCTGTGGGGGCAGTGTGAAGGTGCAGTGCGAAGGGGTCACTCTCTGTGGGGGCAGTGTGAAGGTGCAGTGCGAAGGGGTCACTCTCTGTGGGGGCAGTGCGAAGGGGCAGTGTGAAGGGGTCACTCTCTGTGGGGGCAGTGCGAAGGGGCAGTGCAAAGGGGTCACTCTCTGTGGGGGCAGTGCAAAGGGGTCACGCTCTGTGGGGGCAGTGTGAAGGGGTCATGCTCTGTGGGGGCAGTGCGAAGGGGTCACGCTCTGTGGGGGCAGTGCGAAGGGGTCACGCTCTGTGGGGGCAGTGCGAAGGGGTCACGCTCTGTGGGGGCAGTGCGAAGGGGTCACTCTCTGTGAGGGCAGTGCGAAGGGGTCACTCTCTGTGGGGGCAGAGCGAAGGGGTCACTCTCTGTAGGGGCAGTGCGAAGGGGTCACTCTCTGTGGGGGCAGTGTGAAGGGGTCACTCTCTGTGGGAGTAAAGGTTTCCCAGCCATTAGAATACAGTGATCACTGCTGCCAGCTATAGCAGCCAGCAGTGATTGCCAAAAAAAAAAAAAAGAAAGACATGCTGGCTGTACTGAAGTCAGTTGATAGATTGAATTCTGTACAACCAGTCTGCACATAGATCAAAATTCTGCTGGTTCAGCAGAAAATTAAATATGTCTATGGTGGCTTAGGGCCCTTTCACACTGGGACGGGAGCGGCGTCGGCGGTAAAACGCCGCTATTATTAACGGCCTTTTACCGTCGGTATTCGGGGGTAAAACCCCGAAAGCGGGGGTAAAACCGCCCCGCTAGCGGCCGAGAAAGGGTTAAATACCACCGCAAAGCGCCGCCGGCGGTATAGCCGCGCTGTCCCATTGATGTCAATGGGCAGGAGCGGTGAAGGAGCGGTATACACTCCGCTCCTTCACCGCTCCGAAGATGCTGCTAGCAGGACTTTTTTTCCCGTCCTGCTAGCGCACCGCTCCTGTGTGAAAGCCTTTGGGGCTTTCACACTGGAATGAAAGCAGCGGCTGTTTCGGGTCGGTTTGCAGGCGCTATTATTAGCGCAATAGCGCCTGCAAACCGCCCCAGTGTGAAAGGGCTCTTTAGTTCACCAGTCTTTGAGTTTAATATCCTCAAATCTTCTGAAAGGAGTGCTCCACTTAGGTGTAGAAATTCACTTTGAACTCCACCTTATTTCCAGAACACTTTATGTATTAGATGTGCAAACAATAAGGTGAGAGCGCATCGAATACCTACAGAGGGTAATGGAAATAAGGTGGAGTTCAAAGTGAACCGTGTCATTACCTGCAGGGACTGGCATTTAGGGGGTTAAAACAGGCAGGGGTGAAATGTGATATCACCTCCTCTGTCTGTCACTTTTCAGTGGAGTGGCAGTGCCTGCTGCAAGTGAATACAAGCCTTTGGGCTCACACTGGTGTACTGGTGGGTTTCCATAGCCACAGTCCCTCAGACTTCTTTTAGGTTGCACATTTTTGCTGAATTTTCTGAAAGTGCACCAAAGATGCAGCATTCAGGACGTTTTGTACACTTTAAGAACATGCAGTAAAATGTGCAGCCTCTATGGGACCAGGGGCAACATGCAGGAAGACTGCCAGTACACAGCACTGCAGACAACCTGCAGCATGCCAGTGTGAGCCCACATCATAACACCTAGGGCAAGCAAAGTAATGTGTCTGCTAGAAAAAAAAAAAACCTCTTTGGCTGCAGAGAGGGGGAGGGAGGAGGAGTTCACTTACTTGGACGGTCCCAGCATTCGAGCCGACTGCTCAGATTTAACTTTCCCGCCCACACATCTTCTTCACAGACAGCACACGGGCTGCCCGGAGTGTGGGCGGGGCTGCCCAGAGTGTGGGCGGGGAAAGAGAGCAGGTCCAGCCTCTGCCAGCCATTAGTGTGGAGGAGGGAGGGGCTGGGCGGGGCTGGGCTGTGCTCTGTAACACAGACTGTCAGCCCTGAGACATCGCTGGCTCACAGTACTGAATGGAGATGCCGCACTCGGCCAGCTCAAAAACTGCGCATGTGCGATTTTGAGCTGGCAACACAGCAGCCTTTATAGAGCATATGAGAGCAGCCCAGGGGGCAATTGCATCTCTGCCCCCCGGCCCAGCCCACCCCTGAGTGCAGGACACAAGTGGCAGCTGCAGAGAAGAGGATCTCAGCAGGAAAACCACTTGTGGTTGTATCTGAACTGTGCATAATCCAGCATCAGCTAAGCAGGAAAAAAAAATATTATGGTGGGAGAGTGAAGTTCCTCTTGAAAAACACAAATTATGCACTCACTGAAATAAAGATTTAAAATATGTCAATCAGCCTCTGTCCTGTTGGTTCCTCAAGGCCAGGAAAGGAAGCAACTGGACTTGAACATTGGTGGCAGCCTCTAGTCTTGTTAGTCTTGTGGACAGTATAGTATTGCAGAGCCTAGCAGAGAAGTGACTTGCAGATGAGGACTCCTGAGGATGAGGTCGCACGCTACAGAGCTAGGAGGGGGCATGGCTATCAAGCCTTTCCACATTTTTAGAAAAAGGAACTAAGTAGCTGCTGTACATCTAAACAGGCAGCAAAGGCTGTGGCACAACAAGGCATAGCCAGCCATCTAATTGACACAAATTTACTTTCTAGGATTCAATATTTTTTTTAATTAAAATATTAAACAATAATACAGGAAAAGAAGATGTGAAAATAAATTCATTTATATAATGTTGGCTATAAATATAGAATATGCTTATCATGTTATCAATCATAAGTCAATGTACAGTATAAATGGTAATACAGTCTTAAAAGTGAATATAAATCATGGATTTATACATATTGTAGCACTATTCTAGTATAGATAAATGTTGGTGTGAAATAAATTAAAGAGATGGAACAGGAAAGAAAAGAATAGAAAAGAAAAGAGAAAGAATATAAATGAGCTTCTTGAGGCTAATATAAGCAATCTTTTGATAGCAAAGACCTATCAAAGTCTTTTGGAAAATATGATTCAATCCACAGAGAATTATCTCAAATTTATGGTATTTATGGTGAAGGATGGCAGCAAATTTATTTTTTGGACATATACCACATTTCTTTTCCATTGATATTTCTTATGTTATTATAGCCATAACTTAATAACAAAAACAGATGTTCCGACTAGAAACAAGCTCTTCTAATGAGCAACACTGTGTTAAATGCAAACAGTAAGATTCTAAATGAGGTTGGGTAAGTCGTTCAGGGAGAGGATCTAGACGGGGAAGTGGGGAAGGGGGAGGGATGGGGGGATTGAGGGATGGGGGGAGGAAGGAAGGAGGAGGAAGGGCACCAGCGGACCTTAGATAAACAGATAGGTGTTCATAGCGGTGTAGTTATATTTGAACATTACATTTTGGAGATTGTAACCAAAGCGACTACATAGCTATAAATTTGCCTAAGTGCTAGTTTTTCCTAGCTACTATTCTTTCTATTTTACACTGGAAGTTAAGATCAGCGATAGTGCTTAAAATGGAAGGGATTTCAGTAGTTTTCCATAACCTGGTAATGTTTAGTTTGGCAGAATAGGGTAAGTTGATGACAACATATCTAGATTGAAGTGGGTATTTTTCTATGCCAATATGTAGCAAGGCTAGTGCAGTAATGGAGGAGACTAGAGCGAAAACTTGGTTCCAGTAGGAACTCAAGGATTTGCAAAACCAAAGGGTATGGGCGATGGAGCCTATACTACCGCAGTTTCTCCAGCAGGAGGGTGCGTGACCTGGGTACATTTTAGATCATCGGTAAGGCGTTAAATACCATCTGTGGATGTTTCTCTGATAGGATTCCCAGTGGTTGGTACAGCGAGATGCTTTAACCACCTCAATACAGGGCACTTTCACCCCCTTCCTGCCCAAACCTTTTTTCAGCTTTCAGCGCTGTCGCACTTTGAATGACAATTGCGCAGTCATGTTACACTGTACCCAAATTAAATTTTTATCATTTTGTTCCCACAAATAGAGCTTTCTTTTAGTGGTATTTGATCACCTCTGTGGTTTTTATTTATTGCGCTATAAACAAAAGAACAGGGATAAGTTTGAAAAAACACAATATTTTTTACTTTTTGCTATAATAAGTATCCAATTTTTTTTTTAAAAAACAATTTTTTTCTCAGTTTAGGCTGATACGTATTCTTCTACATACTTTTGGTAAAAAAAATCGTAATAAGCGTATATTGATTGGTTTGCGCAAAAGTTATAGCGTCTCCAAAATAAGGGATTGATTTATAGCATTTTTATTATTTTTTTTTTCTTTTATAAGTCATGGCGGCGATCTGCAATTTTTATCATGACTGTGATATTACGGCGGACATATCGGATACTTTTGACACATTTTTGGGACCATTCACATTTATACAGCGATCCATGCTATATAAATGCATTGATTACTGTATAAATGTGACTGGCAGGGAAGGGGTTAACACTAGGGGGTGATCGAGGGGTTAATGTGTGTCCTAGGGAGGTGATTCTAACTGTGGGGGGAGGGGACTGACTGGGGGAGGTGACCGATCGCTGTCCCTATGTACAAGGGACACACATCGGTCTCCTCTCCTCTCTGACAGGACGTGGATCTGTGTTTACATACACAGATCCACGGTCCTGCTCGGTTGCTGGACAATCGCGGGTGCCCAGCAGACATCGCGGCCGCCGGGCACGCGCATCCGGCCCCAAGTGACATGTCGCATCCGGTCCCAAGCCCCCTAGTGGCTCGGAAAGGCGGTCACGTCATATGACTTCCGCCCAGAATGAGAGCTGCTTCGTCCTGCCGTCATATGACAGTGGGCGGGCAGCTACTGGTTAAAGGTTTCTGTAAATGCTCATAGCCACTGATCTTGGGTGAAAGGGACATTTAATTCTTCAGCCCATTTGTTTAGGTAATGTACTTGAGAGGAAGGTCGGGTGTTGCTAAAACAAGAGTACATCAGGGAAATACCTCTGCTAGAGCAGGGGGTAGAGAATTAATACTGGTAAATTGGTGCAGGGATATTTACTATGGAGGGTAGTTTAGAGGAGCTCAGAAAGTGAGAGATTTGCGTGTATGTGTAAACTTCTGAGCTTGGGAGTTAGACTTTATCTTGGAGGGCTTCAAATGTATGCAGCGAATCGTGGTTTACCATGTCCCCAATGGTTAGGATACCAGCGGAGTGCCGCTGGAATAGGTTCAAATCATGGATGCAGGAAGATATGGCTCTTACTGGTATTGGTAGTGATCTACTTGGTGAGTTATGGGGGTATGCATTTAAAAGTTTTCTCCAGGCCAACAGGGAGATCATAGGGTTCATTTTCTGTAGGGTTAGGGAGTATCCAGCTGTCGTTAGTAAGAGGTCTGTTAGGGTAGCAGGCTGTGGATATGAGACTTTCATGGTGGACCATATTTTTCGGGCGTCGGATGCCACTGTAAGTGCATAAAAGGATGAACAGACAAATAAAGCTATAGACTGAGCAGAGGCTTATAGCTTATGTGAACATAAAAGACAATCAAGAAATAAGATAGTAATTAGATAAAATAAGTAATTAGAAAAAGAAAGCAAAAAGAGAGATAAAGAGAAGGCTAAAGTGAGGAAAAAGAGAAGATATGGAAGTAAGAATGGAAGAGAGGTTAAAGAGTGGGATCAAGGGGGGGGGGGGTTGGAATGCGTGTCGTCATACTTTAGGGTAACAGTACCAATAAGTATGAAATTATGTGGAAGAAGGATAAACCACAGTCAGAAGAAGAGAAATTTCTGAAATTAGGTCATAAGGGTCCTATACAATGGTTAAAAAGGTAATCTCATACAGGTTGTGTTATGATTTCCTTATAGTGGAGTGAGGATGTGAACTTTGTCCAGGGTGCCCATGTTAAAGTGTGTCTCTGGGAAGTACCTCTAATGCTGTGAGTTATGTCCTCCAAATGATGAACCTCAGAGATCTTATGTAGCCAATTTTTTACTGATGGGATTGTGGGTTGTTCCCACAGAGTAGGGATTAGGGCCTTGGCAGCATTCAGTAGATGAGGAAGAAGTGAAGGTTTATAGGTACCAATTGTTTCTTTAGTAGCATGAAAGAGGACGGTCCAGGTATCAAGAGGGAGATTGATGTCTGTGATTTGTAATATAAGGTTAAGAACATTGGTCGAGAAGGGTCGGATGATTGGGCAATGCCACCAAATATGAGCGTGCATAGTTTTGTTCCCACAGCTCCTCCTGCACATTGGGGAGCTGTCGGGGAACATTTGGTACATTTTAACTGGGGTATAGTACCATCTGGAAAGTAGTTTGTAGTTGACTTCTGCCATTTTTGAGGCGAGTGAGGAGGTATGAGCGAGTTTTAAGACTTTATCTTTCAGAGTGTCTGTGAGGGGGGAATCTAAATCTAATTCCCATTTAGCCAGGAAGTGTGGGTATGTAGGGTTAGAGAGATCAGTAAGAGCTTTGTAAAATAATGAGATACCATGCAGTGGGGGGTCTTTTGGGTGGAGTATTTCTTCTATGCTATTTAGATCCTGTAGGCCTCGCAGTGGGTTGGGGAAGGATCTATAAAGCGTTGCAGTTGATGATATCTCCACTAATCCATAAATGTGATATGCTTAGAGCAGAGGATCCCAGAAAGAGGTTTAATTACATTGGCATGTGTGACGTGATGCAACAGGAGAGGTTCTCCTGAGGACCAGGATTTAAATCCTGGGTCCAATAGACCTGGTAAAAAATAGTGGTGGTTAAGAAGAGGCATCAGAGGGGAATCATAACTCCATGCAAACTTCCTATATATGGCATCCCAGATATCCAATGTGGACTTGGTGAGTGCTGAAACAGTGTGGGTAATGTTCCTAAAAGCGCGGGGTAACCATGGGACAACAGAGAGATCTACACCACTCAGAGAGTATTCTATTTGTACCCATAGTTTTGAATTAACAGCGTATTTCCAGTCTGCCAATCTAGATAATATGACAGCATGGTAATGTGTTATGCCCCGTACACACGGTCGGATTTTACGATGGAAAATGTCCGATCGGATCGCGTTGTGGGAAATTCCGACCGTGTGTGGGCTCAATCGGACATTTTCCATCGGATTTTCCGACACACAAAGTTTGAGAGCAGGATATAAAGTTTTCCGACGACAAAATCCGTTGTCGGAAATTCCGATCGTGTGTACACAAATCCGATGGACAAAGTGCCACGCATGCTCAGAATAAATAAAGAGATGAAAGCTATTGGCCACTGCCCCGTTTATAGTCCCGACGTACGTGTTTTACGTCACCGCGTTCAGAATGATCAGATTTTCCGACAACTTTGTGTGACCGTGTGTATGCAAGACAAGTTTGAGCCAACATCCGTCGGAAAAAATCCTAGGATTTTGTTGTCGGAATGTCTGATCAATGTCCGACCGTGTGTACGGGGCATTAAAGTTTGGGAGTGCCAGTCCCCCAGAGCACTTGGAGCGAAAAAGAACATAGTAACATAGTAACATAGTAGGGGAGGTTGAAAAAAGACACAAGTCTATCAAGTCCAACCTATGTGTGTGATTATGTGTCAGTATTACATTGTATATCCCTGTATGTTGCGGTCATTCAGGTGATTATCTAATAGTTTCTTGAAGCTATCAATGCTCCCCGCTGAGACCACCGCCTGTGGAAGGGAATTCCACATCCTTGCCGCTCTTACAGTAAAGAACCCTCTACGTAGTTTAAGGTTAAACCTCTTTTCTTCTAATTGTAATGAGTGGCCACGAGTCTTATTAAACTCTCTTCTGCGAAAAAGTTTTATCCCTATTGTGGGGTCACCAGTACAGTATTTGTAAATTGAAATCATATCCCCTCTCAAGCGTCTCCTCTCCAGAGAGAATAGGTTCAGTGCTTGCAACCTTTCCTCATAACTAAGATCCTCCAGACCCTTTATTAGCTTTGTTGCCCTTCTTTGTACTCGCTCCATTTCCAGTACATCCTTCCTGAGGACTGGTGCCCAGAACTGGACAGCATACTCCAGGTGCGGCCGGACCAGAGCCTTGTAGAGTGGGAGAATTATCGTTTTATCTCTTGCGTTGATCCCCCTTTTAATGCATGCCAATATTCTGTTTGCTTTATTAGCAGCAGCTTGGCATCGCATGCCATTGCTGAGCCTATCATCTACTAGGACCCCCAGGTCCTTTTCCATCCTAGATTCCCCCAGAGGTTCTCCCCCAGTGTATAGATTGCGTTCATATTTTTGCCACCCAAATGCATTATTTTACATTTTTCTACATTGAACCTCATTTGCCATGTAGTCGCCCACCCCATTAATTTGTTCAGGTCTTTTTGCAAGGTTTCCACATCCTGCAGAGAAGTTATTGCCCTGTTTAGCTTAGTATCGTCTGCAAATACAGAGATTGAACTGTTTATCCCATCCTCCAGGTCGTTTATAAACAAATTAAATAGGATTGGTCCCAGCACAGAACCCTGGGGAACCCCACTACTCACCCCTGACCATTCTGAGTACTCCCCATTTATCACCACCCTCTGAACTCGCCCTTGTAGCCAGTTTTCAATCCATGTACTCACCCTATGGTCCATGCCAACGGACCTTATTTTGTAAAGTAAACATTTATGGGGAACTGTGTCAAATGCTTTTGCAAAATCCAGATACACCACGTCTATGGGCCTTCCTTTATCTAGATGGCAACTCACCTCCTCATAGAAGGTTAATAGATTGGTTTGGCAAGAATGATTCTTTATGAATCCATGCTGATTACTGCCAATGATATCGTTCTTATTACTAAAATCTTGTAAAAAGTCCCTTATCATCCCCTCCAAGAGTTTACATACTATTGATGTTAGGCTAACTGGTCTGCAATTCCCAGGGATGTATTTTGGGCCCTTTTTAAATATTGGTGCTACATTGGCTTTTCTCCAATCAGCTGGTACCATTCCAGTCAATAGACTGTCTGTAAAAATTAGGAACAACGGTCTGGCAATCACTTGACTGAGTTCCCTAAGTACCCTCGGATGCAAGCCATCTGGTCCCGGTGATTTATTAATGTTAAGTTTCTCGTGTCTAATTTTAATTCTGTCCTCTGTTAAACATGGAGGTGCTTCCTGTGTTGTGTCATGAGGATAAACACTGCAGTTTTGGTTACTGAAGCCCCCTGATTCACTCGTGAAGACTGAGGAGAAGAATAAATTCAATACCTTCGCCATCTCCCCATCCTTTGTAACCAGATGTCCTTCCTCATTCTTTATGGGGCCAATATGGTCTGTCCTCCCTTTTTTACTGTTTACATACTTAAAGAATTTCTTGGGATTTTTTTTTGCTCTCCTCCGCTATGTGTCTTTCATGTTCTATCTTAGCCGTCCTAATTGCACCCTTACATTTCTTGTTGCATTCTTTATAAAGTCTGAATGCTGAGGATGATCCCTCAACCTTGTATTTTTTGAAGACCTTCTCCTTTGCTTTTATATGCATTTTTACATTGGAGTTAAGCCATCCAGGATTTTTGTTCGCTCTTTTAAATTTATTACCCAATGGGATACATTGGCTAATGCCCTTATTTAATATGCTCATAACGCAAACCCATCTCTCCTCCGTATTCTTTGTTCCTAATATTTTTTCCCAATTTATGCCTTTTAGCAAGGTTTGTAGTTTAGGGAAGTTGGCTCTTTTGAAATTTAGTGTCTTTGTGTTCCCTTCATGTTTCCTATTTGTGTGATTTATACTGAAACTAATTGACCTGTGATCGCAGTTACCTAAATTGCCCCGTATTTCCACATCCGTGATCAGGTCTGTATTGTTGGTAATCAGTAGATCCATTAATGTTTTATTTCTAGTTGGTGCATCTACCATCTGACCCATAAAATTGTCCTGCAAGACATTAAGGAACTGGCGAGCCTTAAATGAATGCGCAGTTCCCTCCGCCCAGTCTATGTCTGAATAATTAAAATCCCCCATTATGATAACACTTCCCATCCTTGCTGCTAAACCAATTTGTGATAGGAGATCCGTCTCCACTTCCTCCCTCAGGTTAGGGGGCCTATAGCATACTCCCAGTATTATTTTCCCCTGAGCTTCATCCCTTTGGAGCTCTACCCATAAGGATTCCACCTCCTCTCTAGCTCCCTCAGTGATGTCATCTCTCACATTCGCTTGTACATTATTCTTGATATATAGGCATACCCCTCCCCCTTTTTTACCCTCTCTATCCTTGCGGTATAGGGTATACCCTTGAATGTTTGCCAGCCAATCATGAGAGCTGTTGAACCAGGTCTCTGAAATGCCCACAAAATCCAAATCCTCCTTGTACAACAATATCACTAGTTCACCCATCTTGTCCGCCATGCTCCTGGCATTAGTGAACAAGCCACATAGTTTAGACCGGTCGCATATTGTCCTCGTATTGGGTGTTTCGAGATTGCAACTAGGACTTGCTACTATACTCACCTTGTGTTTTTGTGCTTTGGTTAACCTACCACTAATGCCCCCAATACTACCCTCTGGAATATCTTCCGTGCTGGCTATCTCTGTCTCTGGACCCTTCCCCCATCGCCTAGTTTAAAAATATTCTGGGTGGCTGTTCTTCCACACAAAGCGGGAGATCATCGCTTGCAGAATAGTGAAGAACCCCACAGGTACCAGTGGGATCATCTGAAAATAAATAAAATGCGAGGGAGAATGTTCATTTTAATGATGTTTATTTTCCCCAACCATGAGTGTGATAGATTAGCCCATTTTCTTAGGTCCTCTCTGATGTTATTTAAGAATGGGATGTAATTATACTTAAAAAGTGCAGTTTAGGTGTGAGGTATATAGCCAAGTATTTCATATGAGTCTGTTTCCATCTGAATGGAAAGAAGGGTTTCAAAGGGGCCGCTTCTGACCTGGGGAGGTTAATGTTCAAGATTTCTGATTTGGAGAGGTTTATTTTAAAATTTGATATCATTTGGAAGGTAGAGAAAGCTGGCATTAAATTAGGTAGAGAAATACGTGGTTGTTGGATAAAAGAAGAGTATGTCGTCGGGGTAGGCGGCATATTTGTGAGTTCTGTCACCTACTTGGATGCCTCGTATATTGGTATTACGTCTAACTGTGGCTAGGAAGGGCTCTAAAATGATAGCAAAGAGGAGGGGGGAGAGAGGGCATCCCTGCCTAGTGCCATTATGTAAGGTGAAGGGATCGCTTAGTGAGCCGTTTTAATGCGAATTTGCGCAGAGGGGGCAGAATAAAGTGAAGATATGCAGTGGAACATCTTTGGGCCCAGTCCAAAGTAATGTAGGGTCATCTTAAGATAGTCCCAGTTCACCCTATCGAATGCTTTTTCAGCGTCGGTGGAAAGGAGTAGGGTGGGCTGGGCACATCTTTGAACATACTGGATTAGGGAAATAGTCCATAAGGAGTTATCTTTAGCATCTCTATGTGGTATAAAACCCGTTTGAGCTACCAAGATCCAATTGGGCAGTAGAGGGAGTATATGATTGGCCATCACCTTGGCAAATAGTTTACTGTCGGTGTTTATCAAAGAGATTGGCCTGTAACTGCTGAAAAGGGTGGGGTCTTTACCGGGTTTAGGTATAACAGTAATATGTGCTGAAAGGGATTCTGGGCGTAGACCTGAAGATTGGGAAATTGAATTATTGCAAGCTGTGAGGCGAGGAAGTAAGATGTCTTGGAATGTTTTGCAATAAAGAATAGTGAACCCATCAGGGCCGGGAGCTTTACCTGAAGGAGAGGATTTTAAAGAGGTCTTCAACTGAAAAATCTGCTTCCATCTCCCTAAGGGCTGACCTAGATAGTTTAGGGAGGTTTGCCGCCTTCAAACAGGAAAGCATACGAGTGCGCCTCTCTGATGGGGGCAAAGGGGATAAACCATTTGTAACATTATATAGATCTGCATAGAATTCCCTAAAGGCTTTGGCAATGTGTGGAGTTGCATGAACAAGCTCCCCCGTTGGAAGTTTAATTTTAGGAATAAATTACTTCGTTTGTGTAGCCTTAAGGGATCTAGCAAGTAACTAGCTTGGTTTATTGCCCCATTCATAAAATTTCTGTGATATGCGATGAAATTTCCTTTTAGTATCTAAGTCTAGAAGGTTTTTCAGTTCTTCACGTTTAAGCGTGAGGGCTTTAAATTGCGCGCTGTGGAGTGAAGTTTATGTTGTTTATCAAGGTCAGTTAATTGTTGTAGTACCTGTGCAATTTGATGACTCCCTCTTTTTCCTTGCACCAAGCTCAATGAATCGTCCCCGTATAGTGGCCTTATGAGCTTCCCATACAATAGGTGGGGAAGTTACAGAGGGTGTGTTCTGCGTCAAGTGAGAGGCTAACATGGAGACTTCCGTTTTGATTAGAGAGACGGGAGTCATTAAGTTTCCATTTATTGGTGCTACGAGTTAAGGTGGGCATGGTCATGCGCATTGTCACAGGTGCATGGTCAGATAAAGTTGCGGTTCCTATTTGAGTAGATTTGAGGAGAGGGAGATGAAAGTGGTCTACAAATATATTATCTATTCTAGTGTAAGACTGGTGTGTCGCAGAGAAGTGTGAGTAGTCTTTGTCCTTAGGATGGAGTAGGCGCCATACATCTATTAATTGATGATCTATGAGTCTTTTTTTTAACAAAAGCTAATCGTTTAAATGATATGTTAGAGCGGCCTTGAGCTGTATCCATTGTAGGATCAAGGGGCATGTTTATGTCCCCTGCGAGGACAATAATACCTTTAGCAAATTGTGACAGTTTAGTGAGGACTTGTGAAAAAAAAGTTGGTTGGTTCTGATTTGGACAGTATATATTTGCAAACGTGCATTGGGTGTTGCCTATAAAGCCCTTAAGGAAAAGATAACGACCAAAGTCATCTGGTAACATATCTATTAGGCGAAAAGATACCCCACTACTGAAACCAATGGCCACCCCCTTAGCCTTGTTGGTGTCAGAAAGGCTGTAATACCACTGCGGAAAGTAGGATGAGGTCAATCTGACCGGTGTAGTGTGGGTTAGATGCGTTTCCTGAAGGAAGGCAATAGAGCAAGCAGCATGCTTTAGCTCACGTATTACTTGGTGACATTTAGCAGCAACGTTAAGACCCCGGATATTATAAGATGTGATTGTCAGAGTCGCCATTGGCACAACAGAGTGGGACATCCTAGCCTATACTTCCATGCATGCCAACGTGGAGGAGGGGGAGAGGGAGGAGGATGAGGAGAAAGAGTTAGCATGGATATGCAATACCACAATTGTGGGAGTAACCAGTAAGACACACAGAAATCTGAAGTGGTCCCTAGGGGGAGAGAAAGAACAGGCGGCCATCCAGAACTCCAATGAGAGTCCGGCTGAGAGACCATGTGGGTCGCCCGGTCTCACCAACCCCAAAAGGGAGGGGGGCGGGGGATGCACCAAGGAAAAAGAACAAGAGGGCAATGAGCCCCGCCAGCACTTATCCTGTTAGTAACAAACATATATAATTACATGTAATGAGCTCCAGCAAAAAAAAAAAAAGATTAAATAAGAGAAAAATAACAAAACAAACAGGAAAAGGGAAGGTTATGAAAACCAAGGCAATAATAATAACAACAGCAAAGTAAACCTAACGAACCCTGCACTAAAGAATGCAAATAAACCTTTCAGGTCCAAGGAAACTAAATTTAGACACTGGGATACCCAAAAGAAAAAATGAATGTCAGATCTACATCCTCTAAGCCAATGAGGCAAAAAAAAAGAGTTCAAAGAGTCTGACTAAAGCATAATGAAAGTTGAAAAAATTGGGTATCAGCAAACACAAAAAAAGAAAAAAAGGGGCGTGGCTTGGCTCGTGGCGGAGATGGACGCTTAGAACAGGAGCTCCAGCGGCATCGCAGCCTGATCCCGTCGTTCTGCATCATACTGCCCTGTCATGAGCAAGAAAAGCTACGGCACACCGCGCTCCAGATCCAGGAGATTATCAGTAGCTAGCCAGGGGAGGAATATCACGGAGTTCTTGCGGAACCCACCAACGGCCCGAAGCACTCTGCCTGGCAGCAAGATGGCGGCGCCACACATGGAGGAAGAATACAGTGAGGATTCACAGTCGGCATGTGAAGAGAACGGTAGGGATATCCCCCATCCTGATCTCCCCCTCACATATGCAGGGATGTCTGGCATTGCTGCTGATATTAAAGCAACTTTCTCTGCTGCCATTACGGACCTAAAATCAAGCATGCTTGTACTCACAGATAAGATGGCCTCCGCTGAGGTGGCAGGGAGACACAGAGACAAAGCAATCCAGAGATTAGAGAGAGTGACATGCTCACAATCCCAGCACTTAATCGAGATCATTAGGCACTTGGAGGATCTGGATAATAGAGGGAGGAGGAATAATATCAGGGTCAGGGGGATCCCTGAAACAGTTGAAGCTGCTCAAATAATACCAGCCCTGGAAAGAGTGTTTAATAGCCTGCTTGAAAGGCCCGAAGACACAGCCATCGAGTTTGTCAGGGCTCACAGAGCACTTAGAGCAAAAGGCCCAGACAACATGCCACCTAGAGACATAATATGCTGTTTGCAGAACTTCTCGCTGAAAGAAGATATTATGAGGAAGGCGCGCAGGAATGATCAGATTATTTTTAATGGTGAGACAATCATGCTTTTTCATGATCTTTCTCAGATCACCCTTAAGAATCGCAGAGCCCTGCAGTCATTGCTAGACAAGCTGAGAGAGAAAGATATGCACTATACCTGGAGATTCCTGTTTGCCTTGTTGGTCAATCATAATGGGAAACAATATACCCTACGCTCCCCAGAGGATCTTCCTGATTTCTGTCATGCTCTTCAATTGGGACAGGTCGACTTTCCAGAATGGTATCAGGAATTTACTCTCCCCCCTCTGGAAAAACTTCATCCCGAATTACCATTCAATTCACCTGACAAGCGCCAATTCAAGAAGATGAAACCTAAATTGATTTTTCCCTTTTCTTTTTTTTTTTTGAGGCTCTTGCCATTCTAGACATGTGGCCGTTAAAATGTCAAAGATTTCTACATATAGACAGTTGTATAATGCTTTACCTAAGGGAATGTTTATTGGGAACTATTCTTTAAAAATCCAAGTCCGCCCTTTAGTGATATATGTGTGGCATTGGCAAAAGGGGAAGGGAAGGACGTAAAGAAATAGAAATGGAAACATCATTATCACTAACTTTTTCCACTTAGGTGGAATACTTATACATTAGAATGTTAACCTTCTTTGTTCACAGGTTCAGTTATCTCTCTTGAGAGGCTTCACAAATTTGGACATCAAGGGAAACTTGGCTATAGTACTAAAGGTGACTTTGTGTTTATGGAAGGTTACTGCAAAAATCAGGCTGGAAGCTTGATAGATAAATATATTACTCACCATCACTAACAGTTAAAATGTTTGTGTTCTAGTTTTTTTTTTCGGTTTAGGATAATGGGTGCCACAAATGGCACCATTGGTGCAGAATAGACCTTTTCAACTTGTTATAGGTTTACATAGGCTGTGATTTGCCCAGGTTACCACTTTTGGTTTATATTTACACACTTACTGATAGCTAGGTCCCTCCACGTGACCCAACGCTTACTAGCTCCCATGAGTGTCCCCTGTCGGGTGGATTAACCCTATAGGGAACACTACTTTACTCACCTTGGGGAGTTTAGACCCCAGGGAGATTACAGTTTCTCCTATCTAACTTTCTTTTTCATTCTCCTTTCTTTCTCCTCATCTCTTTCTCTCTGAACTATACATTCCTCCACTCGCCTCTTCTTGTCACAAGATAGCGGAAAGAAATATCTGATATTATACAATACATTCAGTGTTTTTACTAAACTTTTGTTTGGAAGTCACAGTTTAAATTTTGGAATACCATCGCTCTCTGAGGTCCACATCATGGCATATTTGCTCCCTGGGCCACAGTCCCACGGTAATTTCTCATAATGCCAAAGGGCTAAATATTCCAGAAAAACAAACTGCTCTATTACGGGAACTCAGGAAAGGTAAACCAAGACACACTTCAAAACCCCTCAGGTCCCAGACTAACGGATACATTCTTCACAAAGGCATATCACGCGACCAATGACTTAAATAAATCCAAGGGAGTATCCATACTAATCAGTAGGGAGGCCTCCTTTGAACTTACTGACAAACTAGTTGATCCAGAAGGCAGATACCTTTTCTTAAAGGGGAAATGTGGAGGTACTCAGGTTACATTAGCCAACGTATACTTCCCTAATACATCCCAATTGACCTTCTGCAAACATGTGACAGATGAACTTCAAAGCTTCAGCTCAGGGTGTTTGATTTTGGGGGATGACTTCAACTTACCGCTGAACCCACTCACAGATACATCAACAGGCAAAACATATCTATCCTACAGAATTCTCAAAAAAATTAAGATGTTACTTAACTCCCTACAACTCATTGATACCTGCCGCTTTATACACCCAGAGGGTAGGGACTTCACCTTTTCTCACAAGTAAATAACCGTTACTCTAGGATAGATTATATATTTGTCACACAAAGAGATCTTGACCGGATTCTAGGAGCCCACATAGGGATCCAAACCATTTCGGACCATGCGCCAATCTCCTTAACTATAGAAATATCGGCACCTCCCACCAAGTCAGACACCTGGAGACTAAATTCATCTTTATTAACTGACCCTATACTGTTACCCCAAATAACCGACACACTTAAAGAATATTTTGAGCTTAACACCACCCCAGGGATGGACCCCATGATCATTTGGAAGGCACACAAATGTTCCCTCAGAGGAGATCTTATTAAAATGGGAGCCAGACGTAAGAAAGAAAAAGAACGTGAAATCAAACAGATGATAGAGAAAATCCACTTGTTAGAGATGCAACACAAACAATCCATATCCGAACAATCAGCCCTAGCACTTTTGCAAACTAGAAAGTTTCTTCAACAAGCATACAAGGCGAGGTCTAAACGTTTATTATTTAAAAAAAAATATATATACTATGAACACGGAGACAAAACCGGTTAATTTTTAGCGAAAGCCCTACAAGCTGCCAATTCAAATCGAAATATCCTAGGCATACGGTCAAAAACGGGGAAAATTGAAACCTCCACTAAACAAATTGCCCAACATTTTCAGGAATATTACTCCGCCTTATACAATCTCCCTAGACAAAAAAACTCCAGCTATGACCAAGTCGACAGGCAAAAACTCCTCACACAATACTTAAAAGAATCAAAATTACCTACCTTGACACCTACAGATATAGAATCCCTAGAAAAACCCATAGAAGCAATAGAACTCCAACAAGCCATCACAAACCTCAAAACAGGGAAAAGTCCAGGCTCGGATGGCTATACAGCCATTTATTATAAAACCTTCCAGACCATCTTGCTTAAGCTGCTACTCAGAGCCCTTAATTCCATGTCAAATCCTAGGGAGATTCCGCCTGCCTTTCTAGCAGCTCACGTCACAGTTCTTCCCAAGACAAATAAGGACCCAGCTGAATGCGCCAGCTACAGGCCAATATCTTTACTTAATTTAGACGTAAAACTCATGTCAAAAATCATTGCTAATAGGCTGAGACCCTTGCTCCATGACCTGATAGGTCCCGAGCAAGCTGGTTTCATGCCAGGCAGAGAAACTAGGGACAATGTTATCAAAGCATTGAACCTAATACACGCCGCCGGAACAGGTAGTTTCGAGGGCCTTCTCCTATCCACGGATGCGGAGAAGGCCTTTGATTGAGTGGCCTGGGACTTTATGCTGGAAACATGCAAATATATTGGCTTGGGAAACCATATGATGGCATGGATATCCTCCTTATACAAAAACCCTACTGCACAACTTCGGATCAATGGTTCTCTGTCTAAAACAGTCACAATAAGCAACGGCACGAGACAGGGCTGCCCCCTCTCGCCCCTTCTGTTTATTTTAACTCTCGAACCTTTTATTGGACGAATTGTGGTGGAAAGATCAATACAAGGGTTTAAAGTGTCTAAAAAGGAATGTTTGTATGCGGACGATCTGCTGTTCTTTATAACAAACCCACACATTTCACTACCCCATTTAATGAAAGAGTTCTCTTTGTTCAGTTATATATCAAACTTTAAAATTAACTTTACTAAGCCTTAAGTGATGAACATCTCTATTCCCAATGATACCATAACCCTGATAAAACCCACTTGCCCCTTTAAATGGGTGAATTCAGCTCTCAACTATCTAGGGGTCTAGTTGACTCCGACACTTTCTGAGCTATATGATTATTTGCTCCCTTGTTGAAAGCGATCAAAATGGAACTTCAAAACTGACATCCGAGACATTTTTCTTGGTTCAGAAGCGATATGTAAGATGATTACTATATATTACCAAGGGTTCTCTACCTACTTAGAAACATACCAATTCTGATTCCACAGACTTTCTTCAAAATCCTTCATTCACTCCAAATGACATTTATTTGGGCCCACAAACACCCCAGAGTATGGCACGTCCTATTAACCCAATCCAAAGAAAATGGCGGGATGAGCATCCCAAACACTACTACTTTGCCTCCCACATCACCAGGATTATAGATTGGCACTGCCACTATAAACACAAAGATTGGGTAGAGTTGGAAGATACCCTATGTAATACTTCCGTCAGATTCTTACCATGGATCTCATGGACAAGCCAACCTGCCGTTTTGAAATCGCACCCTCTAATAGGAACTACCTTGGCGATTTTTCATAAAGCAACTAAATTTCGTGATTTTTCCACTCACAACAGCCCACTAACTCCCTTGTATAACAACCATGACTTTATACCAGGAATAGGAAATAAGACCCTTTGTCTTCCTAATACTAACAAACCACTTCTGTCCACACAATGTTTCAACAACGATCAGTTTAGGGACCTTACTAAATTAAGGGCTGACATTGACTTACCAGACTTGCCAATGTGGACATATTTTCAAATCCGCAGCTATCTTAACCAGGCTAAACGGCATTTAGCAGACAAATGTCTGCTTTGGAGACAATATGCCTGTCAGAAGAACCAATACTTAAGGCTACCTCACTCACATATAGATGGTTCCGAGATGGTGGTGGTGTCAGGGAGGTTGGACTCAGGGAGCGATGGTCGAAAGAATTAGGTATTACACTCTCAAGATGGCATCAGGCAGCTGGAGATTGAAGCAGAGGGACCGGGCTCTCAGATATTCTACCGCTCCTTACTTCCCATGGTCTCAGGCACAATGGCAGACCGCCGACCCGTGCAACACGTCCGCTTGCTGCCCGGAACGCAGGCACAACAGGCCGCAGGCTCCGATTGGGAAACAGGCCCCAAGATGGCGGCGGGCGTCTTCGGTGTGGAGCGATCTGTGGGCCCAGGTCAGGATTTGTCCGCCAAAATCAGGAAAGGCCTCTCCGGGAGTATAGCAGGGGGGTCCAGGAGGTAGTTTGAGTGCGATGGAGGCTCACAAAGATGGAATAGGACCCGGATGGCGGTGGATCCGCTGTGCTTTTTGTGGAGCTCTGCTTCCACACGTCCTCCTCGGTGCACATCCGGACACGCCCCCCCAGCCCGAGGCTAGATAAACGGTGTCATACCTCTTACGTCTGAGCGTCTGGGTTTTTGATTTTGCAAAGTGCGTCTCCTGTATGAATACAATATCCGCATTTTGTTTGGTCATTTCCCTTTAAAGAGTAGCCTATTTTTGGGGGCTGTTTGGGCCCTTTACGTTTAGGGAAGTCAGTTTTATCGGCATTTTAAGGCAGTTGGTGATGTCTCTTTGGGGTAAGTCAATGATGTTAGGTATGGGAAAGCACTCGCCAGGAGCGATTACTCGCAGAGGAGTGTGGTCTTGAGTGATCGGATCAGGCCGGTCAGTATAATGGTGAGTTGATTTAGTAAGTCCAAAAGAATAGTTGGAGGCTGGAGTGGAATAGGGAGGGAAGTAAAAAGAGAGAGCCTGTTAACAATATGGGTTCAATGTGCAGAATTACTGCTGATAATTTCCAAACGGGGGGATTTCCTCCAGTGGCATCCAGGAATTCGGAGCCAGTGGATTGAAAGTAAGGCTTAGGGGAAGCAATGATCTGCTCCAACCCGGCCATGTAACAAATTGGGGTCATGTGCGTGGATGGGTAATATCAGGCATCTTGAAGGGACCAGTTAGCTTCCATTTGGGAAAAGGAGAAGGAGGTGGTCTTGAATTTTCCTCAGGGAATATGCGCCAGAGCCTCAGTAGCTGGAGGCCAGCAGGGAGTGTGCACACAACATGGGTTTTACCCTGAAATGTAATCATCAGCTTGGTGGTAAACACCCATTTTTATGGTATATGGTGGTTTTGGAGTGCTTTCATGATCGTAGTTAGTTGTCGACGATTCTCTATGGTTGCCTTGGAGAGATCTGTTTATAGTGCAATTGCAGTGAAAGGATAAGGGAAGTTTGGGACTTGCCTGGCGGCAAACATCACTTTTTTTTTTGCATTGTAGACGAGTATGTGCTCTAATGCATCCCTTGGTTTCTCTGCTGGGAGGTGAGGTGGTTTTGGTAGCCTATGGGCTCTATTGATTTCCAGGTCCCTGTCAGTCAAGTCAGGTACTAGCGCTCGCATTAGAGATTGTAGGAATCGTACCAGCTCAGGTTGTTGTACCGATTCGGGTATATTGCAGAATTTAATATTGTTCCTGCAAGAATGGTCCTTGAGATCTGCTAGTTTAAGGTTAATTTCCTGCATCTCATCTTCCTGCTCTGTGCATAAATCCACTATGTCATTATGGGCAGTGAAGAGAGCAAACATTTTGTTTTCAACATGGTGAAGATGCTGGTCCTGGTGTTGTACCACATTAGCCAGTGAGGACACTGCAGCTGAAAGGTCTGAGTACAATGTCTGTTTAAGGGAAATCAGCATGTTCTTCATCATCTGCTCAGAAATGGGCTGGTCTGAGGCAGGGAAGTTATCTATGGCTGAGGGGTGCTGGATGTCAGGAGGAGGTAAGGTGAAGGGTATACTGGGGCTTTGCCCTGGGATGTCATCCTCTGTCCTGGGCTTGGATTTTACTGGAGAGGCAGAGGTAGGTCAGCAGGGTGGGGTGTACTCACAGTTGCTTGTGTCCGTGGCCCGCTCCGACTGGTGAGAAGAAGTTTGTCAGCTTCTGGGACATGTTTTACTGCTTCTTTCATTTTAGCATTGTGCCTGGTCATTGTGTGACCCACTGGGGGATGTTTGGGTGGTTAGTATCCCATTTGTCATGCTGTGGAGCCGCTATTAAGGATGAGCCAAACACCCCCCCGGTTTGGTTCGCACCAGAACATCCGAACAGACAAAAAATTTGGAAGAACACACGAACATCGTTAAAGTCTATGGGACACGAACATGAAAAATCAAAAGTGCTCATTTTAAAGGCTTACATGCAAGTTATTGTCATAAAAAGTGGCCTGCCAGGTTGCATGCTCGGGTAAAGGTCTGGTATGGATTTTGGGTATGGGGGACCCCATACGACATTTTTTTTTAAATTTGGCGCAGGGGTTTCCCTTAATTTCCATACCAGACCTGAAGGGCCTGGTATGGATTTTGGGGGGACCCCCACGCAATTTTTTTTACATTTTTGGTTCGGGGTTCCCCTTAATATTCATACCAGACCCAAAGGGCCTGGTAATAGACTGGGGGGACCCATGCCATTTTTTTCAATGAGTTTTATCTATATTGCCGAGACCAGACAATTCATTACAGCCGCAATCAGATTTAAATGACTTTTTTCCTTTAGAAATGTCATTTTGCTTTGCTACTGTTCTAAATACAGGAAAACTGTGCCACTTTACAGGCATACTATAGATACCACGAGGCACAATATTTAAAGGAATATTTCATTTTTATTGTTTCACTTTAAGCATTATTAAAATCACTGCTCCTGAAAAAACGGCCGTTTTTAAAACTTTTTTTTTGCATTGACAATAGCTTGCATATAAGCCTTTAAAATGAGCAATTTTAATTTCTTATGTTAGTGTCCCATAGACTTTAACGGTGTTACGCGGCTTTCAAATTTGCCCCGAACACTGAATATTGTTCAGTGTTCGCCGAACGTCCAAACAACCAAAGTTCGGCCCGAACTTATGCACGGGCCGAACCGTTCGACCATCCCTAGCCTCTGGCACCAGGGTGCTGTGCAGAGCATACAGATTAGGCAGCCATCTGTGATGTCAGCAAGCCACACCCCTCCATTATCTTTTTTTTTACTTGGAGGGGAAGTCAATATAAAAGACCACCAAGCCTTTGCCAGAGTCTTTTTGGCTGCAGTGAACAGGAATGTTAAGAGTCAAAATGTATTTTTGGTGCAATTGGAAGGTTTTAAATTCAATAATGCTTCTTTTGGATTTTTTCATATTCCTATACCTAATAAAGTATGTATTATTCTATAAATATCTGTCCAAGTATCTGTTTCATTTTGGGACAATCCTACCAAATGTGTATGAGGGTTCCTTTTGCTTGGCAGCCCCTGAAACATTTATTAGTTATCAAAGGTTGAGATTTAGCTATAGTTGGGGAACCATATACCAATGCATTAGTAACTTATAATTAGATTTAGTTGCAGCAATAGTAAAGGAGCAATGTGCAGTGGTGTGCCAAATATAATTCTGGTCTATGCGGTGTGTCTAAAAAGTTCAGTGAATGATCCAATATCTAAATGGTAACATATACCAGGTGCATGAGCATACATATGGCTATCCAGAGACATATCGAGAAGTGCCACCTAGCGTGGAGTACACATGACAATTAGGGTAAACCCGCTGCAGGAAGTCGAACATACTCGTGTGAGAGGTAAGGTCGCAGTGCAATGGAGCAAAGAGTGAACATCAAGTTTTGCTACAAATTGGGGAAACAGGGACTGAGATGCATGAAATGTTGGTGCAAGTGTCTAGGACGGAAGCCGTGAGCAGAAAATGTGTTTACGTCTGGTTCAAACGCTTTCGCAATGGGCAGAAAATGACTGAAGATGAGTCATGTTCGGGTCGGCCATTGACCAGCAGAACTCCAGACATGATCGAGCAAGTGTGACAAATGCTGGTATGAGACTGACGATTGGCTCTAAGATTGATGTTGGAGGAATTGGGCATTAGCAAAGATGCGGTGGGCACCATTGTATGCAATGATTTGGGATCTATCCCCAGTTTGTGCTGCACAAGCTGACAGACGAACAGAACGCAAAATGGATGGAAACCTCTGGAGAGTTAATTACCATGTGTGACCAGGACCAATCCTTTTTGCGAACCATCGTTACAGGGGATGAGACCTGGTGCTACCAGTTCAATCCAGAATCCAAGTGGCAATCGATGGAAATTCCTCACCTGAAGAGCATTATGAAACGCGCACGTTTTGCAGATGTGGTGGCAATCCAAAAATGTGTGACAGCAGTTCTGCGATCAATTCCTAAAGAGGCCTTTGCTAACAGTTTCCACAAGCTTTATGAACATTGTCAAAAGTTTATTGTGAAGGATGGCAATTATTTTGAAGGCCAATAAAGGTAATTTGTTTGTATATTCTGTTTTGTTTGTTTTCTGATACCATTCACCACATTTTTTAGACACACGTCGTGTATCTTCAATGACTTTAAATAGATCATCTTGCCATTTTGTCATATATTATTGTGGATAGGGGATTTGTCCTGCTAGTATAAATACACATATAGATGTAATGAGACCTCTGGTTCATGTGTTATTTAACCACTTGAGCCCCGGACCATTATGCTGCCTAAGGACCAGAGGTCTTTTTCCAATTTGGCACTGCGTCGCTTTAACTGCTAATTGCGCGGTCATGCAATGCTGTACCCAAACGAAATTTGCGTCCTTTTCTTCCCACAAATAGAGCTTTCTTTTGATGGTATTTGATCACCTCTGCGGTTTTTATTTTTTGCGCTATAAATGGAAAAAGACCGAAAATTTTGAAAAAAAATGATATTTTCTACTTTTTGTTATAAAAAAAATCCAATAAACTAAATTTTAGTCATACATTTAGGCCAAAATGTATTCGGCCACATGTCTTTGGTAAAAAAAATGTCAATAAGCGTATATTTATTGGTTTGCGCAGAAGTTATAGCGTCTACAAACTAGGGTACATTTTCTGTAATTTACACAGCTTTTAGTTTATGACTGCCTATGTCATTTCTTGAGGTGCTAAAATGGCAGGGCAGTACAAACCCCCCCCAAATGACCCCATTTTGGAATGTAGACACCCCAAGGAAATTGCTGAGAGGCATGTTGAACCCATTGAATATTTATTTTTTTTGTCCCAAGTGATTGAAAAATGACAAAAAAAAATATTTACAAAAAGTTGTCACTAAATGATATATTGCTCACACAGGCCATGGGCCTATGTGGAATTGCACCCCAAAATACATTCAGCTGCTTCTCCTGAGTATGGGGATACCACATGTGTGGGACTTTTTGGGAGCCTAGCCGCGTACGGGGCCCCGAAAACCAATCACTGCCTTCAGGATTTCTAAGAGTGAAAATTTTTGATTTCACTCTTCTCTGCCTATCACAGGTTCGGAGGCCATGGAATGCCCAGGTGGCACAAAACCCCCCAAAATGACCCCATTTTGGAAAGTAGACACCCCAAGCTATTTGCTGAGAGGCATGGTGAGTATTTTGCAGCTCTCATTTGTTTTTGAAAATGAAGAAAGACAAGAAAAAACATTTTTTTTTTCTTTTTTCAATTTTCAAAACTTTGTGACAAAAAGTGAGGTCTGCAAAATACTCACTATACCTCTCAGCAAATAGCTTGGGGTGTCTACTTTCCAAAATGGGGTCATTTGGGGGGGTTTTGTGCCACCTGGGCATTCCATGGCCTCCGAAACTGTGATAGGCAGTGAAGAGTGAAATCAAAAATTCACGCCCTTAGAAAGCCTGAAGGCGGTGCTTGGTTTTCGGGGTCCCGTACGCGGCTAGGCTCCCAAAAAGTCTCACACATGTGGTATCCCCGTACTCAGGAGAAGCAGCAGAATGTATTTTGGGGTGTAATTTCACATATTTCCATGGCATGTTTGAGCAATATATCATTTAGTGACAACTTTGTGCAAAAAAAAAAAAAAAATTTGTCTCTTTCCCGCAACTTGTGTCGCAATATAAAATATTCCATGGACTCGACATGACTCTCAGCAAATAGCTTGGGGTGTCTACTTTCCAAAATGGGGTCATTTAGGGGGGTTTTGAACTGTCCTGGCATTTTATGCACAACATTTAGAAGCTTATGTCACACATCACCCACTCTTCTAACCACTTGAAGACAAAGCCCTTTCTGACACTTATTGTTTACATGAAAAAGTTATTTTTTTTTGCAAAAAAATTACTTTGAACCCCCAAACATTATATATTTTTTTAAAGCAAATGCCCTACAGATTAAAATGGTGGGTGTTTCATTTTTTTTTTTCACACAGTAATTGCGCAGCGATTTTTCAAACGCATTTTTTGGGGAAAAAACACACTTTTTTAAATTTTAATGCACTAAAACACACTATATTGCCCAAATGTTTGATGAAATAAAAAAGATGATCTTAGGCGGAGTACATGGATACCAAACATGACATGCTTTAAAATTGCGCACAAACGTGCAGTGGCAACAAAATAAATACATGTTTAAAAGCCTTTAAAAGCCTTTACAGGTTACCACTTTAGATTTACAGAGGAGGTCTACTGGAAAAATTACTGCACTCGATCTGGCCTTCGCGGTGATACCTCACATGCATGGTGCAATTGCTGTTTACGTTTGACGACAGACCGCCGCTTGCGTTCGCCTTAGCGCGAGAGCAGGGGGCGACAGGGGTGCTTTTTTTTTTTTTTTCTTAATTATTTTTTTGCTTTTTTAATCTTACTTTTAAACTGTTCCTTTCATATTTTTTTTTTAATCATTTTTATTGTTATCTCGGGGAATGTAAATATCCCCTATGATAGCAATAGGTAGTGACAGGTACTCTTTTTTGAAAAAATTGGGGTCTATTAGACCCTAGACCTCTCCTCTGCCCTCAAAGCATCTGACCACACCAAGATCGGTGTGATAAAATGCTTCCCCAATTTCCCAATGGCGCTATTTACATCCGGCGAAATCTAAGCCATGAAATGCTCGTAGCTTCCGGTTTCTTAGGCCATAGAGATGTTTGGCGCCACTCTGGTCTCTGATCAGCTCTATGGTCAGCAGGCTGAATCACCGGCTGCATTCTCAGGTTCCCTGTTGAGACAGGAGAGCCAGAGAAAAACACGGAAGACGGTGGGGGGGGGGCATTCCCTCCCACGGCTTGTAAAAGCAGTCTAGAGGCTAATTAGCCGCTAGGATTGCTTTTACATGAAAGCCAACCGCTGGCTGAAAAGAATGATACCAAGATGATACCTAAACCTGCAGGCATCATTCTGGTATAACCACTCAAAGTCGTGCATGGCGTACCTGAAGACAAAAAAAATGGTTAACAATGGTTAACAATAAAGCACAGTAAACAGTAAAGTATAAATAATTACATACCTGAAAAACAAACATGATAAAACATAATAACAATAACAATAACAATAAAACATTGCAGAATAGAATACAGTAAAAAAAAAGAGCAGAACAATAGAGAGAGAATAGAGAGAGAGAGAACAATAAAACGACAACTATTTTTTTTTATTTTATATATATTTTTTTTTTTACACTTTTTTTGTAACTAACTTTTCTAACTGTAACCGGTTCCAGGTTCGGGTCTCTCAAAATGCGATGGCATCTTGGGAGACCCTGTGAAAGTGTGCCTAGTCTGTGGAATGCTGTACCCTACGCTAATACTCAACTAGTGCATGGTAGCGTTCAAAACATTCACCAATGCAAAGACCAGGATTGTCAGGACAGGAGGGACAATAATAGCGGGTGTCACGCCTATATCCGCGCTTGCTGCAGACACAACATCTTTTTTGGGGGGTTCGCTGGGTAGGGGTACTCGGGAGGACATAAAAATGCCTCTCATGCAGCCGACTGCATTTGGTTGGGGATGTGAATGGGGGAAGTACGGGCGCTGCAGAAGCGGTGGGTTCCCAATTAGGATTGGCGAATGCAGCAGGAACGGCATTATGGGCACGACGGGCCTGTGTTTGTCTTCTTGGTGGCAGCGGGACACTACTTGTGCTTGCCACCTCACCAGCTTGAACTGCACTTATGGGACTCGCCACGTCACCAAGTGTTACTGCAGTGCTGGTTTGATTACGACCGGGGTGTACTACGCCGCTGGCGCTTGCCAGTTCCCCAAAACGCTACCAAAAAAACTGTTAGCGATCGCAGGGATCAGGCCTGACTCTGCAAACGCTGCAGTTATGCGTTTAGAGTTTTGTAAGTGACAGTGATCGATCGATACTGCACTTGGGTGGGCTGGGCCGGGCCGGGCGGAGGGGCAAAACGCAGGTGCTAGCAGGTATCTGGGCTGATCCCGCTAACACTGCGTTTTTGGGAACCCTAAACTGCTGGGGACGCTAGTATAGATCTGATCGGATCAGATATTGATCCGTTCAGATACTATACCACTAAGGGAGGTGTACGCTGCGTGCGTGGGTGTTAGCGGTACTGGCGCTAACCTGACGCTGCCTGGGGCTGGTGCTTGCCAGTTCACCAAAACGCTACCAAAAAAACTGTTAGCGATCGCAGGGATCAGGCCTGACTCTGTGAACGCTGCAGTTATGCGTTTAGTGTTCTGTAAGTGACAGTGATCGATCGATACTGCACTTGGGTGGGCTGGGCCGGGCGGAGGGGCAAAACGCAGGTGCTAGCAGGTATCTGGGCTGATCCCGCTAACACTGCGTTTTTGGGAACCCTAAACTGCTGGGGACGCTAGTATAGATCTGATCGGATCAGATATTGATCCGATCAGATACTATACCACTAAGGGAGGTGTACGGTGCGTGCGTGGGTGTTAGCGGTACTGGCGCTAACCTAACGCTGCCTGGGGCTGGTGCTTGCCAGTTCACCAAAATGCTACCAAAAAAACTGTTAGCGATCGCAGGGATCAGGCCTGACTCTGCGAACGCTGCAGTTATGCGGTTAGTGTTTTGTAAGTGTCAGTGATCGATCGATACTGCACTTGGGTGGGCTGGGCTGGGCCGGGCGGAGGCGCAAAACGCAGGTGCTAGCAGGTATCTGGGCTGATCCCGCTAACACTGCGTTTTTGGGAACCCTAAACTGCTGGGGACGCTAGTATAGATCTGATCGGATCAGATATTGATGCGTTCAGATACTATACCACTAAGGGAGGCGTATGCTGCGTGCGTGGGTGTTAGCAGTACTGGCGCTAATCTGACGCTGCCTGGGGCGACGCATATCACCGCCGGGCGATTAGGGGGCTAAACCTTTATTCGGTAATAAACGGCGGGTGCCCTGACACTATAAAAAATAAACAAACTAACCAGGGTCAACCGTAACGGTTATACGGTGATCAGTGGTGAAAGGGTTAACTAGGGGGCAATCAAGGGGTTAAAACATTTATTAGGTAGTATATGGGGGTCCCTGACGCTATAAAACGCTGACGGCGAACCCAAATATTTACCTCACTAACTAGCGTCACCAGCGACACTAATACAGCGATCAGAAAAATGATCGCTTAGTGACACTGGTGACGGGGGGTGATCAAGGGGTTAAAACTTTATTAGGGGGGGTTAGGGGGGTACCCTAGACCTACAGGGGGGTAACAGTAACTGTCCCAACACTGTAACTGTCACAAACTGACACTATGCAGTAATCAGAAAAAAAAAAAAAAAAAACTGCTGGTGTCAGTTTGTGACAGGGGGGGTGATTGGGGGGGGATCGGGGGGCGATCGGGGGGGGGATCGGGGTGTAATGTGTGCCTGGCATGTTCTACTGTGTGTGTGTGTGTTGGTGCAGTCACTCACTTGTCGTCTCTCCTCGGGCCGGAACGGAAACTACCGACCCGAGGGGAGATGACATCATTTCCTTTGCTGCTGTTTAGCATACAGCAGCAAAGGAGTGTTCCCATTGGCCGGCGGCGATCGCGAGGGGGGGCCACGAACGGATGGCCTCCCCCTCGTCTCCGATCGCCGGGGGACAAAACGGGACCGCCTCGGGCGGCGGGGGGGGTCCGATCGGACCCCCCACCCGCGGAAGGCAAATCACGTACCCTGTACGTGATTTTGCCTGTCCGTGCCGCCTTGCCGACGTACATCGGTGAGGCGGTCGTCAAGTGGTTAAACATATTTTTTCAAAGGGGGCCAGATTACAAAGAGAGGATGATAAACCAATAACTTAAGTAACAAAGTTTTTAATTTGGAATATCTAGGGATTTCCTGATAAGGTAGGTTGTGCAAAGATCTAATAGAGGAGAGGCATAAAACATTTGTAGAGGATATTAGGTTATAGATTTTGTACATATTATGAGAGACCCACCATTTAAATTTGGTTGGTTCAAGAAAGCCTGGGGTGAACATCAGGTTATGTATAATTGAAAGAAGGTGGGCATAAGAGGAAACAAATTGTCCGGAATATTTATAGTTATCCCTAATTGAAAGGGAATGTTTGATAATAGGATTGTCAAATATTTTATGGAATTTCAGGGGAGTCCATTAAACAGTTTTAATAGAAATAGGATCCAATGTGAGTGCTTTAATGGATATCCAAAGAGGTGGATCAATAGAACTGTGATATTTTGCAAATTGAGATATTTGTGCCAAAAAATAAAAAGTCAATATGTCTAACTGCAAGACCCACTTTGTTTAGCTGTAATACATGAGACAATATCTTGATTGGAAGAGTTCAGAATAAGTAAAGTAGTTTAGGAAGGAAGACCATCTTTATTGATGTTATGCTCCCTAACCAAGAGATTTGACTTTTTTTCTAAAATTCAAGAAGAGTATGTAACTGACGTAAGCTAGAGGGGTAGTTAGCTTCATGAGGACTTGTAGGAAGAACTATGAAAAATTCCTAAAGGAAATGAAGTATGTTTCCACAGGAAAGGAAAGTTTTCTTTGATATGAGAAAGAATATTGTGTGAGAAACTAATATTGAATATTGTTATTAATATGTAACCCAGATATATTTTGTAAATTATTCAGTTATTTTATTACATTATAAGGCAAGTAAAAGCCAGCATGTTGACTACATTTTTATTATATTTTATATTATTATATATTTATATATTTATATTATTATATATTATATATTTTATTATATATTTTTATTATAAAGGGAACTACATCTACAAAAGTACTCACCCAATCCCTATTTTTCTAAAAGGAAGGTAAATATGGCCAAAGAACTGTATCAAATGCTTTCCTAGTGTCCAAAGACAAAAGGAAAGCAGAGTCTTTTCTAGTTTTGGTGACATGAATGATTTGTAGGATTTTTTTTTTCAAAATATTGCTTGCTTGCCTTTGGGGCATGGAACCAACTTGGTCTTTACCTATTAATTTATTGTTACCAGTGTTAAGACAAGTTGCTAGTATTTTAACAAAGATCTTGGCATCGTAATTAATTAATGAGAATGGGCGGTAATTAGACGACAATGTAGGATCGCAATTTGGTTTAGGTATCATGCATATAGAGGCAAGGAGTGTACCGGAGTTCATAACTTCTCCATTTTAAAAGGCATTATAATAAAATGATAAATGTGAAGCTAGAATATCAGAAATTTATTTAGGGCCAAAAGGCTGACAGGGCCTGGTTTCTTTTCTGTTTTAAGTGATTAAATGGCTAACTTAACATTAAAGTCAGAAATTGGATTTTCAAGGAGTGTAAAAAGCAATGTTGGTATTGAGGGCAAGTCTATAGAAGAAAGATATTTTTTTAGCAAGTGAGGTGTTTTAAGTATCAGTGGCTTGATATAGTTTAGCCAATTGAGTATGAAAAATATGTAGAATTTTGATGTGGTTGCTTGTTATAGTGGATTTATTTTTAAACCTAAAAGTAGTCAGATTTGCACAATCTATTGGCCAAAAGTGTATGGGGTTTATCAGTATATATGTAAAATTCATTTTTTGATCATCTGTTGTGTTCTGCAGCCTGCATAGTCAGGCATAGATTTAATGGTAATTGTATTGCAGATAATTTCCTAAGTAAGGATGTATATAGGTTTGTTTTGTTTAGTGTGCTTACGGTAGAAAATTCCTATACTAAACATTGAATAAAATTACCTCTTTTTACAGTTTTATGTGTGCACCACAATGTATTAAGAGATATTCTGATAGTGAATTGCATATTTTTTTGTAAACATCACTTAATAGGGAGTCATTAAATGACTACATTTCTTATGCCGCGTACACACGAGCGGACTTTACGGCGGACTTTGCCCGGCGGACTGGATTTCGTCGGACAATTCGATCGTGTGTGGGCTCCAGCGGACTTTGTTTGCTCAAAAGTTGGACGGACTTAGATTTGAAACTTGTTTAAAATGTATCTGTTAAAATCGAGTCCGGTCGAAAAGTCCGCCGTCTGTATGCTAGTTCGACGGACAAAAAGCCACGCTAGGGCAGCTATTGGCTACGAACTTCCTTGTTTTAGTCCGGTCGTACGTCATCACGTACGAATTCGACGGACTTTGGTGGATTGTGTGTAGGCAAGTCCGTTCATTCAGAAAGTCTGTCGTAAAGTACGTAGAAAAATCCGCCGGGCAAAGTCCGCCGTAAAGTCCGCGGCATTAGGTTTGTTATGGAGTGAGCCAAGTGGATGATAGCATCATTTTCTGACCATGAAATAGCGATAATGTTACATGATTGTATTAGTGGTATTGTCAGGGCCTGGATTTGAACCCAGTACCTCTGCTATTTCAGGAAATATCTCTTCTTGCTGAGCCACCTGGAATACTGGACTGCTCCCTGGACATTTCCTTCAATGATCCTGCCTTGAACCTTATTTGTCTTGAACCTTGCTCCTCCCACGAACTTCCTAATTTAAACCATGTCTCTTCACTTCCTCTTTGCCAGATTATTGTGCTCTCTCCAGCCAGTATCTCACTTTTGTCTTTCTTGCTGCTGTCCATATCTTTGGTAGCCACTCATTACTGACCCTTGGCTTGTTCCTTGCCTACACTTCAGCTTGATCCCAACCTGCAACTACTTTTTACAAGTTTTGGCTTGTTTATTGACTACGCATCTGTTTGATCACTACCTGCTATATCCGCAACCCTGGCTTGCACACTTCTGGGTGGGGCGATACTGAGGACAGGAACCTGGTACTAACATGCAGCTAAACACATCTTCACCATTAGGAGCTCTGGTGAACACCGGTTAGTACTTAGGCTCCGCACCTCATGTGAGCCTGCATTATTTGCCATGGTAATCTGCTTGTATATCAGTCCTGAGGTCGTGGGATTTCCCCTACTGCTATATCTATTGGTCTCTGAGCCTGACCCCAGACTGTGACAGGTAAGGAATTTAAGGTATAAAAATATGGTCAATCCTAGAAAAAGTTTTATGAGAATTAGAGAAACAGGGGACATCTTTTTTTGTTGGGTGAAGTTCTCTCCAGGCATCTAAGAGAGAATATTGGGATAGGAGTACATGTGTCAAGAAGAGCTTTGGATCAGTGGCATTAAGGAGAGGTTTTTGTTGAGATGAGAGGTTAATACAACATGTGAGTCTCCTGTAAATATTAATGTACCTTTAGCATGTTTATATATCAGTGCAAGAAGGTGTGAAAAGGAAGGTACTTGTTTGCTATTTGGGGTGTAATATGTAACAAAGGTTATAATAACATCACCTATAAAACCTTGCACAAGCAAATATCTTCCTTCCAAGTCTGAAATGGTTTGTTCAAGAGAGAACGGGGTGTTTTTCCTAAAGTCAGGCAGGACTCCTCTCTGTTTAGTTGGAGCATTAGCAGGAAAGATAGTAGATATGATGTATGGGAGTATTTAGGTAGCGATGAGCTTCGTGTTCGAGTCAAACGCACGTTCGACTCGAACATCGTGTGTTCGGTCGTTCGCCAAATTACGAACGATATGGGCCGTTCGTGCCAAATTCGAGTGGCGTATCATGGCCCATAATTCACTGCGGCATCGCAGTGCATTGCTGGCTGATCATTGGCCAAGCATGCACTATGACCCGCATGCTTGGCCAATCACAGCGCTGTGTGTACAGAGAGCCATAATTGGCCAAAGCCAAGGAGGCTTTGGCCAATTATGGCTCAGGGGGTTTAGTACACGCCCCACACTATATAAGGCCGCCTCCGTGGTGGCCTTGTGTAGTGTGTTGTGGTGGAGACTGGAGAGAGATAGTGTAGATAGACAGAGAGACAGTGTCATTTGATTTAAGTTAGATAGAGTAGGCAGGTCGAGTCAGTTAGCTGCACTTACAGTGTACTGTGTATATATATATATGCATCCCAGGTGTTATATATATATATATATATATATATATATATATATATATATACACAGTGCCTTGCAAAAGTATTCGGCCCCCTTGAACTTTTCAACCTTTTGCCACATTTCAGGCTTCAAAAATAAAGATATAAAATTTTTATTTTTTGTGAAGAATCACCAACAAGTGGGACACAATTGTGAAGTGGAACAAAATCTATTGGATTGTTGAAACTTTTTTAACTAATAAAAAAATGAAAAGTGGGGCGTGCAAAATTATTCGGCCCCCTTGCGTTAATACTTTGTAGAGCCACCTTTTGCTGCGATTACAGCTGCAAGTCACTTGGGGTATGTCTCTATCAGTTTTGCACATCGAGAGACTGAAATTCTTGCCCATTCTTCCTTGCAAAACAGCTCGAGCTCAGTGAGGTTGGATGGAGAGCGTTTGTGAACAGCAGTTTTCAGCTCTTTCCACAGATTCTCGATTGGATTCAGGTCTGGACTTTGACTTGGCCATTCTAACACCTGGATACGTTTATTTGTGAACCATTCCTTTGTAGATTTTGCTGTATGTTTGGGATCATTGTCTTGTTGGAAGATAAATCTCCGTCCCAGTTTCAGGTCTTTTGCAGACTCCAACAGGTTTTCATCCAGAATGGCCCTGTATTTGGCTGCATCCATCTTCCCCTCAATTTTAACCATCTTCCCTGTCCCTGCTGAAGAAAAGCAGGCCCAAACCATGATGCTGCCACCACCATGTTTGACAATGGGGATGGTGTGTTGAGTGTGATGAGCTGTGTTGCTTTTACGCCAAACATATCGTTTTGCATTGTGGCCAAAAAGTTTGGTTTTGGTTTCATCGGACCAGAGCACCTTCTTCCACATGTTTGGTGTGTCTCCCAGGTGGCTTGTGGCAAACTTTAAACGAGACTTTTTATGGATATCTTTGAGAAATGGCTTTCTTCTTGCCACACTTCCATAAAGGCCAGATTTGTGCAGTGTACGACTGATTGTTGTCCTATGGACAGACTCTCCCACCTCAGCTGTAGTTCTCTGCAGTTCATCCAGAGTGATCATGGGCCTCTTGGCTGCATCTCTGATCAGTCTTCTCCTTGTCTGAGCTGAAAGTTTAGAGGGACAGCCAGGTCTTGGTAGATTTTCAGTGGTCTGATTCTCCTTCCATTTCAAAATGATCGCTTGCACAGTGCTTCTTGGGATGTTTAAAGCTTGGGAAATCTTTTTGTATCCAAATCCGGCTTTAAACTTCTCCACAACAGTATTACGGACCTGCCTGGTGTGTTCCTTGGTCTTCATGATGCTCTCTGCGCTTTCAACAGAACCCTGAGACTATCACAGAGCAGGTGCATTTATACAGAGACTTGATTACACACAGGTGGATTCTATTTATCCCCATCAGTCATTTAGGACAACATTGGATCATTCAGAGATCCTCGCTGAACTTCTGGAGTGAGTTTTCTGCACTGAAAGTAAAGGGGCCGAATAATTTTGCACGCACCACTTTTCAGTTTTTTATTTGCTAAAAAATTTTAAAATATCCAATAGATTTCGTTCCACTTCACAATTGTGCCCCACTTGTTGGCGATTCTTCACAAAAAATTTAAATTTTATATCTTTATGTTTGAAGCCTGAAATGTGGCAAAAGGTTGAAAAGTTCAAGGGGGCCGAATACTTTTGCAAGGCACTGTATATATATATATATATATATATATATATATATATATATATATATATATATATATATATATACACTGTATTCAGTTTAGCTAGATCCTGTTCTTCTCTTCCTAATATACTGACAGGCAGGCAGGTGTTTTTACAGTATTTCCAGTTACTGTACTGTGTACCCTGCACATGTGCACCTACAGTATAGCTACCTGAAGCCAGGTGCTTGTGTAGGCTCTTGACGTATTTCCAGTTACTGTACTGTGTACCCTGCACAGTTGCACCTACAGTATAGCTACCTGAAGCCAGTAGCTTGTGTGGGCTCTTGACATATTTCCAGTTTCTGTACTGTGTACCCTGCACAGTTGCACCTACAGCATAACTACCTGAAGCCAGGTGCTTGTGTAGGCTCTTGACGTATCTCCAGTTACTGTACTGTGTACCCTGCACAGTTGCACCTACAGTATAGCTACCTGAAGCCAGGTGCTTGTGTAGGCTCTTAACGTATTTCCAGTTACTGTACTGTGTACACTGCACAGTTGCACCCACAGTATAGCTACCTGAAGCCAGGTGCTTGTGTGGGCTCTTGACGTATTTCCAGTTACTGTACTGTGTACCCTGCACAGTTGCACCTACAGCATAACTACCTGAAGCCAGGTGCTTGTGTAGGCTCTTGACGTATTTCCAGTTACTGTACTGTGTACACTGCACAGTTGCACCCACAGTATAGCTACCTGAAGCCAGGTGCTTGTGTGGGCTCTTGACGTATTTCCAGTTACTGTACTGTGTACCCTGCACAGTTGCACCTACAGCATAAGTACCTGAATCCAGGTGCTTGTGTAGGCTCTTGATGTATTTCCAGTTACTGTACTGTGTACCCTGCACAGTTGCACCTACAGTATAACTACCTGAAGCCAGGTGCTTGTGTAGGCTCTTGACGTATTTCCAGTTACTGTACTGTGGGCCTTTTTTAAGACGAGTGCATCAGATCCCACCGCTGCTATTTGCAACATATGTCTCAAGCGTATCTCTTGTGGCCAAAACATCTCCCGCTTGGGCACCACATGCTTGACCAGACATATGTTGAACTGCCATGCAGTTCGTTGGCAAGCGTACCTAAAAGACCCACACCAAAGAACAAAGAGGACCTCTCCTTGCTCCTCATCAGCTGGGATATCCAAACCCACTATACCTTCAGTCCTCTCTGAGACCTGCACTGAGAGGAATGAAGGTGTAGAATTAGGTATGTCACAGCCAAGTACTTGCAGGCAATCTGCTATCGGTACACCGACGTCAGATTGTACAAGGCAAATTCCCCTGCCCCAGCTGCTGCACCACAAAAAGAAGTTTGTTCCCAGGCATCCACATGCCCAGCGGTTGAATGCTAGCTTGGCAAAATTGCTAGCACTTCAACTGCTACCTTTTCAGTTGGTAGACTCTGCCTCCTTCCATGAGTTTGTGGAATGTACTGTTCCTCAGTGGCAGGTTCCCAAACACCACTTTTTCTCATGGAAGGCAATTCTGGCTCTCTACTGGCATGTGGAAGGCAATGTCTTAGCCTCGCTGGACAGAGCAATCAGCGGTAAGGTGCATATTACCACTGACTCATGGTCCAGCAGGCATGGACAGGGATGTTACCTAAGTTTGACGGCGCATTGGGTGACTCTGCTGGCAGCTGGGAAGAATGCAGGACAAGCTGCAGTAGTGTTGGAGGTTGTTCCGCCACCACGCCTCCAAAATGCCACTATTGGTGATTCTGACACACCTCTCTCCTCCACCCCCCTTCCTGTGCTTTGTCCTCGGAACCAACGGTGTTCCGTAGGCGTTCAAGGGGATACGCAAGTACGCAGGTCAAAAGATGCCATGCGGTGCTTGAACTGGTGTGCTTGGCGGACAGGAGCCACACTGGGGCAGAGATTCTGTCAGCTCTGCAGGGGCAGGTTCAGAGGTGGTTGACGCCATGCCAACTTAACCCAAGAATCGTGGTTTGTGACAATGGCACCAACCTCCTCTCCGTCCCCTGACAGGGACAACTGACCCATGTGCCCTGTTTGGATCACGTCCTTAATTTGGTGGTGCAGCGGTTCTTGGGCAGGTACCCAGGCTTACAGGATGTCCTGAGGCAGGCCAGGAAAGTCTGTGTGCATTTCCGCAGATCATATAATGCCAGTGCTCGGCTGGCAGACCTCCAAAAGGAATTTAACCTGCCCAAGAACCGCCTATTCTGTGACATGCCCACCAGGTGGAACTCAATGTTGGCCATGCTGTAGCAGCTGCACATGCAGCAGAGGACCATCAATGAGTACCTGTGCGACTATGGCACCAGGACAGGGTCAGGGGAGCTTGTTTTTTTCCCCATGCCAGTGGGCCATGATCAGGGATGCATGCACTGTCCTGTCACCATATGAGGAGGTCACAAGGATGGTGAGCAGTGGTGAGCAGTGACAGTGCATGCATAAGAGACACTGTCCCCCTTGTCCACCTGTTGGAGCACACGCTGCATGGAATAATGGACAGGGCACTTGAGGCAGAACAGAGGCAGGAAGAGGAGGACTTCCTTAGCTCTCAAGACCCCCTTTATCCAGACAGTGTTCCTGCGTGCCCGCCGATCACACAGAAAGAGGACGAGGAGGAGGAGGAGGAAGAGGAGGATTGTGTCAGCATGGAGGTGGAGCCTGGCACTCAGCATCAGCAGCAGTCTTTACAGTCCCAAGAAACCCATGGACTTGTACATGGCTGGGAGGAGGTGGCTGGGGATCATGTCGTCCTTAGTGACCCAGAGGACTCTGGACCGAATGCCTCAGCAAACCTATGCTGCATGGTCTCCCTGATCCTGCAAAGCCTGCGGAAGGATCCTTGTATTCGTGGTATCAAGGAGAGGGATCAATACTGGCTGGCAACCCTCCTTGATCTGACTTGGACACCTTTCCCACCGAAAATCCTCTGGGTTACTGGGTCTTGAGGATGGATCACTGGCCAGAGCTTGCACAGTATGCAATTGAGCTACTGGCCTGTCCTGCATCCAGCGTTCTTTCAGAACGCACATTCAGTGCTGCTGGAAGCTTTGTAACCGATCACAGGGTGCGTCTGTCCACCTACTTGGTCGATCAACTGACCTTCATAAAAATGAATCAGTCTTGGATCACCACCAGATACCAAGCATCTGATGCCGATGTAACCAAATAATTTTTTTTGAAATGTCAGATTCCTCAACACTGCCTATGCTGATGCTGAGTGACTATCCTGTTATGCTGAGTGACTATCCTTTCCCTCCTCAATGATCATGCTGATAGCTTGTAAGAATATTTTTGTTTCTGGGCGCTGCCACCAGTGGCTAAGGCCCAATTTTTTCGCCCCTGTTTAACAGGGGTATGTAATTACAATTTTTGATGCAATTCTTTGCAGCAGGGCTCGTTCCTGCGCTCCAACTAGAGTATCTGTGAGGGGTTGCAGTGTTGTGTCACCAGCACCAGTGCCTAAGGCCCAATTTTTCAGCCCCTGTTTAACAGGGGCGTGTAATTACAATTTTTGATGCAATTCTTTGCAGCAGGGCTCATTCCTGCACTCCAACTAGAGTATCTGTGAGGGGTTGCAGTGTTGTGGCACCAGCACCAGGGCCTAAGGCCCAATTTTTCTGTCCCTGTTCAACAGGGACATGCAATTACAATTCTTGATCTAATATTTCACAGCAGGGCCCGTTCAAGCGCCCACCAAGAGTAACTGAGGACTTACAGTGTTGTGGCACCAGCACCACCACCACCACCAAAGGCCCAATTTTTCTGCCCCTGTTCAACAGGTGCATGTAATTACAATTCTTGATCTAATATTTCACAGAAAGACCCGTTCCAGCGCCCACCAAGAGTAACTGTGAGGACTTACAGTGTTGTGGCACCAGCACCACCACCACCACCAAATGCCCAATTTTTCTGCCCCTGTTCAACAGGTGCATATAATTACAATTCTCGATTTAATATTTCACAGCAGGGCCCGTTCCAGCGCCCACCAAGAGTAACTGTGAGGACTTACAGTGTTGTGGAACCAGAACCACCACCATCACCAAAGGCCCACATTTTCTGTTCAACAGGGGCATGTAATTACAATTCTTGATCTAATATTTCACAGCAGGGCCCTGCGAGGGCTTACAGTGTTGTGGCAACACCAACACCTAAGGCCTCAATTTCTGCAGAGTATATAGGGCAGGCCCCTACTTTCAAACAACCAACTTACAAACGACTCCTACTTGCAAACGGAAAGAGACAACAGGAAGTGAGATGAAATCTACCCCTAGGAAGGGAAATTCTCTCCTGTAAGAGTTAATATGGGAAAAACGTTTCTCCTTTATACTGATGCTTTATCACCAATCCTTGTTTCACTAAAAACCCCAAATTTTCTAAAAACATTTGTCATTGTGACTGAAAGTGAGGTGAAATCTTCTGAAGAGGAGCACAGACAGCAAAACAAATGTCACAGGGGTGATAACCCTTCCCTATGTTTTCCAAATAGCTTAAAAATAGATTTTTTAGCTGGAGCTACACTTTAAAAATGTACAAGTTCAAAATTACAAACAGATTCTAATTAACAACAAACCTACAGTCCCTGTCTTGTTTGCACCACCTGTATACTGCTGTTCAAAGTATATAGGGCCTTGGGGCCCCACTCCTTTCCTTTTTTTAATTGGGTGCGGGGTTCCCCTTAATATCCATACAAGACCCAAAGGGCCTGGTAATGGACTGGGGGGGGGGTACCCAAGCCATTTGTCTCACTGATCTTCATCCATATTGTCGGGACCCGACATTACATTAAAGCCGCAAGCAGTTTTAAATGACTTTTATTCCTTTAAAAATGTCATTTTGTGCAGGGACTGTTCTAAGCATGGGAAACACGCGCCACTTTACAGGCATACTATAGACACCCCCCAGGTACGATATTTAAAGGAATATTTCACTTTTTTTTCACTTTAAGCATCATTAAAATCACTGCTCCTGAAAAAATGGCCGTTTTTAAAACTTTTTTTTGCATTGATACATGTCCCCTGGGGCAGGACCCGGGTCCCCAAACCCTTTTTAAGACAATACCATGCAAATTAGCCTTTAAAATTAGCACTTTTGATTTAGAACGTTCGAGTCCATTGACTTCAATGGGGTTCTTACGTTTGTGCGAAGTTTCGGTCCGTTTGCAGGTTCTGGTGCGAACCGAACCGGGGGGTGTTCGGCTCATCTGTATATTTAGGTCAGGAGAGTAAAAAGAAGAAAAAATGTTCCCTGAAGACAAATCACAATGGTATGTAAAGATTTAAAATGAGTAAAGGCTTTGGTTCTTTTGGAATGTGAATTAAGGCCTTGTACATTAAGTAAGCAAATATTGAGAGGCATCATAAAAGATTGATATAAGATTGCTATAAGGAATATAAAGTGAGACCCATTTTAAAGTAGTTGTGTTAATTGATCCCCAATTTGAGAGGAAGGGAGAGAAAAGCAAACATAGTAGGCAAATAAGTTAAAAAAGAGATGACTAACCAAAATGGTGAATAAAAATTGACATACAACTGGTGCGCATGCGCGAGGGATCCAAGATGGCCACGAGCTTCTGATTCTCCACACCGCACCAGACCAATGGCACTTCTAAGGCTGCTCTGAACCCCCCCAAGAGAACCAACAAAGGGGGGGGTACCCGCTGCCCAAACCTCCGGTGACCCCCCACGAATGAACAACGCGGCCGCTCGCCGCGATCTGGGCCTGCAATTTGAGGCGTCATCCTGTGCTGGGTGCACCAAGATGGCCGCCACGGCCGGTGGCCTGCAAGCAGCCTCATGCCTTTTGCTCAGAGGGAGTCCCGGAATACAGGCAAGTCCTCACCCCAGCTACCCTGACATATACCCCGCACCTGTCTGGGAACTGCCAGCAGATCTCCACCCCTTCTCCCTGCTCCACGGAATCACTGATAGGCCACACTATGACAGACCAGGCCTTCTCTCCCATGAGACCTAACAGGCCATTATACTCTGAATCCCCCACACCAGGCCTGCAACCACAAGATCACTGCCTTTCCACAGCGGATCTTTATGACAAACTTTCTATCCGGGGACATTAAATCTGACCTGAAAAACATAGGAACCAGAATGGAGGCGATAGAAAACAAACTGGAATTAACTTCCGCAGTATCCAATCAAAATACCGACATGATTCAAATGCTACAAGATCAACTGGAAACTGCTTTATCGCGAATAGATGACCTCGACCAGACGCTATAATTTCAGGATACGGGGACTCCCAGAGACTGTGACGGATGTTTCTACAGCGACCCAAGATTTGATTAAATTTCTGCTACCTAACATCAGCACACAGAAAAACAAAGGAACAATTGGGACTTTAAATGAGGCGGGTGCCTCCATCCCGGTTTCTTGAACAAAAGGGGAGAACGGGGCGGGACTTTAAATGAGACATGCAGTCAACAGAGGTGGGTGCAAAAAGGCAGCATATTTAATGTAGATCATGATTAAAAATTCATACAGTAAGATACATGATAAAACAACAAAATTCATATATATACAAACGTACCGTCTTGGCAACGGCGCCGTTCCCTCTGCTGACACGTTCACGTGACGTTAGGCAGGGTTGAACGTGCGGGCCCCCTTTTAATGGCCCCACCTGTTGTGGTTTGTCCACGCTGTTGGCTCCATTTTAATCATCTGGTTGGCTTGCACCATAAGCAAATTCTGGCTACCTTAAGTCGTACATCAGGTAACTAAGGCAGTTACATGCATATTTTGCATTACTCTGTTCTTGTGTAAGTACAGATACTGTCTATTGACAACCATACTATATATCTATATTTTCTACATATTTTTTATATTTTTTTATTTTTAGAAACCATTCAAGACTTTTGTAGCCATCATTAACAATCTGTTGCACGTGAGCTACCAGTGTTCGGACGGCTCTCCTCAGGCTATGGGGCTGTTTTTTGGCAGGCCCGCTTGTACCATACTTTGCCACAGCTCCCAGACAAGACACCCTAGGGGAGCCTCCAGCTCTCAAGACTGCATTTCCATATGGCGGTTGTGACTACTGTTCACAGTATTTTTCCTACTACATCTTTTCCCTTGGTGTATCTTCCCCCTTAAGGCAGTGACCAAGACATTTCTCATTGTCTTTCTTTCAGATCAATGACATTGCTGCTCCTGATGAGTGGATTAATATACTTCACGAAACGCGTAGAGCCCTAGTACATGCAATGTTGAAACTGACTGTTTGTTTTCATGTATTTTTTCAATCTGTATGGACATTTACATTGTTATCACAAAGTTCAAGCCAATAGGAAGTTTCTCAGTAAATGTAGCACAAGGGTCTACTTACTGTCATGCGATTCATGTTCCTATTTGTATATATGTGAATTTTGTTGTTTTATGATGTATCTTACTGTATGAATTTTTAATCATGATCTACATTAAATATGCTGCCTTTTTGCACCCACCTCTGTTGACTGCATGTCTCATTTAAAGTCCCGCCCCGTTCTCCCCTTTTGTAACATCAGCACACAGCGCCTTGAGCTAGATAGGGCCCACAGAGCCCTGGGTCCCCCTAGGAAGGACGGCTTGCCAAGAGACATAATTGTCAAACCGCATCACTATGCAGTGAGAGAAGCCATTATGAAACAGGCGCGCTCTTCAGCCCAAGTGACATGTCAAGTTCATGCTATACAGATCTTTGCAGATCTTGCGCCTTCAACCATCCAACGAAGACGCTCCCTAAAACCCCTGCTGTCCGCCATGGCCCAGAAGGACATAAAATACAAATGGGCATTCCCGTTTGCGGTAAAATTTACATATAAAAGCCAAAACCACGCTTTCTCCAACTTTGCTGCGGGAGAAAAACTCCTACTTTGATTGAAAATCATCTCACAAGAAACAGGAATGGACACGTCCTCTGTGGCTACCAACTCAACCAAGAGACCCCCTCCTGTCAGCCCTTCGACCCCCCTTTGGTCGAAGCAGAAGTCGAGAAGATCAGAGGACAACAGCCCCACTTGAAAGTCTCAAAGATTGATCCTGGATTCTCCCATGTGCCTTAATGACTGTCACTTCTTATGACTCTTTACTTAAGGCCCCCAAAATTACATGGTTCCAACCCACTCTCACCATACCAGTGATTTCCCGTGCATGAGCCATACGGCTTATCCTTTAATCTTTTCCCTCCTTAACACCCTTAGCCTGAAAGCCCTGTATTATGACCTACAATATAGTATACAGGTTTCACAATGGACACATTGGGCATGTAGAAACTGTGAACTCTGCGTATCTCTACTATATGGAAACTCAACCCGTAAACCACACAGTTTCCCTTCTCTAATTTTTCCTGCCCCCCTTCTTCACCCTCCTCCCCATTTCCCCCCACCCCATCACCTAACACGCTCCTCTTCCCAGGGGACCTGCATTTACTCCTACAATATAGGGGATATGCTTCCTAGATATAATAGTATCACAGAATAACAAAAAAACACCCTTTAATGTTACTATTGATGGGACGAGTTACCCAAAGTCCAAGGTGCACGTTATAATGTTTTGTCTACCAAATATTTTCAGGTTCCCAGGTTTAAATGCTATTCTTCAGCTCACCCTCTGGTTGAAAAAATGTATTTGTATTCTTCTTAGTTGACCTAGGTTATTTTTCTTTACTGTATATTAAGCGCCTTGGTCTGGGGCGGTACACATGTGCCTCCGCCTAACCCTTGCAATCCAATTGGCTTCCAGGGGCTAGGACATCCAAAATGTCAAACTCTTTCCAAAACTTTTTGGACTCATTGGATCCCGGGGACTTCTTCTCCCCCCTGGGACCCACAATCTCTTTTGGGAGAAGATCTTCTCTTCTTTCGTCTTTCCTACTTCCCGCTTACCTTCCTGTTCTGTCTATCATAGCACTATTAACCACTATATCTCTAGCAGATAACCATGCAACATGGATTCTAAATGAACAACGATCGAAAAGGCCCGGGGAGGCTCCCACAAACACCAGTGAACATGAACAAAGACTTCCAAAGGTAAGTGATGGTGAATGTTTCCATAGTCCTCCCCTCTGCTCCCATGGCTAGTGACACACCATATACTTTAAAGGTCACCTCCCACAATGTGCAAGGTTTAAACTCTCCTTTGAAACGCAAGAAAATTTTCAACTTTTACAAATCACTCGAATTGGACATTATTATGTTACAGGAGACACAATTCCCCATTCGGTGCAGTCCTAAGTTCATTCACGGGCAGTTCCCTAAATTCTTTCTAGCAAACGCTGAAAACAAAACAAAAGGTGTAGCCATTCTCCTTCAAAATCCTGCAACTTTAACTGGACCTCTGACTATAGAGACATGGAAGGCAGGTTCATATTGGTTAAGGGCACAATAGAAGAACAAACATACTCTCTAGTGTCCTACTATGCTTATAATAAAGGACAAGCTTTGTTTTTTGCCCGCCTTTTCTGCATCCTTAACCCCATGTTAGAAGGAACAGTAATCTTTGGAGGTGACTCCAACATCGCCTTTGATCAAGGCTTAGATAGATCAAAACCACAGGAACAACAATTAACACGCCCCCTCAAGGCCAGCCACAAAATAGCTAAAATGATTCACACTCAGGGACTGACTGACGTGTGGAGGGAACTGAATCCAACCACCATAGACTACACACATTTTTCAGCCCCCCATAACACATTCGCCAGAATAGACCACATCCAATTGCACACACATTCAATACCCGGAGTCACTCAATCACATATCAGAGACACGATCCTCTCAGACCACGCATTAGTAAGCATGTCCCTAAGACTTGCTAGCCCAAAATCAGGACTCAAACCTTGGAGACTCAATGAATCCCTCCTAACGGACCCTGTCAGAGTCACAATGCTTGAAAAATCACTAACAGAATTCTTCAAAATCAACACGACAGGAGATGTCTCAATGGAAGTTGTATGGGCGGCTCACAAAGCTTTCATTGGGGGGGGAATCATAAAAATGTCCACTCAAATAAAAAGGGAAAGAACCGCTGAAGTGGAGAGACTAGAGAGGGAGTATGCAACATTAAGATCCCATCATAAAAAAAACCCTCAAAAAAAACATACCACAACTAGATAAAATCAAACTGGAACTTAATTTAGCCTTCACGGCTCAAGCAAAAAAAAGCATAAGATTGAGTAAAAACAAATATTATACACAAAAGGATAAGATCGGCCCCATGTTAGCAGCCAAATTATCCCCCAGAATACAAATAAACTCAATGCCCCAAATCAGAATCCCCGGCCACGGCCTCGGCCTCTCAGCCAACCTGGTGAAAATTCTAGATGCTTTTCAGTCCTTCTACACAAATCTCTACACAGCCTCCACCCTGAAAAACTCTGAGGACATAAGAACTTTCTTAGACAATCTACCCATCCCGCTATTATCCCAGGAGCATAAAGACTCCTTGGAAGCTCCTTTCACCGAAGAGGAAGTTCTTAGCGTTATCAAAGAACTAAAAAATGGATCTGCCCCGGGTCCAGATGGGCTGTCCAACTCATACTATAAATCCTTTGCTAACACCCTAGTGCAGCATTTAGTCAAATTTTTCAATGCCATGACCCGGGGGGACCCTCTAGAAGTCCAGCTCAACTCCGCATTTATTGCTGTGATCCCCAAACCAGATGAAAATCCGGAAGAAATCAGCAACTATCGCCCGATATCTCTTTTTTTTTTTTTTTTTTTGCCACGTCAGCGAAACATTTTTCTGGGAGTCATGTTTCAGTTGTTAAAATTCAAACTCATCCCTTCACTTCATCACATCATAGTGGCAGTTTTTATCAGCATTTTTACAAAACAAATATATCACAAAAATATCCTTTTTACACTGAAATATCCTCATTTTATCATCCCCCCCTCAAATTTTTTAATTTCTGGGCAGTGCCACCAAATATGCCCCATTGACCCTATATCTTTGCAGCCCCTCCAACATATTTGTGAAGTTTCCTTCTGGCATTTATGTGCTCGGTCAGGGGTCATGTACATTCTCGCCAAGCACTTATAGTTCAACTCCAATATCTTGCAGTTGACCGAGGTGGCGTTAACCCTCCTCAGTATCAGCCACACTTCCAGGTATTTCAGCTTGCGATCCAATTCCTTCTCCCACGTCCTAATATATGGAGGGGCGTCCGTGTTCCCAAACTCTATTATTACTTTATAAATCTTGGAGAACCCCCCTCCTTTTTTTTCCATGCATATTTTTTCCAATGGGAGTAGGTTGTCTGCCGATCTAATTGGCTGCGGGAGTGAATTGATGAAATGGCTTAGTTGATTGTACCTCCATGGGTCGATGACTAACAGATTTCCCCTATCTTTAAGTTCCTCAAGTGTGCATATTTTATCCTGGAACATTACATCCTTTAATTGGGCATCTTCCTCCAGAATCCACTTTCCAAACAAGTCCTCCTTCCCCAGTGCAAAATATTCTGAATTCTTATGTGGAATTAGGGGTGAGTTAAACCCCCAATGCTCCCATATTATCCATATTATCTTTTTCAACGTGGTTTCACTAATTTTATTTTCCATTTCTACCCATTGCTTTTCTTTATTATTTTTAACCCAGTTTATTACTTGTGCCAAGGCAATTGCCTCATAATACTTACGAATATCTGGTGCTCCCCACCCTCCCTTACCCTTCTCTTTAGTTAACTGTGTAAAGTTTAAACAAGTTTTTTTTTCCTCTCCAAATGAATCTTAGAAACAACGTGTGTAGACTTTTGAGATATGCTTGTGGAAGTGATATTGGAAGCATCTGAATTTTATATGTAATTTTAGGTAGTATTATCATTTTATAGATATTGATTCTACCTGCCCAGGATAACTGTCTGCGTGAAATTCTGTTACGTTCTTGCTTTATTTCATTAAGGAGGGGCATAAAATTCGCCTGAAACAGAGTCTGTTTTACGGTAGTTATTTTAACTCCTAAGTAATTAAGTTCTTTTTTCCCCCAAATAAATGGGAAGTGTTTTTGAAATGAGTAATCTCTAAGCATGCTTTTGTTAATATCTAGCGTTTCCGATTTAGTCGGGTTAACTTTGAAATTGGAAAGCTTCCCATATTCTATTAATGTAGCGATAATGTTTGGGAGGGTGATCCTCGGGTGCATGACATATAACAGAATATCATCCACGAAGGTTGCCAGTTTATACTCATCTTTGCCGATCTTTAACCCGCTGATGTCCGGGTTTTGCCTAATCCTAGAGAGAAGGGGTTCGAGGGGCAACAGAAATAGCAACGGGGAAAGTAGACACCCCTGTCTTGTGCCGTCAAACATTTCAAATAGCTCTGAGAGTAAACCATTTACCCTCACTCTCGCTATAGGTTGTGAGTATAAAGCCTTTATCCATCTGAGGATTCTGTCCTTAAGTCCAATCTCCTCCAATGTACACATCATGAAGCCCCAGTCTACTCTGTCAAACGCTTTTTCAGCGTCAATTGACAGAAGTAGACCTGGGGCTCCACTCTCTTTGATCTTCTGTGCTACTAGGAGTGTTTTAATACCATTATCATGTCCCTCTCTTCCTGGTATAAACCCGACCTGGTCTGAATGTATGATCTTATTGATTACTAGTTTCAATCTTTCCACAAGCACTTTGGCGAATAGTTTTGTATCCATATTTAGTAGCAAGATGGGTCTATAGCTGGAACGCAGTGTACTGTCTTTATCCTCTTTCAGGATAATGGCTATGTTGGCTTCCAATGCTTCTCTCCTCATTTCCCCTTTGTCTCCGATTTCATTCATGTACGAACACATTTTGGGTATAAGATAATCCTGGTATTTTTTGTAATATAGGACTGTCAATCCATCAGGACCCGGGCTTTTGCCTACCTGCGTATCCTTAATTGCCTTTCTTACTTCTTCCTCTGTTATGGGAGCCTCTAAAATACTTTGTTCAGTTTCCGTAATTTTGACCCATCCGCTATCTTTTAAGTAGCTTTTAATTATCTCTCTTTTTTGATCCCTCCCCTCCTTTGTGTCATTTTTATTGATAGCGTATAGGGATTAGCCGAACACCCCCCGGTTCGGTTCGCACCAGAACCTGCGAACGGACCTAAAATTCACACGAACGTTAGAACCCCATTGACGTCTATGGGACTCGAACGTTCGAAATCAAAAGTGCTCATTTTAAAGGCTAATTTGCATGTTATTGTCCTAAAAAGGGTTTGGGGACCCGGGTCCTGCCCCAGGGGACATGTATCAATGCAAAAAAAACTTTTAAAAATGTCCATTTTTTTGGGAGCAGTGATTTTAATGATGCTTAAAGTTAAAAAAAGTGAAATATTCCTTTAAATATCGTACCTGGGGGATGTCTATAGTATGCCTGTAAAGTGGCGCGTGTTTCCCGTGATTATAACAGTCCTTGCACAAAATGTCATTTTTAAAGGAAAAAAAGTCATTTAAAACTGCTTGCGGCTTTAATGTAATGTCGGGTCCTGGCAATATGGATGAAAATCAGTGAGACAAACGGCATGGGTGCCCCCAAGTTCATTACCTGGCCCTTTGGGTCTTGTATGGATATTAAGGGGAACCCTGCACCCAAATTAAAAAAAGGAAAGGTGTGGGGCCCCCAGGCCCTATATATTCTGAACAGCAGTATACAGGCGGTGCAAACAAGACAGGGACTGTAGGTTTGTTGTTAAGTAGAATCTGTTTGTAATTTTGAACTGGTACATTTTTAACGTGTTTAGCTCCAGCCAAAAAATCTATTTTACGCTTTTTGGAAAACCTAGGGAAGGGTTATCACCCCTGTGACATTTGTTTTGCTGTCTGTGCTCCTCTTCAGAAGATTTCACCTTACTTTTTGTCCCAATGACAAATGTTGAAAATGTGGGTTTTTTTGTGAAACAAGGATTGCTGATAAAGCATCAGTGGAAAGGAGAAAAGTTTCTCCCATATTAACTCTTATGCCCCGTACACACGGTCGGACATTGATCGGACATTCCGACAACAAAATCCCAGGATTTTTTCCAACAGATGTTGGCTCAAACTTGTTTTGCGTACACACGGTTGCACAAAGTTGTCGGAATTTCCGATCGCCAAGAACGCGGTGACATCAACCATGTACAACGAGACTAGAAAAGGCCAGTTCAGAACCAAGCGCGGCACCCTTTGGGCTCCTTTTGCTAATCTCGTGTTAGTTAAAGTTTGGTGAGAGACGATTCACGCTTTTTCAGATTTATGGTTTTCAGATCGTTTTCTGCTGTTCAGTTTGTGCTTGTGGGTTTGTATCTGCTCTTCAGTGCGTGCAGCAAGCTACGCGTGACTTTGATTAGTCATTGTGTTCTTGTTCGTTTGTTACTGTTTTTCAGGTCGCTCTTCACAGGCCTTGCTGTTCTTTAGTGCGTTCTGTTACTTCGTTCTGAGCAGACCACCATTTTCTAGCCATGTTGCGTATACGTACTCCTCGTAGAGTTCGTGCTGTGCGGGGGCTTGGTGTTGGGGTCCTGACCTTGACACAAGTCCAGTCCATGAACAGGGTGGGGAGGAGTTCATGGACCAAGAATTGGTTGCTTCAGCGTGACCAGTTCTGTCATATGCCTTTGCTCCGTGAGATCCGTGAGAATAATCCTGATGATTTCAGGAACTTTCTCAGGATGACGGACCCCGTTTTTCACCGTTTGTTGGCTTCGCTGACCCCCTATATCAGAAGGCAGGATACCTGCATGAGGCAAGCCATCACTCCGGAGCAGAGGCTCGTCGCTACCCTGTGGTACTTGGCGACGGGGAGAAGCCTGCAGGACTTGAAGTTCTCGACAGGCATCTCCCCCCAGGCTCTGGGGATCATTATCCCAGAGACCTGTTCTGCCATCATCCAGGTCCTGCAGAAGGAGTATATGAAGGTAAGATTTTTATCCTTTAATATCACATTTTATTGTATATAATGTTTGATAATATGTTGTATTTCTTGTAATATGCTGTGAATGTCCCCTTTGTCCTCATGCATGCTGGATTTTTATGTAATTATTTTTTTGTCCTTCATGCATATGTACCTTCACTTACCTCCCCAGCATCTTCTCCTGCCCTATATTCACCTCATGTAGTCAATTAACAATGTATTTTATCAGCTCCATAGTAGTGCTTTACCCCAAACACCCCTTAAAATGTTTTTAAATGAGATTTGTGCTTTAAATTCAGGCAGAGTGCCAGAGGCTTTTTTTAGGGGTCCACAAATCATTTTGAACCCTCCCTCCCCCCCAACTGCTAAGTCAGCTGATCCGAATTCTCTATCTATCCTCAATCATCTATCTGCTGACTTTGCCAAACCCATACACACTATACCCATCTCTTTTGTGGCCAGATTTATGGATGAATTCCCCAAAGCATGTAGTGCAAGGGCCTGCCTGTATACTTTAAAATGGTACTGTTTAAAGTTTTTGTATACTATTATTATCTTGATAGGTAATAGCAGAATTTCCAAATGTGCTCAAATGTGTACAATGTGTATTTATATCTTTGTATTATGACACTTACCTGTCCAGTGGGCTGCCTATAGTGTAACTAAGGAGGGGCTGTTCAAAGTAATACACATTATTTAAGCATTCATCTCTCAATGAAGTGGAGAGGGTTACCTGTCCAAGAGTCCCCCCCTATAATGTTAGAAATGGCCCATGAGAGGGGGGGAGGGGAAATTTGCTAGGTGTACCTTATACTTTGGTGTTTAAGAATTCCCATTAATAAATGTTATCTTGATGTTGGCCAAGAATGTTTGTGTCTAATCTGCTTTCCATGTTTTAATGTGCCAAAAGACTAAATTTTTTTTTATTTTACTCAACAGTTTCCTTCCACGCCACAGGAATGGCAGACTGTGACCTCCCACTTTGCCCAGCGGTGGGACTTTCCTAACTGCGGAGGGGCAATTGATGGGAAACACGTCCACATCGTCCCACCACCCAACTCGGGGTCATACTATTATAATTACAAGGGGTTCAATAGTATTGTGATGTTGGCGGTGGTGTCGGCTAATTACGAGTTCCTGTATGTGGACGTGGGGAAGAATGGCCGGATGTCCGATGGTGGAGTCATCGCCCAGACGAAGTTTTACAGGCGTCTCCAGAATGGCAGTTTGGACTTGCCACCTCCAGAAGAGAATACGGAAGGACTCCCATTTGTCTTCGTTGCGGATGAAGCATTTGCGCTGGGGGACCATCTTATGTGGCCATTCCCGATGAGGACCCTCACCCCGGACCTGAGGGTTTTTAATTACCGGTTCCACCTATTTCTGACACCCATACATATGGCGGAGTATAAACTGAATCATATTATCCTGGCGTGCTGTGTTCTACATAACTTTTTACGTCAACATTCTGCCAACTATGCTGGCTCAGTTGGGCCTGAGGCCGGAATGATAAATGAAACAACCCTGACGGTGCTTGAAAGTGGCCGTCCTGGCTTGCCCTCCCTGAGTGCCCGTGATGTCCGGCTAAGATACCTTGAGTTCTTTGCAGGTAGGGGGGACATCAATATGCCAGACAATGTGTCAAAAAAATCTGCAAATCTTTGGTGACATTTACTGCTTGTGTTTTGTTTAGCTGACCCTGTCAGAAATGTGGTGAGTCGTGAAAATGGTGTGATTGTGTAACCTTACAAAGCACTGTTGGGTGTTATTTACTAAAGGCAAAGACACTTTGCACTACAAGTGCACTTGAAACTGCACTTGTAGTGCAAAGTGGATTTGCCCTTATGAAATAACACCCATTGTCACAGAAAACAGCAATTAGAGCACAACAAAAGTGTTGTAGCATTGAGACAATTATCCACACATTCTTGATTAATAACAATCTTTTTAATACTTGCACAATCACATGTGCATTTTGACAAGGTTTTTAAAACAAACCAACATGTTTGTTGTATAACAATTTTTGGGGTGGCATTAGAAAAAGTAGAAATGTCGTTTTAACATAAAACTGGCATGTTTAAAACCAACAAGAAAGACACAAATCTTGAACTTACAAAGGTCACATTTGGTAGAACTTGAAGGCAATATCAGACATGAGTATTTAGGAACTGTGTTTTATATTGCGTTCATATGGGGTGAAGTCACCCCAGGAAAAGCCAAATTTTGAAGATGCACACCAATTTACGAATGTCAACATGTGCTAGCTGCCATCATGGGGGATCAAGGGACGTGTTTTGGGGGAGCAACCCCTTCCTCGCAGCTACTTTATTATTGCGGAATAGGTTGCACCCCCAAAACGCGTCCATTGATCTCCCGTGATGGCAGATAGCACATATTGACACACTGTGTGCATCTTTAAAATTTGGCTTTTCTACAATTTGCAAAACAATTTTAAAAGTGTAGTACACCATAAAAGAAAGGGCTTTGTAGGGGTTTTAAACTCTCCCCAAAACATCAATGATGTTCTTATTTTTTTGAATAACATCATTGATGTTTTTCTTGATGTTTTCCAATGCAACATTACACCCCATGATCTCCCCAATCAGGATCTGGGCACTTTCCGAGGTGAAAGGATCTGGATCCACAACATCACGATCACCTAAAAAGAGAGGAACCCAAAAAAAAAACAGGTATTATAAATATGCCGGCATCCATCTCTTACCTGAGCCTGTGGTCGCAGACACTCACCTGTTGTGGTGACAATTTCCACCACGTCTTCCTCCTCCTGCTCTTCTTGTGTTGGGGGTATTTCCCCTTCTTCCAGAGGGGGGGTCTCTGGTCTCCTCGGATGAGGGGTGTCCTCCGAGTCTTTTCTCCCCTATGTGAAAAAAAAAAGGTATACTTAGGGGGGGCGTGGCCAGCAGCTGAAGGAGATGGCCGCATAAAGAGAGAGCTCCGTGTTAACCAGCTGTACCGGCCCATACACAGCGACTATTGAAGCCGGCAGACACACACCGTAAGCGCCAGAGAACCCCACAGTACAGAACCAGCGATGGGTAAGAGAAAATCCCCAGGGGGACCCCAAAAATTGACGGACTTTTATCCCTCGGCAAGCACGCCGGAAATCCAAGATGGCGCCGCCGCTCACATGCAGCAGCTCGCCAGGCAGACTGACCTCAGAGGGAATAGGAGAGACAATGGCAGACCCCCGTCCTTCTCTCCAGGCCACAGCAGCCGCTCATCCACTTGCAATACCCCATCTCAGAGCCCACAGAAAGCAGCCCCTAAGCGCTCTTCTGCCCATACCTATGCAGGGGAAGGAAATGAGGAGGATCACACATCGCATAACAGCACTACTGAGTTTATTGATCAGATTCAGGAGTACCCAACATCTGGACAGCCCCTAAGTGACACTACAATGAAAGAGATGCTGGTCTCATTGGGGGGGTCCATGCATAGGGATCTCATGGACTGCATATCACAAATAAAAACCGATATTACTGAAATTGGGGAGAGAGTTAGCCACGTGGAGGACAAGATGGCAGAATTTACAACGGCACATAACGAATTAGTGGACGCACATAATGAAAAAGATGAGGAGTTGGAAGCCCTAAAAACAAAATGGCGGATTTAGAGGATAGGTCCCGCAGAAATAATTAAAACTGCGAGGGGTAACGGAGTCTGTACCCCCCTCTGAACTCCGGAACTAAATTAAAGACCTACTTCCTGACACGCCAAACGGGGAAATTACTGTAGATCGAGCTCACAGACTACCTAAGCCTCAATATCTACCAGAAAAAGTACCTTGCGACGTCATAGCTCGCATACACTTTTTCCACGTCAAAGACGATTTAATGCGTTTTGCAAGACAAAACTCCCCATTACCCAACCCTTACTCGGGTATTGCTATATATGCTGATCTCTCCCAGCACACAATGCTGGCAAGAAAAAAGTTAATAACGCTAACAAAGTTACTACGCAATAACAAACTTCCATACTCTTGGGGCTTTCCCACGAAACTCCTTGTAACTAAAGATGGTCGTACAAATGCCATTAGATCTCTGGAAGAAGGCCTCCATCTTACAAGAAAATGGGGGCTTCTCCCAACAGAAGAGGATGACACCCTCACTACCAAAACCCCTAGAGGCATATCCCCAGAATGGAAATCAGGCAACGACACTTGACTGTTCTCTCATACATCAGAAAGTAACAACATACTTGCTGTTTGCTCACTTAGATCAAGGGCCGAAGCTGGCTATTAGGAGCTTGTACCCCCAAGTGTTCCTATGCGATTTTACTCGCACTTCGAGGAAAATTTCCTCACTTTTTTAAGTTTTGTTTTTTGTTTGAATGTTGACGTTCTTTACTTTTTCCTTTTTATTCTACCACCGACAACCACCTACGGCAAATTTGATGACAACAATCTGGAGTCTACTTCTGTGCAGCCACCGCTTTTGAACGAGCACCCTTCACTCAAGATCACGACAACATTAATCACAGGTACTTTCATATACTACTTCACAACTCAAGTTTTGAGTGCATCTACACATAAGCATCTTTCTCAACAGACCAATGGTTCTTAATTTTGTGACTATAACTGCTCATGGGCTCAACAGTCCCTTCAAAAGAAGGGCAATGTGGCAGCAAGCAAAATCCCTAAAGAGCGATGTGTTATGCATCCAAGAAACTCATTTTGTCCAGCAGAAGCACCCCATATGCAAAAACAAAAAATTTCCTCATATTTTCATGGCTTCAGGCCCAAAGAAAAAAGGAGGAGTAATGATTGCTATAAACCAGAATGTAGCATTTAAATTGCAAGATATAATAAGTGATAACGCAGGAAGATATATTATAATAGTTTGTGAATTAAACAATACCATGTTTACTATGATTAATATATATGCTCCGAATTGTAGACAATTGTCTTTTTTGAGTGCCCTCAAAAAAAAGGTTGGGAGCATCAGAAAAGGCTTAGTACTGTACTGTGGGGATTTCAATTGTGTTCCTAACAAACAACTAGATTGTTCATCCCCACATAAATCTAAATCTACACGAATTGAACTCCAATCCTTTTTACACTCTTCTAATCTGTATGATGTATGGTGTTGCATCAATTCAGGAGAAAGAGATTTTACTTACTACTCAGCTCCCCATAAGGCCCCTTTCACACTTACACGACTTGTCCCACGATTTTGTACTGCAAAATCGTATGACAAGTCATTCTCCATGATTTTCAATGACTACCATTCATATTGGCACGACTTTAAGTCGTGCTGACTTGAAAGTAGTCCCTGCACTACTTTGGTCCAACTTCTATGCGAGTTGTACTCCATAGACCTCAATGTTAAACCCTGAAGTAGCATGCAAGTCGTGCCTGAATAATATAGACACGACTTCAGTACGACTTTGTAAGCACAAGCCTGGCTCGCTGATCGGGAAAGGAAAACTTTTTTTTCCTTTCCCGATCAGCGACAGGCAGTGCTGACAGCTGTCTGGTATGAATCCAGAGGTGGAACTCCACGCCAAGTTTTAAATGAAAAAAACGGCGTGGGTTCCCCCCCAGGGGCATACCAGGCCCTTAGGTCTGGTATGGATCTAAGGGGAACCCCCTACGCCGAAAAATCGGCGTGGGGTCCCCCCCAAAATCCATACCAAACCCTTATCCGAGCATGCAGCCCGGCCGGTCAGGAATGGGGGTGGGGACGAGCGAGCGCCCCCCCCCTCCTGGACTGTACCAGGCCGCATGCCCTCAACATGGGGGGGTGGGTGCTTTAGGGCATGGGGGGCACCCTGCCGGCCCCCCCACCCCAAAGCACCTTGTCCCCATGTTGATGAGGACAAGGGCCTCTTCCCGACAACCCTGGTCGTTGGTTGTCGGGGTCTACGGGCGGGGGGCTTATCGGAATCCGGGAGCCCCCTTTAATAAGGGAGCCCCCAGATCCCGGCCCCCCACCCTATGTGAATGAGTATGGGGTACATGGTACCCCTACCCATTCACCTAGGGAAAAAAGCGTCAATAAAAAACACAGTACACAGGTATTTAAAATAATTTATTAGGCAGCTCCGGGATCTTCTTCCGACTTCGGGGGTCTCTCCGGCGTCTCCTCCCGGTGTCCTGATCTTCTGCCGGCTCCTCCGCTTTCTTCTGCAGCTGCTAGCGGTGGTCCGGACTTCTGTCTTCTGCCTTCTTCTTTTCTTCCAGAGATGTTGACACGACGCTCTTTCCAGCTGGAATGGTCTCTGAACGCTCTGCAACAGACTTATATAGGCGGTGACCCCGCCCCATATGAGGTCACTGTCCCGGGGCATGCTGGGACTGTGCCGTCATAAGGGGGCGTGGTCATCACCTGGTGACCACGCCTCCTAAAACGTCACAGTCCCAGCATGCCCAGGGACTGTGACGGCATAAGGGGGCGGGGTCACCGCCTATATAAGTCCATTGCGGAGCGCACAGAGACCATTCTGGCTGGAGAGAGCGTTGTGTCAACATCTCTGGAAGAGAAGAGGGAAGAAGACGATCCAGAGGTCTGGACCACCGCTGGCAAAAGAGCGCCAGAAGATAGCGGTGGAGCCGGCAGAAGATGCGGACACCGGGAGAAGACGCCGGAGAGACCACCGAAGTCGGAAGAGGACCCCCGAAGTCGGAAGAAGATCCCGGAGCTGCCTAATAAATTATTTTAAATACCTGTGTACTGTGTTTTTTATTGACGCTTTTTTCCCTAGGTGAATGGGTAGGGGTACCATGTACCCCATACTTATTCACATAGGGTGGGGGGCCGGGATCTGGGGGCCCCCTTATTAAAGGGGGCTCCCAGATTCCGATAAGCCCCCCGCCCGCAGATCCCGACAACCAACGGCCAGGGTTGTCGGGAAGAGGCCCTTGTCCTCATCAACATGGGGACAAGGTGCTTTGGGGTAGGGGGGGGCCGCAGGGCGCCCCCCCATGCCCCAAAGCACCCACCCCCCATGTTGAGGGTATGTGGCCTGGTACGGTCCAGGAGGGGGGGGGGCGCTAGCTCGTCCCCACCCCCATTCCTGACCGGCCGGGCTGCGTGCTCGGATAAGGGTCTGGTATGGATTTTGGGGGGACCCCCACGCCGATTTTTCGGCGTAGGGGGTTCCCCTTACAATCCATACCAGACCTAAGGGCCTGGTATGCCCCTGGGGGGGAACCCACGCCAGTTTTTTTTATTTAAAACTTGGCATGGAGTTCCCCCTTATGATTCATACCAACTACTGTATGTTTTCATTTGTTAATGCCAAAAACGTGGCAAAGTAGTACTGCTCCCAAATCGCGGTAAAATCGCGGCAAATCGCGGTAAAATCGCGGCAAAATCGCGGCCGCGATATCGCGGTAAAATAGTGCGACTTTGAAGTCGTATAAGTGTGAAAGAAGCCTAAGTCTTATTCAAGAATCGACTTATTTGTAGCTGACCTACCTTGTCTTAACAATGCATTATCAGCTAAAATCCATCCAATTACTTGGTCTCATCACGCTCCCGTTTCCCTTTCGATTAAAGAAAATAATGCAGCGTCACCTATACATTTGTGGCGAAACAACATATAAATTTTGAAGAATCCTAAACATAGGGATGGTTTGCATGATCGGATCAAAGAGTTCTTTCAATTTAATGACACTCCGGACATGAATATTTTCACGCTGTGGTGTATGCACAAAGCATTCAGTAGAGGCTTACTCTTGCAAACAGCATCACGGGAAAAAAAGAGGAAATTTAAAACATTTACCACACTAATGGCTAAACTCACGTCTCTCGAACAACAGCACAAAGCAAACCCTTCCTCCCAGATAAACACAGAGTTAAATCAATTAGACAAGAGGTTAGAGCTTATTTAATTTAAGAAAATCAGCTACATTTGCAAAAATTTAAAGCTACACACTATACCCAAGGAAACAAGGCTGGCAAATTTTTAGTGGCCTATATTCGCAAAAAAGAGCAGAAATCTAAACTTTCCCACATTACAGATCCTATTACCTCACAAACAGTATACCACCCCAAGGACATAGCAAATGCATTCTGTAGTTACTATAAACAACTATATAATTTGAAAGAAAACCCCTCAACGACACAACCCACAGATATAGGGATTAATACTTTTCTCCAATCAGTTAATCTTCCTACCCTAAATAGCGACCAATTAAGTTATTTAAATTCTGCAATATCAGATAATGAAATTGCTCAAGCTGTTAAATCCCTACCGCACAACAAATCACCAGGTGCCGACGGCTTCTCGGCAGAGTATTATAAAGCCTTCTCCAATATGTTAGTGCCATATATGAACAAGCTTTTTCAAAAAGCTACTACTGACAACTTATTTCCGGAAGAAATGCTCCAAGCCGTCATAGTAGCCCTTCCCAAACCGGGAAAAAAAACAGATGCCCCACAAAACTTTAGACCCATATTCCTACTTAATACAGATTTAAAAATATATTCATAAATTTTAGCTAACCGCCTAGCGGAAGTAACCCCTCACCTAATCAAAGCGGATCAAGTAGGATTTGTTAAAGGGAGACAAGCTCCGGATGGAACTCGTAGGATGTACAACCTCCTTAAAATAGCAGAAACGAGAAAAGTGCCCACAGTGTTCCTGACATTAGATGCCGAAAAGGCGTTCGATCGGGTCCACTGGGGGTACCTATTAGCGACACTCGCTAAATTTGGCCTTAAAGGTCCTATCCTTTCCTCTATTTCAGCATTATATACAGTCCCAACTGCACAAGTTTATACCTCTAATGCCATGTCTGATAAATTCCATATAACAAATGGGACCCGCCAGGGCTGCCCTCTATCGCCACTGATTTTTTCTCTGGTGATGGAACCCCTGGCGGAGACCATCAGGAAGGACATTCACATCAAAGGAAATTAAAGTTTCAGACATAGGGGGGCGGAGCTAGCCGGAGACCAAGATGGAAGTGTAATATCAGAGCTCCGGTACCAGCAGGATAACAGCTGGGGATATCAACCCACTAGGTCCATCTTACCTACTCCAAACAAGGTGACTCGGCTCCCGAACATCTGGAGAGCTGAAACCAGAAATGCTGAGGAGAAAGAAGGACAACAACAGGCCTAAGCACATGACGGAGTTCTATCCCCTCGGGCCCCAGAAAAATGGCACCGGCTCCTCATCCATGCCAGCAGCTGCAGCTCAGACTAGCAAACTACAACAGGGCAGAACACAAAAAAGAGGCAGGCCACCTAAGGGATCACAATCTCCTCCATCTACACCATCCTCAGGAAGCCCTGAAAAGATGAGATTTAAGGCGGATGCAGCGCATGCTAATCATGAGGTGAGCTACCTTACAGATTCAGGGGATGATACTAGGGAACTGCCTGATTCCATAGACGCTTTCCCCACTAATGGCCAGCCGGTTTTAGATACAATGCAGAAGGAGATGCTAGTGTCATTAAGGGGCTCACTCCATGCCGACATGATTTCATGTATGCACTAGTTTAGCACTGAAATACGATCGGTATCAGACAAGGTAACCCACGTGGAACAAAAAATGGCGGAGTTCGCCACTACAATCAACGATTTGGTAGATGACAATGAAGATAGAGAGGATGACATAGAAAGTCTGAAAGCCAAAATGGCGGACATAGAGGACAGATCAAGGAGGAATAACGTGAAGATTAGGGGGATCCCTGAGTCTGTTAAGCAACAGGATCTGAGGGACTATGTGTCCCAGCTTCTCTCTGAAATACTACCTGATCTGTCAGCACTGGATTATACAGTGGACAGGATCCACAGGCTGCCAAAACCTTCCTTTCTATCAGATAATGTGCCACGGGATGTCATCCTGAGACTTCATTTCTTCCACACAAAAGAAAGACTCATGTCTGCAGCAAGACAAAAGGAATAAATCCCCGTATCCTACGCTAATCTCCAATTCTACGCTGATTTATCCCAATACACCTTGCAGAAACGCAGAAATTTAAATACCATAACAAAAACCCTCAGGAACAACAAGCTTGGGTATAAATGGGGCTTCCCAACTAAATTGATCGTTACAAGGGAGGATAAAGAATATGTGATTGACTCAGTAGCAAAAGGTATGGCACTGCTAAACACCTGGGGGATAGTTCCCGAGCCTCAAGCACACCCTCACCAGGGGAATTCCCTCACAAGATCTGAGTCGGAATGGCGCACGGTTGATCGTAAAAACGCCCGATCGCATAATTGACTCTAAGGTGGGAGTGTAAATCATTACTTATCCTGCTGGAGAGGGAACAACCTCCGGTCCGTAAAAGTCCAAAGACTTCCTATCCCCGTGTTACAACATGAGTGACTACCAGTCACACTTATTTTCATTTCATGTTAAATGGCGACCAGCCACAGTTTTGTTGACTTTATGTTTTTGCACAATTTTTTTTTTTGCTTTGTTGTTTCCCCAGTCAGTACAAATACCTCGCTTCCACAGAAATTGGAAAAGAAGCTTGCCTCAATACTAGCACTTCTGCAATCTATGGAGGGTTCATCCCCACATGATCTACTTGCAACATCCTCATCAAACGTAAGTGCCATTAACTGCACACGAATCCATGGTTTCTCACCTTAACACATGGTAATGAAACTTTTAACCATTAACTCTAATGCCCCGTACACACGGTCGGATTTTCCGACGGAAAATGTGTGATAGGACCTTGTTGTCGGAAATTCCGACCGTGTGTAGGCTCCATCACACATTTTCCATCAGATTTTCCGACCCACAAAGTTTGAGAGCAGGATATAAAATTTTACGACAACAAAATCCGTTGTCGGAAATTCCGATCGTGTGTACACAAATCCGACGGACAAAGTGCCACGCATGCTCAGAATAAATAAAGTGATGAAAGCTATTGGCCACTGCCCCGTTTATAGTCCCGACGTACGTGTTTTACGTCACCACGTTTAGAACGATCGGATTTTCCGACAACTTTGTGTGACCGTGTGTATGCAAGACAAGTTTGAGCCAACATCCATCGGAAAAAATCCTGGGATTTTGTTGTCGGAATGTCCGAACAAAGTCCGACCGTGTGTACGGGGCATAAGGGACTTAATCACCCAGCCAAGCGCAGGTCTTTGTGTAGGGAGGCACTACAGAGGAACTGCGATATCCTATGCACCCAAGAGACTCATTTTCAATCCACAGCACCACCAAAATGTTCACACCCAAAATTCCCGTTTGTCTATTACGCAAATGTGGAAACAAAGTCAAGAGGAGTGATGATAGCTATCAGGGACACGGTGGCCTTCCAACTACACAAAAGCGTCATTGACCATCAAGGACGCTTCATCATTCTGGTGTGCAACATCAACGACAACACGTTTACAATAGTTAACCTATACGCACCCAACGTCAGACAATCCACATTTTTCCATAAATTAATGAAGAAGATCCACATCATCCAAAAAGGTTCATTGCTACTGTGTGGTGACTTTAACCTTACCCCTGATCCATCTTGTGACTCTACAGCAAAACCTAAAAGACCTCCACCATCCTTACTACCTTTAATACGGAAGTACGATCTTTTTGATGCCTGGAGGTGTTTAAATGCAAATGAGAAAGACTATTCTTTTTTTTTTCTCACTGTCACAAAACATATAGTAGGATAGATCTCTTTTTAGTAGATAAGCAACTGTTGTTCAAATGTAAATCTGCCAAAATTCATGGTATTACATGGTCGGATCATGCCCCAGTGGAGCTGGAACTTGAGGGGTTATCCAATCATAAAAACACTTTTGTGTGGAGAGCTAATTCTCGCCTCCTCCAACATGGTCCGACCAGGTCATATATTGAAGGCAGCTTAAAGAATTTTTTGTAATCAATCAGTCCTCGGTCTCAAATCCATTCTCCTTATGGAATGCTCATAAGGCTTTTGCCAGATGTATTCTGATACAACAGGGGACGAGGGTTAAAAGAATGAGGCAGCAGCACTCCGCGAAAATTATTAACCAAATTGAGACATTAGAGAAACAAAATATGGCATGCACTTCTAATACACTAACTGACAAAATCACCCAATTACGAACAGAACTTAGACTACTACTACTGGATGACTTTGAAAAAGCATCCAGGAAACTAAAACTGACATACTACAGATGTGGCAATAGAGCAGGTAAATTACTAGCCCAGCAACTGCGAGGATATAGATACAAAACCCACATTCAGCATATAATTCATCCTAAGACACAAACAAAACATCAACACCCTCAAGAAATAGCTGACGCTTTTAGTCATTACTACAGTTCGTTGTATAATCTTAGGGATGACACCACAATTTCCCAACCAACACCTGACATTATAGAATCTTTTCTAAAGACAGTTAATCTTCCAAAACTGACAAAAGACCAACTCTTCTCATTAAATTCACCTATTACCGAACCAGAGATAAGACAAATAATAAACTCCATGCCACTCAATAAATCTCCAGGACCTGATGGTTTTACTGGAGAATATTATAAAATCTTTAGTGAAATTCTATCCCCGTACTTGGTGAGTACGTTTGGTGCTGCTGCTGCCTCATCTTCCTTTCCCCAAGAAATGTTAAAAGCAACTATCATTGCTTTGCCCAAACCAAGAAAAGCTCCAATATCTCCACAGAATTTTAGACCTATCTCTTTATTGAATAACGATGTAAAGATGTACGCAAAACTACTTGCTAACAGATTGATCGAAATCTTACCTACATTAATAGATATGGATCAATCAGGTTTCACTAAGGGGAGACAGACGTCGGATGCTACCCGTCGCCCGGTGAATTTGATACACATAGCTAACAAAACAAAAAACGCCTTCTCTGCTCCTAGCGCTGGACACAGAGAAGGCGTTTGACAGAATACATTGGCAATTTCTGGCACAGGTCCTCCAAAAATTTGGATTTGAAGGCTCCATATATCTAGCCATAATGGCCCTATACTCCCAACCCTCAGCTCAGGTGTTCATCTCAGGTGCACTTTCTACCCCATTTACAATAAGCAACGGGACTAGGCAGGGGTGTCCCTTATCCCCTTTGATATTTAACCTTTTAATGGAACCACTAGCCTCACATCTACGCTCAAACCAACTTATCACAGGCATTCACATAGGATCAAGACAACATATCATTAGTCTGTTCGTCTGTTCGGAAGCGGACACCTCATTGGAAGAGGTTCATAAGGCGCTAAAAATCTTCAACAGCGTATCTTATTATAAAGTAAATGAGTCCAAATCCTATATACTTAACTTAGGTATCCCAGAAAAAAATAAACAAAGATTAGCACAAAAATTCCCTTACATTTGGAAGTCAGATGGAATCAAATACCTAGGTATCACGTTAACCCCTAAAACAGAAGACCTTCTAGCTGCTAACTACACTCCCTTCTTGAAATCTCTAGAAAACAAGCTAAAAGCTATAAACAGAAATGAACTTTCTTGGTTAGGTAGACTAGCAGCTTTTAAAATGCAAATACTGCCACAATTATTATACCTTTTTAGAACCCTCCCAATACCACTACCAAATTCATATTTTAATACCCTACAACCTATACTGAACAGGTATATATGGCAAGGGAAAAAAGCTAGGTGTACATTTAGCAAACTAATAAAACACAGAAAAGCAGGAGGGATGGGCCACGTACACCTGCAGGATTATTACTTTGCGACTGTACTGGCCCAACTCCAACAATGGCTAATCCAAGATTCTAAGACACTATGGTACTATCAAATAGAACAAACACAAATACCAAAAGGCTCTTTAAGAGATTTTCTAATGACAGCCCACTCTAACACATCTCTAAATAGTACATTAGCCCCCACAATATTAGCATCCGTAAGAGCCTTGAAACTTCCTATTTCTGCTCTCAATCAACTAATTCCAGACATTAACCTAACATCATGGAAAAATAAAAGGATTTACTATCTGGAAGATATATTAGATAATACCTCCATTAAACCATTCCACGCACTACAATCTGAATTCCATCTCCCATATACAGAACAATATAAACATATACAATTATCACAACTCCTTAAAAAAAAACCTCAAATACTAACAATCTTACCCAAACAAATAACTATCTACTACTCACATACCCCGATAATACACAAAGGAATATCAATCCTTTACTCAGGGCTTCAAGAGAAGAACACGTGTGTAAAGACAGACTCTATGACAGCATGGGAAAGAGATATAGGAGTGGAATATCCATTAGACCAATGGAGGAAATCACTTAAACAAATCTACTCATTCACTAAAAGCACTAATCTGCTGGAAATGCAACAAAAAATTCTCCTTAGATGGTACTTAACCCCAATCCGCATTTCCAAATTCCTCAAGAACACCTCACCGACATGCTGGAGGCTATGCGGGGAATCTGGTACACTGATACATATGTTATGGAGTTGCCCAAAACTCACAACAATTTGGACTCAAACAGAACATATCATAAGAAATATCACCCAAACGAGCCTTTCGCTTTCACCAGGAATGGCCATTCTTTCACTAGAACTAGAATCCATACCACCTCAATCTAGAATGATAGTATCCCACATTATTCTAGCTACCAGACTCATTATTCTCAGACACTGGAAAGATACAGAAATGCCAACAATAGCAGAGGTAATACATGTGTTAACACACACGGCACCTATGAGATGTTACTACTCCGCTAGAGGGAAGTTCAACATGGTTTCTAAACTGTGGGCTCCATGGCACAAATGGTATGACAAGAGATTAGTGGGATAACAAAATGATAATGAAGCATTACTATGAGGTATCACTATATGTACTGACTGACTATTTTACTTTATTTTCCTTTTATTTTTTATCTTCTCCACCTCACTTTTATTTTATCCTTTTCTTACTTTCTTAATATGTTACTACACAAAAGTTAATAATAATACTACTATGGAACTAAAACAATTCCTTTAATCATATACAAACTTCAACAATATTTTGAAACATTTGATTGGTCAAAAAACAGAAAGAGGTACTTGTGAGACGGGGGTTGGCTGGCGGGGTCGGGGAGACCACAGTGAAGGATCTCGTGAACCACGCCGGCCGACAGGCCTGTACTCCGAATGCTAACAGTAAATCCTTATCTCTTACACAGACTGGTTACACAGATAATCTCAATGTATAAGACTTGTTTGTTTGTTTGTTTGTTTGTTATACATACACCACAATAGAAGTGTGTATACTGTTATATCTTCTGTAAATCATTTGTTGTTTATTCAATAAAAAAGATTGAAAATAAAGTTTCAGACATAGATCACAAGATAGGATTATTTGCTGATGACGTGGTATTGACGCTAACCTCACCAGCCACATCTCTTGACAGAGCTCAACAAATTCTTAGTGTATTTGGGAACATATCATATTATAAACTTAACATCAGCAAATCTTCGATTCTCCCTATACACATTAATAACCCTAATCTTAAAAGGTTAAAAGCTGAATTCCTTTTTGTGTGGGCTCATAAATATTTGAAGTATTTAGGGATAAATCTTTCCTACCCTTCCAGCTCTGTGTATGACCATAACTACCCTTCTTTGCTAAACCCAATAAAAAATGACCTTGCACATATTTCTTCACACAAACTTTCCTGGATAGGGAGGATAGGCGCTTTTAAAATGACTGTCCTGCCAAAAATACTATATTTTTTTCGCACCATCCCTATCATCGTGCCTGATCACTTTTTTACTACAATTGACAGACTACTAAGGAAATATATATGGGCTGGTAAAATAGCAAGATTCTCATATACTACGTTACAAAAACAAAGACAAAAAGGTGGAACGGGTTTCCCCAACATTCGCAACTACTACGTAGCAGCACTACTGGACCAGGCTAAATCTTGGTTCAACCAGACAACAGATAAATTGTGGGTGCAAATAGAAAAAGCAATAGTACAACACAGAGACCTACCATCACTTCTATTAGCCACATTAACAAACAGACCACTATTTCATCCCAACTTTCCCTCTATTAATGCAACGGTCAAAGCATGGCAAACATTTAATGCACATGCTGATAGTAGCAAAGCCGTACAAAAGAGAGCAATTACCCTAGGCATGTACGAATTCCTTATCCCTTCCTTAAAAATAAACGAAAAATACTTTTTTAAATAATATGACATATGCACAATTCAAAGTTCAGAGTCCAGCAACACCTTCATATGCAAATATCCATCTGCACCACTACCATATCAAATACCCATCCTCCTTTCTTAGCCATAGTCCTGAAGTGTGGACATATCTCACCACATCCTTCAACAAACCTAAAGGTCTCTCATGGTTCTACAAAAATCTGAAAAACACGCACAGTCAAACTAAAACGGTTAGCATGCTAAACTGGGAAAGAGACTTTAAGAGTAAATTTGCTTTAACTGAATGGAACAAAGCTATTCAAGCTAATCATTTATATTCCCACTGTACTAATCATTGGGACATCTCCCTTAAATTGTTATATAGAAGCTACCTAACACCGATGAGAATCTCACAAATCTTTAACAGTTCAGATATGCTATGCTGGAGGCAATGTGGCACTAAGGGAACGATATTCCACATTTTGTGGGAATGTAAATCCGTGAGAAGCTTCTGGAATTCAGTTTTCTCCTTACTAGCAAAAATCATTGGAATTGTCATTTCCCCCACTCCTGCATTAGCTCTTCTCAACTTAGGGATAGATAATATACCTACAAAGTACAGACATATAACTACCAATATATTAATAGCTGCACATTTATCTATCACTTCAAAATGGAAATCAGACACTATACCAAACATTAGTGAAGTAATACACAGAGTGAATACTCACTATCTTTACGAAAAAATTTTCGCCTACTCAAATAATTCAATGGCAAAATTGCAGAATGAATGGGCTCCATGGTGCGCAAGAATTCCAGAGACTTCTCATTGATATTCTGATTTAGACATACTAGCTACACTAGTATTCGGTGGTAAGATGTTGTCACTACAGTTTTAGGTTTGGTTTTGTGTTTCTTTATTCTATAATTTCTATAGTTTTTGTTTTTATTTTTCATTTTTTCTTTATTATGTATTGGTTCGTCAAGGGAAAGCTTAAACACTTATCCGTATATTTGATCTCATTTTTTTGATGTTGAACATCTTTAGCAAATCTATGTTAACTCACACCCCTATACATAAGTATTTGCAATACAAAAAGTATGAAGTAAAATTGGGAATTCCATGAAACAACTGTTTTATAAGCTAGAATATGCTACTGAATGGGGGGGGCCTCCTCGGACACAGTTTGTTCCCAGGTGGGGTGTCCGGGGGGGTGACCCCTAGTCCCCGTCCTATTCTTGTTAATTAATGAAAATAGTTTGAAATACTCAATTTAAGTCAGTTAAAAGTTAATATAAAGTGTACACCGAGATACAGTGGCTTGCGAAAGTATTCGGCCCCCTTGAACTTTTCAACTTTTTGCCACATTTCAGGCTTCAAACATAAAGATATAATTTTTTTTTTTTGTGAAGAATCACCAACAAGTGGGACACAATTGTGAAGTGGAACGAAATCTTTTGGATTTTTGAAACTTTTTTAACTAATAAAAAAATGAAAAGTGGGGCGTGCAAAATTATTCGGCCAACCTTGCGTTAATACTTTGTAGAGCCACCCTTTTGCTGTGATTACAGCTGCAAGTCGCTTGGGGTATGTCTCTATCAGTTTTGCACATCGAGAGACTGAAATTCTTGCCCATTCTTCCATGCAAAACAGCTCGAGCTCAGTGAGGTTGGATGGAGAGCGTTTGCGAACAGCAGTTTTCAGCTCTTTCCACAGATTCTCGATTGGATTCAGGTCTGGACTTTGACTTGGCCATTCTAACCCTTGGATACGTTTATTTGTGCACCATTCCTTTGTAGATTTTGCTGTATGTTTGGGATCATTGTCTTGTTGGAAGATAAATCTCCGTCCCAGTTTCAGGTCTTTTGCAGACTCCAACAGGTTTTCATCCAGAATGGTCCTGCATTTGGCTGCATCCATCTTCCCCTCAATTTTAACCATCTTCCCTGTCCCTGCTGAAGAAAAGCAGGCCCAAACCATGATGCTGCCACCACCATGTTTGACAGTGGGGATGGTGTGTTGAGTGTGATGAGCTGTGTTGCTTTTACGCCAAACATATCGTTTTGCATTGTGGCCAAAAAGTTCGATTTTGGTTTCATCGGACCAGAGCACCTTCTTCCACATGTTTGGTGTGTCTCCCAGGTGGCTTGTGGCAAACTTTAGACGAGACTTTTTATGGATATCTTTGAGAAATGGCTTTCTTCTTGCCACTCTTCCATAAAGGCCAGATTTGTGCAGTGTATGACTGATTGTTGTCCTATGAACAGACTCTCCCACCTCAGCTGTAGTTCTCTGCAGTTCATCCAGAGTGATCATGGGCCTCTTGGCTGCATCTCTGATCAGTCTTCTCCTTGTCTGAGCTGAAAGTTTAGAGGGACAGCCAGGTCTTGGTAGATTTGCAGTGGTCTGATACTCCTTCCATTTCAAAATGATCACTTGCACAGTGCTCCTTGGGATGTTTAAAGCTTGGGAAATCTTTTTGTATCCAAATCCGGCTTTAAACTTCTCCACAACAGTATTACGGACCTGCCTGGTGTGTTCCTTGGTCTTCATGATGCTCTCTGCGCTTTCAACAGAACCCTGAGACTATCACAGAGCAGGTGCATTTATACAGAGACTTGATTACACACAGGTGGATTCTATTTATCACCATCAGTCATTTAGGACAACATTGGATCATTCAGAGATCCTCGCTGAACTTCTGGAGTGAGTTTTCTGCACTGAAAGTAAAGGGGCCGAATAATTTTGCACGCACCACTTTTCAGTTTTTTAATTGCTAAAAAAGTTTAAAATATCCAATAGATTTCGTTCCACTTCACAATTGTGTCCCACTTGTTGGTGATTCTTCACAAAAAATTAAAATTTTATATCTTTATGTTTGAAGCTTGAAATGTGGCAAAAGGTTGAAAAGTTCAAGGGGGCCGAATACTTTCGCAAGCCACTGTATATAGATTTACATACTGGATGCATTCATAGAAGAAACCAAGAAATGTTACCTGTATCTGTATACAGATGTACTGTATTGTACTGTTTGATTGTTGTTAATATGAAAATCTTAATAAAAAATAATGAAACAGAAAAAAGGTATATTTAGCACACAGATATTTGGTGGCAGAACTAGAAATATGAAACATTGCTTAGAAGTGGGGTACAATTGTCTATTTTGGCAGAGTTCCAAGATGTAGAATTTTGAGGGTTCTTTGTCTAAATCAGAATATCAATGAGAAGTCTCTGGAATTCTTGCGCACCATGGAGCCCATTCATTCTGTAATTTTGCCATTGAATTATTTGAGTAGGCGAAAAAATTTTCATAAGGATAGTGAGTATTCACTCTATGTATTACTTCACTAATGTTTGGTATAGTATCTGATTTCCATCTTGAAGTGGGGGTTTTCTCTTACCCATCACTAGTTTTATACTGCGGGGTTCTCTGGCACTTGCGATGTGTGTCTGCTGGCTTCAATAGTCGCTGTGTACAGGCCGGTATAGCTGGTTAACACTGAGCTCTCTCCTTATGCGGCCATCTCCTTCAGCTGCTGGCCACGCCCCCTGAGCGTTCTTTGTCAAGCTTCAATACTTTACCTGTCTTGTACAATCTTCACAGATGGAGACCCCCCTATAGTATACACTGGAGCACCTGTGTGGGCCCCCTAATAAAAAGGGTGTTCTTGTGTCCCACACTAGTGCTCCAGCATCCAGATGTGAAAAATGCTGCTGAGTGTCCTCTCCTTACACAGAATCTAGTTTGCATTTCATTCTAGTAACAAACCCATCTACACAACCAAATTAGTTTCACACAAGTAGGCCCTAAAAAATGTGGTCCAATGCATATGGCAAAAACAATGGTGTTTTATAGGCCGAAAGATAAATGTTTGATACGAACGAATAATGTGCCCATGAACATTAAAGTTGCCATTTTAAACTGTACAACAGTTCCTAAAAGCACATGGAGCAGCACGAACACAAAAAGAATAGGAACACAGGACAACTACTTACTTTTTTGCAGCACTCTCCGGATCTTTCTGTACTGCTCATGTTCTCTTAATTTCAGGTCCGACCACCGCTTCCTGAGCTGATCTATTGATCGTCGTACCCCGAAATTCCGGTGCAGACTCTTGACCACTTTCGCCATGATCTTGGACTTTCTGACATTGGAGTTGGAGTAAGGTCCATACTTTCCATCAGGATGTCCACCCTCTCCAACATCTCCCCAAAAGACATATTTGATGCCTTAAATCGTCTCCTTCTGGATCAAGACGTTTCCGGCTCCGGGCTTTCCTCCTCCTCCTCGTTGCTATAATTAGCACGCACCTGCTGTGTCTCCGCCATGTGCTCTTCCCCCACTGCGTCAAACGAAAAGGGGTGGAGAATAGACTAGAAAGAACGTCAGTGGCAGGCGGAGTTACACACATGCGCAGTGTGTATAAAGCGTAACATGCGTGCGTAGTACGTACGTTCTGTGAGCGGAGGAAGGAGTATCGGAGGTGCCGATCTTGATAACGAAGGTAAGAGACAAACTTGGGCCTATACTGCTTCTAGATTGAGGCCTATATTGTAACAAGATTAGGAGAGTTTTGCCTGACATTAGGGTTTGTGTTGTGTCTTGCAGTGAAAATGGATATCTTGAAAGATGATGACTTTATGGCAATCTTCATTGACATGTTCAGGAAGCTGCCTTGTCTGTGGCAGATAAACCACCCACATTATAAGAACCAAACAAAGAGGAAGGCAGCACTGGATCAATTGCTGGAATTTGTGAAGATGGTGATCCCCACGGCAGACATCACCTATTTGAAGATCCTAATTGGTGGCCTGAGGAGCACATATCTAAGGGAGCACAAGAAGGTCCAGGATTCCCAGAGATTCGGAGCAGCAGATGACATCTATGTCCCCAAGATGTGGTACTATGACAGGCTGCATTTTCTGGCAGGCCAGACTGAACCCAGCCCATCACTCTCCAGTCCTCCTTCCACGCTTCCTTCCCCCCCAGCTGGGGCTTCTGACGCCCAACCTGGTCCTTCCAGGCAGCAACATGTGGAGGAGCCCAGATTGAGCCAGGTATAGCATTTCTCTAAATATTTCTGGTTGTCCAATCAATGATGTTAAATAAATGTTAGTTTGGAGTACTAATTTATGATTGTGATTGATGATGCAAAAACTAAAACCATGTCCCTTTTTCATACACAGGGAAGTCTCAGCCAGGAGATGGCCGGGCCGAGCAGGCTGCCTGATATCCAGGTCCCTCCCCTCCACCTGCAAAGAGAAAGTGGCAGGAAGAGGAGTACCCTGGAGGAGGCTGCCATAGGCCTCTTTTGGAAGGCTACAGAGGCCCTGAGAAGCCCACACACTGGGGAGGAGGACTTTGCTTGCTTAACTGCCCGCAAAATGGGGCAGATGGAGGAGGGCCAACAACTCATGTGTGAGTCCTTAATGTTGGAAGCTCTCAATAAGGGGTTGAGGGGCCAAATAACATCTGCTACCCACATTTGTGACCTCACACATGGTCCTCCTCCTCCTCCAGGTCCTACTACTCCTTCTCCTCCTCCTCCTCCAGGTCCTACTAGTCCTCCTCCTCCTCCAGGTCCTACTCCTCCTCCTGCCACATCTCCAACAACTGAGCCACAGCCAGGAAGGAAGCGTGGAAAGAAGACCAGAAAGTGATGCCGCCTCTTGTAGTACCACAGCCTGGGGACACAGATGTCATCTGCTGCTTTCCGGATCTCTGAGACTTCTGGACCAGACTGCACTCCCTTAGATAAGAACTCCTCAGGCCACCAATTTTGATGTAAAATAATTGATGTTTGCCCTGGGGGTCCAAGGCTTCGCTAATTTCAGCTGTTTCTCCAGTGTTGCCTCCCTCTTTGTTTGGTTCAGAGCCCTTAATAAAGAATTTTTTGTTTCAATTATACTCTCCTATGTGTTTTTTCCTTCAAAAAGGACAGTTTGTTTGTGAGGATTCAGGTACATTTCAAAAATACAATGTGAAATTAACAAGAGACACCAACACCAAACAATCTCCTTGAGATTAAATAATATAAGATATAAATGGTGTTGTGGTAACTTGACACACAAAACACACACAAAAATATTATGGAGTAAAACTAAAAATAAAATAGAACAAAGATCAGCCTTTAAAAAAATACAAACCTAAAAAAATAAAAAATACAGCCTTTAAAAAAAAAAAATAACCAAAATAAATTTTGTCTGATGTGACAAATAAAAATATATTGAGGGAGTCACGATAAATAATAAAGAAAGAAGTTTGTGAGAAGTCTGTGTGAATATGAGCAGCAAAACTACTTAATTCTTCTCACATTATAAAGAAGAAGAGAGTAAGCTGTATTAAACTATTTTTGACATTGCAGCGTGACGAAAGTGCTTTATCCATTCCGAACGCTAATTTTACCCGACCGAGCTGTTCCGTCTCGGAATTTCTTCTGAGCATGCGTGGCACTTTGTGCGTCGGAAAAGGCCACACACGGTCGGAATTGACGCAATCGGATTTTGTTGTCGGAAAATTTTATAGCCTGCTCTCAAACTTTGTGTGTCGGAAAATCCGATGGAAAATGTCCGATGGAGCCCACACATGGTCGGAATGTCCGACAACACGTTCCGATCGGACATTTTCCATCGGAAAATCCGACCGTGTGTAAGGGGCATTACAGGAGAGAATTTCCCTTCCTAGGGGTAGATTTCATCTCACTTCCTGTTGTCTCCTTCCATTTGCAAATAGGAGTCATTTGTAAGTTGGATGTTTGAAAGTAGGGGCCTGCCCTATATACTCAGCAGAAATTTGGGCCTTAGGTGTTGTTGTGGCCACAACACTGTAAGCCCTCACAGGGCCCTGTTGTGAAATATTAGATCAAGAATTGTAATTACATGCCCCTGTTGAACAGGGGCAGAAAAATTGGGCCTTTGGTGGTGGTGCTGGTGCCACAACACTGTAAGCCCTCACAGATACTCTTGGTGGTCACAGAAACGGGCCCTGCTGTGAAATATTAGATCAAGAATTCTAATTACATGTCCCTGTTGAACAGGGGCTGAAAAATTGGGCCTTAGGCACTGGTGCTGGTGCCACAACACTGTAAGTCCTCACAGATACTCTAGTTGGAGCGCAGGAACTAGCCCTGCTGCAAAGAATTGCATCAAAAATTGTAATTACACGCCCCTGTTAAACAGGGGCTGAAAAATTGGGCCTTAGGCACTGGTGCTGGTGTCACAACACTGCAACCCCTCACAGATACTCAAGTTGGAGCGCAGGAACTAGCCCTGCTGCAAAGAATTGCATCAAAAATTGTAATTACATGCCCCTGTTAAACAGGGGCTGAAAAATTGGGCCTTAGGCACTGGTGCTGGTGCCACAACACTGCAACCCCTCACAGATACTCTAGTTGGAACGCAGGAACTAGCCCTGCTGCAAAGAATTGCATCAAAAATTGTAATTACACGCCCCTGTTAAAAAGGGGCTGAAAAATTGGGCCTTAGGCACTGGTGCTGGCGCCACAACACTGCAACCCCTCACAGACACTCTAGTTGGAGCGCAGGAACTAGCCCTGCTGCAAAGAATTGCATCAAAAATTGTAATTACACGCCCCTGTTAAACAGGGGCTGAAAAATTGGGCCTTAGGCACTGGTGCTGGTGCCACAACACTGGAACCCCTCACAGATACTCTAGTTGGAGCGCAGGAACTAGCCCTGCTGCAAAGAATTGCATCAAAAATCGTAATTACATGCCCCTGTTAAACATGGGCTGAAAAATTGGGCCTTAGGCACTGGTGCTGGTGCCACAACACTGCAACCCCTCACAGATACTCTAGTCGGAGTGCAGGAACTAGCCCTGCTGCAAAGAATTGCATGAAAAATTGTAATTACATGCTCCTGTTAAACAGGGGCTGAAAAATTGGGCCTTAGGCACTGGTGGCGGGACTGGCGGCACCCAGAACCAAAAACGTTCTTACAAGCTAATATCATGATCATTGAGGAGGAAGAGGATAATTACTCAGTATAACAGGATAGTCACTCAGCATCAGCATAGGCAGTCTTTGAAGAGATCTGACATTTCAAAAAAATGTATTCAGTTACATCAGCATCAGGTGCTTGGTAGTTGGTGGTGATCCAAGACTGATTCATTTTTATGAAGGTCAGTCGATCGACTGAGTCAGTGGACAGACGCACCCTGTGATCGGTTACAAAGCCTCCAGCAGCACTGAATGTGCGTTCCGAAAGAACGCTGGATGCAGGACAGGCCAGTAGCTCAATTGCATACTGTGCAAGCTCTGCCCAGTGATCCATCCTCAAGACCCAGTAACCCAGAGGATTTTCAGTGGGAGAGGTGTCCAAGTCAGATCTTGCCCCTAGGTATTCCTGCACCATGTAAAACAGACGCTGGCGATGGTTGCTGGAACCGATCATACCTTGGGGCTGCGGACTAAAAAATTGTCTGAACACATCGGTCAGACGGCCACCGCTCCTTCTTTGACTGACCGAAGCCTCAGCAACACGTTGTCCAGAAACAGGAGTTTGTAACCTCCCAGTCTCTGGGAACGTGTTGCACAGACCTTTCTGCAAGGCCTACCGAAGATGTTTCATCCTCTGCTCCCTCTGCAACGGAAAGATAAGGTCCGCAACCTTACCCTTGTAACGTGGATCAAAGAGGGTTGCCAGCCAGTATTGTTACTTCTCCTTGATACCACGAATACGAGGATCCTTCCGCAGGCTTTGCAGGATCAGGGAGGCCATGCAGCGTAGGTTTGCTGAGGCATTCGGCCTGGAGTCCTCTGGGTCACTAAGGACGACATGATCCGCAGCCACCTCCTCCCAGCCACGTACAAATCCATGTGTTTCTTGGGACTGTAAATGATCCCTTAAAGACTGCTGCTGATGCTGAGTGCCAGGCTCCATCTCCATATGACACAATCCTCCTCCAACTCCTCCTCCTCTTCCTGTGTGATCGGTGGGCACGCAGGAACACTGTCTGGATAAAGAGGGCCTAGAGAGCTAAGGAAGTCCTCCTCTTCCTGCCTCTGTTCTGCCTCAAGTGCCCTGTCCATTATTCCACGCAGCGTGTGCTCCCACAGGTGGACAAGGGGGACAGTGTCACTGATGCATGCACTGTCACTGCTCACCATCCTCGTGGCCTCCTCAAATGGTGACAGGACAGTGCATGCATCTCTGATCATGGCCCACTGGCGTGGGGAAAAAAACAAGCTCCCCTGACCCTGTCCTGGTGCCATAGTCGCACAGGTACTCATTTATGGCCCTCTGCTGCGCGTGCAGCTGCTGCAGCATGGCCAACGTTGAGTTCCACCTGGTGGGCATGTCACAGATTAGGCGGTTCTTGGGCAGGTTAAATTGCTTTTGGAGGTCTGCAAGCCGAGCACTAGCATTATATGACCGGCAGAAATGCACACAGACTTTCCTGGCCTGCCTTAGGACATCCTGTAAGCCTGGGTACCTGCCCAAGAACCGCTGCCCCACCAAGTTAAGGACGTGAGCCAAACAGGGCACATGGGTCATTTGTCCCTGACGGAGGGCAGAGAGGAGTTTGGTGCCATTGTCGCAAACCACCATTCCTGGCTTAAGTTGGCATGGCGTCAATCACCTCTGAACCTGCCCCTGCAGAGCTGACAGAACCTCTGCCCCAGTGTGACTCCTGTCCCCCAAGCACACCAGCTCAAGCACCGCATGGCATCTTTTGGCCTGCATACTTGAGTAGCCCCTTGAATGCCTACGGAGCACCGCTGGTTCCGAGGACAAAGCACGGGAAGAGGCCATGGAGGAAGAAGAAGAGGAGGGGGTGGAGGAGAGAGGTGTGTCAGAATCATTAGTAGTGGCATTTTGGAGGCGTGGTGGCGGAACAACCTTCAACACTACTGCACCTTGTCCTGCATCCTTCCCAGCTGCCAGTAGAGTCACCCAATGCGCCGTGAAACTTAGGTAACATCCCTGTCCATGCCTGCTGGACCATGAGTCAGCGGTAATATGCACCTTACCGCTGACCGCCCTGTCCAGCAAGGCATGGACATTGCCTTCCACATGCCGGTAGAGAGCCGGAATCGCCTTCTGTGAGAAAAAGTGGCGTTTGGGTAATTGCCACTGAGGAACCGCACATTCCACAAACTCACGGAAGGGGGCAGAGTCTACCAACTGAAAAGGTAGCAGTTGAAGTGCTAGCAATTTTGCCAAGCTAGCATTCAACCGCTGGGCATGTGGATGGCTGAGAGCGAACTTCTTTCGGCGGTGCAGCAGCTGGGGCAGAGAAATTTGCCTGGTACAATCTGACGTCGGTGTACCGAAAGCAGATTGCCCACAAGTACTTGGCTGTGACACACCTAATTCTACACCTTCATTCCTCTCAGTGCAGGTCTCAGAGAGGACTGAAGGTATAGTGGGGTTGAAGATCTCAGCTGATGAGGAGCAAGGAGAGGTCCTCTTTGTTCTTTGGTGTGGGTCTTTTAGATACGCTTGCCAACAAACTGCATGGCAGGTCAACATATGTCTGTCCAAGCATGTGGTGCCCAAGCGGGAGATGTTTTGGCCACGCAAGATACACTTGAGACATATGTTGCAAATAGCAGCGGTGCGATCTGATGCACTAGTCTCAAAAAAGGCCCACACCAAAGAACTTTTGGAATAACGCGCAGAGACAGCAGCGCCCTGCACATGCGGAGCTTTGCAGTGTGATGCAGTCAGTGTGCTGCCCTTAGGCTGGCCCTTGGAGGGCATCCTGCCTCGTTGGTGATGTGCCTCCACCTCCTCCTCCTCTCTCCTATCAGGCACCCCTTGAGTCAGTGACCTCATCATCCCCTCCCTCCTCATCACTGGAGCAAACCTGCCAGTATGCTGCAGCAGGGGGAGCATGACTGCCAGATTGCTGTCCTTCTTGGGCACCCCCTCTGTCTGTGCTCACGTTACTGCCTTCATCTAGCTCAGTATCATCATCAGAGCCTTCTAAACACTGGGCATCCTCCTGGAGCATGTACCCAACACTGTGGCCAAACAGTTCAAGGGACTCCTCAGGAGGACATGGTGGGGCTACGGAAGGAGTCACTGATGCCATTGAGCCGAGGGAAGAGGCCACATTGGCAACTGCTTTGCCAGACAAAGTGCCCTGAGCATGGGTGTGAGAGGATGAGGAGGATGAGGACGGCTTGGTCATCAACTCGACCAAGTCTTCCGCATGTTACGGCTCAACACGGCCAGCTGCCGCAAAAAAGGCCAAGCGTGTCCCACGGCCACGTGCTGATGAGGATGCACCGTATCCACGACCAGCACTGTTGCCTCTAGACACAGAGCCTGCTTGCCCTCTTTTATTGGCTTGTGACTTTCTGCCCCTCCTTGTTGGCCTTCCAGACATACTAATGACCTGCAGTGAGATATAGCTGCACTAAGCTGGGATATATATATATATATATATATATATATATATATATATATATATATATATATACTGATACTGCAGCTGGCAAAGTCAACTGCCTGCCTGTAGTATGAGAACACCACCAATCTTCTACAGGTAGCTTTAGATTAACACTGTGCAGAGGTCGCACAACACTAACTTGTAGCTTTAGCTTAACACTGTGCAGAGAACGCACTACACCAACGTTAAAATAATGAAGCTGCCTGCGGTAGTGATAGGATCAGGAAAACACCACCAACCATCTACAGGTAGCTTTAGCTGAACACTGTGAAGAGGACGCACTACACTAATGTTAAAATAATGTAGCTGCCTGCGGTAGTGATAGGATCAGGAAAACACCACCAACCTTCCACAGATAGCTTTAGCTGAACACTGTGAAGAGGAAGCACTAGACTAACGTGTAAATAATGTAGCTGCCTGCGGTAGTGATAGGATCAGGAAAACACCACCAACCTTCTACAAGTATCTTTAGCTGAACACTGTGCAGAGGACGCACTACACTAACGTGTAAATAATGTAGCTGCCTGCGGTAGTGATAGGATCAGGAAAACACCACCAACCTTCTACAGATAGCTTTAGCTGAACACTGCAGAGGAAGCACTACACTAACGTTAAAATAATGTAGCTGCCTGCGGTAGTGCTAGGATCAGGAAAACACCACCAACCTTCTACAGGTAGCTTTAGCTGAACACTGTGAAGAGGACGCACTACACTAACGTTAAAATAATGTAGCAGCCTGCGGTAGTGTTAGGATCAGGAAAACACCACCAACCTTCTACAGGTATCTGTAGCTGAACACTGTGCAGAGGACGCACTACACTAACGTTAAAATAATGTAGCTGCCTGCAGTAGTGCTAGGATCAGGAAAACACCACCAACCTTCTACAGGTAGCTTTAGCTGAACACTGTGAAGAGGACGCACTACACTAACTTTAAAATAATGTAGCTGCCTGCGGTAGTGATAGGATCAGGAAAACACCACCAACCTTCTACAGGTAGCTTTAGCTGAACACTATGCAGAGGACGCACTACACTAACGTGTAAATAATGTAGCTGCCTGCGGTAGTGATAGGATCAGGAAAACACCACCAACCTTCTACAGATAGCTTTAGCTGAACACTGTGCAGAGGACGCACTACACTAACGTTAAAATAATGTAGCTGCCTGTGGTAGTGATAGGATCAGGAAAACACCACCAACCTTCTACAGGTAGCTTTAGCTGAACACTGTGCAGAGGACGCACTACACTAACGTGTAAATAATGTAGCTGCCTGCGGTAGTGATAGGATCAGGAAAACACCACCAACCTTCTACAGGTAGCTTTAGCTGAACACTGTGCAGAGGACGCACTACACTAACGTTAAAATAATGTAGCTGCCTGCGGTAGTAATAGGGTCAGGAAAACACCACCAACCTTCTACAGGTAGCTTTAGCTGAACACTGTGAAGAGGACGCACTACACTAACATTAAAATAATGTAGCTGCCTGCTTTAGTGATAGGATCAGGAAAACACCACCAACCTTCTACAGAAAGCTTTAGCTGAACACTGTGCAGAGGACGCACTACAGTAACATTAAAATGATGTAGCTGCCTGTGGTAGTGATAGGATCAGGAAAACACCACCAACTTTCTACAGGTAGCTTTAGCTGAACACTGTGAAGAGGACGCACTACACTAACGTTAAAATAATGTAGCTGCCTGTGGTAGTGATAGGATCAGGAAAACACCACCAACCTTCTACAGGTAGCTTTAGCTGAACACTGTGCAGAGGACGCACTATACTAACGTGTAAATAATGTAGCTGCCTGCGGTAGTGATAGAATCAGGAAAACACCACCAACCTTCTACAGATAGCTTTAGCTGAACATTAAGCAGAGGATGCACTACACTAATGTTAAAATAATGTAGCAGCCTGCGGTAGTGATAGGATCAGGAAAACACCACCAACCTTCTACAGGTAGCTTTAGCTGAACACTGTGCAGAGGTCGCACTACACTGATGTGTAAATAATGTAGTTGCCTGCGGTAGTGATAGGATCAGGAAAACACCACAAACCTTCTACAGGTAGATTTAGCTGAACACTGTGCAGAGGTCGCACTACACTAACTTGTAGCTTTAGCTGAACACTGTTCAGAGGACGCACTACACTAACTTGTAGCTTTAGCTGAACACTGTGCAGAGGTCGCACTACACTAACTTGGAGCTTTAGCTGAACACTGTGAGGAGGATGCACTACACTAACTTGTAGCTTTAGCTGAACACTGTTCAGAGGGCGCACTACACTAACTTGTAGCTTTAGCTGAACACTGTGCAGAGGTTGCACTACACTAACTTGTAGCTTTAGCTGAACACTGTGAGGAGGACACACTACACTAACTTGTATCTTTAGCTGAACACTGTGAGGAGGATGCACTACACTAACTTGTAGCTTTAGCTGAACACTGTGCACTACACTAACTTGTAGCTTTAGCTGAACACTGTTCAAAGGACGCACTACACTAACTTGTAGCTTTAGCTGAACACTGTGCAGAGGTCGCACTACACTAACTTGTAGCTTTAGCTGAACACTGTGAGGAGGATGCACTACACTAACTTGTAGCTTTAGCTGAACACTGTGAGGAGGAAGCACTACACTAACTTGTAGGTTTAGCTGAACACTGTGCACTACACTAACTTGTAGCTTTAGCTGAACACTGTGCAGAGGTCACACTACACTAACTTGTAGCTTTAGCTGAACACTGTGAGGAGGACACACTACACTAACTTGTAGCTTTAGCTGAACACTGTGCACTACACTAACTTGTAGCTTTAGCTGAACACTGATCAGAAGACGCACTACACCAACTTGTAGCTTTAGCTGAACACTATGTAGAGGTCACACTACACTAACTTGTAGCTTTAGCTGAACACTGTGAGGCGGACGCACTACACTAACTTGTAGCTTTAGCTGAACACTGTGAACTACACTAACTTGTAGCTTTAGCTGAACACTGTTCAGAGATTGCACTACACTAACTTGTAGCTTTAGCTGAACACTGTGCAGAGGTCGCACTACACTAACTTGTAGCTTTAGCTGAACACTGTGCAGAGGTCACACTAAACTAACTTTTAGCTTTAGCTGAACACTGTGAGGAGGGTGCACTACACTAACTAAATAGCTGCCTGACTGTGGTACTAATAGGATCAGAAGAACACCAGCAATTTTCTTCAGGTAGCTGTAAATACTGTAACACAAGCCTGCCTGTCAGTAGGAAGATAATAACAGGAACGGATCTAGCTAAACTGAATACAGTGTATATATATATATATATATATATATATATATATATATATATATATATATATATATATATATATATGCAACACCTGGGATGCATATATATACATAATACACTGTAAGTGCAGCTAACTGACTGACTGTCCTGCCTAATCTATCTAACTTAAATCAAATGACACTGTCTCTCTGTCTCTGTCTCTCAATGCCGGAACACACTACATAGGGTCGCCGTGCAGGTGGCCTTATATAGTGTGGGGCATGTACTAAACCCCCTGAGCCATAATTGGCCAAAGCCACTCTGGCTTTGGCCAATTACGGCTCTCTCTACAGACGGCGCTGTGATTGGCCAAGCATGCGGGTCATAGTGCATGCTTGGCCAATCATCAGCCAGTAATGCACTGCGATGCCGCAGTGAATTATGGGCCGCGACGTGCTACACGAATTTGGCGCGAACTGCCCATATGGTTTGCAATTCGCAAACGATCGAACAGACGATGTTCGAGTCGAACATGGGTTCGACTCGAATACGAAGCTAATCCCTAGTAGCGTACAACCCCCCGTAATACTCTTGAAAAGTTTTTGCGATATCTTTATCATTATATCTGATGTCTCCTGTCCTTGTTTTTATTTTATCAATGTAATTAGTATTTTTCTTTTTTCTCAGGGCTTTTGCCAGGAATCTACTGGGTCTATTACCGCCTATATATCTTTATTTTTTCACTAAGTTGTATAACGTTCGGGTTTCTTGTTCAATTAGATCCCACATAGCCTCTCTCCTCCTAAATAGACCCACCAAGACCTCACTATCCCCCGTTATCTTGTGTTGTTGTTCGAGGTCGTGGATTTCTTTATTCAGGGCAAATTTGTCTTTCTCCTTTCTTTGTTTTTCCTCAGAGCCCACCATCATTAAGATACCTCTGATGTACACTTTGTGGGCCTCCCACACTATGGCTTCTGATGTCTCACCAGGCACATTCATTTTAAAATAGAGTTCCAGTTCCTCTTTCATTCGCTTATCGATTACTCTATCATGGAGGAGATCCTCATTTTTTTTTTTTTTCATCATTGGTTTTTTATTAATTTTTGCAAAGAGTATATAACAATACAATGTGCACATTGTATATTAGGTACAGTACAGTCGTTTAGATGTATACAATGAAACAGATTATCTGATTAATGCAATAACATATAGCAGAGAGCTGTCAAAATGCCGCTTCCGATATCGGAGGTTAATTATGGCATGAGTAGCATTACCCCAGGCGCCCTAATGGGGACACTTTTCACCCGGGGGGGTGGCACTCTGCGTGGACAGCCTCCGGTTTAGATAGATCATAGTTAAAACAGAGTCTATAAGTAAAAGCAGTAGGAATATTCAAGAGAAGGGAGAAAAAAAAGGAAGAATTATCAAGAAAAAGCGGTAACAATATGTTGCTTATCATGAAAATAAGAAAGGTTTCTGGATCGTCAGGTAATTGGTCATGAAAGGAATGATGCGGCTCCAGTCCACATCTCCCAAGGCCTCCAGTTATATTTCACAGTGTGTGTAAGGCCCGAACTAGAGGCCATCATCAATTCAAAACTGTAGTGGAGGTTCACCGTATCTAGAGTATGTTCAACGGAGGGGGTAGCATCCGTTTTCCATAGTCTTGCGATACATAATCTTGCAGCTAACAGAATATGGGTCACTATGTATCTGTAAGGTGTTGGTATTGTTTCAATAGTGAGGTTCAGCACAGCTAGATCAGGTGTTGGGTGTAAATCTTGGTGTACAACGTCTGAAAGTATTTGGAAGATCTTGTTCCAGTAATTACGCAATCGTGGGCATGTCCAGAAAATGTGAAGTATATCACCTCTGATTGAACACCCGCGCCAGCATTGATCGCTGATAGAAGGATTGAATTTAGCAATTCTGGATGGGGTTAGGTACCACCTGAGGTGTATTTTTTGGGTGTTTTCCCAGAGCGTGGCGCATTTTGTGGATTTATATACTGACTGGATCGCTTTTTGCCATTGGTGTTCCGTGTAGGTCTGACCTAAGTCATGTTCCCAGTGGATATGAGGGGGTTTCTTGGTAAACTGCTGTTTATGGTGTAGGATATTATAAAGTAGGGATATCCCCTTGCGTTTGGGGATGGAGAACGTTAGAAAATCCCATGCTTTAGGATGTATAGTGTACAACTGAAGGTGGGAGTTTCTAAGGCAGTGGGTGACTCGGAGGTAGGTGAAGAGTTCTGTTTGGGGTAAGTTATACTCTTGTTTCAAGAGGGTAAAAGATTTGGGTTTGTCTATGAGTAGAATGTGTTGTAAGGTTCGGATACCGTTCTTGGCCCATTGGTTTAAATTTAAGTCTGGGGAGAGGTGATGGAGGGTTTCAATAGGGATAGGAGTGGGAGGATTATCGGGTGTGTCGCCGCTGTTTTGTATTAGTTTTTTCCATGCTGAGACTGACGCTACCATGGTGGGAGGTGTTGCCGCCGACAATTTTGGACCCCAGGGTGAGCTCATCAACCAAGATTGTAGGTTTGGGCGAAGCAGGTGGGAGTGTTCTATTGAGCTCCAAAGTTTATTAGGTTTTGTGCGGAACCACTCACCGAGCTGGTCCAGTATTGCTGCCGTGTGATAGTCTTCGAAATCTATTGTCCCTGAGCCCCCCGCCAATCTGTGATTTCTAAGTGTCGAATGTGCGCATCTAGGTTTGGTTTCATTCCATATGGTTTTGTTAAGTATGGCTTGCAATGATTTAAAGTAGTATTTAGGTAGGGGTACGGGTAAAGTTCTGAACAGGTATAGGATTTGGGGTAGGTGTAGCATTTTGAATGCTGCCAGTCTACCTGACCAGGAAAGGTTGTGTTTGGTTATGGCCTGTGTTTCTATTTTTAAAGTGGCGAGGAGAGGTTTGAAATTGGCTGCAAATAGGAGTTTAACTGATTTCGTAAGGTGGATTCCTAAGTATGGGATGCTGTGGTCGGCCCAAGCAAAGGGGAATTGTGCTTGTATCAGGTTTCGAGAAGTAGCGTCTAGTTTAAGGTCTAGAATATGGGACTTAGTTACGTTGAGCTTGTAATATGATACGCGACCAAACCAGTCTAACAATTTTTGGGCTTCAGGAAGGGAGGAATTTGGATTGGTGAGTACTAGTATGACATCATCAGCAAAGAGGCTGATTTTGTGTGATGTTTTCCCTATTGTGACTCCTGTGAGTAGGGGGTTTGAGCGAACGTGTTCCGCTAGTGGTTCTATGAGCATGTTGAAAATCAGCGGGGACAATGGACATCCCTGGCGAGTGCCATTTGTGATGTGAAATGTTTGTGAAAGCATATCTGCGGAGTATACCTTCGCAGTTGGGACAGTATATAGAGCCAAGATTGCGTTGTATATGAGGTCTTTAAAACCAAGTTTAGTTAGTACTGCTCTGAGGTAAGACCAGTGTATCCTATCGAACGCCTTCTCTGCGTCCAAAGAGAGGAGCAGAGAAGGCGTTCCGCTGGATTCAATATGGTGTATTATGTTCACCATCCTTCTTGTGGCATCAGGGGCTTGCCTGCCCCTAATGAATCCTGATTGGTCTGTGTGTATGAGATCAGGCATAACAGCCATAAGGCATCTGGCAATTGTTTTGGCATATATTTTTACGTCAAGATTCAATAGGGAGATAGGGCGGAAGTTTTGGGGGGAGGTAGGAGCTTTGCCTGGTTTCGGGATAGTAATGATAAGAGCGTTTAGCGATTCATCAGGGAATGTGGAGGAGGAGGCAGCAATGTTGAAGAATTCTGTCAGTTGGGGAAGTAAGTGTCTAGAGAACCTTTTATAGTATTCCCCCGTGAGACCATCTGGTCTTGGGGCTTTGCCCGTTGGCAAGGAGGATATTGTATCAAGAATTTCCCTGTCTGAAAATGGTTCATTGAGGGAGGTCAGTTGAGAGTCAGTCAGCTTTGGTAGGTTAATTTGTTGAAGAAAGTTGTTGATATCTTCAGGGGATGGTTGGTAAGTAGTGTGGTCATGTTTGATGTTGTAGAGCTTACTATAGTAGTCGCTGAAGGCGTTCGCTATGTCCTGGGGGTTAGTCAGAGTGTCAGTTGAGTGCGGGTAGGATAAAGTCGGAATTTTGGATTTGATCCTTTGTCCTTTGAGGCGTTGCGCTAGTCTTTTACCTGCTTTATTGGAAGTGGAGTATGTGGTAGCTTTAAGCTTACGCTGGATCAGTTCATAGGAGTGGAGAAGAAGTGAGCGCAGGTCACGTCTTAGGGTCAATAATTGGGCTTGGGTGTTCGGGTCTGGGTTAGTCTTATGCTGGGATTCAAGAGTCGCGATTTGGGAGGTAAGGGTGTCTATTTGCTGCGTCCTCCTTTTTTTACATACAGAGCTCAGTTTCATGACAATACCTCTAATAACCGCTTTGTGCGCGTTCCACACCGTCACGGGATCCCCCACTGACCCTTTGTTTAAGTCAAAATAATCACTTATATGTTTTTCTATGTCTAAGGAGTAGGTGGGGTGTTGTAAGATATAATTATTCGCTCGCCAGAGGAACGTGTTCCGCTGGGGTGGCATGTCGGTGATGGAAATAGAGATTGGGGCGTGGTCTGACAACGTCACGGTGTGGATTACAGATGCGCTGATATTTTGTAGTAGCCATTTGTCTGTGAGGAACAAATCAATTCTAGAATAGGAATTGTGGCGGGGTGAAAAATAGGTAAATTCTTTTTCGGACCCATGATGGCATCTCCACACGTCAAAAATGTCATGTGACGTGAGGAGCCGCCCCAGGGGTGACTCTCTTCTTTTCGCAGGAGAAGTAGTGTCCATATGGATATCGGGAACTAAATTGAAGTCTCCGCAGATTATCAAATGACCCTTGCAAACTGCTCGAGCCTTAGTGAAGGCTTTCTTCAGGAAACTGATCTGGCGGGTGTTGGGGGCGTAGAGATTCATTAATGTATAACTGACTTTGTTGAGGGTGAAGGATAAAATGAGATATCTACCGTTGGGGTCAGGGGTTTGTTGTAGCAGTTGGAAGTCCAGTCCCTGTTTGATCGCTATGAGAACTCCTCTTTTCTTGGAGCTATAAGTGGCGTGGTATATTTGGGGGTACTGCCGATTATGGCATAGGGTTGTTGCCGCGGGGAGCAGGTGGGTTTCCTGGACACAGAGGATGTCACAGTCCAATTTTGCCGTAGTGTGCCATAGAGAATGACGTTTTGCCGGGTGGTTGAGGCCCTTGGCATTGAGGGACACAATGTTGCAGGGCATGATCAGAGGATAGTGGGTGGAGTGTGTTGAGTGTAGAAGAGTCACTTACAGTTAGTTGCTTGTAGCTTGCGGGATGTTGGCGATGTTGTCGGTGGTTAAGTTGCTGGATGGATGTTCACTTGCGTGGTGTTGAAGATCTAGATCGGAAGCCGCAGGAGGGAACTGGAGGGAGGCAACAAATTAAAAGGCTGGAAGAGCCAACAGTTAGAACAGGAAATGATAATAGATTTAACTTTCTACTGCAAACTCGCTGTATAGGAAGCGTGGCGGCGTAAAGAACAGAGAGCTTATGAGAAGCTATGCTGCAGGTGGGGGAAAACAGTTAGTGTTCAAAAGGAGAGAAATAGAACAATTAGGAGCATTGCTCAAGACAGCGAGGGAGAAATGAGCTGTAGAGATTATAGCCCAACTTATTCAGGTATTCGTGTGGGTATGGTGGATCTTGGGGTTCTGGTTGTTGCGCCTGTGGGAAGAGTTTCGTTGTGGCAGAGGGGGGATCCCATCTGTTGGGGGTTCCAAGATGATGCCCCATTCATGCAGAAGGCGCAGCCCCTTCATTAGATCGTTGACAACGTGAGTAGTGCCATTTTTCATGATGAGGATGGTCGCCGGATATCGCCATTTATATGGGATTTTGTGGTTGGAGAGGCCTTTTGTGATGGGATTGAGCTTCCTCCTCATTTGCAGGGTGAACTTGGAAAGATCTGGAAAGATCTGTATTGCCTCGTAGGGTCTGGGCAGGGGAGCTTTGGCTCTGGCTTCTGACATCATTTTTTCTTTTATGTGGAAAAAATGGATTCGCATGAGTACGTCTCTTGGTACTGATGCTGCTAGATGAGACGGTTTGTCAATCCTGTGAATTCTATCGATGACGATATCTCTGGGAGCCGCGTCGGGTAAAATAGTGTGTATGAGGTCTTTGGCGTACTTGGGGAGATCATTCGGGGGTATGGACTCAGGAACCCCTCGCAATTTGACGTTGTTACGTTGAGAGCGATCTTCCAAATCGGCCAGCTTGGCTCGGACCCAGTGTTGCTCATCTTTAATGTCATCCACCGCGTCTATAATGTCATTCACTGTGGCTGAGCATTCTGTCATTCCCCTTTCCATATTAGAGATTCTATTGTCCATAGAGTGCATCTCTGTGGAGATTTTACTGAATAGGGATGATAAATCTGTCATCAGAGAGGTTTGCAGAGACATCAGCATCTCTTTCAGGGTTGCGTCTATTACTGGCTGGGCTGAGGTGGGGAAGGATGCCATGGAGTTATGCAGAGCCTGGTTAGACTGAAAGGGGTTGAAGGCTTGGGCCTGTACTGCAGTGCTGATATGAGGAGAGTGTGGTTGCGGTGTATCCATCCGCATCCGAGCTTTAGCAGGGCTGGAAGTAAGGGGATCAGATCCAGGGTCATGGGTAGGGGATGTAGGCAGAGGAGCTGTGCCCATTTCACTGTGGATGGCGTCAGGGAGATCTGTGTAAGCCTCACTAGTGTCTGTCAGGCCGCCGGCGCCATCTTGGATAGCACTGACCTTGTCCTGGGGAAACAGGAACGTAGTAAGTTTTCTGATTCCTCTTTCTCCCATCCATTTGCGGGACATTGTCGGTCGGCACTGCGGGAAGCTGTGTAGCGATTTTGGGGCGAATCGCTCCGGTCTGTCAGGCGGTATTCGTTCCGGTGTTCTCCCTCGCTGTGGAGCTATGAGATTAGACAGCCATCTTCAGCGCCGGCTAGCCACGCCCCCCAAGGAGATCCTCATTTAATCTCCAGCTATTGCACCAGTTTTTACGCTTACCTATTTTCAATTGTAGGCTTACAGGTGAATGATCAGAGAAAGTCATTGTGCCGATATCTGTGCCCTCAACCTCCTCAAGGAGACAGTGATCCATCAGAAAAAAATCCAATCTAGAGTACGTCACGTGGATGGTGGAGTAGAATGTGTAGTCTCTTGAGTTATAGTGTTGCATCTTCCATACATCTACGAGTTGACATTGGTGCAACTTCTTTTTTATTTTGTTCAACCACACCCCCCCACCCCCCGTGCACGTGACATACTATCTTTACCTGGTTCCAAACAGAGATTAAAATCTCCTGCTATTTTGCCCCCCCCTTTCCTAAACTCCTCAAACTTTGCAAGGATTCCCAATAAATATCTACAAGAGTTTTTGTTCGGGCCATATACATTTGCAAGTGAGTAATCTGATCCATTTAGTTTACCTCTTAGGAACAGAAAGCGACCCTCTGGGTCAGTCATTCTCTCCTCTAATTTGAACGAAACTTGCTTGGCGAACCCAATCGCCACGCCTTTTGTGCCCCTGGTCGGGGAGTCTCCATAGAACCAAATTGGATAATCTCTGGAGAAAATGCTCTGGCTCTTACCCAGAAAGAGATGCGTCTCTTGTAGCAGAGCAACGTCTGCTTTCAGGAATTTCAGTTCACCCATTATGTTCGCGCATTTTATGGGGGAGTTTAGACCTCTTACGTTGTATGAAATTGTGTTTAACCTAGACATCTCTTTATGTATAAAGTAGAGGGAGGTATACATATCCTTACTGACCAAAGGTGGGGAAGACGATACGGTGGATTCTTGCCCCCAAGCCCCCTCCCCTCCCTACCCCCCCACACCCCCCCACATCTCTCATCCTCACACAACTTACCCCCCTCCCGAACCCCTCACCCGTCCCCCGCTCGATTAGGGGTAACAGACCTCCCCGAGGCCCAAATAACCGTGGCCCCACTTATACCTCTCAGCCTCTCGGTTGTCCCCCTAGAGGTTGAGCTCAGAGTGGACATCTTTGGTTCCGATGCTCTCCCCTGGGATTGGGAAATTCCAGTGCCCGTTCGCCCCCCATCCGCCCCCCTGCCACCCGACCCCACCCCTTCACCCACGCCCCCCCCAACACCCCCCGTCTGATATATATGTAAGCCAATACTAAACTCCATTGAATCTAATTTTTCTTCATTTCATATTAAAGACTGGTTTCCAGGCTAACAGTTCGTCTGTAGACTCTTGGTTTGCAATTTTTTCCCACCAACCCGGGATTTCCACTAATGGCACAATTAGGCGTTGGCAACATTTTGGCGTATCTTCTGGGAATCTCAATGTAGCTGAACGGCCATCTTTGCGTCCAATTAGGCAGGCTGGCAAAATAAAAAAGAAGTTGCCCCAAGAATATTGGACATCATGGGTTTTAAGTAAAGCCAGTAATGGTTTCAGGATTCTTCTTCTAGATAGCATCTCCGCTGCCAAGTCCGGGAAGATCTGCAGATTTATTTCACCAAACTTCACTGGTTGGTTCTTTTTCATGCTGGCTTTGATTTGTTCCTTGTCCTGGTAGTTATGGAATCTTACAATAACGTCTCTTGGGACATCTCCACTTAATTCTGCCGGCTTTCTGATCCTGTGCACTCTTTCAAGTTAAATTTTACTACTGGTTTCAAGTGGATTAATCAGGCCGCCGAAGATTACATCCGAAAGTTTTTCCGTCTGTTTCGGTTCTCCTGGTCTTCCAATCTGTACATTATATTTCTCTGTTCTTTCTGTATCTCTTCCATCTGGTGTTTGAGGCCTTTTATCTCAACCCCTTGCCTATCCACCGTTATTTCTACATTTTCAACTCTTTTTAGGATGTGATTCATATTCTCACGCAATGTTTCTATTTCTACTTTTATTGATGTTTCAAGCTTTGCAAACATTTCTGCCATTTCACCTTTAGTAGGGAGCTGTTTTTTTTGTTGAGGTTCCATTGTTTCTTCTTCCATTGTCTCAATACGTGCGGTGTGGATGTCTATCTCAGCCAACTGTCTTCTTATCCCAATTTTTGAAAGACACTCTGGGGTTTTGCTTTTAGCTCCTGTAGATCTTCCCGGGCTTTCTTTACCGCTGTGTTGGACCATATATTTTCCAATGGTTCCCGGACTTACACTTGTCCTAGGTGGATTTGCTGAGGCCCCTTTAGTTGATTTACCCCTCATTTTTTAATTTTTTTTTATTATTTTTTTTTTATTCTGTCTAGAACGTTAAAGGCAGGTACCCTGTCTCCTCCTGTCAGTCCCCCACCCCCTTTCTCTCTGTTCTACCCACTCTTCTTTAGCGACAACCACGGACGAGCATTCCCTGAGGATCCCTAAACCAGAAAAAACTCCTGGATATAGAGTAGGTATAATATGGAAATGATCCACCAGGGGGTAACCCGGATCTGCTGGGGAGGAGGTTCAAACTATGCATGGGACCAGACAGCGATCAGACAGTCAGAGCAGATAAAAAGTAAAACAATACAACAAGCTCCTATATCTAAGTCCTTCTATAGTATAATAGTTATATAAATGTTGATAAAGAAAGAGAATATCATCACCTACATGGGTGTACCTCCCATGTCATTTTCTATAACATGGGATAACCCAGGTCCAACTGTTTCCCCGTGCACTGTAGGTTTGCAATGTATGTATGTTTTTGGGGGTTTTTTTGAGTTGATATGCAGGCATTTATTATTGGTTGCTAAAGGGAGAGGTGTATATTGAATTCCCACCTTTCTACCTTTCACCACAGAGACTAAGTGGCATGGAGTGAGGTAGGATTCAGCATCAGATCATGCAGACCACTGATCTCTTATTGCCTGAGTCCATCTGGAATATACGCAGGATTAACTTGACTTAGTGACTTGTCCTCTAGATTAATCGTAGTAAGTTGAACATAGAACCTTATAGGAAAAGTCACTTGAAATAAAGGTACACCGAGATAAGATTGAAGTCTGAGCAGTTAAGTTACTTGCCACTCTTCATGTGTCCATTATGCCAGGTTGCTGTAACATGTAATCTATTATATGTAGTTCACTTACCCCATCAGGTGCGTCTGAGTGGTTCACTGGCTTACCATACTCTCATCCGCTGGATCTTTGAGTTATTTACCTTCACCTTGACACCGATCCTCTGCCTCCACAATCATTGAGCAGTCACTAACAACTGAGAGCATGGAGTAGCTTGTAGTTAGTAGCTTGTGGTTAGCTTATGGATCAGGTTCCCAGGCGCCGTGTGTGTCTCTCATACACAGGAGCATGAAACGCTCCCTACCTCTCGTGCCCACTATAGCATACACAACGGCATACACTTAGGATGGGGATATCTGGGATGGATGTCCAAGGGGGGTATTGCCCGATATCTCTTATTAACTGTGACCTTAAAATATTAACCAAAACCCTTGCCAACCGATTTGCTTCCTTCATAACCAAATACATACACAAAAACCAAGTGGGCTTCATCCCAGGCAGACAAGGCCCAGACCAAATTAGAAGAGCTATAGATATAATATCTATTCTGCAATCTAACTGGGAAGGGGGACCCAAACAGGAAGGTATGTTACTCTCCTTAGATTTAAAAAAAGCCTTTGACTCTGTTTTCTGGCCATATATATTCACTTTGCTGCAAAAATGGGGGTTTGGAGATAAATTCATGGGTCTTATCAAATCTCTCTACTCTAAACCTCAAGCGAGAATACGCCTCCAGGGACACTACTCTAATCCCATTCATATAGCAAAAGGCACCAGGCAAGGCTGTCCACTATCCCCCCTAATCTTTGCTTTGGCAATTGAAACCCTTGCTATTTCAATTAGAGAAAACCCTAACATAAAAGGAGTTACTTGTGGCGCACAAATTCATAAATGCGGACTATATGCGGACGACATCCTCTTATTCATCACCTCACCCATAACGACCTTACCAAGCTTAAGACACTCCCTAGAAGAATTTTCTAATATTTCAGGGCTTCAAGTCAACTACTCCAAGTCTCTAGCCATGAATATTTCACTTCCACTACAAACTGTCTCCCTGCTTCAAACGTCCTTCCCTTTTAAATGTAATGATAAGTCTATTAAATATCTTGGAATTAACTTATCACCCAAGATAGAATCCCTATATAATAGCAATTATCCTCCCATGTTCAGGAAATTGGAAAAGGAACTTAAAGTATGGGCTAGCCACAATCTCTCATGGATAGGGAAGATAAACTCTATAAAGATGACTCTACTTCCCAAACTCCTATACCTGTTCCGCTCCCTCCCCATACCAATCAATAGGAGTCACATCAAATCCTTTCAAAGCAAGATATTGCAATTCATATGGGGCAAGGCGGGTTACAGGTTACCACAAAATTCCTTGTACAGTCATAGAAAGAAGGGGGGGTTTAGGGCTTCCCAATCTTCTTCAATATTACTTTGCTGCCAGATTAGCTCAAATCTCGATCATATATTCGAGATATGAAAAACCAGACTGGGTCCAAATTGAAAGACAAGCAATTCCACGCCACACTATAGACTTCTTAATGTGGTCTCCCCCAAAATCCCATCCGCCGATAATGGCTCCGACCCTTTCCCACTCTCTAGCACTTTGGGACAGGTTAGGCAAGTTAAGAGCCCTAACATCAGTCAGCAAACCTTTATCCCATCTATTCAACAATCCTGACTTCCCTCCAGGCCAGAACATTATGGCATTTAAGTGGTGGCTGGACAAGGGACTGTACCGAATTGGGTGCTTTTTCTCTCCTGCAGGTCCTCTCTCTCTCAAGCACTGCATCAAAAAGTTAGAGCTTCCCACAACAGAACATTTTAGATTTCAACAAATCTCACATTATTTACACACCATTTGGTTAGAAAAACCACTTCCATCCAGATTTACAGCATACAAACTATGGTGTGGGCAGGGACCGGAGCAGTGGGGGGGAATATCGATCATTTAATCATCACTGGTAACCCCAGCCTCTAAATCTCTGTTCATGATGAAGTGGGAGGAGGAGCTGCAGTTCAATTGGGATTCCGAGGTATGGCAATCGGCCTGCTTTAAATCCTTTAAGGGTATCTAAATTTGAAGCCACGTGGGTTCCATGGGCTCAGTACATGAGCATTTCTCTCCTCCCTGTCAGTGGGCCAACTTGAGACTTCTCAATCATATTTTATAAAATATTATTGATAGACAACAACAAGCTACTCCCTCTTCTTTCCTTTCTTCTCCTCTATCCTTTCCCTTTTCAATGCTCTCCTATCCAATCTCCCCTTCTTCCCCTGTCTATACAGGAAGACAGTGGATCTCACATTACTCACCAGCCCTAGGTCTCAGAGGTTGGTTAGAGACCTAGGGTAGCTTCGGGTCAACCCTGTGCCATCTGGTGGATGAGGGAGGGGTCCTGAAGTAGAGAACCCCACCCAGCACAGTCTGATCCCCTTGGGGGTGCTGGGGGTATAAAAAAAACGCCCTTGGCCCTTCCTATCTCTACCAGAGCTCTGTTAGCAAGGCGTGCCCCTTAATTACACAACCCATCTTTTAAGTATTATGTTATATTTGTTCAGGGGGGTGCTAATAATCTTATACATTAACGGGACATGACCCCAACCGAAGCAATTCATTCTGCATTGCAGCTAAGTTTAACTATATATTGATATATGAGGATTGTATTGCTCATTGTTTCTACTTCACTGTCAACCTGCTGTAACGCATGTTTCCTTTTGATTATTTACAAAATAAAACTTTTTGAAAGTAAAAATTGACATACAAAAACATAGAACAAATTGGATAGAAAAACATCCAATATTAAGTGCTAAAGGTGACAAATGTTGAAAACTTCAGTGGGAGTGAGCATTGAACATCAACTGCATGGGAGGCAGAAAATAAAAGAAGATAAATGATTCAATTAGGAAGCAAAAGTCATGTGTTAGGCTGTATATTGTGGCAAAAAATCAAATAATAACAGTTTAAAAGCTGTGTTTCAGCAATGAAGTGCATTTGAACTAATATATTTATCTCAGACATAGTGCAGAGAATGAATAATCACATTCTTGTGAGAAAAATACAACATAAGAATAAATCAGAGAGCTTTACAGTATATCAAAATATTGAGTCAAGGAGAAATAAGAGTTACAAATGTTTCAAGTATTAAAAAGTATACACATAAACATGAAAAAGAATCAAAATAAATAATCTCTTTGCTTTTGTAAGTGTTTCCATTACATTCACTACATTGTAACTTCAGTGTAGCAATGCTATTTTTTTAATATAGTTTGGTAAAATGTAGAGGATGTGTTGAATAGTAATTTAGTGTGGTAAGAAAGGGTCAGAAGTATAAAAAGATATCCTGAGTATTAGGATAAACATAAGAATAATAATTAAGATGTATCGGTGTAGGTAACATAATATGATATATAAGAAAAATTAAAAAGAAGGGGGAAATATAAGATTTTCAGAGATATAAGAAGACTAATACTCAGAAAGAGGATAAGGCTAGATAAGGACATGTTCAATAACTGTACATTTTAAGTAAACAAAATGTTATCTTAATAATCAGATTTTTTTTTTCTTTTCTTTTCCGTCTCTTTTTTTTGGCTTTCAATGGTAAAGTGGGACAGTATAGTATAATTTTGTATGAAACATTTGATGTAGAATATCAGTGTAGACTATACATAGAGTCTGTGAAGTCCAAAAGTATATATAAAAGTCTGAGTTGTTGTGTTCTACTCACCTTGTTAAATAATACGTGTAAGTAAAATCATATATATTTGTATATATGTGTCTTGACACATACACATATAATTTTCCAAAAGGTACAATATATAAATTTGGCATACATAAAAATATATGTAAGACCTAACAATAACGTGTACAGTATATTATTATTATTATTATACAGGATTTATATAGCGCCAACAGTATACGTAGCGCTTTACAACTTGAGGGTAGACAGTACAAATACAATACACTTTAATACAGTAGGAATCAGAGGGCCCTGCTCCTTAGAGCTTACAATCTAAGAGGGAAGGTCAAGAGATACAAGAGGTAATAACTGTGGGTGATGTGCTGATTGAGAAGATAAATGTACAGTTGTTAGGTGGGGGCCAGATAGGCTTCTCTGAAGAGATGAGTTTTCAGGGATCGTCTGAAAGTGGATAAAGTAGGAGAAAATCAGACGGATTGGGGTAGAGCATTCCAGAGGATGGGAGAGGCTCTGGAGAAGTCCTGAAGGCGAGCATGGGATGAGGTGACAAGGGAGTTTGAGAGCAGGAGGTCTTGGGAGAGGCAAAGAGAATGATTAGGTTGGTATTTTGAGACTAGGTTAAAGATGTAGCTGGGGGCCAGGTTTTGGATGGCTTGTAAGTTATAGTTAGTATCTTGAATTTGATTTGGTGACTGAGTGGCAGCCAATGGAGGGATTGGCAGAGGGGTATAGCAGATGCTGAGCGGTTTGTGAGGTGGATGAGCCTGGCAGCAGCGTTCATGATGGACTGAAGTGGGGTAGCCTATTTAGAGGTAAGCCAATGAGGAGGGAGTTGCAGTAGTCAAGGCGGGAGATGACCAGGGAGTGGATTAGAAGCTTTGCGGTGACATTGGTTAGGAAGGGGCATATCTTGGAGATGTTGCAGAGATTGAGGCGGCAAATTTTGGATAGTGATAGAATGTGGGGTCGAAAGGTTAGTTCAGAGTCCAGGATTACACCTAGGACCTTGGCGTGGGGAGATGGGTTGATAGTTGAGCCGTTCATATTGACAGAGAAATCAGGGGAAGTGGCACCTGAGGGAGGGAATATCATGATCTCTGTTTTGGATAGGTTGAGTTTGAGGAAGTGATGTGACATCCAGGCTGATATGTCTGCTAGTAAGTTGGTAATGCGTAAGGCGACAGATGGAGAGAGCTGGGGGTGGAGAGATAGATTTGGGTGTCGTCAGCGTAGAGATGATATTTAAAGCCGTGGGAGGCAATCGACTGACCCAGGGAGGTGATGTAGATTGAGAAAAGGAGAGGTCCAAGAACAGAACCTTGGGGGACCCCAACGGAGAAAGGAAGAGGAGAGGAGGAAGTAGAGTTGTAAGTGACACTGAAGGAGCGGTGGGATAGATAGGATGAGAACCAGTGAAGAGTACAGTCACGGAGACCAAAGGAGTGGAGTTTATTGAGGAGGAGGGGGTGGTCCACTGTGTCAAAGGCAGCAGAGAGATCCAGGAGAAGTAGTATAGAATAGTGTCCACTGGTTTTAGCCGTTAGTAGGTCATTTGAGAGTTTAAGGAGAGCAGTTTCCGTGAAGTGTTGAGGGCAAAATCCGGACTGAAGGATATCAAAAAATTTATTCATGGTCAGATGGTCGCTTAGTCGGTTGTAGACCAGTCTTTCAAGAAGTTTGGAGGAGAAGGCGAGTAAGGAGATGGGATGTAGATTGTTAAGATTGGTGGGGTCCAGTGAGTTTGGGGGTGACTAGCGCACGTTTTAGAGAGTTTGGGAAGATGCCGCAAGAGAGGGAGAGGTTGAAAATGTGAGTTACAGAGTGTAGAATCGAGTCAGAGGGTGAGCGTAGCATTTGCGAGGGAGCAGGATCCAGGGGGCAGGTGGTTAGATAAGTGTTTGATAAAAGTTTAGCAACCTCAGTAATAGTAGCAGAGTTGAATGAGGGAAGTAATGATTGTATCTGTGGACATGGGGTGTTGCATGGGTGAGGTTTTTGCGCATTGGCGATCTCCTCATGAATTGTATCAATCTTAGTTTTGAAGTGATTGGCGATCTCCTAGGCAGTGAGTGAGTTGGTGGGTGGAGGCAGTGGAGGACAGATTAGAGTGTTGATGGTAGAGAAGAGTTGACGTGGACTGGATGAGAAAGTGTTAAGTGTGATAAAGTAGGTCTGTTTGGCAGTGTGAAGGCAGGAATAGTATTTTAGGAGGGCAGATTTATATTGTGTGAAGTCTTCCTGGATCTTAGTCTTATGTCACAGGTGCTCAAGAGTGCGGCTACGTTTTCTGAGACTTCTGGTGTCATCTGTTTGCCAGGGTTGTAGCAGTCGGGGCCTAATTCTGCGTGTAGTGAGGGGGGCAAGCTTGTCTAGGGAGGAAGACAGTGAGCTGTTGTAGATGAAAGTGGCTAGGTTGGGGCAGGACAATGACCTAATATGGGTCCAGAGAAGGTAAGATCAAAATATGTAAATATAGCAGGAAATACAATGTTTAAATTGGTCAAGGGTTCGCATTGGATAATGAGTGAGATATTTGTGATTTTGAAACAATATGGTCGCAGGAGGCCAAGGTGTAGGAGCTTTGATTTTGCTTCAGAAGTTGAAAAGGTAGTATGTATTTGATCATTGTAGGTAAAACTCAGTTTAAAATAGAATCCTCATTTATATTTAATTTGATGTTCTTGAAGGACCTAAAGGAAAGGTTTGAGATCTCTTCTTTTTTTGTACTGTGGGAGGTGCCAAGTCGGGAAAAAGCTGATAGTTGTGACCCTGAGTTGTTCCTTGGTTTTATAAAAATTGAGTTTTACCACAATATCGCTTGGTGGTCCATCCTTAATAGATTTAGATGCAGCTCTATGAGCTCTGCCCATTTCCAGTCTTTCTCTGGGTATGGTAGTTTGTGAAATAAATTAGGGATGAGAGTGTCAAGGTTTTTGAAGGATTCCACAATACCTCTGATGCACAGATAGGATCTTTTAGCTCTGTTTTCAGGATCTTCCAATTTATAATGAAGGGATTCAATTTCATCTTGCAAAGAGTTAATATCAGTGGTATGTTTTGTCTACAAAGAGACATTTTAATCCATACAATTTTCAAGATGCCATGTGCGGTTATCTAGATCTCTCAATTCTCTAGTAAGGTCAGTAATCTGTTTCAAAGTTTTCTCCAGGGCTTCTTGTAAAATATTATTAAAAATAGTAAGTCTGAGTGAATATTAGGCAAAATAAGTGGTGAGGAGTGCAGAGGGGAGGGTAGGGTTTGTTCTGACACAGTAGAAATATGATCTGTTGATTCAGTTGTAGTAAATTGCTTCATCCTGAGATAGCAGTCCCATTAGAAGGGATTAAGGAGTAAAGTTGGGTGAACAGTTAGAGCCAAGCAAAAGTTTGGCCCAAAAATCGCACGTTCACCCGTTCGGCGAACACTTGAATTTTCAGGCCACTCAGCGGGATGTTCCCCAAGTGCCCCAAAATGCACTGTGCACTGCACCGCTGGTCAGGTGCAAGGCTTTGCCCAATCAGGGCACAGAGCACTTTCGGAGCCAAGATTGATCAAAGTCATGATGACTTTGCCCAATCATGGCTCAGTGCTCATAGTCCCACCCCACACTATAAAAGGTTCCTTCCCACAGGAACCTTTTGCAATGTGTTGTTGGAGTGGAGATAGATAGAGCAGAACTCTGTTTGCTACTAGTGAGTTAGTGTGTTATTGTGACTCTGAGTGTAGAGTACCAGTGTAGTGTTAGTGTAGTGTAGAGTATAGTGTGAGTATAGTGTAGTGTCAGTGTAGAGTGAGTATAGTGTGAGTATAGTGTAGTGTAGTGTGAGTATAGTGTAGCATGTCTGTGTAGTGTCAGTATAGAGTGTGAGTATAGTGTGTCAGTATAGTGTGAGTCATAGGCGTGCACACAGGATGTGACTGGGCATACCCTAATGCCCAGGCACATCCAACACACCTCAGGACTTTTTTACTGTCAGAATGTGTTAGAACTCTTTTTCAGCAGCTCACTGGTAGCTAAAGGTGGGACTATTTATCATTTGGATCTGTGTAACTTCTATAAGAACTGCAGTCACCAGCTGCGGAGTAAGCAGGGAGTCTGCCGCATTTTCTGATACTGACTCTGTAGTTTCGGTTACAACATTCCTGACATCTGAATATCACTCTGCCACCAGCTGTCAGGGGTGTTGTACCACGTGAACTACAGAGGCAGCATCTGAAAACTCCTGACTGCTTACACCACAGCTGTGGCTGCACTGCTCATAGGACTTACTTACCGGTAATCCTATGCCCCCTGTTGCCACAAAAGAGAGCTTTGGATGTGCCCTTATTCATTGCAGAGCTCCAATGATATGGTGTGTATGTGGAATACATCTATAGAGCACCTCAGAAGTCCTAGTAATTCCTAACCTATCAAAAAGATCTTATCATAAACAACAAGAAATGGTATTAAATAATACATCCCAACTCCCTGAGAAATGTGGGGGGGGGGGGCAGTCTCTCACCTGATTCTAATCTCTCTTCCTTCACCCACAGCCTTGAAATAATCGCATACCACCCAGCGGTGTCGGTGCTACAATAAGGGGTGCATGAATGCCGCCCCCTCTCTCCTGCCACCTCTCTATCACCATAGATAGATTCATGCATTGCATGAATCTATCTATGGTCCCCGCGGCAGGGTATTATTTGGAAGCACCTGATTAGAGCCATGGGCTCTAATAGGCTTCCAAAAAGGTGAACAGCAAGTGCCATGCTGGGCGCTCGCAGTTCACCCAGCGTTGTGTTAGGAAAGCAAATGAATATTCGCTTTCCTAACACTGAACCACCTCTTAGCCAATCAGGTGCTCGGGTTTGTTACCTGTCACCTGATTGGCTGAAACGCTGTGGCGCTGTGATTGGATGCCTATCAGGCGTCCAATCATAGCAGAGGACGGTAAGAGAGGATGGGAGAAGAAGACATCGAGGAGTGAGGAGGACACCGCCATGACCCACTGCCCCATCGAGACAAGGTAAGCATTTGATGGGCACACTAGCGGCAATTGATGGGCACACTGGCAGTAGTTGATGGGCACAATAGCAGCAATTGATGAGCACACTGGCAGCAGTTGATGGGCACAGTAGCGGCAGTTGATGGGCACAGTAGCGGCAAATGATGGGAACACTGGCAGCAATTGATGGGCACACTAGCGGAAATTGATGGGCACACTGATGGGCACACTGGCAGCAATTGATGGGCACAGTGTCAGCAATGTATGGGCACACTGGCAGCAATTGATGGGTACAGTGGCTACGTTTGATGGGCACAGTGGCTGCATTTGATGGCACAGTGGCAGCAATTGATGGCACAGTGGCTGCGTTTGATGGGCACAGTGGCTGTATTTGATGGCACAGTGGCTGCATTTGATGGCATAGTGGCTGCCTTTGATGGGCACAGTGGCTGCACTTGATGGCACAGTGGCGGCAATTGATGGCACAGTGGCTGCATTTGATGGCACAGTGGCTGCGTTTGATGGGCACAGTGGCTGTGTTTGATTGGCACAGGGGCTGCGTTTGATGGGCACAGTGGCTGTGTTTGATGGGCACAGTGGCTGAGTTTGATGGACACAGTGGGTGCATTTGATTGGCACAGGGGCTGTGTTTGATGGGCACAGTGGCTGCGCTTGATGGGCACAGTGGCTGCGTTTTTTTTTTTAGTTTGTTTGCACCCCCAAAAATTTTTAACGCCACTGCCACATAGGGACATTAACCCAGTATGGTATGATGTTGAGGCTGGATTGTGACCATAGCTAGTAAAGTACACACCAGCAGGCTGTACGATTAAAAACTGACCACTCAGGAGTAGCCACTGTACTAACTATCTGACATTAGAACAGCGACCTCCCCTGCTGAGTTACTGTGCTCTGATAGGGGGGCGGCCTTCCCACCAGAACACTCTAGCCAGCGCTCTCTGCCATTGGCTGAGAGTGCTGATCGGGAGTCAGTCAGCAGACCTTTTTGGTCATATCCCTTCAACAGAAGCCGGCCAAAAGGCCAGCTTCTGTTGGACCGACTCCAGTACACACGGGCAGAATATCAGCCAGTTTCTATTGAACCAGCCAATGCCACGTGACATTGGGCCCATGTGAGTACTAGGCTAAACTTACATAGATCCTGAAGGGGACAAGTCACAGCAGTGGAGGGAGCCAGCTGGAGCAAGGAATAAGGTAAAGCTGGGTGCACACGGATTAAGATTTATCCAGGTCAGCAGGGATCGCCTGAATTTCAGTTTGTGTGTAGCCCTTCCTGTTAGACAGAAGGCGATCATTAGATCAGCGTCTCTTGAACAGGACTGCTGGAAGCCTTGTTCAATTAGTGGCGTGTATTCTAACAGGGTAGAGTCCCCGCTGTCAATATAGTGTCCCAGCGGAGGGGATTCCTGCATCCGCATCGCTTGTGTAGGTGCAAGAACCTGTCAGCTAGTGATCTGAACAAAAACACCTGTGCACGTGTACCAACTTAAAAGATGTATTCACCTTTTAGAACATCTTACATGTTACACCAGTTTACAGAGTGTAACATGTTCTAGATGCTCCTTCTCCTTCTATGGGCCCTCACCCACACAGCCTCATCAATAATTCATAGGAGTCTGTGAATGTATAAATGACCGGTCCACCACTGCAGAAGGCAGACTTGTAGTCTAAATGAACTGCAGTACACTGATCAGCACACCTGCAGTCCATCCACACTGCCTATAGCTCTGAAAATGCTGAATGCTAATCTAAGCCCAGGTTCACACTGGGCTGTGGGAGTGAAGCCATGCGAGTTCAGCTGAATTCGCACAATTTCACTCCTGCCTGTCAGTCCCAATTTCGGCTGCGATTACAGAGACATCTGTGCAGGTTTCTGCACAGATGTCAATATAAATCCCGGGCTGAAAATGCAAAAAGCAGTACAGAAACTACTTTTTGAAATTGGTGCAGCGCCGCAGATGCAGCATCACACCGATTAGGACGGTGCAATTGCCGCTGATTTGACATGTGATTTGACATGTCAAATGGCATGTCAAATCACATGTAGTATGGGGGGCCCTACTGCAAGGATGGATTTTTTTTATATATGAACAAGAATTTCAGAGAAGACACGGCAGCAGGAACATAAATGGGGTTAGTGTGTGTGTGTATGTATATATATATACATATACATGCATGTGTGTTTGAGCTTTGGGTTGCACACCCTAATGCAATAGGCTGCACACACCTATGGTGTGAGTATAGTGTAGTGCAGTGTTTAACACAGTATTGCATGACATTTAATGTAGTGCTGTGTACAGTGCTGTATACCCCCCCTTTTTTTTTTGGTTGCTGCATTTTTTTTGTTGTTGTCCCGTGCCTGCCCCTTTTTTTAAATTGTCAGCTGCAGTTTTTCTGCTTGCAACGCTGTTGTTTCCCCTTTTTATTTTTTTTTTATAGTTTTTACATTTCTGTCAGCGGCAGTTCCCAATTTAAAGTGCACCAAACACCATTCAACATCATTCAATAAAGTGCATCTGATTGCACATTTCCCAGTATCTATTAAATTTGTCTGGGAGACCAACAAGGAGAGGCAGACATTCCCATGCCACAGCAGCATCTGAGTCCACAGGCAAAGGTGGACGTGGTCCATCCTCAGGCAGGGCACATCTTTCTCTCTTTAGTGATGTTGCCCATGCTATCCAGCCACAGCATGCAGAGGAGTTGGTGGACTGGCTTATTTAACCATCCTCATCCTCTATCACCCAAGCTGAGACTAGTGCGCAGTCAGTGCCAGAGCAGCTTATTCTACCTCCTTGTCCACAGCTACAACTGCAATAGCCCCAGCATCATGCATGGAGGAGTCAGCTAAATTATTTGAACACAGCATCAGCCACTTGCTTTTTGTTGATGCACAGGAAAAACGAAAATGCCACATAGTGTAGTAATTTTGCAAAAATGAAGGCTTTATTCAAAGAAAAGTAAGGTACTCACACAGCGGTTTCAACAGGGGATGTAGTGTATCCTGACGAGCAGCGAGCTCGTATGTTGCTACAGTGGAGGGTGCCGGTCCCTACGGCCACGCGTAGGGACCGGCACCCTCCACTGTAGCAACATACGAGCTCGCTGCTCGTCAGGATACACTACATCCCCTGTTGAAACCGCTGTGTGAGTACCTTACTTTTCTTTGAATAAAGCCCTCATTTTTGCAAAATTACTACACTATGTGGCATTTTCGTTTTTCCTTCTGGCTGCTGTGCCCCTGCATGACCTGAGGCATACTGAAGGAAAGTTTGAGATCCAGGACTGACCCCCATAGGAGACACCATACATAGTGATTCATGCTGTAACCTCAGCATAGTGAGGTAAGGGGCCATTGCCCTTCATTATAGGATTGCTGCATGAAGAGGACTATTGCTTGCACCCCACACCTCTCACCCATCTGAGGAAAGCAACGCTAGAATCTAGCTGCTACCTTCACGTTCCCTACTAAGCACGTTTAAGAAGCTGTTTGAAGTTATCTTTGATGCACAGAGTCACTTTATTTGTTGAACGCTATTTTATTTCTGCGAGCACGGATTGCCGACACTGGACACTTTAATATCACCCTGTAGAGATTTTCTATATGCTAATTATTTTTACTGCACTGGAGTGTGATCCATGTTATCCCTATATTTATTTATATACGCTTATGCTTAAATGTATGTATATAGAGGTTTGCATCACAGCTGAAGGTTCAGCTATATTTTTATCCTCTACTTTGGACTATTTATGCACAGTTTTTACCTCTTACCTTCCTGTTTTTATTTTATCACTTTTAGCTCCACCCCTCAAGACACTCACAGCCACCTTCCATTAAAAGTGTGGCTTTTGTTTATTTATGCGATTATTTTATTTGAATGTGTTGTCACTCTGCATAGATATCACTTTACTGGGATTACTTGTAACACTCAGAGGCATTCTGTACTTCAGTACGGCCCATTGTACCCCTAATTTACTCACGTATGTAGCTGATTGTTTTACAACACATGACTCACTTCTATTACCCATTTCTAACATTAGGCAATATGCCACTCTTCTAACTTGGCAATTTTCAGATACCTTACATTAGGACTAGCGCAGCACCACCCCCCCTTGTTGTATTTGAGGTTTAGATCACTGTGTCTACCTCTATCTCCTCATTTAACCCTGCGGGAGATAATGTGTTTAGCGTAAAAATACAATATGCTTCATTCTCGCAGATTTTTTTTAAACAATCAGCTTTAGAAAAGTTATTTAGGATAGCTTAAATAATACACACCCTCAACTCTTCTGTAAACATATTATGTTTGTCTGTAAAGTGTATGGGGACGCTGTGTACTGTATTACCCTGTTTGACAAATCTACCCCAAATCTCGCTTGCTAACTCCTAATGGTCCACCCCATATACAGGAGTCCACACTAACATGTCAGGCAGTATACAATGATTTTATTTTTTTGCTGTATGTTGTAAATGTTCTCAGGGCAATCTTACACTTGATATTGTTTGTCCTATGATAAGCAAATTTTTTTTTTGGAGAAGAATGGGTCCTTATTGTGGATCCTGAAATAGGATGGCCCACTGACTAAATTCTTTTTTCTTTCAATATCCACTATGGAACTGATGTTCTAAGGGTGGTAAAATTCTTATCATTCACAACTTTTTCTCTTTTATTTAGTGGGGGCTGCTAAATAAGTTTGATAAGCTTCTTCAATAGCTTCACATGATTAGCCTTTTTCCACAGATTACTTTTTCAGTATTTGACTATTTTATAATAATGCAGTAAATAACAATCTTCCTCCAAGGTACAGTTTTTTTCAGATTCTACAAATTGACTCCAATGCCCCGTACACACGTTCGGACATTCTGACAACAAAATCCATGGATTTTTTCAGACGGATGTTGGCTTAAACTTGTTTTGCATACATACGGTCACACAAATCTTGTAGGAAATTACGAACGTCAAGAACGTGATGTACAACAGGTACGACGAGCCGAGAAAAAGGAAGTTCAATAGCCAGTGCGGCTCTTCTGCTTGATTCCGAGCATGCGTGGAACTTTGTGCGTCGGAATTGTGTACACACGATCGGAATTTCTGACAATGGATTTTGTTGTCGGAAAATTTTAGATCCAGGTCTCAACTTTTGTGTGACGGAAATTCCAATGGAAAATGTCCGATGGAGCCTACACACTGTCGGAATTTCTGACAACAAGCTCCCGTCGAAACACTTTCGGTTGGAAAATCTGACCGCGTGTACAGAGCATTAGGCATGTTATTTTTCCACCTGGGATGGTGGCAGCTGGTGTAATGTAAATAAGAGTTTGTAGTGGGGGGTGGCCACTGCTAAAGATGGCTGCTTGAAGACTCGGCTCCGCTACTCATCAGCACCTCAGCAAGCTATTCAGCACTTCAGACCAGCCTTTCCCACACCATTTGTGGGGGATTACATACCCCCTCATTCGGGAATAATGTAAAGAAAGAGCGGACAGCATCAGGCATCCCATGGGCTCTTTGAATTCTTCATGTGGCCCACACAGCTTCTGGACCACAGTTAGAGGGAAAAGGAGCCACTGACCATCCAGCCTGAACCTAATGGGGATGCTGCCTCAGACATGGAAGAAGCGGCAGATCCAGTGGCACAGCAGACCCCCTCTCCTTCAGATAGAGGTAAGGAGGTCACCAACTCCCCTGCAAAATCACTTGGAAAACTTCCCAAAGTGAAAAGACAGCATGGTGCTTAGACTAGTAGTCCCACAACTGACAGCCCCTCTACACAGTCCTTGGCAGTATTTCCCACATCTGATAGCCCTGCATCTTAGCATTCATTGAAAGCTATGCTGCTCTCACTACAGGCTGATCTGCTATTCTTTTAACCATGTGCATGATCGCATTGATTCTCTGGCGGAACGGTCTAAGCATATTGAGCAGCACTTGTGATCAACCACTGCGGCCCACAATGCAGTTGTAGGCATACAAAAGGGGCAAGCAGAAGCTATTAGGCAACTAAGTTTGAAAGTCTCCAATTTGGAGGATCGCTCCAGGCGAAACAATATTAAAGTCAGGGGGTTGCCAGAATCTGTTAATTCAGCTGAATTAATGTCATTCTTCCACCAACTGTTCCGCAAGCTTGTACCTGCCCTCACACCACAGGATATACAATCGGGACCATAGGATATACAAGCTGCAGCATTTACCATCCTCTCTTCCTAGAGATATCCTGGCCCTTGTTCATTTCTTTCATGTCAAGGAACAAATAATGTGGGTGGCTAGATCAAAGCACTCCCTGCCTGACCCATTCTCCAAGCTGACTCTGTACAATGATATGTCTGCAGCTACAGCACAAGCACACAAAGATTTCTCTCCAGTCACATTGATTCTAATGTAAGGTAAAATCTCCTACAAATGGGGGTTCCCGGTAAAGCTGCTAGTCACCTTTCAGAACCGACAAGTCACTATCCAAACCCCCAAAGATGGAATCAAACACATACTCAACTGGCCTAATTTCTCACCCACCATCATTTTCCCTTAAACATAACCTGCCCCTCAAAATCTCAAATGCTGGGTCAAAAGCGATCCACCTTAATGTTGCAGTAACCTTTTAGGCATCTCAAATGCAGATTTGAAATTTATTGCTGGATGACACAGAGTTTTTATGTCTTAGTCTGGGGGAGGAGCAGATGCCATGTTGATATCACCCCCATGATCCAATTCTGCCGTGTGCTAAGCACACAGTTCAGGTTTTTATTTTGTGTCCTTCGTTGCCTTGTTATCATGTTATGGTCCTAATTTGCCAATAGCTTCCTCTCATTGTGTACAGCAGCTTCTCTTGTTTTGTTACCAGTAAACAAAAGAAGAGCGACAATTTTGAAAAAAACACAATATCTTTTACTTTTTGCTATAATAAATATCCCACATTTTTTTTTAAAAAAGATTTTTTTTTCCTCAGTTTAGGCCGATATCTATTCTTCTACATATTTTTGGTAAAAAAAAAAAAAATAAGCGTATATTGATTGGTTTGCGCAAAAGTTATAGTGTCTACAAATTAGGGGATAGATTTATGGCATTTTTATTATTATTTTGTGTCCTTGGTTGTCTTGTTATCATGTTATGTACTTAATTTACCAATATCTTCCTCTCATTGTGTACAGCATCTTCTCTTGTTTTTTACCAGTAAACAAAAGAAGAGCAACAATTTTGAAAAAAACACAATATCTTTTGTCCAATGTCCAATTTCCCCCCTCAGTAATATCTGCTTTACACATCTAAGTAACTAGGCCACATGGGTACTAGGGGTGAGCCGAACACCCTCCTGTTTGGTTTGCAGCAGAACATTTGAATAGGCAAAAAATTCGGCAGAACACAAGAACACCTTAAAAGGTTATGGGACACGTACATGAATAATCAAAAGTGCTAATTTTAGTGGCGTCAGAGGGGGCGGGGTCACCTGTTTACATAACTGTGTGGCCCCGCCCCCTCTGACTCAACGGAGAAGCCATGAGGAAGCCCCCGTGGCATCAGAGGGGTGTAGGGTCACTCGGTTATGTCACCATGTAGCCCTGCCCTCAGTTATATAAGAACTGTCGCAAAGAAGATGCATTACTCGGCGGGAGCCTCCCATGTAGGTGGATCGGTTGCGGTTTTTTTTTTTCTTTTTCGGTCCGTCGGGCGGCGTGTACTTACATCGTGGGACATTTTTATTTTTTTATTTTTTAATAAAGGACTTGTCCCAAGCTGTCTCTTGTCTTTTTTACCATTATGACACTTTTTTTGTGAAATGGTAGGGGTACGATGTACCCCATTTTACCAATTCACATGGGGGGAGGCCAGGATCTGGAGTTCCCCTTGTTAAAGGGGGCTTCCAGATTCTGATAAGCCCCCCATCCGCATACCCCCACAACCACCGTGCAAGAGTTGTGGGGATGAGGCCCTTGTCCCCATGTTGATGGGGTCAGACCCCAAAGCACCCTCCCCATGTTGAGGGCATGTGGCCTAGTACAGTTCAGGAGGGGGGGCACTCTCTCGCCCCCCTCTTTTCCTGCGGCCTGACCAGTTGCGTGCTCGGATAAGGGTCTGGTATGGATTTTGGGGGGACCCCTATGCCATTTTTTTTAAATTTGGTGCAGAGTTCCCCTTAATTTCCATATCAGACCCAAAGGGCCTGGTAATGTGCTGGGGGGATCCCATGCTCTTTTTTTCAATGAGTTTTATCTATATTGCCGAGACCCGACAATTCATTACAGTCGCAATCAGTTTTAAATGACATTTTTTCCTTTAGAAATGTGATTTTGCTGTGGCACTGTTCTAAACATGGGAAAAATGTGCCACTTTGCAGGCATACTATAGCCACCCCCCAGGCACGATATTTAAAGCTATATTTAATTTTTATTGTTTCACTTTAAGCATTAAAACAATCACTGCTCCCGAAAAAATGTCTGTTTTGTAAAAAAAAATTTGCATTGATACATGTCCCCTGGGGCAGGACCCGGGTCCCCAAACACTTTTTATGACAATAACTTGCATATAAACCTTTAAAATGAACACTTTTGATTTTTCATGTTAGTGTCCCATAGACTTTAACAGTGTTCCGGCGGCTTTCGAATTTGCCGCAAACACTGCATATTGTTCGCTGATCGCCGAACAGGCGAACACCCGATGTTCGAGTCGAACTTACCGTTATCTCGAACATCGGGCTCATCCCTAATGGGTACCACTCTATATAGGTCCCGCCACTCTTGTCATCTTACCGTGACCATTTAAACCACTTTAGTTTGTGGTTGAGGTCAAGTTTACACAATTCATCAATTTCTTGTGACATTAGTGTTACTAAGGCTTCTCCCCACCACCCCCCTTTTTCTTTTTCATATATATGTACTATATAGGATATGCCTTGCCCAGGATCGACCAACTTCATGCATAATTGCTTATTCACCTGTGTGCGCCTAAATACATATATACAGTATCTCACAAAAGTGAGTACATACCCTCACATTTTTGTAAATATTTAATTATATCTTTTTATGTGACAACACTGAAGAAATTACACTTTGCTACAATGTAAAGTAGTGAGAGTACAGCTTGTATAACAGTGTAAATTTGCTGTCCCTTCAAAATAACTCAACACACAGCCATTAATGTCTAAACCGCTGGTAACAAAAGTGAGTACACCCCTAAGTGAAAATGTCCAAATTGTGCCCAGAGTGTCAATATTTTGTGTGGCCACCATTATTTTCCAGCACTGCCTTAACCCTCTTGGGCATGGAGTTCACTAGAGCTTCACAGGTTGCCACTGGTGTCCTCTTCCACTCCTCCATGATGACATCACGGAGCTGATGGAGATTAGAAAACTTGCGCTCCTCCACCTTCTTTGAGGATGTCCCACAGATGCTCAATAGGGTTTAGGTCTGGAGATATGCTTGGCCAGTCCATAATCTTTACCCTGCAAAGCAGTGGTCATCTTGAAGGTGTGTTTGGGGTCATTATGTTAAAATACTGCCCTGTGGCCCAGTCTCTGAAGGGAGGGGATATGCTCTGCTTCAGTATGTCAAAGTACATGAATACAAAAAATAGGGGGGGACGGGCATTAGGGGGATTTTAACGGTGTCTGATATAGAGGTACACAACTACTGTAATAAAGATTAAAAATGCAATTTTTATTTATTGACATAGCAGTTAAAAATTGAACATAATTTTACAAAACATTGGAAGATTATAAACAATTGGTGGTAGAAAGTCGTTTACAAGTGAGTACAGAGTCGCAGCAAGACAAATTGCACATTAACCCTACATGTTTCGCTTTTATAGCTTCCTCAGGGGATGTGCAAAGGACTTTAATTTTTAATTTCTACTGAGACCACTAAATAAATGAAAAGAAAAAAAAGTTATAACAAACAATTGAAACAGTGCAATAAAAAGTTCAGTACAAAGATATAAATATGAGTGTGAACCTAGTTGCCTACACCGCTCAACACTTACCCTGTACAAACTTTATACCCCAGAATCACCCAGCCAGGTCCCTACCCACGCCTTACAAACCGAATCCTGGGGGGGTCAGTTGGGCAATGACGTGGTATATTATTGATAATTATATAGAGAAGGGGGAGGGACACATGTCTCCTAAATTCAATTAAATACTTACATCAAGGTCACTGATTATAAGAGTATTCTAATTGTCTTTATGGAAGGTAAGGCTTCCATCAAAGGACTGTGTGGTATTCAATACAATGGCAAACTAAAAAGATGATAAACGAGGTATAATAATTAGTTATATGTAGAGTTAATTATTGATAAATAAATGAGATACTAGGGTGCTGTGAGTGTTGTGGAAAGTGGTGTGGGCAAAATTTTTAAAGAATGGTAATAGAGAACCAAAAAGCTGTGTAAGCAGCAGTAGTGATTAGAGAAGGTGGATAGTACCTAGTTAGCCAAGCCAGGACGCTATCAAGCCAGAGAGACTGCTTGATTGTATACACATAGAGAAGACAAGGAAAGAAATAGAGGAAACCCCAAAGGTAAGGCAATGAGGATCTGGATTGGGATGAGGTGTCTTTAGCGAAGGGTGTTGGCCTCATCAACCAGACCAAAAAAAATTTCTTAGTCATGTCAAAGTATATGTTGGCATTCATGGTTCCCTTAATGAACTGTAGCTCCCCAATGTTAGCAGCATTCATGCAGCGCCAGACCATGACAACTCCACCACAGTTCCTGACTGTAGGTAAGACACACTTGTATTTATACTCCTCACCTGGTTGCCGCAACACAAGCTTGACACTATCTGAACCAAATAAGTTTATCTTGCTCTCATCAGACCACAGGACATAGTTCTAATAATACATGTCCTTAGTCTGCTTATCTTCAGCAAACTGCTTGCGGGCTTTCTTGTGCATCATCTTTAGAATAGGCTTTCTTCTGGGACAACAGCTATGCAGACAACTTTGATGCAGTATTTGGCATATGGTCTGGGCACTGACAGGCTTACCCCCACCCCTTCAACCTCTGCAACAATGCAGCACTCATACTATCTACCATACTACCATACTACCACACTATCGTCTATTTCCCAAAGACAACCTTGGGATATAACGCTGAGCACATGCACTCAACTTCTTTGTTCGACCATGGCGAGGCCTTTTCTGAGTGGAACCTGTCCTGTTAAGCAGTTGCCGGCCGCCTCACACTGATATACGTCAGCAGAATGGCACGGGCAGGCAGAATCACGTACCTGTACGTGATCTGCCTCCCGCGGACCCCCCCCCCCAGTGCCCGAGGCGGCCGGCATTTGTTCGCGGGCGATCAGAGGTGAGGGGGAGGCCATCCATTCGTGGCCACCCCCTCGCGATCGCTCCCGGCGAATGAAATCCTTCCTCTGACTCTGTAATGTAAACAGAGGCAGAGGAAGTGATGTCATCCCTCCTCGAGCCGGTCTTTTCGTTCCGGCGCCGAGGAGAGAAGACATCAATGTGAGTTACACCAACACTACACTTTCAGTAGAACACACTAGGCACACTTTTCACCCCCCATCACCCCCCGATCACCCCCCTGTACCCCCTGTCACAGTGACACCAATAGCAGTTTTTTTTTTTGCATTGGTGTCAGTTTGTGACAGTTATAAGTGTTAGGGCAGTTAGGGTTAGCCCCCTTTAGGTCCAGGGTACCCCCCTTTAGGTCCAGGGTACCCCCCTTTAGATCCAGGGTACTCCCCTAACCCCCCCTAATAAAGGTTAACCCCTTGATCACCCCCATCACCAGTGTCACTAAGCAATCGTTTTTCTGATCGCTGTATTAGTGACACAGGTGACGCTAGTTAGGGAGGTAAGTATATAGGTTCGCCGTCAGCGTTTTATAGCGACAGGGACCCCCATATACTACCTACTAAAGGTTTTAACCCCCTGATTGCCTTCTACTTAACCCTTTCACCAGTGATCACCGTATAACTGTTACGGGTGACACTGGTTAGTTAGTTTGCTTTTTATAGTTTATTATAGTTTCAGGGCACCCGCCTTTATTTCTTAATAAAGGTTTAACCCCCTAATTGCCCAGCGGTGATATAAGTTACGTTTTTAGGGTCAGATAAGGTCTGCGTTGCCCCAGGCAGCGTCAGGTTAGCGCCAGTACCACTAACACCCACGCACGCAGCATACACCTCCCTTAGTGCTAAAGTATCTGAATGGATCAATATCTGATCTGATCAGATCTATACTAGCATCCCCAGCAGTTTAGGGTCCCCAAAAACGCAGTGGTAGCGGGATCAGCCCAGATACCTGCTAGCACCTGCATTTTGCCCCTCCGCCCGGCCCTGCCCAGCCCACCCAAGTGCAGTATCGATCGATCACTGACACTTACAAAACACTAAGCACACATAACTGCAGCGTTCACAGAGTCAGGCCTGATCCCTGCGATCGCTAACAGTTTTTTGATAGCATTTTGAATCAGTCGCTAACAGTCAGGAGCTTTTTTGCCTGTGAGTCTCACTAGTGTACCCCTAAATTTAGAGCCCAAAATGGCAAATCGAAAATACACTAGTGAAGAGGCCTACACGTTTCTGAGCATGACAGATAGTGAAGAGGAAGTCACTCATTTGTCAGATTCAGGCTCAGAATACGATCCTGTAGAGGACAGCGGCTCCATGACAGATAGCTCTGACGACGGAGTTGTGGTCCCTGCCAAGGTCAGGCGTACCAGACCCCAAACTTTTTCTTCTGTCCTTGATGTGCAAGAACAGCAGGTCCCTCATATGGAGCATAGAAACACTAGCGCCACTATTCCTTCTGGTGAACTGGCAAGCACCAGCGGCCTAGTACACCCTGGTCATACATCCAGCACTGCAGGTGGAATTCAGGTGGAAACAGTTGATTTTATGCCACTGGATTTTTATTCGCTGTTTTTCACCGAATATCTCTATAGATCTATTGTGGACCAAAGCAATTTATACGCTGGTCAACACATCACCACTATTCCCCAGTCCTCCCTTGCCAGAGACTGGAGACCAATTACGGTCTCCGAATTTAAGATCTTTCTGGGCCTTTCCCTCAACATAAATAATGGGCATAAATAAAAAAGAGTGAGTTGCGGTCATATTGGTCCGCTGACCCAATTTACCATATGCCCGTGTTCTCTGCTTCCATGACCAGGGCACGATATGAGCAGATTTTGCGGTTTATGCACTTCAACAACAATGAACTCTGTCGTCCTCGTGGAGACCCTGAATACGATCAGCTCTACAAAATTTGGCCCCTCGTAAACCACTTCAACCAGCGTTTTGGAGACTTGTTTACTCCCCATCCATTAAATTTTCTGGCCACTTGTCATTCAAACAGTACCTTCCCAGCAAGCGTGCCAGATACGGGGTCAAGATGTATAAGCTCTGTGACAGGGTCACAGGCTATACATGTAGTTTTATGGTTTACGAGGGCAAAGATAGTCACGTAGAGCCAACAAACTGCCCTGACTACATAGGAAGCGCTGGCAAGATAGTGTGGGACTTGGTGTCACCCTTATTCGGAAAGGGGTACCACTTGTACGTGGACAATTATTACACGAGCATGCCACTTTTTAGTCACCTTTTTGATCAACAGATTGGAGCATGTGGCACCGTGCGACCTAATCACCGGGGCTTTCCCCAGTGGCTTGTAGATTCCCGTCTTAGGCTGGTGGAGAGAGCCTGCTTGAAGTGTAATAACTTGCTCGCTATGAAGTGGAGGGATAAAAAGAATGTTTTCGTTCTTACCTCCCTTCATGCAGACACGACGGTCCAAATTACTACGGCAACTGGTGTTGTGGAGAAACCCCTCTGTGTCCACGAATATAACCAAAATATGGGAGGGGTGGACCTCAAGGACCAGTTGTTGGCGCCGTACCTAGTTGCCTGTAAGGCCAGACGCTGGTACAAAAAAGTGTCTGTTTATTTATTTCAATTGGCTTTGCTGAATGCTCATGTGCTATACAGAGCTTCAGGACGGACTGGATCCTTCCTTAAATTCCAGTAAGAGATCCTCAGAGCTCTTCTGTTTCCAGACGGTGCTCCACCTCACCTTCCCCAACCAAATGCAGTAACCCGGCTGCATGAGAGGCATTTTCCTTATGTCCCCCAGAGTACCCCTACCCAATGAGCCCCCCAAAAAAGATGTTGTGTCTGCAGCAAGCGCGGATATAGGCATGACACCCGGTATTATTTTCCCTCCTGTCCTGACAATCCTGGTCTATGCATTGGTGAATGTTTTGAACGCTACCATACACTAGTTGAGTATTAGCGTAGGGTACAGCACTGCACAGACTAGGACACACTTTCACAGGGTCTCCCAAGATGCCATTGCATTTTAAGAGACCCAAACCTGGTACCAGTTACAAAAGTTAAAGTTACTAAAAAAAGTTTAAAAAAAAATAAAAAAAAAATAAAAACAAAAAAATAAATAAATAAATAGTTGTCGTTTTAGTGTTCTCTCTCTCTCTATTCTCTCTCTATTTTTCTGCTCTTTTTTACTGTATTCTTTTCTGCAATGTTTTATTGTTATTATGTTTTACCATGTTTGCTTTTCAGATATGCAATTTTTTTATACTTTACTGTGTTTTATTGGTAACCATTTTTTTGTTTTCAGGTACGCCATTCAGCTGCAGAGAGGATTTATTTATCTTGACAGCAACAGCGTTTGCTCCCACGATATATAAAGCCACGACTCCAGCGCTGTCGGAGGTGATTTCACCACCACAGTTACATACTTCAGCATATATGCCGAAGCGTGGGGGCAGCAATGAGTGGAGGAGCGATTTGCTCCTGCCTTTTGCGGGAGGATGCCCCCATGCTTCGGCATATATATATTTTAGGCACAGGTTGCGTTAAATGTTTTATATTTTACTATTTTGTTTTGTATTTGCTTTGCAGGTATGGTAAGTTTTACTGTTATACTGTAATGTTACTTTGTTTTATTGTTAACCATCATTTGCTTAGCAGGCGCGCCATTCAGTTGCAGCGCGGATTTATTTATCTTGACAGCAACAGCGTTTTCTCCCACGATATATAAAGCCATGACTCCAGCGCTGTCGGAGGTGATTTCACCACCACAGTTACCTACTTCAGCATATATGCTGAAGCGTGGGGGCAGCAGAGGGCGGAGGAGAGATTTGCTCCTAACTTTTGCGGAAGGATGCCCCCATGCTTTGGCATTTATATATGGTGCATGTATGCCCATCATTAGAAGTGGGTGGATGAAGTGAGGTTTTCTAATGGTGGGCATACCCACCGATCAATCTCCTTTTTTTTGTTCAGCCCACAGGCTGCATGAAAAAAAAGTTTACAATATATGCCCAACAAGGACCAGCAACGTACTGGTATGTTGCTGGACTTTGAGTGGTTATACCAGAATGATGCCTGCAGGTTTAGGTATCATCTTGGTATCATTCTTTTCAGCCAGCGGTCGGCTTTCAAGTAAAAGCAATCCTAGCAGCTAATTAGCCTCTAGACTGCTTTTACAAGCAGTGGGAGGGAATCCCCCCGCCGTCTTCCATATTTTTCTCTGGCTCTCCTGTCCCAACAGGGAACCTGAGAATGCAGCCGGTGATTCAGACAGCTGACCATAGAGCTGATCAGAGACCAGAGTGGCTCCAAACATCTCTATGGCCTAAGAAACCGGAAGCTACGAGCATTTCATGACTTAGATTTCGCCGGATGTAAACAGCGCCATTGGGAAATTGGGAAAGCATTTTATTACACCGATCTTGGTGTGGTCAGATGCTTTGAGGGCAGAGGAGAGATCTAGGGTCTAATAGACCCCAGTTTTTTCAAAAAAGAGTACCTGTCACTACCTATTGCTATCATAGGGGATAATTACATTCCCTGAGATAACAATAAAAATGATTAAAAAAAATAAAAAATGAAAGGAACAGTTTTAAAATAAGATAAAAAATCAAAAAAATAATAAAGAAAAAAAAAAAAAAGCACCCCTGTCCCCCCCCCCTGCTCTCGCGCAAAGGCGAACGCAAGCGTCGGTCTGGCGTCAAATTTAAACAGCAATTGCACCATGCATGTGAGGTATCACTGCGAAGGTCAGATCGAGGGCAGTGATTTTAGCAGTAGACCTCCTCTGTAAATCTAAAGTGGTAACCTGTAAAGGCTTTTAAAGGCTTTTAAAAAAAGAAATTTAGTTTGTCGCCACTGCACGTTTGTGCTCAATTTTAAAGCATGTCATGTTTGGTATCCATGTACTCGGCCTAAGATCATCTTTTTTATTTCATAAACCATTTGGGCAATATAGTGTGTTTTAGTGCATTAAAATTTTAAAAAGTGTGTTTTTTCCCCAAAAAATGCGTTTGAAAAATCGCTGCGCAAATACTGTGTGAAAAAAAAAAAAATGAAACACTCACCATTTTAATCTGTAGGGCATTTGCTTTAAAAATATATATATAATGTTTGGGGGTTCAAAGTAATTTTCTTGCAAAAAAATTAAAGTTACGTACCGGTAACGTCTTTTCCTGTAGTCTTTCAGGACAGCCACAATAGAGAGATAGTCTCCTCCCCTTCCTCTGGAAACACTGCGCCAGCCCATAAATTCTCTCCTCCCCTGCCGGACCTCAGTTTTTTGAAGAGCACCTCCGGCCAGCTGGGGAGACACAAGAACACATTAATAACATACCAATCATTATCATATTGCGTTCCGGTCTTGAATAAGACCCCCCCAAGCTTAGGGTGGGTAACTAGGGCTGTCCTGAAAGACTACAGGAAAAGACGTTACCGGTACGTAACTTTAATTTTCCCTTTTCGTCATTTCAGGACAGCCACAATAGAGAGGATAATCGAGCACTTACCAATTAGGGTGGGACTACAGCTTGCAGAACTTTTCGCCCAAAAGACTGCTCACCTGCCGCCACCAGGTCCACTCTGTAATGTCTAACGAAAGTGGAGTAGCTGGACCATGTCGCTGCCTTGCATATTTGCTCTGGCGTTGCTCCAGCCTTCTCTGCCTGGGAAGTTGCCACTGCTCTGGTAGAGTGTGCCTTTATGCCTCTAGGGATCTCCTTCCCTGCTAAAGAATATGCCTGCCCAATAGCTAATCTAAGCCATCTGGCAATCGTGCGTCGGGACGCTCTGAGACCCTTTCTGGCCCCAGAAAACAAAATAAATAGAGAATCAGACTTCCTTATTATTTTAGTCATCTCTAGGTATTGTAGGATACACCTCCTCACATCTAAAAAATGAAATTTTAGTTCCCTTTCACCTGAAGGATTGGGACAAAACGAGGGTAGGACTATTTCCTGGCTTCTGTGAAAGCCCGACGCCACTTTAGGCAAAAAAGCTGGATCAGTCTTAAGGACTATCCTGTCTGGCAAAATAACACAAAAAGGAGGTCTAATTGATAACGCCTCAATTTCGCTGACTCTCCTGGCAGTTGTCACTGCTACTAAAAATACTGTTTTTAGGGTAAGCTCCCTTAACAGGCACTTGTCCAATGGCTCAAAGGGAATACCCGTAAGGGTCTGTAAAACCAGAGATAGATCCCACCCGGGAAAGGGTGGACCTCGGGTAGGTCTCTGTCTTGACAGTGCCCTAAAGAATCTGACCACCCATGGATTGGTAGCCAGAGACTTCTCCAGATAAACACTAAGTGCTGAAACCTGACTTTTAAGGGTGCCTACGGATAAACCCTTGTCCGCTCCACACTGCAGAAACTCCAACACAGCTACGGGACTCTGCACCGAGAAGGAGTTTTCCATGCACCATCTGTTGAAAAGGAGCCAGACCTTTTTGTAAATCTTACGTGTCTCCTTTTTCCTACTGCTGAGGAGGGTGGAGATTAAGCTCTCTGAAAATCCCTTAGATTTTAATATACCCTCCTCAGTAGCCAGGCCGCTAATTTCCACTGCTGCACCTGTGGGCAGAGGACTGGACCCTGTGACAGAAGATCCTTTCGAGGTGGAAGGAACAGGGGCGGCTCCGCTGCCAACTGACTGAGGATTGAAAACCATGCCCTTTTCGGCCAATGTGGAGCTACTAGAATGAGAGAGGTGCTCTCTAGTTGAAACTTCCTCAGAACCGCCGGTAATAGCACCGGAGGAGGGAAGGCGTAGCATGTCCTGAAATGCCAATTCTGAGACAATGCGTCCACCCCCAGTGCTCCTTCCCCTGCATTTAGGGAGAAAAAACAGGGGGTTTTCGCGTTGTCTTTTGAAGCGAAAAGATCCACTTCCGGGGGTCCCCATTTCTCGGATATGAGATTGAAGACCTCCTGGTTGAGGGCCCAATCTCCCTCCTTCGGCCGAGGAAATCTGCGATTATATTTCTCTCCCCTCTCAAAAAAACCGCTGAGAGTGAGAGAGTGTTGGACTCGGCCCAGCTTAGAATATCCTTTGCTAGGGCCAACAGACTTCCGCTCCTGGTGCCTCCCTGCTTGTTTATATAGGCCACGGTGGATGAGTTGTCCGACCGTACCTGTATATGGTGGCCCTGGAGTTCCTTCTTGAAAAATCTGAGGGCTAGGCCCACTGCCCTCAGCTCTTTCCAGTTGGAAGATCTTTGCAGTTTGTCGCCCTTCCATGTGCCCTGCGCTAGAAGGGATCCCAAATGTGCCCCCCAACTTTTGCCACTTGCGTCCGTGGTTATGATCTGCGGGACTGGGATAAGCCACAGACGTCCCTGTGACAAGTTCACTTCCTTCCTCCACCACCAAAGAGATCTCTTTATTTGATGGGGAACCTGTACTAAGGTGTCTAGATCCCTCTGACTGTGGTCCCATACTCTTAGTACATAAGACTGCAGGGGACGAAAATGTAATCCTGCCCACTGCACTGCTGGAAGAGTAGACGTTAGAAGGCCTAACGTAGACATTATGGACCTTTTTGACACCAGCTGGTTGCACTGGAGGGAGAAAACTGCTCTGTCCAGCTTTAGAATCTTTTCCCTTGGAAGGAAAACCCTCAAAAGCGTAGTGTCCAGCAGGTATCCCAGGTACACAATGCGCTGTGAGGGAATGAGACTGGACTTTTCTAAGTTCAGCAGCCATCCCAACCCTGTTAGTACCCTCTTTGTTAGATCGAGGTCCTTGATCAACTGTTCTGGGGATACTGCAAATAGGAGCAGGTCGTCCAGATAGGCTATGACTGACACCCCCTGGAGTCGCAGGAAGGCCAAGGCCTCTGCCAGTACCTTTGTGAATATGCGGGGCGAGGAGGATAGCCCGAAAGGTACTGCTTGAAACTGTAGATGCAGTATTGTACCTTTCAGGTCTATTGCTAACCGGAGAAACTTTTGGGAGGTTTCTGCGATAGGGATGTGTAGATACGCGTCCCTGAGGTCCAGAGACACCATGTAGCAGTTGTGTGGCAGCAGGGCCCTGACCGTAAAAATTGATTCCATGCGGAATCTTCTGTAGCAAACTGACCTGTTTAAGGGTTTTAAATTCAGAATCAATCTGAATTTCCCTGAGGGTTTTTTCACCACAAATACGTGGGAATAGAACCCCTCTCCTTCCTGCCCCTTTGGTACTCTGCGAACTACGTTCTGAATCTCCAGTTCTTTCAGGGCGTCGACCAAAGCTTCGGCCTTTGCTCTGCAGGTGGAAAGCTGCGTAACCAGGAACCTCTGCGGGGGGGGGCTTTGAGAATTCCAGGAGATACCCCCTTCTTATGATCCCCAGGATAAATCGATTGGGAGAGAGGGTCTCCCACTGTGGAAGAAAGGCCCCACAGTCTTCCTCCCACCATCCCTAGAGAGTCATTGATCTTTACGGGTTTTCTCAGGAGGGCGAAAAATCGCCCCTCCTCTGCCCTTACCTCTTTGGCCCCAAGTTTTCTTCCCTTGTTTGGGAGATTCCTTGCCTTTTTTCGGACGAAACCCCTTCCTTGTCTGAGCTGGGGCCTTCCGTTTAAGCGGAAAGGACTTCTTTTTGTCCGCTGTACGGTCTAAGACCGTCTCTAACCCAGGGCCAAAGAGTAGATCACCTGTCAGGGGTATCCCGCACAATTTGACCTTGGAGGCGGTGTCCCCCGGCCAAGTTTTCAGCCAGAGCGCTCTTCTGGCCGAATTTGCCAGCGCCGCTGATCTGGCCGACATACAGACTGACTCTGCCAAGGCGTCTGCAATGTATGCGATTCCTCGCAGAATCGTGGGGAATGAAGCTAGGATAGTTTCCTTGGCTGTGCCAGCTTCAATATGCTCCTGAATCTGGAAAAGCCAATGTTCTAAATTGCGGGCTACCACAGTAACAGCCATTTCTGGCTTTAAATTACCCACAGTTGAGTCCCACGTCTTTTTTAGAAGTGAGTCTATCCTCTTGTCCATGACATCCGACAAGGCCCCCATATCCTCAAATGCCAGGTCTGTGTGTCTAGAGACCTGAGAGAAGGCGGCGTCCAATTTGGGATTTTTATTCCAAATGGACGCTGGATCCTCTGAAAACGGGAACCTTCTTTTAAGGGAGCTAGAAAAAAGGGTTTCCTCTCAGGATCCTGCCACTCCTTTTTAATTGTTTCCACCATAAGGTCATGGAGAGATAGGGGTTTTTTATCCTCGTGTATACCGAGGGTTGTATATATTGCCCCTAAGAGGTCTTCCACCTCATCCAGGGACAATTTATACCTGGAGATTTTCCTGGACTCCCCGTCCTGGTCTTCCCCTTCTGACTCCTCATGGGAGTCAGACGTGCCACTGTCCGGTTGCCTCAGCTCCACCCCGGAAGGGCCTGACATTTCCTCTGCCATAACTAAATTAGTAGATCTGGCAGGTGCAGAGCCCTGAGCATGAGGCGGGGTTGTATCCTGCTGAATGGGTATAGAGGGAAGCTGAAACGTCTCAAAAAACGTTTTAAAGGATGAAAAGGTGGATGACAGTTCCTTCACAGAAGCTGCCAAACCAGACTGCTGTTCAGATTCCCTTTCCTTAACCAGGGAGTCTATGCATTCTTTACACAAAACTTTTGTCCATGCTTCCCCTAAACTGTCTCTGCAAGAGGCACACTTCCTTTTAGAGACATGCGTGGACTTTGTTTTTTCTGTAGATTTCTGAAATTACATACAAAAACCACATATTACATTCAGCATATTTAAGTGGAAACAACCCTGGGAGTGTACCAGAACCACTTTAAGGGAACTGCGCACACCCCCCACCCCCTGACCACCCAGGGGGCCTGCCCCCCCTCTAAGTAAGGAACCATACATGAGGGGGAACAATCCTTAGATAGAGAGGACCCTTCCCCAGGGAACTCTTACCTTTGGAAGGCTGGAGATAGCGTCCGTATGAGTTGCAGCATCTGCCTCAGACATGACTGCAGGTGGTTGCCTGTGTAGAGTCTCACACTGTCTCCACGTGTAGCGACTCACTCCAGCCTGAGCCCGGCCCCCTATCAGCACCGCGACCCGGAACCGGAAGTCGCGGGTCAAAGGGAAAGCGTCCGCCCCCCCGCCGGAAATGACGTCACCCGTCGTCCGGCCCGCTGGTTCCAAATTTTGCGGCCTGTACAAAGTACAGGGAGAGCGGACTGTCTCCATGCTGCGGCCCTGTGGACGCGATAGGGGTCCCCCACGACCTGATGCCGCGCTCGGCAAGGAAGGGGTGGCTTCAGCTGCGGTATGTACCGCCACTTTTTATCCTGGAAGCCCCTGCTTCCCTATGGATGTTCTCTTTAGAAGGCCACAATCTCCCTGACTGCACCCGGCCTGGTTCCTCTGCACAGTGTCTCCCCACCGGAGGAAACACTAATAACTGAGGTCCGGCAGGGGAGGAGAGAATTTATGGGCTGGCGCAGTGTTTCCAGAGGAAGGGGAGGAGACTATCTCTCTATTGTGGCTGTCCTGAAATGACGAAAAGGGAAAAAATAATATTTTTTCATGTAAACAAAAAGTGTCAGAAAGGGCTTTGTCTTCAAGTGGTTAGAAGAGTGGCTGATGTGTGACATAAGCTTCTAAATGTTGTGCATAAAATGGCAGGACAGTTCAAACCCCCCCCAAATGACCCAATTTTGGAAAGTAGACACTCCAAGCTATTTGCTGAGAGGCATGTCGAGTCCATGGAATATTTTATATTGTGACACAAGTTGCGGGAAAAAGACACATTTTTTTTTTAACAAAGCTGTGACAATGATATATTGCTCAAACATGCCATGGGAATATGTGAAATTACACCCCAAAATACATTCTGTTGCTTCTCCTGAGTACGGGGATACCACATGTGTGAGCCTTTTTGGGAGCCTAGCCGCGTACGGGACCCCGAAAACCAAGCACCGACTTCAGGCTTTCTAAGGGCGTAAATTTTTGATTTCACTCTTCACTGCCTATCACAGTTTTGGAGGCCATGGAATGCCCAGGTGGCACAAAACCCCCCAAATGACCCCATTTTGGAAAGTAGACACCCCAAGCTATTTGCTGAGAGGCATGGTGAGTATTTTGCAGACCTCACTTTTTGTCACAAAGTTTTGAAAATTAAAAAAAGAAAAAAAAAATGTCTTGCCTTTCTTCATTTTCAAAAACAAATGAGAGCTGCAAAATACTCACCATGCCTCTCAGCAAATAGCTTGGGGTGTCTACTTTCCAAAATGGGGTCATTTGGGGGGGTTGTGCTATCTTGGCGTTTTATGGCCTTCAAAACTGTGATAGGTAGTGAGGAGTGAAATCAAAAATTTACACCCTTAGAAATCCTGAAGGCGGTGCTTGGTTTCGGGGCCCAGTACGCGGCTAGGCTCCGTAAAAGTCCCACACATGTGGTATCCTCGTACTCAAGAGAAGCAGCAGAATGTATTTTGGGGTGTAATTCCACATATGCCCATGGCATGTTTGAGCAATATATCATTTAGTGACAACTTTGTGCAAAAAAAAAATTGTCACTTTCCCGCAACTTGTGTCAAAATATAAAATATTCTATTAACTCAACATGCCTCTCAGCAAATAGCTTGGGGTGTCTACTTTCCAAAATGGGGTCATTTGGGGGGTTTTGTGCCATCTGGGCATTTTATGGCCTTCAAAACTGTGATAGGTAGTGGGGAGTGAAATCAAAACTTTACGCCCTTAGAAATCCTGAAGGCGGTGCTTGGTTTTCGGGGCCCCGTATGCGGCTAGGCTCCCAAAAAGTCCCACACATGTGGTATCCCTGTACTCAGGAGAAGCAGCAGAATGTATTTTGGGGTGCAATTCCACATATGCCCATGGCCTGTGTGAGCAATATATCATTTAGTGACAACTTTGTGCAAAAAAAAAAGTTTGTAATTTTCCTGCAACTTGTGGCAAAATATAAAATATTCCATGGACTCAACATGCCTCTCAGCAAATATCTTGGGGTGTCTACTTTCCAAAATGGGGTCATTTGGGGGGGAAGTTTGTGCCATCTTGGCATTTTATGGCCTTCAAAACTGTGATAGGTAGTGAGGAGTGAAATCAAAAATTTACGCCCTTAGAAATCCTGAAGGCGGTGCTTGGTTTTCGGGGCCCCGTACGCGGCTAGGCTCCCAAAAAGTCCCACACATGGGGTATCCCTATACTCAGGAGAAGCAGCTAAATGTATTTGGGGTGCAATTCCACATATGCCCATGGCCTGTGTGAGCAATATATCATTTAGTGACAACTTTGTGCAAAAAAAAAAATGTGTCACTTTCCCGCAACTTGTGTCAAAATATAAAATATTCCATGGACTCAACATGCCTCTCAGCAAATAGCTTGGGGTGTCTACTTTCCAAAATGGGGTCATTTGGGGGGTTTGTGCCATCTGTGCATTTTATGGCCTTCAAAACTGTGATAGGTAGTGAGGAGTGAAATCAAAAATTTACGCCCTTACAAATCCTGAAGGCAGTGATTGGTTTTCGGGGCACCGTACGCGGCTAGGCTCCCAAAAAGTCCCACATGTGGTATCCCCGTACTCAGGAGAAGCAGCTGAATGTATTTTGGGGTGCAATTCCACATATGCCCATGGCCTGTGTGAGCAATATATCATTTAGTGACAACTTTTTGTAATTTTATTTTTTTTTTGTCATTATTCAATTACTTGGGACAAAAAAAATAAATATTCAATGGGATCAACATGCCTCTCAGCAATTTCCTTGGGGTGTCTACTTTCCAAAATGGGGTCATTTGGGGGGGGGGGGTTGTACTGCCCTGCCATTTTAGCACCTCAAGAAATGACATAGGCAGTCATAAACTAAAAGCTGTGTAAATTCCAGAAAATGTACCCTAGTTTGTAGACGCTATAACTTTTGCGCAAACCAATAAATATACGCTTATTGACATTTTTTTTTACCAAAGACATGTGACCGAAAAATTTTGGCCTAAATGTATGACTAAAATTGAGTTGATTGGATTTTTTTTATAACAAAAAGTAGAAAATATCATTTTTTTAAAAATTTTTTGGTGTTTTTCCGTTTATAGCACAAAAAATAAAAACCGCAGAGGTGATCATATACCATTAAAAGAAAGCTCTATTTGTGGGAAGAAAAGGACGCAAATTTCGTTTGGGTACAGCATTGCATGACCGCGCAATTAGCAGTTAAAGCGTCGCAGTGCCAAATTGTAAAAAGTGCTCTGGTCAGGAAGGGGGTAAATCCTTCCGGGGGTGAAGTGGTTAAACCACTGTATGGTCTTGGCCACCGTGCTACAGCTCAGTTTCAGGGTTTTGGCAATCTTGTTATAGCCTAGGCCATCTTTATGTAGAGCAACAATTTTTTTTTTCAGATCCCCAGAGAGTTCTTTGCCATGAGGTGCCATGTTGAACTTTCAGGGACCAGTATGAGAGAGTGAGAGTGATATTTAACACACCTGCTCCCCATTTACACCTGAGACCTTGTAACATTAATGAGTCACATGACACCAGGGAGGGAAAATGGCTCATTGGGCCCAATTTGGACATTTTCACTTAGGAGTGTACTCACTTTTGTTGCCAGCGGTTTAGACATTAATGGCTGTGTGTTGAGTTGTTTTGAGGGGACAGCAAATTTACACTGTTATACAAGCTGTACACTCACTACTTTACATTGTAGCAAAGTGTCATTTCTTCAGTGTTGTCACATGAAAAGATATAATAAAATATTTACAAAAATGTGAGGGGTGTACTCACATTTGGGAGATACTGTGTATGTATATATATATATATATATATATATATATATATATATATATATATATATATATGTATATGTACAGTGCCTTGCAAAAGTATTCGACCCCCTTGAACTTTTCAACCTTTTGCCACATTTCAGGCTTCAAACATAAAGATATAAAATTTTAATTTTTTGTGAAGAATCACCAACAAGTGGGACACAATTGTGAAGTGGAACGAAATCTATTGGATATTTTAAACTTTTTTAGCAATTAAAAAACTGAAAAGTGGTGCGTGCAAAATTATTCGGCCCCTTTACTTTCAGTGCAGAAAACTCACTCCAGAAGTTCAGCGAGGATCTCTGAATGATCCAATGTTGTCCTAAATGACTGATGGTGATAAATAGAATCCACCTGTGTGTAATCAAGTCTCTGTATAAATGCACCTGCTCTGTGATAGTCTCAGGGTTCTGTTGAAAGCGCAGAGAGCATCATGAAGACCAAGGAACACACCAGGCAGGTCCGTAATACTGTTGTGGAGAAGTTTAAAGCTGGATTTGGATACAAAAAGATTTCCCAAGCTTTAAACATCCCAAGGAGCACTGTGCAAGCGATCATTTTGAAATGGAAGGAGTATCAGACCACTGCAAATCTACCAAGACCTGGCTGTCCCTCTAAACTTTCAGCTCAGACAAGGAGAAGACTGATCAGAGATGCAGCCAAGAGGCCCATGATCACTCTGGATGAACTGCAGAGAACTACAGCTGAGGTGGGAGAGTCTGTCCATAGGACAACAATCAGTCGTACACTGCACAAATCTGGCCTTTATGGAAGAGTGGCAAGAAGAAAGCCATTTCTCAAAGATATCCATAAAAAGTCTCGTCTAAAGTTTGCCACAAGCCACCTGGGAGACACACCAAACATGTGGAAGAAGGTGCTCTGGTCCGATGAAACCAAAATCGAACCTTTTGGCCACAATGCAAAACGATATGTTTGGCGTAAAAGCAACACAGCTCATCACACTCAACACACCATCCCCACTGTCAAACATGGTGGTGGCAGCATCATGGTTTGGGCCTGCTTTTCTTCAGCAGGGACAGGGAAGATGGTTAAAATTGAGGGGGAAGATGGATGTAGCCAAATACAGGACCATTCTGGATGAAAACCTGTTGGAGTCTGCAAAAGACCTGAAACTGGGACGGAGATTTATCTTCCAACAAGACAATGATCCCAAACATACAGCAAAATCTACAAAGGAATGGTTCACAAATAAACGTATCCAGGTGTTAGAATGGCCAAGTCAAAGTCCAGACCTGAATCCAATCGAGAATCTGTGGAAAGAGCTGAAAACTGCTGTTCACAAACGCTCTCCATCCAACCTCACTGAGCTCGAGCTGTTTTGCAAGGAAGAATGGGCAAGAATTTCAGTCTCTCGATGTGCAAAACTGATAGAGACATACCCCAAGCGACTTGCAGCTGTAATCGCAGCAAAAGGTGGCTCTACAAAGTATTAACGCAAGGGGGCCGAAATAATTTTGCACGCTCCACTTTTCATTTTTTTATTAGTTAAAAAAGTTTCAAAAATCCAAAAGATTTCGTTCCACTTCACAATTGTGTCCCACTTGTTGGTGATTCTTCACAAAAAATAAAAATTTTATATCTTTATGTTTGAAGCCTGAAATGTGGCAAAAGGTTGAAAAGTTCAAGGGGGCCGAATACTTTCGCAAGGCACTGTATATATATATATATATATATATATATATATATATATATATATATATATATATATATAGGAATTTACGTTTTCACATAAGTGTTTTATGTATGTTTCCTGTATACAAATATCATCTTCAATTTTTAATCCACTATAATTGTACAGATATAACATATACCATCTTTATCGGCATATAGCACGGACAGTCGTATAACACGCACATTAATTTTAAGAGGGAAGTTTCAGGAAAAAAACTTAAATTTGAAATAAGGAACTTTGAAGCAAAATTTGGGTCAGTGCCCATCTGCATCCTCACCATTGCCATCAATGCAGCCTAATCAATGCCCATCTGCAGCCTCACAAGTGCCATCAATGCAGCCATATCAGTCCACATCAATGCAGCCTGACCATTGCCATCAATGCAGCAGCCTGACCATTGCCATCAATGTAGCAGCCTCACCATTGCCATCAATGCAGCAGCCTCACCATTGCTATCAATGCAGCAGCCTCACCATTGCCATCAGTGCAGCCTGATTGATGCCCATCTGCAGCCTAAAGGGGGCAGGGAGGGAGCGGGATGAGCGTTGACAGATTACATACAGTGAGAATCTCCTATGATAGACAGAACAGTGGTCCAATGGTGGCCCAGGAGACTGGACTTCCTATTACAGAGGCCACCAAGTAAACAGGAGATTGTCACTGTATGTAATCTGACTGCGCTCGTCCCGCCCCCTTCCCTGTCCCCTCCGAGGCAGCTAAAATTGAAGTATTGGCATATAACATGCACACGCTATTTGCACCCGATATTCATGGTGAAAAAGTGAGTGTTATATGCCAATAAATACAGTATTTATGAGGAGTGATTTCACCTGCCCCCTTCTCTTATCTTATATAGATACACATATCTCAATAATATTTTTTGATAGACATAGACATAGACATAGACACAATTCTACTCTTTTTGGCTCTATACACCACCACAATGGATTTGAAATGAAACACATAAGATGCGCTTTAATTGCAGACTTTCAGCTTTAATTTGAGGGTATTTACATTCAAATCATGTGAACGATGTAGGAATTACAACAGTTTGTATATGTGCCTCCCACTTTTTAAGGGACCAAAAGTAATGGGACAATTGGCTGCTCAGCTGTTCCATGGCCAGGTGTGTGTTATTCCCTCATTATCCCTTTTACAAGGAGCATATAAAAGGTCCAGAGTTCATTTCAAGTGTGCTATTTGCATTTGGAATCTGTTGCTGTCAACTCTCAATATGAGATCCAAAGAGCTGTCACTATCAGTGAAGCAAGCCATCATTAGGCTTAAAAAACAAAACAAACCCATCAGAGAGATAGCAAAAACATTAGATGTGGCCAAATCAACTGTTTGGAACATCCTTAAAAAGAAAGAACGCATCGGTGAGCTCAGCAACACCAAAAGACCTGGAAGACCACGGAAAACAACTGTGGTGGATGACCGAAGAATTCTTTCCCTGGTGAAAAAACACCCTTCACAACAGTTGGCCAGATCAAGAACACTCTCCAGGAGGTAGGTGTATGTGTGTCAGAGTCAACAATCAAGAGAAGACTTCACCAGAGTGAATACAGAGGGTTCACCACAAGATGTAAACCATTGGTGAGCCTCAAAAACAGGAAGGGTTTGCCAATCAACATCTAAAAAAGTCTTCACAGTTCTGGAACAACATCCTATGGACAGATGAAACCAAGATCAACTTGTACCAGAGTGATGGCAAGAGAAGAGTATGGAGAAGGAAAGGAACTGCTCATGATCCAAAGCATACCACCTCATCAGTGAAGCATGGTGGTGGTAGTGTCATGGCGTGGGCATGCATGGCTGCCAATGGAACTGGTTCTCTTGTATTTATTGATGATGCGACTGCTGACAAAAGCAGCAGGATGAATTCTGTCGTGTTTCAGGCAATATTATCTGCTCATATTTAGCAAAATGCTTCAGAACTCATTGGATGGCGTTTCACAGTGCAGATGGACAATGACCCGAAGCATACTGCGAAAGCAACCAAAAAGTTTTTTAAGGGAAAGAAATGGAATGTTATGCAATGGCCAAGTCAATCACCTGACCTGAATCCGATTGAGCATGCATTTCACTTGCTGAAGACAAAACTGAAGGGAAAATGCCCCAAGAACAAGCAGGAACTGAAGACAGTTGCAGTAGAGGCCTGGCAGAGCATCACCATGGATGAAACACAGCGTCCGGGGATGTCTATGCATTCCAGACTTCAGGCTGTAATTGACTGCAAAGGATTTGCAACCAAGTATTAAAAAGTGAAAGTTTGATGGATGATTGTTAATCTGTCCCATTACTTTTGGTCCCTTAAAAACTAGGAGGCACATATACAAACTATTGAAATTCCTACACCATTCACCTGATTTGGATGTAAATACCCTCAAATTAAAGCTGAACGTCTGCAGTTAAAGCACATCTTGTTCATTTCATTTTAAATCCATTGTGGTGGTGTATAGAGCCGAAAAGATTAGAATTGTGTCGCTGTCCCAATATTTATGGACCTGACTGTATATATATATATATATATATATATATATATATATATATATATATATATATATATATATATATATTCTATACAATTTTATTTAATGCAACTTTAAGTGTTGGACCAGATAATTCATTTATTTCCATGTATTCCATTGCAAAATAACATATATTAAACAATTCTATAAACACTCTTAGTTTTCACTAGATCTATTTCCACATTTTTTTTTTCAGGTCCACCCCTCCCATCTGTTTCCATCTGCTAATGGATGTCTTTGAGATGATTACTATTGGACTGATTTATCATTCTTGTTGTCCACAGTTATTTATATATATATATATATATATATATATATATATATATATATATATATATATATATTACTTATATAGTTGTCTTATGCCTCGTTTCCACTGAGCGGATCGGTTCGGTTTGGTTCGGTACGGTACGCTATTTTGGGTGTTTCCATTATGAAAGCAGCCCATACAACCGAACCATTCCATTCAGGGTCCTGCTTCAGATGTGGGGCCATAGAAAATGGAATGGTTCGGTTAGGGCGGAGCTACGATACATTCCACTGATTGGCTGACAGAAAACCCTCTGCTGTGCTATGCTGAGGCATTTTTTCTAAACCCTGTATGGCCCCTTGTGGTCCCACTTGCAGTGGAAATGCTTACCAGAATAGACCGGACCATTCTAGGCCATTCAAACTGTACCGACCCAAACCGATCCACTCAGTGGAAACGAGGCATTATACACCCCTCTAGCACCACTCTATATTTTGTTCTTTTATCATCCTTAAAAAGAATCTGGTATTAACAGTTGCTAAACATTTTGCAGGCAAAGGACATTTGCAGAAGGACATTTGCTTCATGGTTGTGGATAAAGTGCATAGATCAAGGAGTAGAGTGATCTTTTTCTGCTATTCTAAAAAAGAAGATCTGGTGGATGAACAGAGTAAAATCATTATATACAGAAGGGCTGAGCAGGGATTTATACGTGTTCCTATATCATTGAGGTTTTGTGTTTTGTATTCTATTACAGTTAAATAAACAACAACCATGGGATGACTACTGAGTAAACATTGCTCTTCCTTATCTGCGCATCTGTGATCAATTTGTATATACAAAAGCATCAGTAAGGTTGTTCATTTTGATGTAAATAGTTCATAATGTATTTGGCTGAGGTGATTCTATGCTTTGGTTCGGACTCCATTCAGTAGAACTTATGAATGAAACAGGAGTATCTAGGGGGAAGTGACTGGATTGCGATTGTGTGATTTTTGCCTTATATTTCTATTTAATTGGACCTGTTTAAAAGTTAATTACTATTGCACCTGAATAAAAACTGTGAATCTCAAAACTGTTGTGCAGTTTTGTAAAGAAGGTTGCAAGTAACTTTTACACTTCTAATGGACTGCGTTGTCGTGTGTACTATCGATGTGGGGAATAACCACCAAGTCTCACTGCTCGGGGGAGAGGATCAGCTTGATCTTTTGACACTTCCCGCGAGCGATGTGAGGGTTAATTCAGACTCCAAAATGGACTCCAGTACAGTTTTGGCGGGCCGCAGCATGAGGAAGGCAGGCGCCACAATTCTCAGAGAATTGAGCTCCAGGATTTGAAGTCCCTCAACCCATGTCGGCTGAACATGACCCATGGGAAATCGCAAGTTTCTTTACCACTGGGACCACAATTACCGATACAGGTATTCGGATGCCACCGAAGGGTGAGATCACCCTGCATATTTCTCAAAACTCTGAGGATATGGGGACTATCTGCCGGTGGTGTTCTGGGTTTGCCCTGTTTATGCGCCCTTGGAGCCGGTGCTGTCAATGCGGGGAATTGCTGCCAGACTGCCGCTACCATCAAGGGTGATGGGGGCGGGTTGGGCCCGTGAATATGCCACTGTTGAGGAGCCTACATCTAGTACCAAGGCTGCTGATTGCAGCAGTCCTACTCTGGCCCAGGCTGACTCTTCCTCAGAAGAACCAGATATGTCCAGTGAGCTTGCAGACACCATGGTGGAAGTGTCAGTTCCCGCTGCCATCGTTCCTTCCGAGATACCTACAGCGACCGCTAGTCCAGAACAGGTTGTGCTGGTAACCCATCTCCCTCCTATGGAGATCCAAGCCTCTGCCTCGGCTACCACCTCAGGTATCACTGTTGCGGAAGATGGTGGCCCTACGGTCATTACTTGTTTGGCCCAGTATATTCGCTCATCGCGTGCTATGAGACCCCGGATCCCTCCCCAGCGGCGCTTGAAGTGATAAGTGAAGAGGGAAGGGAGGATGTATGAGACAAATAAAGTGACTGCTATGCAAAGTAGCCATCATGCATCAAGCCTCGGAAATCTGTACCTTATCTTGTTCACTTCCCCACCTTAAGGGAAGAAGTGTTCTACTGTTGGCAGGGGACATTAAAACCACAACACCTTAAGAATCTTATGAGTAAGTTGTTACCCTTCAAATACAGCAAAGAACCAGGGATTAAAGGCCCCATTGTTACTTCACGTCCATTAGTTAAACTAATGCAAATAATGTCAGTTCTACCAAAGGGTACTCAATTATTTTGTCACCGTAGTGAATGCAAGGGGAGTGACTGTAATTCTACCTGACCCCTGTTACTGGTGTAACCTCATCAAAATGGTCTCATTTCCTTGTGGATTACAAATATGTGTTGTGTGATGTCAAGAATACTAAGTTGACAGTCACTTCACACACACATTTAAAGTGTTGCTAGTGGAGAACATTCCAGAGAGCTGTTCTGCCCGGGTAATGCTGGACTGAATGCTGCCAGCAGTTACATTGAGTGCCCACCTGAGGCCATGTTGGCTAAAGTTTGAAGTTGTTGGGGTGATCCACCCTGAAGTGCGACTTGTGATCTTCAGAAGGTTGTTGCTCTTAAGAAAAATTTTCTAAAGTCCCCAGCTGTCATGTGAACAGACTGAGGATGTCTTTGCAAGGGGACCTGTGTCTTGAAGTGTGGTCCCCTGCACTAAGGTCTGGATGCCTGTTGCTTGAAATGCAGCTGTACCTTTTTATCCCCGGAGTTGTCCCTGGATAAGAAGGGAAACTGCTGGGAAATATAGTCCACCCAGACTGAAATCGATGGACTGGAAACTGTTTTAGACTCTCAAGTGTTAAGTCAGTTAGACTAGGTTATGATAGAGGGGCAAATCCCCACCATGCATGTAGATAGCGGACTGAACCATGCATTTAGACTGTCCTAGTGTTGATCCCCAGGTTGCATGAACGGCGCTGATCTGAGTGAATTTTATTCACATTATATGCTAGATGTAAGTTTGTTGATAAATGGGAAGAAGCTGGTATTCTCCACAGAGGATGGGACCTGCTTCTAAAGATGCAAATAATGTAATATTCCATTGGGTGTATTTACACAGCAATGCTGTCTTCAGCTGAAAACAATTGAAAATCATTCAATCACGTATGTATATAAATATATATTGCACTATGTTACCACAGGATAGGATGCATTTGCATTGCTGTTTAATCTCTTTCAGGTTTTGCTGAGTCGGCGCGTCTTCCTTGGCTAAGGAGAGACAGGGATCTAACCGGACAACAACCCTAAACCTTTTTTATACCTTGTTATTATTGTATATATTAGATAGATAGTTAGGAAGCAATACCATTTCTCTTGCTTACTTTTAAAAATTGTACATAACTATTTTTGATTTCCTTGTCATATGTGATCTACTATCTTATGTGTCTAACACCATGTTTATTTTATATGGTCTGCCATATACATTGTTACTTGTTATTCCTTCCCTGTTTTCCCCACCCATCCCAATTTTTGCAGGACATTCGCTCTCAGGCTTGAGGGCTGAAAAAATTACTTTTTCTGCAAACTCCGAGACTTCGTTTTTTGGGCAGGGGGAGGATGTAGCACCCTGTAGTGTAGGCATGGAGCTCCTCACAGATTTACTTGCCAGGAGTAGTTATTCTGGTTGATTGATAGAGATCTATTGATTTCTCCCTAAGTTTGGCCTTGTTGCACTTTTCTCTTCTACCACTAGGTGGCCGGGTACTTGGTGGTACTAGATATAACAAGGGCAACCCAAGGTCAGTTTATGAGTTTATGGGTATGTGGGGTATCTTAGCCAATGGGGGGGTTTCTTGAATCCCTTGGCCTGCTGGGAGAGTATATATATTCGGGTGGAGTCAGGTGGTCTGTGTTCTGTACCACCTGGACAGCTGTCTAGGTGGACATGTGTCATATTGCCCGGGCTGCTGTGCCGGAGATTGGGCCTATCCCGGGCACATCTGGCTGCTAGGCTTTCTGAGGGCCTATCCAGAAGCGGCTTGCAGTCCAACCAAAAGTGACAGTTCTGTTGGCTGGAGAACCTGTCGTTGTCGGAGGTAGAGGGGAAGCTATTGCCAGTAAGGGACTATCTGCCTTATTACCAGGGACCACAGTGAGTAACTGAAGCAAGTACCAGAGCAGCATTCTCACCAGGCGGTGATGGTTAAGAATCAGGGAACTTCAGTGGGAATCAAGCCAGGGACCCAACCAGTGGAGTTGACACTTGCAGAGCAGTCTTGTGTGTCTAGGTGAAGCTTGAGAGGTATCTAGAGTGCCAAGCTAGAGACCCAGCAGAGAAGCGGGGATGACGCTTGAGGAAGATACCACTGTGAAGATTGGAGGAGCTCAAGGGATTCAGTGCCAGTGAATTAGAGGGTCTAGTGAGAGAAAGGTATCTTAGTGTATGAAGAACTACAAAAGAGAAGTTGTAGTGGAGCTGAAAGAACTGTTACGCTTTGTGTTAGGAACTGTTAAAGACTGTTGCCATAGGAGACAGCATTCCTGCACGTGCAGATATGGCTTCTTTCTGGAAGCCTTTCCCTGCATGGCTGTCCTCCTAGTGAAGTCTTGGAGTCTGCTCATTGAGTTTGCAACTATCTAAGGGTGTTCGGCCCTAACCCTCTTTCCCCCCAAAAATACAAAAAGGACTGTTAAGAGAAATAAAACCTCTTTTACATCCAAGAAGTGTCTGGTGCCCCATGACTTTCATCATCTATGCCTCACAACCCACTACATACAGAAGGATGTCAGCTATCTCTGGCCCTGCAGGTTCTCTTTATACCAAAGGCCTGGGACCTTGCTACATATAGATATCTAAATCTATATATTCCTCTGTCTAATCACAACTCTTAATACATTGTAAGAAACCATCCATCTGTATTGTTTTAAAACTATACAGCGGGGGCGTGGCTTACCACATGGAGCTGGAGGACGTGTAGTGTCTCAGCTCCCAGATCCCGTAGCTCTACAGGGCTTCTCCACATCACAGAACGCTGCCTAACCAGACTCCATGGGAAAGGATAAGTATAAGGAGGTGAAGGGGACAGGGGGATCCCATCCAGGGGGCGATTTGGGGCATTTTTTCAACCGATCTTCGACTGCAGCCCAACACTAGCTGGAATCCAAGATGGCGCTGGCGCCTCCATCCCCAGCCTGCTCTGAATCAGCCCTAGACTCCCTAGCTGGTTTTCAGACCTGCCATCCACCCCCAGGGACCCAAGATCGCTCCTCCAGATGTTCCAAGAACCACCCTAATACCTCCATTGGATCAGAGGATGGATGGGACATGGAATTCCAAATGAGATCCCTGCACAGTTACATGTGCTCTCTCCCCACGAAGGCTGACTTTGAACAATGTGTAAAACGCGTTGAAAAAACATACAAATAGGAGATAACTGAGCTTAAAAAGGGCATTGGGGCTTGTTTTGAGGATATCGAAAACACCACTGAGGGCCTCCACACCGCCATACAATCCCATGAAGAAATACTTAATACCCACACAGTCATGCTGCAACACCTATCTTATCAGCAAGACGACATCAAGAATAGAAATAGATGCAATAACATCCACGTGCGCAGGATACCTGAATCCATGGAGCCCAAAGATTTAAATGTGGCAGTGACAGCCATTTTCAATCAGTTATTGCAATTGCCTAAAGATAATCCCCTTGAACTTGACTGTGTCCATAGGACCTCAGGCCCCAGGAAACCTGAACCTTCATTTGTGCGTGACACCCTATGCAGGTTGCACTTCTATAACATTAAATATGCCATCATGCGTGCTGCCAGCAATCAGGATTCTATTCTTTTCAACACTACCCCTGTGATGCTTCTACCTGACCTCTCACTTCAAACTTTGACCATGCGGAAAGCTCTGAAGCCCCTCAAGCAACTATTACAATCTCGCCTGCTGAAATACCAATGGCATTTCTCTTTCCAACTTTGGGTTCATCAGGACGGCAAGACAGCCATTTTTCGCACTCTTGGAGACCTCCCGACATTCCTTAGCACACTGGAGTTGCCGCATGTCTCTATCCCTGATTGGCCCTTCACACCCACCACCCCAGGCCTACCATACAGTCCACAGTGGCACAAACAAAGCCGCAAATGGCACCCCGGAGCCTCCTTACACAAAGACCCTAATGACTGACTTTCCATATACCAGCTGGTCGTTTGTCCTTTTTGGCAGGTTCATCTTCTGCATTTACTCAAGGTCCTCTGAGTACATCCTTTTAAAGATTCACACACTGAACACCTTCCAGTACATTGCTACAGTTAGCGGTTTATTCCTCATGGAAGGCTTTTTACTGTATGCCCACGTTTTGACCCACCTATAGAAGACGACATGTTCCACAGTTGAGGTCTGGAATGATTGAATCTCCCTACCTGGATGAACATTTGTCCCAGTTGAGCAGACTTGTTTCCTGCAAATTCCCCAGTGCTCTGATACACATTCCCCTGCACATCCTTCCCTTAATACTTGCTATTTTGCTCTTTGGACCTTAATTTTTGATCTCCAGGGACACATGTACTTGAAAACATTGCCTACATGCTTGCATAGCAAGAGTATACTATATCTTTATTTTACCATCCTCTGTTTTGTTCATATGTTATATATTACCGTTTATAACCTTTTTCCCCATAACAGGTTATTTTGTTCCTATTTACATTCTGCCCTTGTGGAGCCCAGGACCCCGGGGGCCCCTCCATGCCTCCCACTCGGCATACTCGGTGCCCGTTCCTGGCACTGTTCTTGGTTTTGACATGTTCTTCAGAATACTCTATTATGTATATTATATTTATATGCTTTTGACCAACTGGTGCCACCTAGTGGCCTATTCATATAATTCTGTCTCCCCACTGCAATCATCGTCTCAATCTCTAGTGCTCGGTTATACCCAGACACACTGTGTTGCAACTCTATCGACACTGAGGCTTGAGACTTTCTTTCTCTCTATATATTCTTACACCGCTTTTTCTTCCAACTGTCACATTTTCCTATCCTCCCTTCCCTTCTCTCCCAACCCTCCCCTGCTGATTGAGACTGGTCCCCAAAAGACTCTTATCATTCTTTTTCTACCACCCCTAACCCTAAATCATGGCAGTCACACATCCTCTTAACCAGCATCCTATAACTGCAGGGGCTTTAATACCCCAGAGAAGCACAGTCAGATATTATATCACTTCCACAAACAGCGAGCTAATTTTCTACTATTGCAGGAGACGCACTTCCGTATTGGTTCAACGCCTACAATCCGTAACCGCTATTACACTACATGGTTTCACAGCACTAACCCTCTAGCTAAATCCAAAGGGGTTTCCATTGCATTTCATAGATCTTTTCACCCTGAAGTACTTGATTCCTACATTGATTATAGTGGCCACTTTATATTTCTCAAATTGAAGCTAAATAATTTTCTCTTTACATTGGCTAATATCTACACTCCCAATACGGACCAGGCTCGCTTACTTTCTACCACTCTCACCAGACTATCTTCTTTAGGGGGTTCCTGTGTTTAATGTAGCTCTGTCCCCGTCTGCCGACACATCCTCAGGTAAGTCATCCATGTCCACATCCTCCCTCTCCCACATCAAATCCCTATTACACTCCCACCATTTAGTAGATGTTTGGCGTATACACCACCCCACAGAAAAAAACTAAAGTTTTTTCTCCATAGCCTACAACTCATACAGTAGGTTCAATTATTTCTTCATCTCACAATCCCTCCTGGACACTCCCTTACAATTCTCCTTGTGGCATGCCCTATGGTCTGACCATTCCCCTGTTTACCTGTCCTTTGCCCGTCCACCACAATCTCGTAAGGGGGGGTGTCTTGGCATCTCAATGACAATCTACCCCGGGACTCAGTGTGTATCACCGAAGTTACCAAGGCAATTCAACACTTTGTGTCTGATTTGTGTCTGATTTGTGTCCGATCACTCCTCTGACACTACCACCCCACTTATTCAGTGGGAAGCTTTGAAATGTGTGGTCCGAGGCATACTCATACAGAATGGTTCTCGCTTAAAAAAGATCAGATCAGATGAAATCCAACACCTCCTGACCACCATTTTGGATCAATTATCCCTCCATAAACAAACACTGGAGCCGTCCACCTTTGTCACCCTATCAAATGCTTGTCGTGACCTCCTCAAATTGCTAGACTTCCACTCTTTGATAGCCCGTTATGATTATTCTATAGCCAATAAGTGTGGCCAACGCCTGGCTCGGGTTATTCTCCCTAGACTCCCCCGCCAATCCATCCCCTTAATTACCAAAACAGACCAGACTAAAGTTCTTAACAGGTATATTCTCCTCATTCAGGGATTTCTATTCCCAGCTATATAATCTCACACAGAACGCTTCAAGTGGCCCTACATCCCCCCCCCCCAGGACACTATGCAGGCCTACATAACAGAAACGGTGTTACACACAATTGACCCCCAGGAATTCTCAGCACTAGACAGACCCTTGGCAGAACCAGAATTTTGGGTGCCATCAAGGGTCTAAAACTAGGCAAATGTCCGGGCCCGGATGGCTATACCCAGCAATTCTACAAAACATTTGCACCTCTACTAATGCCATTCCTAGCTCGGGCCTTCAACGCCATCGACGAAACTACCCTTCCCTTCAGAGACCTCCTATCAGCCAACTTATCCATTCTCTTGAAGCCCGGTAAGGATCCCTCACAATGCAGTAGCTACCGCCCCATATCCTTACTAAATATAGACCTAAAATTATTTGCGAAGGTCCTCACCAACCGCCTTTCACCACTACTGCCAGGGATTATCCACAAAGATCAGGTCGGCTTTGTCCCGGGCAGGGAAGCCCGGGACAACACGGCTAAAACCATACACCTCATCTCCTATATCCAGCGTCACCACCAGCAGGCATGCCTCCTGTCTTTTGATGCTGAAAAGGCATTTGACCGGGTCAACTGGTGCTTTCTGTGACTTTCCCTAGAACAAATAGGTCTCAGGTCCCCCTTCATCACCAAAATCATGTCTCTTTATTCACACCCCTCCGCATCGGTCCTGGTGAATGACACCTCGTCAGAGGCGTTCGATATATCCAATGACACCCATCAGGGTTGCCCCCTCTCCCCGCTCCTATTTGTTATGGTAATTGAGCACCTGGTGTGTGCCATTCATCAAAATGCCTCCATACAAGGAATTCAAACACCCTCCAAACAACATAAACTATATCTTTACGCGGATGATTTATTAATATATGCTCGACAACCCCACACAACCCTCCCCCCCACTTGTCTCTGAATTTAAACGCTTTGGCTTACTAAGTAATTTTAAGCTCAACATATCCAAAACGGAGGCCCTCAATATTTCCCTATCCGTATCCACCATGTCCTCGCTTCGCTCCAATTATTCCTTTCAATGGCAGACCAAGGGCATCTCCTACCTGGGCATAACGATTCCCGTCAACCTCTCTAACCTCTTTACACTAAACGACATCTCTCTCCTATCCCATCTTCGGAAAGACTTGACTTCCTGGGGGGGCACGGCCCTACCCTGGTTTGGTCACATTAACACCCTCAAGATGGACACCCCCTGAGTGGAGGAGGAGCTGACGCCCAAGATGGCCGCTCAGTGAAGCAGAGTGGCTGACACGCTGACATGCTCTAGAGGCCGGAGACGCTGAAATGCTGGAAGCTGCGGGTAGCTGACCCAGATCTACAGATAGCTTAATTACAAAAATACTGGCATAGATAACAAAAAGCTGGGTAGATCGTAAGCATTGGAGAGAAGCATTACCTGTGGAGTGCCGGGTGAGAGACCGGAGACGGAACCACGTGCGCTTAGCCGGACGGGTGCCTGGCGGGTCTGCACACACAGACGGCAGATTCGGCAGTGACAGCTCGCTGGCGGGAGCGTGCGGCACGGAAAGGTCTTGAGGCTCAAGCCGGCAGAGATCAGGAGGACTAGGAGATCTCCCCATCCTACTACGTAGCAGAGGAAAACCTTACCAGGCAAGATAATCATTATCCGGAGCTGGTAAGAGAAAATAATTTGGCAGTAACCAGTCTGGTGTTTGGACATATAAGATACTTGCAAGGTGATACATAAAGGAAGACTTCTGTAACCGCCATAAGTCGAGACTAGTGCTAACATATTTTACTCTGCCTGAAATAACATACCAGGTGATTTTGGGATTTGATTGTTTGACTTGTGGGTTGGGAGCCTAATGTCCAAAGGAAGATAAAGAACATATATAAATATATGGAATATTGTAATTTCGGATCTGATAGTCTCCCTGATGTTTCTTTAGGGGAGTAGCAGGAAAAACCTAAAATAAGAAGCTACATATTGTATAATTCCCTTATAATACACATCAAAGACCATACGTGGGATTCCAATCTTCAGTCTATATATATAAAGTTTCCTTAGAGAAGGAGGTCGGAAAGGGCAGAGTAAAGGAAGGTGGATTGAAGGAATTTGAAAAGTATTGTTAAGCATGGCGCCCAAAAAGGGAAATAAAACACCACAACCTCAGAAAAGTAAGAAGGATAAAGAGGAAAGTAAAAGTAAAAACCCCACCGGCACACAAACTACACAAACGGCAGACATCAAGGAGATCTTTCAACAACTACAGCTACAATCCCCCCGTGCAATACAAGCCATACATACGCCACAAGATATTTCAAACATAGCGGAAACTTCGGGTACATCTAGATCATCAGGGGAAATGCAACCGCAACACCCCAGAAGTAGCTCATTATTAGATACTACAGGCTCGGGTAGTGATCCAAAAGAAACGGAAAAAGAAAATTGGGATATGAGAAATTCCTTCCAACCAGGGAAGATATGGACCAATATGTGTATAGATTGGAAAATTCATACAAAACGGAGATACTAGAGCTTAAAGAGTCCATTAAAAATACACAAGAAAAAACAGTAAGATTAGACACTAAAGTCTAGAAAGTAGAACAGGAATCAAAGAAGTTAAAGGAAAATGTATATTAACAAGGAAAGCAAATAAACCAGCTAATTAGCCGTCTTGATGAGCAAGAAAATAGAAGCAGGAGATCTAATATTAGAATCAGAGGATTAAAAGAGGATGTGGGGGCTAAAGAGTTAATAACTACTCTACAAGGGATCTTTCAAGAGTTAATTCAGGAGTTAGAAGTAAAGGACTTGTTAATTGACCGGGCCCATAGAACAGTGGGAACAAGAAGATTGGATCCTAGTAAGCCACGAGACGTTATTTGCAAGATGCATTATGCTCATATAAAAGACAGGATTATGCATGCTGCACGTATGAAGAATGTTATCTTATATGAAGGTGTCCCAGTACAATTTTTCCAAGATCTGTCCAAATTTACACTGGACCGTAGAAGAGCATTGAAACCCCTAGTGGAACAGCTAAGGAAGAATAATCTTCAATATAGATGGAAATTTCCATTTCAACTACAGGCACAGAAAGAGGGACTTATTTCAGTATTTAGGGAGCTTGAGGACTTACCGCAGTTTGTATCAGCCCTCAACTTACCAGAAATAGAGTTACCGGACTGGCCCATCTCATATATAAAAGTGTTTAGATAACTTGTTGGGATATTGGCGATAGAGAGGGGGTAGGGGGGAATGAGTTTTAAATAATATAAGTTGATATTGGTATACCAGCACATATAGAGGATACCAGTATGGGGTCCTGCACAGTTTTTGCCACAACTTTTTTCTTCCTTTTTTTTAAATTTTTTCTTTCATACTAGCACATATGCAGGATACTAATATGGTGCCCTGAACAGTTTCTTTTTTTTTCATACTAGCACATATGCAGGATACTAATATGGTGCCCTGAACAGTTTCTTTTTTTTCCCTCTCTGCACATTATTTATTATATATTTTATAGATATTCTAGGTATAATGATAAGCACTGTATTAAACGCTGTTTGTACATATAGGGAGGTAGAGGGACCGGGTTTTTTTTTTTTTCCTCCCCTTTTCATGGATTTTTGAATACTAGCACATATATAGGATACCAATTTTGATGTCCTACACAATTTGTCACATTTTTGCTATTGTAGGTTTTGATTATATATTCTATAGATATTCTTTTCATATGGTCAAAGCACTTTATTAAAAGGTGTATGGACGATATAGGGTGATAAGGGGACTTGGGTTTTTTTTTTTTCTCTCAAGGATTTTGATATACTAGCACATATATATGATATTAATCTGGTGTCCTGCACAACTTTGGTTATATTAAGTACTGCTATTGTAGGTTTTGATTATATATTTTATAGATATTCTACGTATATTGGTAAGCACTGTATTAAATGATGTATGTATGTTAGAGGGAGGTATGGGGACTCGGGCCCATTTTTCCTTTTTTTTTTTTTTTTCTTTCTTTAAAGGATTTTGATATACTAGCACATATATATGATATTAATGTGGTGTCCTGCACAATTTTTTTTTTCACATTATGTACTGCAATTGTAGGTTTTGATTATATATTTTATAGATATTCTACGTATAATGGTTAGCACTGTATTAAATGATGTATGTATGGTAGAGGGTGGTATGGGGACTCGGGCCAATTTTTTTTTTCTCTCTCTCTTCCCCCTTGCCTCTCTTCCCCTCTCTCCCCTCCCTCTTCTCCCCGCGTTCCATATTTTGGGGCGGGTCTGGCAGATGGGGTGGGGGAGGGCTGGAGTGGGATATGTGTTACCTCTATGATAGGACTTTTTCCCCTAGATCCCAATGATCAGCATGGTGTTTTGTAACTTTCAAAAGGGAGGGAGAGAGGGAAGGAGAATTTATTTTTTCTCTCTTTTCCTCCTCTCTCCCATGCCTTGTGGTCTTCCTTCTCCCCCTCTCCTTCCCTCTCCTTCCTGCCTGCTTTCGCCTGGTATTCGGCGCCGGGTTTGGTGGTCGGGGTGGGGATGAGGGAGGGGGCCACGAGACAGATGCTCCCTTTAGCTGGAGCGGTTCTCTCTAGATCCCAATGCTCAGAGGGATGGTGTATAATATAAAGCAACACATAAGATTATAATATATAATGTCAGCGTGTGGCCACCGACTGGGTGGCAGTAATTGGACGTAAGGCTCCAATCACCCAAGGTGAGGGAACTTACGTAAAAGTAAGATAGACTGTTTTTTAGTCAATAGAGTACGAATCGGGGTGTGTGTGTGAGTGGACTGTATTGATTTTCTTTCTCATTTCTCCCCCCCTTTTCTTCGTTTTTTTTTTTTTCTTCTTTTTTTTCTTGATGTTCCGTCACCTTGGAAACATAATGAATATATGCTCATATAATATTAGGGGTCTCAACTCGGCATCAAAAAGATCTCAGGTTTTATATTCTCTCCACAAACAGAAGGTTGGGATAGCCTTCTTTCAAGAGACGCATTTCCGGACAGACCACATACCTAACCTACGAAACAAATACTATACTACGTGGTTCCATGATTCTTATGGTTACTCGAAGGCAAGAGGGGTATCTATTGCAATTCATAGAGCAATCCCAAATTTGGGATATTGGAAGAATGGCGTAACAGGGATGGTAGAGCAATTTCACTTAAGCTCAATATATATGGTAAAAAGTATACGCTTATAAATCTATATTTACCCAATCAAAACCAGATTAAAACAGAACTACAACTGATTAGTCAACTTATGGAAAAAGCGGAAGGTATAATCATAATTGGGGGTGACTTCAATTTTGTTATGGATAAAAATATAGATACTACAGCACCAAAGACAATACAGGTTAGTAAGGATAAGAAGAAATTTAAAGAAATGATGCTAAAGTGCCAGCTGGTAGACATTTGGCGTATATTGCATCCATCAGAGAAAAATTTTACTTTCTATTCTAAAGTCCATGGATCATACCATCGATTAGATTTTTTTTTAATAAATCAGAGAGGGGTAAATGCTATATTGGCTGCGGAGATTGGTAGTACAATATGGTCTGATCATACGCCCGTTTGTGAAAATAGATACATATATGGGCGAGAATAATAGGGGAAATTGGAGACTTAATGATAATTTATTATATTATGAGACATGTGTAAAAGAAATAAGAAAAGCTATAACGGATTTGGTAAATGATCATATTGGAGACAATACATCCCAGCCAATACAGTGGGAAGCATTAAAGTGTGTGATTCGAGGCTTATTTATAAAACATGGGGCTAGGTTGAAAAAAATGAAAAATAATAGAATAACTCAATTATTCAAAGAAATATCCTCTGGGGAAGCCCAACATAAACAAAATCTAACACGAGAAACATTAATAGAAGTAACAAAATTAAAAGCAGAATTACAAACACTGCTAAACGAGAAAACCCTTAATATCAGGGATAATAATCTTTCCCTATACTACCAACAAGGGAATAAACCAGGCAAATTGCTGGCCAGGACCCTAAAAAACAGAGGTAAAACAACACCTATTATTAAGATAAAAACAGAGTTGGGCGAGGTGAAATATGATCCAAAAGGGATCTTGAGCAAGTTACAGGTTTTCTATACGAAACTATATAACATGCCTAATTATAGGGCTAACAAAAATCCCGATAAATTTCAACAAGATATACGGCAATATATAAAGGAAACTGCAATACCGGCCTTAACCTCTATAGAGACAACACAGTTAGAGCAAGACTTTTCTATAGCAGAAATACAAAGAGTGATTGATTCATTAATACTCGGGAAAAGCCCAGGCCCAGACGGGTATACCCCACATTTTTACAAAACATTTAAAACAGAGCTTATGCCTATAATGAAACAAACCTTTAATGCAGTATCTATAATAGCGCCTTTTGGATCACAAAGCATGCAGGCTTATATTACGCTTGTACCTAAACCAGATAAGGATCATACCTTATGTGGAAATTACAGACCAATATCTTTAACGAATATTGATCTTAGAATATACTCAAAAGTTATCGCCAATAGACTTACCCCTATAATACCTGACCATATACACCTGGACCAAGTGGGATATGTAAAAGGTAGAGAGGCTAGAGATAATACCCTGAAAACTTACATTAATGGAATATGCACAGGAGGGCTCCATCCCATCCTGTTTGCTTTCAATAGATGCTGAAAAGGCATTTGACAGGGTGGGATGGAGCTTCCTTAAAGAGACACTTATACAATGGGGAATAGGGCCTGTATTAATAGATAAAATAATGGCCTTAAACCATCACCCTACTGCAAAAATCCGAGCGAACAGCGGTTTGTCGGGAGAAATACATATAGCAAATGGAACTAGACAAGGCTGTCCATTATCCCCAATACTATATATACTCATCATGGAGCATCTATTAAGTGTGATTCGGGTGAATAAAGATATACAAGGGGTAAAAGTCGGAGATATAGAGTACAAAATGTCCGTATATGCAGATGATATTTTGCTATATGTTACAAACCCACTAATAACATTACCAAACCTGATAGCTGAATTTGATCGATTTGGCATCTTAAGTAACTTCAAAGTGAACTTTAATAAATCTGAGGCATTGAACATCAATATGACAAGAACTATGATAGAATTGCTTAAAAATGATTTTTCCTTTAGATGGCAAGAAAATTCTATCAAATACCTTGGTACATATATCCCTACAGATTTAAAAAAATTGGAGGAATATAATTATGTCCCGATGGTGCAAAAAATAATGAAAACACTCCAGCAATATGAAAAGGGCACTTTCTCTTGGATAGGTAGGATAAATATTGTAAAAATGGACATATTGCCCAAAGTATTATATATCCTACAAACGATTCCTATATATCCTGCTACGGGCATCGTGAAAAAATTGACCAGAGTAATTGAACAATTTGTCTGGGCGGGTAGGACACCTAGAATAAATAGAAAGATACTAAATAAGTCCAAAAAAGACAGGGGCCTTGCCCTCCCGGACATAGCGACTTATATAAGGGCAATAATGATTACCAGAATTGTGGACTGGTTCCAAAATAGGAACAATAAACAGTGGGTGCAATTGGAGGAGGAGATCACAGGATTAAAACTAAAATCTCTACCCTGGATTCAAAGAGAACAAAGATCGATAAATGGCTATATACCCTCTTTAGTAGTTTCAACAATGAAAGCTTGGGATAATATGATCAAAAAAGGGATGGGTTCTACTTTTAGAGGGCCTATGACCCCATTATTTGATAACCCAGAATTTCCACTTGCACTAAGAGCAAAGACTTTTCTTAAATGGAAAAGACATGAAGATACAAGGATAATAGAAACCCTGGTGGGGAACAATGTGCTCCCGTTGGCGATGATGGGAGAGGATGATAAAAATGAATGGATGCAACATGGTCTACTCCAAAGATATGTGGCATCCCTGGTAAAAGAAGTAGCAATGGATAGGCCCTTAACAGCCTTAGAAAAATTTTTTACTCAAGAAGAGAGACCTTTACATGTACTATCTAAGGTATATAAAATCTTGAATGATGAAAACCAAAGCCAGGTGATAACATATATTAAGAAATGGGAGGAGGAACTGGAGATAGAGATCCCTAGGAAAAAATGGGAAAAAGCTATTGAAGTAACCCATAAACTTTCCGTGTCTATTAAACATCAGGAAAGAAATTATAAAATATTAGCCAGATGGTATAAGTGCCCGAAGGATCTACATAGGATGGACCCAACAAATAAAGAAGAATGTTGGAGATGTCAAGAAACATCAGGTACCATGTCCCATATATGGTATTATTGTCCCAAAATCCTACCATTTTGGCAAAAGATTTTTGAGATCTACAGGGCTATTACAGGGAACGAAATATACCCAGATATACAAACAACCGTATTATCTATGTTACCTGGTCCACTGAAAAATATAAAAAGAGACCCATTAAAATATTTCTTAACTGCTGCACGTACTTGTATAGCGAGAAAATGGAAAAGCGGAAATGCGCCCCTCTATGATGGAATGGGAATGTGAGATGGCGGAAATGCGGACTCTAGAGGAGAGAAAAGTGCTAGAGGAGGGTTCAAATAAACAGATACAAACCACATGGGCTAGGTGGGTAGATTATAGTGCCTCCTCACAACTGTTATGTGATGGATAGAAGCATGTGGATTCTTGGTGACAGAAGATTTTTGGTTTTCAGTCTTTTTTTTTTTTTTTTCTTCCTCCTTAGTATGAATGGTAGGTCAGAGTGAATGGGCGGATGGGGGGCGTTATGGGTTCTTACATGTGTTTAATACAAAGTAGTTAGTTAGTAAGGGAGTGGATGCAGACTTGAATCACACTGAAGATATACTACTTTTGATGTGAATGTGTTTGGAATGTTTTGTTAAAAAGTGTAAAATGTTTTGGATAAATAAAGATATTAAAAAAAAAGATGGAGAGGTAGTTGGGGAGGAGGATCTGACTAGGATGGACGTGCAGTGAGTTCGCTCCACTAGCCCAGGCAATCAGCTGTTGCATGTCTCAATGATTCCTTAGACCTCCCCGGTCCTCCCATACAACACATTACTGAACAAACAATTCTCTAAGCCAGCTGCCTGTCTTTTTGCTCTCTCCTGAGTCCTTCCGAATCAAGCTCCACCGCGTTCATTCAAACGCTCAGGGAGAGGGATCCCACAGACCGGGCAGACTGGGCGGAGGGAGAGTCAGCGTATGCAGAAAGGAGAGAGGAAGGAGAGGAGGCAGAAGGAAAAGGAAGGGAAAAGGGAAAGAAAAAAAGAGAAAAGCAATGCCCATGGAGTGCAGAGGTAACAGTGTTACTGATATAACCTTGGAAGATTTTTTCTCAAGAGTCTCCATAACAGCAGTGGGGAATAGTGCTTTTTCGGACATATACAGGGTACTCCACCAGAGCCAATAAGAAGTCGGATAAGGCAAGGTAAAAAGTGCCTTTTATTTATAAATATCTGATCTGATCTGATGAATATTATCTGATTTGGTCTTGTTAAATGAGGTAAAGGAATATTACATGTGTTGAAACGAACTCTAGAAGAGACAGTGTACATAGTGAAATAAGGGCGGTAAAATTGGGGTGTAAGTGAGAGCTATACTCCCTTATAGCTGTACACCCTAAATATAACATGCCTCCTAAAAGCACGCATTCCCAGAAAGCAAAAAGGGGATCATCGGGGGGTCAACTAAGTATCCCCCTAAACCCGCATTGGCACAAAAGTCAGATATTAAAGGCTTTTTTCAACAACCACAGGATCAACAAAATAGCTCTACCCTAACTGAGCTAAATTTCTCATCTCCAGCTAGAGAAGTAGAGCATGGAACAAGTATTAGCCCCAGTGAGCACACACAGCATCTTATGATGGATATGGAGGGAGCAGAAGGGGGCCCCATGTGGAATTTACAGACATATATAAAAGCTCTACCAACTAGGGAAGATATGGATAAATACATACACAGATTAGAATCCTCTTATAAATCTGAAATACAAACGTTGAAATCATCTCTGACTGATACGCAAAATAAAATCATGGACATGGACACTAAAATTGCAAATATGGATCAAAAATTGATTTTATTAGAAGAGAAAAGGGTAGAACAGGATCGATACTTGAGCTACATAATAAATATCACGGACAACCTCGAAAATAGAAGTAGATGAAACAATATAAGAGTCAGAGGTCTTCCCGAGACTGTGAATACAGAGAACCTTAGGAAAACTCTCCAAAATATATTTAATTTATTGCTGGAACGTCCAGGGGAGACAGAAATAGAGATCGACAGAGCCCAAAGAATCCAAGGTCCTAAAGTCAATGATTCAGGAAAACCTAGAGATGTGATTTGTAGAATACATTTTTTTCAGATTAAGGAAAATATTATGATAGCGGCACGACGGCACCGGGATTTTGAATACGAGGGTGCGCAGATTATATTTTTGCAGGACCTGTCAAAATACACGCTAATAAGAAGAGAAGCAGTGAAACCATTGTTGGATATGTTGAGGGAAAGGGAAATCCTATTTAGATGGGGTTTTCCCTTCCAGATCATTGTTCATCAAGGCGGCCAAAGGGTTATTTTTCGGGACATTAATGATCTCCCTGAATTTTCTAGACTTTTGCAATTACCTCTGATCAATCTGCCGGACTGGCCACATTCATATCAGGAATTGGACTGGAGGCAATATAGAGGAAGATAGAAAGCTTTGGGGGTGGATGGGAGGGGGAGGAGTCTTTTTTTTTTCTTCGCCTCTTCCATTTTAGTAATTAGTTGGTGATTGAGGCAGATTATGTGTTATAAGTTAAACTATGTTTTTGGATAATTTTTTGTTCTATTGGAAGTATTGTGGATTTAGAAGATAAGAAAGTTATATTTATGTCCAATATTAGAGAGTATTAAGGCACATTAATTCCCTAGGGTTGGTTGGTGGGAGGGGGGGGGGGGGGTTTTAGTAGACGATTGAGATGGATTATATGTCATAAGTCAAAATATGTTTCTGATAATTTTTTAGAGTAAAATTGTACATTATTTCATTAGGTTGGGTTGGTGGGGATTTCTTTTTTTTTTTTTTTTTTTTAGTAGATGATTGAGATGGACTATATGTTATAAGTCAAAATATGTTTCTGATAGTTTTTTAGTGTAAAATTGTACATTATTTTATTAGGTTGGGTTGGTGGGGTTTTTTTTTTTTTTTACTGGGCACTAAAGGAATGAGGGTATAATTGCTTTACATATATGTATATAACATTGGACAGTTGATTTGGTTGACTGTCTTTAAGTTTATAATTTACTGGGTGGGACTGGGGGTTGCTTTTATGTTTGGCAATATTCCACTATATTTCACCAGGCACCATTGATACACTAGGGTTGTTTGGTATTTGGCGTGGGGAGGGTGTGGGCGTTTGGGGAAATTTTTTTTTTCACTTAAGGTATTCGTACAGGGTTTGATGTATACTGGGGTAGGAGTTAAGGGAAGAAAAATGAAAATGTTGTTCCTATATGTGCACTAATTTGTATATCACACTAGATAACTGATCCGGCTGAGGCTCTTTAACTCACCGGGGGGGATTGGGGGACTATTATGGGGGTTCATGGGGTTTTTTTTTTTGTTTTTTTTCTTTCACTTACAGTATCTGTACATGGTTTGATGTATACTGGGGTAGGGGTTAAGGGAAGAAAAATAAAAATGTTGTTCCTATATGTGCACTAATTTGTATATCACACTAGATAGCTGATCCGGTTGAGGCTCTTTAACTCACTGGGTGGGATAGGGGGACTATTATGGGGGTTCATGGTTTTTTTTTTTGTTTTTTTTCTCGCTCTCCCACTAAATTTTATAATGGATACAGAATTTATCTATTTATTTATTTATGTATTTATTTATTTATTTATTTCCACTAAGGATATATAGGATATAACTGTTTGTATATTATGGCCGAATAGAGGAGTTTTCTTTAGCTGATACGGTAAATTACTTTTTTTTTTTTGGAATAATAATAATATAGCCTGGGCTAGGCACGTTCAATCCGGGGAGGATATCCTTTTATTCCCCAATTTAGGGAACTTACTTGGTAAGGTTAGACTCAAAGGAGTCGAATAGATAGTGAGGCGATTGGTTTGTGTGGCTGGGTTGATTGGGGTGAGTGTGTAACAGATTTATAACCCTTTATTTTTTTTTTTTATTTATTTATTTTTTTTTGTTTCTTCTCTCTCTCCTTTACTTTTTTTTTTTCTCTTCTCTTTTCCGTATGGACTCAAATAAAATATGCTCTTATAATGTCAGAGGTTTCAATTCAGCGGCAAAGAGAGCGCAGCTTCTGTACTCTTTCCACAGACAAAAAGTGAATGTGATTCGCTCATATACCTAAGTTACAAAAGGGATATTATAATGCATGGTATCATGACTCCTTCGCATATTCAAAATCGAGAGGAGCCTCCATAGCGATACATAAGTCATTACCACATCACGTTCTGGAAGAATGGAGAAATAGAGACGGTAGGGCAATATTTCTTAGGCTCCTAATATTTGGAAAGAAATATAGATTTATTAATGTATATTTACCTAACCAGGGACAATCTAGAGTAGGAGCACAATTGATCACAGATCTTATGGAAAAAGCGGAGGGGATCACGATAATAGGGGGAGACTTCAATTTTATTCTGGATAATGATAGGGATACTTCAGAAACATCAATAATACAGAAGGCTAAGGATAAAGCAAAATTTAGGGAAATAATGGCTAAACATCATTTGGTCGATATATGGAGGGCGCTCCATCCCTTGGAAAGGGACTATACGTTCCACTCCAAGGTTCATGGTACTTATCATAGAATTGATTTCTTTCTGATAAATCAGTTGGGAGTAACTGTGACTTCTTACTCTGAAATTGGCAGTGCTATATGGTCAGATCATGCACCAATATTTCTAGTATTAGATATTGCCAGGGAGAGGAGCTCAAGAGGTACCTGGAAATTGAATGATAACTTGCTATATGACGAGGATTGCGTTTCAGAAATAAAGAGGGCAATAATAAACTTTTCCAAAGATCATATAAACGATACCACCCACTATCGATCCAATGGGAAGCGTTGAAATGCGTAGTTCGGGGCCTATTTATAAAGCACGGGGCTAGGCTAAAAAAAGGTAAAAAGGAATAGAACGACCCACCTCCTGAAGGAGATATCAAGACTGGAAACTATGCATAAGCAAAATCCTCTTAGAGAAATATTATCAGAATTAACAGAAAAGAAAACGGAACTGCAGAACCTACTTAACGAGCAGACATTACGAATAGGGGATAAAAACCGTATGTTATTTTACCAACAGGGCAATAAACCTGGTAAATTATTGGCAAAAGCTCTACGTCAGCGAATTAACACTTCATCTATTGGTAAAATCAAGTCAGATAATGATGAGATGATATATGATCCAAAAGGTATCTTAAAAACATTCCAGACTTTTTATAATAATTTATATAATTTACCAAACCAATTAGCAAATACAGATCCGGTAAGATATCAACAAAATATACAACAATATATCAAAGATACTGCATTACCACTATTAGCAACAACAGATATAGAACAGTTAGAACAAGAATTTTCAGAGATAGAAATACAAAAAGTAATCGATTCATTAGTGATAGGGAAAAGCCCAGGCCCGGATGGTTTTTCCCCCATGGTTCTGCAAAACATTTAAAGACGTCTTAATTCCTATTATTAGGAGAACTTTTAACCCAGTATCTACTTCTCAACCGTTTGTCCCGCATAGTTTACAGGCATATATCTCACTCATACCAAAACCGGAAAAGGATCCCTCTATATGTGGTAATTATAGACCAATTTCCTTGACTAATATTGATATTAGATTGTATTCAAAGATTATCACTAACAGACTTACCCCAATAATACCAGCACACATACATTTAAACCAGGTGGGGTTTATAAAGGGGCGAGAGGCGAGGGACAATACGCTTAAAACATTGACACTGGTGGAATATGCCTGGAGACGCTCCATCCCATCCTGCCTGTTGGCAGTGGATGCCGAAAAAGCATTTGACAGGGTGGGATGGAGCTTTCTCAAGGAGACATTAAAGCAGTGGGGGATTGGTCCCCTACTGCTGGATAAAATAATGGCCCTTTATCATAATCCAATGGCTAGAATACGGGCAAGTGGGGAATTATCGGATACGGTTCATATCACCAATGGAACTCGTCAAGGATGCCCATTGTCCCCAATTTTATATATACTAATTATGGAACATCTCCTAATAGCAATTCGGAAGAATAATGATATTAAAGGCATTAAGGTTGGGGAGATAGACTATAAAATGTCAGTATATGCAGATGACTTGTTATTGTATATCACAAATCCGTTGGTAACAATACCAAATCTAATAGCAGAATTTAAAAGATTTGGAGACCTGAGTAATTTTAAGGTGAATTATAATAAATCTGAGGCTTTAAATATTTCTCTGCCTAACTCTCTGGTTGAGCTCCTAAAAAAAAACGTTTCATTTAAATGGCAGGAGGATGCAATAAGATACCTCGGAATTTTTATTCCTAGAGAGATGCATAGGATATAGGAATTTAACTATCTCCCACTAATATGTAAAATAACAAAGACACTACAGCTGTATGATAAAGGGACCTTTTCCTGGATGGGAAGGATAAATATTGTAAAAATGGATATACTGCCTAAAATTATTTATATATTCCAGACGATACCCATATATCCTTCAAGAACCGTAATCAATCAAATCCGTAAGGCTATAGGACGTTTTATTTGGGCAAAAAAGAGCGCCAGAATAAATAGGAAAACATTATATAGATTAAAAAAAGATGGCGGATTGGCTCTCCCAGACATTTCGTTGTATCTCAGATCAATATTTATAACCAGGATTGTGGATTGGTTCCATAATATGGACTGCAAACAATGGGTGAAATTGGAGGAAGAAGTCACAAACATAAAACTGAAATCATTGCCATGGATCAAGAGGGAATTTAGACCCCGGGAAGGGGATATGCCCTCCTTGGTCGTATCAACCTTGAAAGTATGGGACAATTTGATAAAAAGGGGGATAGGATCTACATTGAGAGGCCCAATGACCCCCCTCTTTAGCAACCCGGAATTCCCACTTGCATTTAAAACCAAGACCTTTCTAAAGTGGCAGAGGGATGATACGAGGATAGTGGAAATAATAGAAGAAAATAAACTCCCCCCCATTTGAGGCCCTTGATACCGAACATAGAAAGAAATGGTTTCAGTATGGGCAACTCCAGCAATATATTTCATCTCTGGTGAAGGAGTCCATATTGAATAGACCACTTTTAGGGTTAGAAAAAATATTGTTACAGAAACATAGACATACACATATTTTATCTGTTGTGTATAAATATTTATATTCAGAAAACAAGGAGGAAGGGTTACAATACATAAAAAAATGGGAGGAGGAACTAGGGAAAGCTATCCCCAGAGCTAAATGTGAAAAAGCAATTACAGTAACACATAAACTATCAATTTCTACTAGTCATCAAGAAAGAAACTATAAAATACTAGCCAGGTGGTATAAATGCCCAGTTGATATGAACAAAATAAGTTCAGATAATACAGACAGATGTTGGAGATGTGAAGGAGCAAGAGGTACAATGTCGCATATCTGGTATTTCTGTCCAGAAATTCAACCATTCTGGGAAAAGGTATTTAATGCATATAGGGCTACAACGGGGGTAAAGATACAACCAGATATATATGTGGCAATATTGTCAATGATCCCTGGATCAATAAAAAATATAAAAAAGGGAACCTTGAAGTACTATCTAACTGCGGCACGTACAGTTATAGCTAGAAAATGGAAAAATAAAAAAGCCCCCTCCATAGAAGAGTGGGAATGTGAAATGGGAGTGATGCGATCCATAGAGGAGAGGATGATATTAGAGGGAAGGTGATGATTATGTACAGGAGGTCTGTGGGAGGAGTCTAGAGCCTTGCTGCTGTAGGGAGAAGAAGAGATTGGGATATAGATAGAATATATTGTGATGAATAGATGGAAAAGGGGGGAGAATTTTTCTGAATTGGAGAGGGGTTGTTCTTTTTTTTTTTTTCTTTTTTTTTTTCGTGTGTGGCTTTTTGGTTATTTGAGTGGTGAGGTGTAAGAGGATTGGGTGAGTGTGAGTGATGGGTATGGTTGGAGGGTATTGGGATAGCAGGGTGTTATAGATCTAGGGGCTATGCTAAGATAAAGTAACAAACTATATTCAGTAATGTATGTAGATGAGGTTTGTAAAAACCATGGGGTTATATAAAATGATCTGAATATTAATTGTGAATAAGACCCTATACATCCTTTTTTTTTGTGAAGATGTATGTATGTATATATGTTTTAAAAAAAAGTTTTTGTAAAAATGTTTGATAAATAAAGATTGTAAAAAAAAAAAAAAAAAAGATGGACACCCTACCCAAATTACGGTAGTACGCTCGTTGCCGCCTTCCTTCAATTAATGTGTAAATTGTATTTCTGATACACTGTTTATTTTACCAATAGAAACATTTTCAACCCTAAAACTATACAGCAGTGCAGTTCAGGAAATAAATACAAAAAAAATAAATAAATAATGAATTTGAAGCACAAAATGTCCTCCATAAGACTCTGAAGGACCTCAAGTGCAGCAGTGAGCAGTGGTAAAGTTTATTCTACCGAGTGCTGGAACTTTACTGCCAGAGTACATTTATGGTGCCGATTCCTGTGCTAGACCAACTGGGTATGCATTTTCAAAAATAGAAGGAGGATGGTAGTGGAGGGGGCAGGGGAACAATAGGGGCTTGCAGAATAATTATCACAGGATGGGCAGACCTTTGAAATGTTCTACTGTGGTTTATCGTCGGGGACCTTTTAGAGAGCCTTTGCTCTTAATGACAGCCCCAGTTAACCTGCATGCATTATAGATACAGTATAATCTCAGCACAGGTGCAAGACAGATGCGGTTCAGATGCAGTAAAGGTTCAATATAATACAGTATAGGGTCGGTATAGGTGCAGTCTACATTTGGAACAAGTGCGGTATAGAGTACAGTACGGGTGTAGTATGGATTGACATTAAAAGTTCTCTCTAAAGCACTTAGGCTCATAGTGGCTCAATTGAAGAAAGACTAAAAACAACCAGATTGCATGAAAAATGCTAAAAAACTTTTATTAACCACTTCAGCCCCGGAAGGTTTCACCCACTTCATGACCAGGCCATTTTTTCCTGTACGGCACTGCTTTGCTTTAACTGAAAATTGGACAGTTGTGCGATGCTGTACCCAAACAAACTGTATGTCCTTTTTTTCCCACAACTAGAGATTCCTTTTGGTGGTATTTGATCACCTCTGCGGTTTTTATTTTTTGCGCGATCAACAAAAAACAAGTCGACAACTTTGAAAAAAATTTTTTTTTTTACTTTCTGCTATAAAACACATCCAATAACAAAATGTAAAAATCTAATTTCTTCATCAATTTAGGCCAATATGTATTCTGCTACATATTTTTGGTAAAAATTCCCAATAAGCGTATATTGATTGGTTTGTGCAAAAGTTATCTCGTCTACAAACTGTGGGATATTTTTATGGCATTTTTATTTTTACTAGTATTGGTGGTGATCAGCGATTTTTAGCGGGACTGCGACATTGCGGCGGACAAATTAGACACCAAGTGACACTATTTGGGGGGCCAGTTACACCAATACAGGGATCAGTGCTAAGAAAATGCACTGTCACCGTATAAATGGCACTGGCAGGGAAGGGGTTAACATCAGGGGTGATCAAAGGGTTAAGTGTGCTCCTGGGAGTGATTTCTAACTGTGTGGGGGGTTGGTTTAACTGGAGGAAGAGAGAGATCCATGATCCTGATTAGCAGAAACACAAGAACTCTCTCTTCCTCTCTGACCTTGTTTACATAGGCAGTGAAGGGAGCTCCTAAGGCGTCAGCATACCAAGACATTTTGGAGAATTTCATGCTCCCAACTTTGTGGCAATAGTTTGGCAATGGCCCCTTCCTGTTCCAACATGAATGCGCACCAGTGTACAAAGCAAGAAAGAAAGGTCCATAAAGACATGGGTGAGCGGGTTTGGGGTGGAGGAACTTGACTGGCCTGTACAAAGTCCTGACCTCAACCCGATAGAACACCTTTAGGATGAATTAGAGTGGAGATTGCCAGCCAGGCCCTTTCGTCCAACATCTCGTCCTGACCTCACAAATAAGCTTCTGGAAGAATGGTCAAACATTCACATAGATGCACTCCTAAACCTTGTGGACAGCCTTCCCAGAGGAGTTGAAGCTGTTATAGCTGCAATTGGTGGGCCAACTCAATATTGAACCCTACAGACTAATGCCCCGTACACATGGTCGGACATTGATCGGACATTCCGACAGCAAAATCCTAGGATTTTTTCCGACAGATGTTGGCTCAAACCTGTCTTGCATACACACGGTCACACAAAGTTGTCGGAAAATCCGATCATTCTGAACGCGGTGACGTAAAACACATACATCGGGACTATAAACGGGGCAGTAGCCAATAGCTTTCATCTCTTTATTTATTCTGAGCATGCGTGGCACTTTGTGCGTCGGATTTGTGTACACACGATCGGAAATTCCGACAACGGATTTTGTTGTCGTAAAATTTTATAGCCTGCTCTCAAACTTTGTGTGTCGGAAAATCCGATGGAAAATGTCCGATGGAGCCCACACACGGTCGGAATGTCCGACAACACGCTCCGATCGGACATTTTTCATCGGAAAATCCGACCGTGTGTACGGGGCATTAGACTGGGATGCCATTAAAGTTAATGTGCGTGTAAAGACAGGCGTCCCAATAATTTTGGTAATATAGTATATATTGTATAAATAGTTACATAGATAGTCAGGTTGAAAAAAGACACAAGTCTATTTAGTTCAACCTATAAAAGGGAAAGAGAAAGAAATATCATACAATCCCATATACACTAATCCCTAATCCTATACCCAGAGTTGATCCAGAGGAAGGCAAAAAACCCCAGCAAAGCATGATCCAATTTGCTCCAGCAGGGAAAAAAATTCCTTCCTGCTCCCCCGAGAGGCAATCGGATATTCCCTGGATCAACTTTACCTATAAATATTAGTATTAAGTTATATTATGTACATTTAGGAAGGAATCCAGTCCTTTCTTAAAGCAATCTACTGAGCTGGCCAGAACCAGCTCTTGAGGGAGTCTATTCCACGTTTTCACAACTCTTGCTGTGAAGAAATGTTTCCGTATTTGGAGAGAAAATCTCTTTTCCTAAAGACATAAAGAGTGCCCCCTTGTCCTGTACCACATGCATAGGTAAGCTTAGTTAAAATAATTAGAGAATGTTACATATCAAACAGAAAAATATGTTGAGCCCCAAAACTTTCGATTTTCTGCTGGACATGTCATTTTGTTTAACCACATGACCTCTGGAAGATTTACCCCTCTTCATGACCAGGCCACTTTTTTGCAGTACCGCACTGCGTTATTTTAACTGATACTTGCACGGTCATGCAACGCTGTAACCAAATAAAATGTATGTCATTTTTTTCCCACAAGAGCTTTCTTTTGGTGGTATTTGATCACCACTGTTTTTTTTTATTTTGTGCTATATATCCAATAAAAAAAAAAAAAAAAGAAAAAAAGAATTTCTTCATTTCAATTTAGGCCAATATGTATTCTGCTACATATTTTTAGTAAAAAAAATCCCAATAAGTGTATATTGATTTGTTTGTACAAAAGTTATCTACAAACTATGGGTTATATACTGGAATATTGCGGAGGACATTCTGTTACTAACTGACACTTTTGACACTTTGTGGGAACTAGTGACACTAATACAGTGATCAGTGCTAAAAATATGCACTGTCACTGTACTAATGATATGTATAGCAGAATATCTACGCTAAACCCATGAAAAAATTAATAAAAAATGGTGCTGCAACTAAAAAAGCCTGAATATTCAGCTAGTAAATACGTGTAATAAAGTGCGCAACCCAAAAAAAATGATAAAACTCTGCGTATATAAAAATGCAATCATCTGCTATAATCATGCAAGTGCAATATTATATATTATAGTCCATAAAGTGCTTCAATTGGTACAAATGACAATAACGCACTATATATTATAGTCCATAAAGTGCTTCAATCGGTGCAAATGACAATAACACACTTTTCAGGAGAACAATCAATTGTTCTGTTCATCAAACAACAAAGCAATCAGCGCCCCTTACCACATTTGATGGATCTCAAATTATAGAGATCAAACGGGCACACACAGGAGGGATCACACAGCCGAAGAAAGCATGTCCACAGACTCATCCGATAGCGGGATCTTTCCTCCTATAGTGGACTCTCCACTGATATAATATTCCTCACTGATAAGGCAGAAAACCAGGTAGACTCCAAACATGGGTTATTTTATAAAATGAAAAGAAGAGGCTTCATGGTGCAGTACTGCACTTAAAAGGTTTAAGGTTTAAATAGGTACTGGCATTCAGTATATTCAAAACAGCCGTGGCTCAAGCCAGCCAGCTGATGCGTGGTGAGGTCAAGACCTATAGCTCCACCCGATGCGTTTCCCCATACAAGGCATCGACTGGGAACGGAGGATATATATATATATATATTGTACAGTACGCCGTGGCTGGGTCCTGGAAGGACGCTATGTTTCCCCTCTATTTGGACTGTGGTCCCTTTAAGGGAACAAAAAAGGGTTAACTCACCTGTAAGAGGAAGTGGGTTTAAAAACAAGACAGGAAGTTAAAGAGGGTGTGGAGGAGTGTAGAGGAGAATGTGGATGGTGGATGGTGTGTTGGTGTGCAGCAACAGTGAATAGCAGTGTCCTGCCCGGAAGCCTCCTGCTAGACTACTTTGTTTCAGCTCAGCATGTGGCAACGCAAACCACCACAACGTCACTGGTGAATGGAACTATATTAAACTGTATTTAAATGTTGTGGCATTTCAATAAAGTTCTGGAGAGAAAAAGTAAGACTGGGATTATTACACCAGCACTGTTCCCCCAAATGCACACCAGTGGCTATGAGATCAGAGCCACACCCTGGTGAGAATGAACTCTTAAAAAAGGCAATATTGTTTTCATAATCATTTTCGGGGGGGCTGGGAAGAAAGTATAGGATGCTGGGATGGGATGGCATCAATAAACATATTTCATTATTAAGTGTTCTTGCATAGCAAGACCACTTACTGTTATCTCACATATATATTATTATTATTATTATAGCCAAATTTACCACCCTAACTCCTCCCACAGTTTTTACACTACATAGACAAGTAATATACCAAAACGTGCGGATTGTTCCCGAATGGTGTGCTATTATTTTGTGGAACGTTTCGCCAAACGGTTCACAAAATATCGTTGTTTTTGCGGCAAAATTGGTCCCATAGGAATGAATGGGGAAACTAGAGTGGGAAGTGACAAAAGCTGAAAAATCAGACTATGATTTCTAAACTGCCGCCACTCCCTCATTTTCAACCCCACCTACACAAATCTTATATCAAAACGTTCAGCTATCCCTGCTGCCACTAAACATGTCCACGGCTAAGCCATAGTCCTGATAGTTTTCACAATATGACCATTTGTTTGCAACTCACACCGTCCATTGACATTCATTGAAACTACACTCTAGCCCCTTCAAATTTGAAGCGCAATTTCTAAACTGCGACCGTGACTTCAATTTTAATATTTCAGAGACATACTATGTATCAAAATCTAGGTCTGGGTCTTGTGATTCTCACAATATAAAGATCTTCACTGTAGGATTTATAGTTTTTAAAATATGGCCATTTAAATGACTGCACAGTTTTTATATCTATCATTCTCCTGTGTATTGAGCAGTATTTGTGAGGCATAAACAGGACATGAGCGTTGCTAGGAAACAGTGGTTGTAAACACAAGATGCTGAGATCCCCCAACTGCATGTAGTCATACCTTCCTCTGCTAGACTTGATAATGCTTGTAGACTCCTCCCACAGTTTTTACACTACATAGAAAAGTAATATACCGAAACGTGCGGATTGTTCCCGATTGGTGTGCTATTACTTTAAAATTGAAAATTATGTGTCTGCGCTAGAAAAAAATCACTACACTCAAAGTGTAGTATTAATAAACATAAGCAACCTGAGTGTTGAAATAAAATATAAAGTGCACAATACTATATAAACAGAGAATGTGAATGATCAAACAAAGTGACATATCATTTGAAATAACAAATAAATACTGGAGGGTATAGCAAATGGTGAATAAATAAAGTCCAAAAAGCGTGAATATCCAATAATATCCAAAAGCGTGAATATCCAATAATACAAAAGTGCCCGAATAAATTAGTCCCAAAACTGAGTGATTTTCACATATTCTATCTTCCAAAATGTGCCACCAAGAAACATGCTGTAGTGTCTTCCAGCCGCCCCCACAGGTGTATATGCTCACCTTTCTGTGTGTGACACAGCGATTAAACTATGCCAAACAAAGCCTTGGAGCCACTCCTGTGCTCATTAGGAACCAGCTGTACAAACTTCCAATGTTCTCAAATGGAGATGGTTTATGCAAGAGAAAAAAACTCCATAGCGCAATATGTAGGTATAAAGCATTTAATAAAATAATTAGCTCCCCTGTCTGGGGTACTCACATATTGTGGGTGCGTGAGTGCACCAACCATAACAAGCATAAACGAATGATCTCCCGGTGTGGCGTGTGGTGTAGCGTGTGTAACGAAAAGACTCCTTCTCTCTCTCTGCTGACAGCTCCGTCCAGGCCCCTCCCCTACGCGTGTTCGGCACCGGGACCACGTGCCTTCTTCAGGGGGATCCCTGGTGTGCTATTACTTTGTGGAACTTTTTTCGCCGAATGGTTCACGAAATATCGTCGTTTTTGCGGCGAAATTGGTCCCATAGGAATGAATGGCGAAATGTTCAAAATTAGAGTGGGAGGTGACAAAAGCTGACAACCCCATGATCATACCACCCTAACTCCTCCCACAGCTTTTGAACTACATAGACAGTAATATACCGAAACGTGCGGATTGTTCCCGATTGGTGTGCTATTACTATACTACTACTATATTTTTTGAAAAAAAAAATAATCAAAAAAAAAATGTAAAAAAAAAATCATTTTTGAAAAAAAAAATTTAAAAAAAAAATCAATTTTGAAAAAAAAAATCATTTTTGAAAAAAAAAATCATTTTTGAAAAAGAAATAAATCATTTTTGAAATTTTTTTTTTTTTGAAAAAAAACATAATTTTTGAAAAAAAATCATTAAAAAAAATAATTTTTGAAAAAATAAAATCATAAAAAAAAATCATTAAAAAAAACAAAAAAAACAAAACAAAATCATTTTTGGAAAAAAATAAAACATTTTTGAAAAAATAAAACATTTTTGAAAAAAAAAAAAATCACAAAGCTCTGAGGGGAATTATAGCTCCTCTCACACAACTCAGGGGGATTATAGTTTCTCCCACACAGCTCTGAGGGGAATTATAGCTTCTCCCACACAACTCTCATGGGAAATGTAGCTCCTCCCACACAAGACTGAGGGGAATTGTATCTCCTCCCACACAGCTCTGAGGGGAATTGTAGCTCCTCCCACAAAGCTCTAAGGGAAATTATAGCATTATTGCTCCTCCCACACAGCTCTGAGGTAAATTATAGCTCCTCCCACACAACTCTGAGGGGAATTATAGCACTTCAAACAAAGCTCTGAGGGGAATTATAGCTCCTTCCACAAATATCATCATGCCATCTAAAGGAAAGAGATCTAAAGCTGCAAAGATACGCTGGACTACACTGGATCCGGAGCCCCACAGCAGCATAGTGGATATGGAGGTTTGTGACAGTGAATGTGCCCAGGAGGTACATAGTGAACCTGTGGTGTCATTTTCATGTTCAACTCAGTGTCAAGTTCAAGAGCACAGTGACAGTGTGATGGGCACTTCTGAAAACCATGGCATGCAAGAACCATGTGTACCAAGTGAGATTTCTGTGCAGGCATCATTTCATCAGGGTCATCATGGCTATGGAAGGTTAAGGAACAAACAGTGTACATGCATGGCTCTGACATTTTTGGCATACCACAGTGAGCTTGATGATGTGAGAAAGGGTGATCTTGATCAAATACTGAAGAAGGGCAACAGCTTGTATGGCTCAACAATAAAACAGCTAAAACAAAGAAATGTCTATCAGCATCAGCACTTGACAATGGAAGAATTGCCCCTCAGACTCAACACTGACAAATATGAGTATAACGTTGTTAAATCTCCAGTGTTATCGGGATGTATGAGAGCCACGGTAGACGGTGACAACCAAGGTTGGTTTGTTGACCTCTCCACAAGACTTCAGTGCCTCAATGCAGATGTTACACATGCACTTTTTATAGTAGTGCCATATTGCATTGCATTGTTCAGAGACAAGTCTGGGAGATATGGACTGTTTGATTCTCATAGTCGAAATAAGGATGGACTTCCTGCCACTGGAAAAGGAAAAGCTGTTATGATCACTTTTACACATTTGAGTGATATGGGGGCAAGGATTTATAAGTTGTATGAATTGCTCCTTACAGACACCAGAGGCCCTATTGATGGACTGCAGTATGACTTCATGCCAGTCTCATTTCATCATGCAAGACGTCTGTCAGATGGTTTGCTGTCCCCACCGGTGCAATCTGACAAACCACATAATGCAAAGCATGTTGAGAACAAAGTGACACAGATGACCAAAGATGCAACACACACTGGATTCCCAGCCAGCAAACATTCTCCACGGTCACTTGATGCAAAATCCTCACAGGGCATATGGAAGGACAGTAAGGCATTTTCCAAATTAAATGCACAGAGAAGACAAAAACTGAAGACAAGGCACAGAAATGAAAGAAGGCGTGATTTCAAGGCTACAAAGATGTCTGTCACCAATAAGAAAAGGACATACATCACCAGCCGATACAGAGCAGATGCTGATTTTAAGTTGAAGCAGAAGCAATATATCATTCGCAAATATGCAACAGATGCCAATTTCAACTTGAAGCAGAAGCAATACATCACCAGAAAATATGCGACAAATGCTGAATTCAACTTGAAGCAGAAGCAGTACATCACCAGAAAATATGCGACAAATGCAGATTTCAACTTGAAGCAGAAGCAGTACATCACCAGAAAATATGCGACAAATGCAGATTTCAACTTGAAGCAGAAGCAATACATCACCAGAAAATATCATAATGATCCTGCTTTCAGAAAACGTCATTTGCAACATTGCATGAGTTACATGAAAATGAAGCGTCACACTCAAGCCGATTTTCGCATAACCCATAAGATGCAATGTGCCTTCAAAATAAGAATGAAATACAGACGATGGACTCGTGTCATGCAGGAATGCAGTCAACCAGTGGACAACAGCCTAATGCAGACAGCTATATCCACTTTCCATGAATGCATTAAAGCTGGGCCAACATTTGTGTGCACGATGTGTCATCGCACCCTTTTCCCTAACCAAGTGAAACATTGCATTCACAGCAATTACAAGAAGAATCTACACATTGTTGCTGCCTGTTTGACAGGGAAATATGTCCATGTGTGCAACAATCACTGTCAAGGACCTGAACAATGCACCGTACCAGATGAAAGGACCAAAGAATGGATTTGTCACAACTGTGACTCACATTTAAAAGCAGGACACAAATCTTCCATCGCTGTGGCTAACAACATGGAGCTGGCGCCCATTCCCCCAGAGCTCTGCGATTTGAATGTGCTGGAAAGACAACTTTTGGCCAAAATACTGCCATTTGCCAAGATCATTACACTTCCCAAAGGTCGACAGGCAGCTATACATGGCGCTGTAGTGTGTGTGCCATCCGAGGTGGAAACCACGGTCAATACTCTACCAAGATCGCACAGCACATCCCAGTTACACAGAGTGAAGCTGAAAAGACGTCTGACTTACAAAGGCCACCAGCTGTTTCATAATGTCAACATGGGAAATGTAGTAGCAGGTCTGTCAAAACTCATTGACACACACCCCGACTACAGTGACATTTCAATTAGAGTGGATGAGACAATCGCTGATGATAATGATGATGATGATGATGATGATGATGGTGGGATGGAACTCGACAGTTGTGACGAAACTGAAATGATGGAGATACTTGAACGCATTGAAAATTGTGATCCATCAGAGGTACAGTCTGCATGTTTACCGGCTGCTTCTGAGCAACAGGAAGGCCATGACCAACAACCTCCCAATGCAGAGGATGAGAAGGATACACTAAGACCTGGAATTGGCCTAGACAGTTGTTTGCAGCCATCTGACCTTGGAGAGGAAGCACTGACACACGGTGATGGAATATTCAGCATTGCACCTGCACAAGGAAACACACCTGTCAGCTTCTTTAAAGTTCCTAGGCTTGAGGCAATGGCTTTCCCTGTTCAGTTCCCTACTGGACAGAATACATTGGACCAGGCAAGACAAGTCAAACTGTCCCCGAGCATGTATTTCAATGCAAGGCTTTTTTGTGTTGATACTCGTTTTGCAAGAGACACAAGCTACCTCTTCTTTGCGCAGTTTGTCACAGAAACACACATGGCCAAAAGCAGCATGTCCATCCAGTTAAGGAAAGGAAAACCCAATACCAGGGATGGACGGAAAATATCCAACAAGCTGCTACAGGACAAGTGTGAAGTTGAGAGGTTGGTGCGAAACCGAGATGCCACAAGGTTCATGCAACCACTGAGAGGGAGTCCAGCTTACTGGGATAAAAATCTGAAGAATTTGCTAGCCATGGTCAGACAATTGGGTAAGCCAACATTTTTTCTTACCTTCTCTGCTGCAGAATTCAGATGGCCAGAGGTAATAACGGCAATAAAGGCACAACAAGGTCAAAAGGTGGATTTTGTGGGGCTAGACTGGGCTGAAAAGTGTGACATTCTTCGAGGCAACCCAGTGACAACCAGGCGCATGTTTGACAAACGAGTTGATGCCCTGATGCGAGAGCTGCTGTTGGGTCCTGCACAGCCAATTGGTGAAGTTATCGATTACTTTTACCGGGTTGAATTTCAGGCGAGAGGGAGCCCTCATATACATTGTCTCTGTTGGGTAGCAGGAGCTCCTATATTTGGACAAGACAGTGATGACAAGGTGTGTGCCTTTATAGATCATAACATCTCATGCCAGCTGCCTGATGAAGCCAAACAGGCCTTACTTCACAGATTTGTAACAGAACTTCAAATGCACAGCAGATCTCATTCAAAATCATGCAAGAAAGGTAACAGAGTATGCAGATTTGGATTTCCAAAGCCACCTATTAGAAAAACGAGGATAACTTACCCGATGCCAGAAGAACAAGGAGATTGTGCAATGAAACCACAAGCAGCCAAAAACAAACTAAAACCAGTCTGGGATTTGCTTAATAACCCAAAAGTGCAGCTTGAAGACATGTCACAGCTACTGGCACAGTGTGATATGACTTTGAATCAGTACAACTCGTACATTCAGGCATTGACCTCCTCAAGCGTGATTCTAATGAAGCGTGATGTCAAGGACTGCTGGGTGAACAACTACAATCCACATTTGCTGACGGCCTGGAACGCCAACATGGACATCCAGTACATTCTTGATGAGTATGGTTGCATCATGTACATGTTGTCCTACATATCCAAGCCAGAACGGGAGCTGAGTGACTATCTCAAAACAATAGTCAAAGAAATGAGCCCAGAAACAGCGACAGAACGAGAAGAAATGAAAGAGGTTCTTCAGGCTTATTCAAAACACAGAGAGGCAGGGCCGATCCTAGGGTCACCGGCGCCTGGGTGCAGAAATATTTCTGGCGCCCCCACATGGGCGTGGTCATCTTACTAACTCCTCCCCTTTACAAATGTTTCTATGGCTACGACTGAAACACAGAGATGCTCCCCTAAGAAGTCTTCATTACCCTGGGATCCTCACATGAACTTTTAACAATAAAGAAAATGAGTACACTAATGGGACCTGGAGGGGTGTCTCTCTAATACAGACAGAGAGGGCTTCTGTTAGAGAATCTGTTAGAAACAGCCCCCAGACATAGTACAGGAGATGGTCAGAGACTGCAGACATACTACAAGAGATGGTCAGAGACTGCAGACATAATACAGGAGATGATCAGAGACTGCAGACATACTACAAGAGATGGTCAGAGACTGCAGACATAGTACAGGAGATGATCAGAGACTGCAGACATAGTACAGGAGATGATCAGAGACTGCAGACATAGTACAGGAGATGATCAGAGACTGCAGACATAATACAGGAGATGATCAGAGACTGCAGACATAGTACAGGAGATGATCAGAGACTGCAGACATAGTACAAGAGATGGTCAGAGACTGCAGACATACTACAAGAGATGGTCAGAGACTGCAGACATACTACAAGAGATGGTCAGAGACTGCAGACATACTACAGGAGATGGTCAGAGACTGCAGACAAACTACAAGAGATGGACAGAGACTGCAGACATAATACAGGAGATGATCAGAGACTGCAGACATAGTACAGGAGATGGTCAGAGACTGCAGACATACTACAGGAGATGGTCAGAGACTGCAGACATACTACAGGAGATGGTCAGAGACTGCAGACATAGTACAGGAGAGGGTTAGAGACTGCAGACATGGTACAGGAGATGATCAGAGACTGCAGACATAGTACAGGAGATGATCAGAGACTGCAGACATAGTACAGGAGATGGTCAGAGACTGCAGACATAGTACAGGAGATGGTCAGAGACTGCAGACATACTACAGGAGATGGTCAGAGACTGCAGACATACTACAGGAGATGGTCAGAGACTGCAGACATACTACAGGAGATGGTCAGAGACTGCAGACATACCACAGGAGATGGTCAGAGACTGGAGACATAGTACAGGAGAGGGTTAAAGACTGGAGACATAGTACAGGAGAGGGTTAAAGACTGAAGACATGGTACAGGAGATGATCAGAAACTGCAGACATGGTACAGGAGAGGGTCAGGGACTGCAGACATGGTAGAGGAGAGGGTCAGGGACTGCAGACATGGTATAGGAGAGGGTCAGAGACTGCAGACATACTACAGTAGAGGGTCAGAGACTACAGACATAGTACAGGAGAGGACATAGTATAGGAGATGGTAAGAGACTGCAGTTCCTAAGGATGGCAGTAGCTAATGGCCTACCAGCCGTATCACCAGACCTGGCGACAAAGCAACATCAGTTCCTCTGATCAGGAGTCAGCTCACTCTGGGTTGCCCGTGGCGATTCTGCTGGGTAGTGCTCAGATCTGTATTCTGGCAATGACTCCATTCCTTTCTTCACCAGGGATGGCGCCAGGCTGTGAGGCTTTCCATCTGGGGGCTCAGGGCAGTGGGGTTCTCTCTCTGATGGCATCCCCTCAGCACTGTCCTCTCCCTGGAGTCCTGGGTAAACTTCCCTGAAAGCTTTTCCTAGGCTCCTGGAGCTCTCTCTCTCCCCCCCTCTCTTATTCAGCTGAGCATGCTGTGTGGGTTGCAGTTTCCGGGCCACAATGGGGCCGCCAGTCCTCAGGACTACATGTCCCACAATCCTCTTCTCTGCTCCCTTTTTAATGTATTTCTTCCCTGGCCAATATGAAGGAGGGAGAAGAAACAAAGCTGGCAGCTGACCTGGCAAGCCCCGCTCACTAGTACAGCAGTGCGAGGAGGAGAGGGAGGGGGGTTCCAAGAGCCCGCGGCTGCTCTCTCTCCACTCAGACACGGGCGCTCCAATCTCCGGCTGCTTCGCTCTCCTCCTCTGACAGGTAGAGGGGAGGGGTGGGCAGTAAACGCAGAGAGCCCTCTTCCCGTTGATAACAGGGACGGAAGTGGCACAGTCTCTCCTCCCCTGATCCGCTCCTGCATACCTCCTAACATTTAAAGTTGAGAATGAAGGACATTCTGGGGAGAGAGTTACCTGCGGCACCCACAGCTTTATATCAAAGTCCCCATCAGAGTCCCTCCTTACATCAGGGTTCCCATCAGAGCCCCCCACAGCAGGTGTCCCCCTCAACCCCCACACAGCAGGTGTCCCCCCATCAGAGTCCTCCCACAGCAGGTGTCCCCCATCAGAGCCCCCCCACAGCAGGTCTCCCCCCACAGCAGCTGTCCCCATCAGAGTCCCCCTACAGCAGCTGTCCCCCATCAGAGCCCCCCACAGCAGCTGTCCCCCATCAGAGTCCCCCATAAGCAGCTGTCCCCCATCAGAGCCCCCCATAAGCAGCTGTCCCCCATCAGAGCCCCCCATAAGCAGCTGTGCCCCATCAGAGCACCCCATAAGCAGATGTGCCCCATCAGCGCCCCCCACAGCAGCTGTCCCCATCAGAGCCTCCCCACAGCAGCTGTCCCCCATCAGAGCCCCCCCACAGCAGCTGTCCCCCATCAGAGCCCCCCACAGCAGCTGTCCCCCATCAGAGCCCCCCACAGCAGCTGTCCCCCATCAGAGCCTCCCCACAGCAGCTGTCCCCCATCAGAGCCTCCCCACAGCAGCTGTCCCCCATCAGAGCCCCCCACAGCAGCTGTCCCCCATCAGAGTCCCCCCACAGCAGCTGTCCCCCATCAGAGTCCCCCCACAGCAGCTGTCCCCATCAGAGTCCCCCCACAGCAGCTGTCCCCCATCAGAGTCCCCCACAGCAGCTGTCCCCCATCAGAGCCCCCCACAGCAGCTGTCCCCTATCAGAGTCCCCCCACAGCAGCTGTCCCCCATCAGAGTCCCCCCACAGCAGGTGTCCCCCACAGCAGCTGTCCCCCATCAGAGCCTCCCCACAGCAGCTGTCCCCCATCAGAGCCCCCCACAGCAGCTGTCCCCCATCAGAGTCCCCCCACAGCAGCTGTCCCCCATCAGAGTCCCCCCACAGCAGCTGTCCCCATCAGAGTCCCCCCACAGCAGCTGTCCCCCATCAGAGTCCCCCCACAGCAGCTGTCCCCCATCAGAGCCCCCCACAGCAGCTGTCCCCCATCAGAGTCCCCCCACAGCAGCTGTCCCCATCAAAGTCCCCCCACAGCAGCTGTCCCCCATCAGAGTCCCCCCACAGCAGCTGTCCCCATCAGAGCCCCCCACAGCAGCTGTCCCCCATCAGAGTCCCCCCACAGCAGCTGTCCCCCATCAGAGTCCCCCCACAGCAGCTGTCCCCCATCAGAGTCCCCCCACAGCAGCTGTCCCCCATCAGAGTCCCCCCACAGCAGGTGTCCCCCACAGCAGCTGTCCCCCATCAGAGCCTCCCCACAGCAGCTGTCCCCCATCAGAGCCCCCCACAGCAGCTGTCCCCCATCAGAGTCCCCCTACAGCAGCTGTCCCCCATCAGAGTCCCCCCACAGCAGCTGTCCCCATCAGAGTCCCCCCACAGCAGCTGTCCCCCATCAGAGTCCCCCCACAGCAGCTGTCCCCCATCAGAGTCCCCCCACAGCAGCTGTCCCCCACAGCAGCTGTCCCCCATCAGAGCCTCCCCACAGCAGCTGTCCCCCATCAGAGCCCCCCACAGCAGCTGTCCCCCATCAGAGTCCCCCACAGCAGCTGTCCCCCATCAGAGCCCCCCACAGCAGTTGTCCCCCATCAGAGTCCCCCCACAGCAGCTGTCCCCCATCAGAGCCCCCCCACAGCAGGTGTCCCCCACAGCAGCTGTCCCCCATCAGAGCCCCCCACAGCAGCTGTCCCCCATCAGATCCCCCCACAGCAGCTGTCCCCCATCAGAGCCCACCACAGCAGCTGTCCCCCATCAGAGCCCCCCACAGAATCTGTCCCCCATCAGAGCCCCCCACAGAAGCTGTCCCCCATCAGAGCCCCCCACAGAAGCTGTCCCCCATCAGAGCCCCCCACAGAATCTGTCCCCCATCAGAGCCCCCCACAGAAGCTGTCCCCCATCAGAGCCCCCCACAGAAGCTGTCCCCCATCAGAGCCCCCCACAGAATCTGTCCCCCATCAGAGCCCCCACAGAAGCTGTCCCTCATCAGAGCCCCCCACAGAAGCTGTCCCCCATCAGAGCCCCCCACAGAATCTGTCCCCCATCAGAGCCCCCCACAGACTCTGTCCCCCATCAGAGCCCCCCACAGAAGCTGTCCCCCATCAGAGCCCCCCACAGAAGCTGTCCCCCATCAGAGCCCCCACAGCAGCTGTCCCCTGGCCCCATCAGAGGAGCCCCCGCCCCCACAGCAGGTGCACCTATAGATCTGTACCTGTCCAATAGATGATCCATCATCCCTGTAGCTCGGGCGCGCTGGGAGCAGATGCACGTTGCAGGAGGCGGGACATACGTGGCATCTTTGGTTACTAGGAGGGGGGCACTCGGAGAGCATTTCTGGGCGTGCACTGGGTGATTGGCAGCAGCTCCGGCCAACCCAGAAGCCGCTCATCACACCGCCTATGGGAAAAGTACACACGCAGAGGGGGCGGGGCAGACATGAGACTACTCTGCCTCCACGCGCACCAAGACAGAAAGATTAGTGGAGTCTAGTACTGGAACATGTTCCGGTACTAGGCTCCGCTGCGGTACCCAGGCAGCACGGATTGCGGGGACAGCGGGAGCGGTATGCGCTCTTCTCAGGTCCCGGCGGAGAGAGAAAGCGGGACGGGGAACTGCGCTCCGCCTAAATGGACACAGACGAGGGGGAGGGAGGGGCGCACTCTGGAGCTTCGGCGCCCCCACCTCTGCGGCGCCCGGGTGCGGAGCACCCCGCGCACCCGCCTAGGACCGGCCCTGCAGAGAGGTCAGCGCCCAGGAGTCTGTGGCCCGTACGTGCAGCCTGAAAATGAAGTCTTGCTCACGTGAGGTTGTTTTTCTGCCAACTGGTGACATCGCACTGAAAATGAGTCTCCCGCTCAGTGCATTGCAGAACAAACCAGCCGATTCTCTTAATGTGTGGATGACGAGTTTTGTCGACAAATACAGAGCCAGACCCGAAACACCAGAGTTTGAGTCCATGTGTCTGGCAGACTTTGCATCCCATTACAGGGTTGTCTATGGCAAGCAGAAGGAAGATGGCAAGCAAAAGGAAGACAGCAAGCGTGTCAGCCTATTGAATGAAATGGGAATGATTCAAAAACGCACGAGAGGGAAGCCTGCAATCATCAGGTACGCACGCTTCTCAGAGAAGAAGGACCCTGAGAACTACTACGGCAGACTGCTTAAACTCTACCTCCCCCACCGTTCAGAGTCATCACTGAAAACTGTAAGGTTCCCAACACACCAGGATTTTTACAAAGGCGCCTGTGTGAGCTTACCAGGAGAAGAAGCAATCCGAGCAGTGTCTGCAATTGTTACCAGCAACCAAAAGAAGTTCGAACAACACAACAAAATTGTGGAACAAGTCTTGGATGACTTTGTAAAAAACGGCCCTGTTGAAGATGCTTGGAACACCTTTGCCCCAGAAGCTGAGTTGGATAGGTTGGAATGTATAGAGCAACGCAAAGAAGGGGAGCCACTTCATGAGAATGAACAAGATGATGTTCCGGAGTATACACGTCACAAACAAACAGGTGGAATTGCGCTTACTGTGAAGGCCCCACAAATGTGCCCTGATTTCCTTCGGAAAATGTACAGAAACCTTAACCGGACACAAGCTCAGACATTCTACTCAGTTTGTGACTGGTGCACTAACCGTGTGCGTGGCCTAAATCCTGACCCATTCTATTACTTTGTCACTGGTGGTGCAGGGACAGGCAAATCACACCTGATAAAGTGCATCTATGCTGAGGCGACAAAGATACTCTGTAAACTTACCAGACTACGTGAGGAAGCAGACATATCCATGCCCAGCGTTTTACTAACTGCATTTACAGGAACAGCAGCTTTCAACATTTCAGGCAACACTTTGCATTCTCTGCTGAAGTTGCCAAGAAGCTTGAAGCCACCCTACCAAGGACTTGGAAATCTAATAGATGAAGTGAGGGCACAGCTGTCAAATGCGGAGATCATTGTTATTGACGAGGTGTCAATGATTTCAAAGCCCCTGTTTGCCTACATCAACTGGAGATCACAGCAAATCAAAGGCAGTAAGAAACCTTTTGGTGGTATGTCAGTACTAGCAGTAGGAGACTTTTACCAGGTCCCCCCGCTGGGAAAAAGTAAGCCACTCTGCGTGTTTGAGGAAAATACCAATGACGTCTGGAAAGACAACTTTCAGATGATCACGCTGACAGAGATCATGCGACAGAAGGATGACATTTCATTTGCTGAGCTTTTGAATAGAATCAGAGTCAAGCAGAAGACTGGCACCTTAAGCAATGATGACAAAGCTCTGCTTGCTCAGGCTTTTACAGATCCCACCCACTGCCCTAATGACGTGCTACACATATTTGCCACCAACAAAGAGGTTCACAAACATAATGCTGCAACTGTGTCTGTTCTCCATTCAAACGTCACCAACATAGATGCCGACGATTACAGAAAAGACCCTAAGACAGGAGTGATGCTGAGGCAACACCAACCTTTCAAAGGACACAAAGACAATCTGATTGACACACTGCAAGCAGCTGAAGGTGCCCGTATCATGATCACAAGAAACATTGATGTAGAAGACGGGCTTGTTAATGGGACATTTGGCAAGATTGCAAGAATAATCATCCAGACTGAGAATGGTGCTACTACGGTAAACAAGCTTGGGCTTGTGCTGGACAATCCAAATGCAGGACAGAGATACCGTAACAAGTCGTCTTGTGATGCTGACAACTTGGTGTACATAGAAAGGGTAGAGGAAAACCTGAGACAGAAAGGAGTTGTTCGCAGGCAGTTCCCCCTGAAGTTGGCTTTTGGATGTACGATTCATAAGTGTCAGGGGATGTCGATACAGTCGGCAGTGGTCTCATTGAAACGGGTCTTCCAACCGGGAATGGCCTATGTTGCTCTGAGTAGAACGACTACACTACAAGGACTGTACATAACCGACTTTGATGAGAAGAAGATCTTTGCTGATCCTGAAATCACAGCTTCCCTGGATTCAATGAAGAAAGCATCACTGGAAAGTGTTATGCCCCTCTTAAAGTTTCTACAGACAACAGACAAACAGCAAACATTAACAATTATCCATCACAACACGGAAGGATTACCAGCTCACATTGAAGATATCAAATCTCACCATGAGTTGACACTTGGAGATGTTTTATGTTTCACTGAAACTCATCTCTCAGGCTCTTCTGTTGCTGAAAGTCTCCAGCTGGAGGGCTACAACCTGTTCAAACGCAACAGACACCTCTCGTACACAAACCTTCCTGACATTGCAAGTAAAAGTGGTGGAGGTGTCGCCTTGTATGTCAGAAACCATTTCAAGGCCTATGAAAAGCAGTATCATCACAATGTGACTGACTTGGAGTTCTTGGTTGTCAAACTGGAGTCCCCTGTACAAGCTTTGATCGCTGTCGTTTACAGGCCACCGGATTACAGTATTGGCCAATTCCTTACTAACCTGCTGGGCCTCTTGGAATCTTTGGAAATAATGGATTGCCAACCTATAATACTCTGTGGAGATTTCAATGAAGATTTTCTGTGCAGAGAAAAGAAGCCAATATCTGACCTTCTTCACTCAAGAGGATATACTCAACTGGTCTGGGCAGCCACCACAGAAAAAAACACACTGTTGGATCACATTTACATCTCCAGGGTGCAGCAGTGTCTCCAGTCAGGAGTACTGCACAGTTATTACAGCTATCATGATCCTGTGTATTGTGTTTTGAGCAGTGGTTGTGAACACGCTTAGAGCCTGCATAAACAGGGCATGAGTGTTGCCAGGAAACAGTGGTTGTGAGACAGTGGTCATCAAATAGATAATAAAGTGGCAATGAGGGTCAGTTTACATGGCCATAGTTATGTGGGACCATTTACAATTAGCTAAACATCATTCTCTATATTTCATGTTCGGTGTACTTGTTAGACACTGAACTCACTTACTCCCCCCCATCCATCACAGACATCTGTCCTCATCATATAGTAAGAGGAATACCGCGCTGTAGTGCACCCAAAAAGGGTCCCTGTTCGTGAAATATTGTGAATGACCAAATAGGGGATAACCAAAATAGTGATAAAAATAACTTAGTGAAAAAAAAACAAAAAAACTACATAGTAACAAAAACAGCCACTCTATGTGAGATACACACACTAATACAACAATATAACAAATATAGCAGCGCTGTAAATAGGAGTAAATACTAGTAGCAGTGTTGAATGGGACTAATTGGTTAGAACCCAAAATAAATAACTAACACAGTTCTTGAAACCTAAATCAATAAGTGTTCACTGGACAGTCCTAACACAGTGAATAAAGTCCAAATAAATGTTGTGAAAATACATAGGCTCAGACCCCATTTTTTTAAAGCAGGAAATATAAAATAGAAAAAATTCCTCCACCGCACCACGGTGGTAGCTGAAAATAAAATGCGCGCTTACCAAACGGCAAGCACAAGGGGGCTTGCGACCTTAACCCGGTCAGGGCCTTTCATTGGATGGGCTTGTAGGAAACGACATGCCACTTCATACAGCCAAAGGGTGATGATACCACTAGTCCACCAAGTCACAGGAAATCACTCTTATCATGGAGATTAATAAAAGACTCCTAGCTGGGGGGTTGTTCTCATTTAGGGGTACCCCGGGAAAAGAGAGGGAAACAACATAGCGTAATCCTGGTTTTGAGGTTTATTAAAAGAATTAAAATAACACTTACAGTGTAGCATAAGAAGCCGGCTGGCTAAAACGGTCACCCGTCCTGCAGACGGTAGATGCAGCACGTCAGCTCGCCCTATCACACTGTCCTCATCACACTCACCCTCTCCTTCCTGAGCTATAGCCTGCTTGCTGATTAGTAAGACAAAGAAACAGCAAGGAGCAAAACTGCATAGAAACTGAAAATTTGTAAGGGTTTAAAGTATATGCTTTAATGAATTGCCTTGTATCCAAAAAGTTCAAAAAGTTGACTGTTCAAAATGTTAATACAATGTATAACAGGAAATATACCGCCAGTTCGCTTGTGATGCAATATATTGAAATTATATGTACACTGTGTAAACTGTTTTTGACACACTTGATTTTGGGACGCGAGTCCGTCAGGTGCTATGCTTTGGCTGGGGCGGAATAAATCCTGGTAACCCTTTAGTCTGTGTCCGACAAAGTCATTTACTGATATTTCTACCTTCTACATCATTAGCACTTGTGCACTTTTTAAATTTGATCAATCAATTGGTTAGTGTAATGTTTACTATCTTTACTCACTACAAACACTCCACACAGTTACTCTGCCCCTCTGCCCAGTTCAACCTTTCCACAGTTACTCCAACCACACAACAGTTACTCCAGGCACTCCCCCCAGTTACTCCGCTCACTCCAGATGTAGAGGCAAGAACACTTTTCACAATTTCCCCAGAAATTGTACCTTTTCTAGTTTTGTTTAATCTGCAAAATGTGCAATATGTTTTTATAATGCCCATTTCACGCGTCCGGTTTGTTGCGGTCTCTAGATTCTTGCAGTAAGAATCTGTGGATATTTGCTTAAGGAATGACCAAGTTAGGCGATCAGCATTGGCTATTCAACCCATTTAAACCAACGGCGGGCTGACAGTGACCTGTAGTTGCACTCAGAGAAATTAGCTGCGGCTCCGGGACAAATGTCCCAGCCTGGACACAGTCAACTGCATTGTGACTCGGACAATTCCCGGAACCGTAGCTAATCATTCTGTGATCACTCTGTGATCGTGTAAGCCTGTCATTAGTTCAAATGAGGTGAGCGGCCGATGCTGGCCACAAAAAAAACAGCCGTGTGAAAGGGGCCTAATTGTTTTTATGATTAATTTTCAGAGGGGGGAGGAAAGAGGAGGAGAGTATAATTCCAAAAGATTTATGGGATGGAAATGAAAACTATTATATTTTTTGTGGGATGGCATCAATAAGGTTATTAGCTCTTATAATCTACGTAGTATGGGGTCTCTTCAGAAAATAAATATATTTTTTTTAATATATACTTTATAACCCTTACTAAAAATAAAAATAAATCGTTCTGCTAAATTTGCAAACTCTATATATGTCTATAAGGCCAAGGTCAGTACATAATGTAATAGTGCACAATTTGATAACAAAACAGACATATGTGAGTTCATTCACTAAAGGCAAATAGGCTGTTCAATTTGCAAGGGAATTTTTCCCTTAGCTTAACCGCTTAAGGACCGGAAAGGATTTGACCCCTTAATGACCAGGCCATTTTTTGCAATACGGCACTGCGTCGCTTTAACTGACAATTGCGCGTTCATGCAAAGCTGTACCCAAACAAAAATGACATCCTTTTTTCCCACAAATAGAGCTTTCTTTTGGTGGAATTTGATCACATCTGTGTTTTTTATTTTTTGCGCTATAAACAAAAAAAGAGCAACGATTTAAAAAAAAAAAAAAAATACTTTTTGCTATAATAAATATCCCACAAAAATATATATAAAAAAATGAATTTCTTCCTCAGTTTAGGCCAATATGTATCCTGCTACATATTTTTGGTAAAAAAAAAAATGCAATAAGCGTATATTGATTGGTTTGCGCAAAAGTTATAGTGTCTACAAAATAGGGAATTGATTTATGGCATTTTTAATTATTTATTTATTTTTACTAGCAATCTTCAATTTTTAGCAGGACTGCGACATTGCGGTGGACAGATCAGACACTTTTGACACTTTTTTGGGACCAGTAACATTTATACACTGATCAGTGCTATAAAAATGTACTGATTACTGTATAAATGTCACTGGCAGGGATGGGGTTAACACCAGTGGTGATCAAAGGGTTAAATATGTTCCCAGGGAGGTGTTTCTAACTGTATGGGGGCTGGGCTGCCCAGAGGAGGAGATAGATCGCTGTTCCTAATCACTAGGAATAGACGATCACTCTCAGCTCCCCTGTCAGAATGGGGATCCGCCGTGTTTACACTGACAGATCCCTGTTCTGCTTCTGTGTGGAGCAATCACGGGTGGCCATCGGACATTGTGCCCATCGGGCCACGTCACAGGCTCTGGGGCCTGCTATATCTGTTACACAAAGCGACATACAATGACGGCAATTCACATAATAGAGCTAAGCCGCCACAGTACAACTGCGGCGGCTGGTCTTTAAGTGGTTAATGAATGAGGTGATACTTTGTTAACTTCCATCATCCAATCATGTACAAGCAACAATACTGTGCTTTTTTTATTTCCCTTGCATGTGATTGCGTATTCTTTGCTAAGTCTTTTTGTGCTATTGTCTTCCAACATGTTTAGCAAAATTATGTTTCTGTCCAAAGGATAGTGAGGTTATTTACAAATCAACAATATCTGACTTATACCCTCCCTCTATCCCATCTAACAGTAACTGTGTATAAAGGTTTTCGTATGCTCTTTATTGCTGCCTTTTTCATGTCAAAACTATCCAGTAATCACTACATAGCAGCTGTGAAAACTCATTGTAAGAGACACTTTATGTATTTTAACTTTATCTTCTACCATCACTCCTTTCTCCATTAACTGTAAGAATGTATTTTCTATAATAAAAATTCTAGGCAATTAGGACAAACTAGATCAACCTTACCTTCAAAACTATGATTTTCAATGTAAAATTTGCTATCGCATAAATTCCACTAATATATCAAAATGTAGTGTGTATACATGTGTACCCACACGTGCATATACGAATATCAGCCACTGACACAGTTCACAGCCCCATAATGTGCAAAATAATAACATAACAATATAGTGTCTCGATAAAACAGTGAATCAATCCTAAATATCAGGCAATAGTACATACATAAATCCAAATATATTAAAGCATAATTCTAATATATATATATATATATATATATATATATATATATATATATATATACATACACATATACACATATACATATATATATTGTAACCTGGGGGACAGGTAGCAGGTACAAAGCTCTCTGGGATGAGCAGTCTTTCAGGCACAGATACCAAATCCAGTGAAATAGTGACAAACAGTGCGGTGTTTATTTGTGATATATACAAGTCTATATACAGGTGCTGTACAGTGTTCCAAAGAAAACAAATAGGAACAAAAATAGCCAAAACAAAACCTAGCCGTGTCTCGACACTAACTAAACAATATTTACAAATCCTAACTACCAGGCTGAGCAAGCCTACAGCTTGTCAGCTTCCACATACCTTTTTGCTCTCCTACACAGAAGCTTGTCTGAGTATCCCAGGCCAAGAGCAAGGGCTGTCTGCTCAGGTGAGCTTAAATTAGCCTGGGGGAGAGGACCAAGACCTGAACCGGACCATGGATCAGAGATCCCTGAACCTGTATGAGAGGAGCCTGGGAGATGTATAAACCCCGAACAGGACTTTTCCTGGCTCTCTCTGGGACGCTCTGCTACATATCCTCCCCCCTTGTTTCAACCCCAGGGTTGGAACACCTGTAGCCCAACAGGAGTGAACACAGGACAGGGCATCTACATTCCCCATCTCAACACCTGGCCTGTGTTTTACAGTGAAGGAGTAATCCTGTAGAGCCAAAAACCACCGGTTCACCCGTCTATTAGTCTCCTTCTTTTGGGCCATCCATTTCAGAGGAGCATGGTCAGTTATTAAGTCAAACTGGCGCCCTAACAAGTAGTACCTGAGTGCTTCCACGGCCCACTTTATGGCTAAACACTCCTTTTCAATGACTGCATACCTTTGCTCATGGTCATTGAGCTTTCTGCTTAGGTACACCACAGGGTGTTTATCCCCATTGTGTACCTGTGATAGTACTGCCCCGATACCAACATCAGAGGCATCCGTCTGAACTAAAAAATCTTTGGAGAAATCGGGGGAGTACAGTACTGGCTGTGCACAAAGAGCCTTCTTCAGGACTTGAAAAGATTCCTCTGCTACTGCGAACCATTTCACCATTACAGAGTCTTTCCCTTTCGTAAGGTCTGTCAGTGGGGCAGCTATAGTTGCAAAATTTGGGATAAATCTTCTATAATACCCCGCAATGCCAAGAAAGGCCCTGACCTGCTTCTTGTTTGCAGGACGTGGCCATTCCTGGATGGCTTCTATTTTATTCACTTGAGGTTTTATGACACCACGCCCAATAGTGTAGCCCAAATACTTGGCTTCCTCTAGACCAATGGCACATTTTTTTGGATTTGCTGTAAAACCTTCTTTGAAGAGGGAATCAAGGACAGCCTGGACATGGGGCAAGTGAGACTCCCAGTCAGTGCTATGTACCACTACGTCATCTAGATATGCTGCTGCATATTGTCGGTGGGGTCTTAGAGTCCTGTCCATGGCTCTCTGAAATGTCGCGGGGGCATTTTGTAACCCAAAAGGCATTTTTTTGTATTGAAAGGAACCCTCTGGGGTCACAAATGCGGTCTTCTCTTTGGCGCTACCAGTCAGGGGTATTTGCCAATAACCTTTTGTCAAGTCCAAAGTGGTCAGATAGCGAGCCTTGCCAAGTCGGTCTATAAGTTCGTCCACTCTGGGCATTGGGTACGTGTCAAACTTTGTCACTGCATTAAGCTTCCTGAAGTCATTACAGAACCTCCAAGTGCCATCCGGTTTTGGGACTAACACGATGGGGCTAGACCAGTCACTATTGGATTCCTCAATGACATCTAGCTCCAACATTCTTTTAACTTCCTCGCTGATGTCCTTTCTCCTCGCTTCAGGAATTCGGTATGGTTTGAGCTTGACACGGACCCCAGGTTCAGTAACAATATCATGCTGAACTGCTGAAGTCGTGCCAGGTAACTCTGAAAATCTCTCTCTATTTCTTATCAGGAATTCTCTAGTTTCCTGCTTTTGGGAATATGACAGGGTGTCTGGAATCGTGACCTCTGGGATCAGAAGGGACTCAGTACCCTTAGGCGTTACCGGGAGGGACCTCGCAGTTAACGCCAGTCTATCCTTCCAGGGCTTTAACAGGTTTATATGGTAAATCTGTTCGGGCTTCCTTTTCCCTGGTTGATATACCTTGTAATTGACCTCACCAACTCTTTCAATTACTTCAAAGGGACCCTGCCACTTAGCCAGGAACTTGCTCTCAACAGTGGGAACTAACACCAGGACCCTGTCACCAGGTGAGAAAACACGGAGTTGGGCCCCCCTGTTGTATATCCTCTGTTGAGCTGCTTGGGCCTGCAGTAAGTGTTCTTTTACCATCGGCATGATTGCTGCAATCCTGTCCTGCATTTGAGCGATATGCTCAATGACACTTTTATGGGGTGTCTGCTCCCCCTCCCACGTTTCTTTGGCTATGTCTAAGAGTCCCCGAGGGTGTCTCCCATAAAGCAACTCAAATGGAGAGTACCCCGTGGAGGACTGGGGAACCTCCCTGATGGCAAACATCAAGTATGGTATCAGGAAGTCCCAGTTTTTCCCATCCTTGTCAACAACCTTTTTTAACATGCTCTTTAATGTCTTATTGAAGCGTTCCACCAAGCCATCCGTTTGAGGATGGTACACCGAGGTTCGCAATTGCGACACCTTAAATAACTTGCACAGCTCTCTAGTTATTCGTGACATAAATGGGGTGACCTGGTCTGTAAGGACTTCTTTAGGGATTCCAACACGACTGAACACCATAAACAGCTCTTTGGCAATGTTTTTAGCAGACGCGGTGCGTAAGGGAATGGCCTCGGGGTAACGAGTAGCATAATCCATGATTAAAAGGATATGCTGGTGACCTCGGGCAGACTTGGGGAGTGGACCCACAAGGTCCATGGCAATCCTCTCGAAGGGCACTTCAATAATGGGCAAGGGCACTAAAGGACTTTGGAAGTGTTGTAGTGGGGCTGACATCTGACACACAGGACAGGATTGACAATAATTCTCAATATCCTTCTGTATCCCGGGCCAATAAAACCTGCGCAACACCCTTTCAGTAGTTTTCTCAACCCCTAAATGACCTCCTAGCAAGTGCCCATGGGCAAGTTCCAACACCACCCGTCTGTATGGCTTAGGAACCACCAACTGTTCAACCACTTCATAATTTTTTTTACATACACGATACAGTAAATCCTCATTGCTGCTAAAATAAGGAAAACAGAGCCTGTCCCCTGATTCGACAGGTACATCATTAATCACCATTACATTTTCCCAGGCCCTGGCAAGGGTTGGGTCTTTTCTCTACTCGGTACCAAAATTTTCCTTGTGTACATTAAGGTCAGTAAACTCCAACGTAGGCTCAGATTCAGCAGATGGCTGTCCAGCTCCACTGGTTGTGGGGACCTCCTCAGGCTCCTCCAGCTCTCCTGCCATAACTGAGAAAGGAAAACCTGGGGAGCCCTGAGAAGAGTCCCCTGAACCCATATTGTCAGTAGCGGCCAGGAGTTCTGGCTCTGTCACTGAGTCAGCTACTGCGACTGGGTCGGGACGATCCCACAGTTCCCAAAACTTAGGGAAGTCCCTACCAACGATGGCCTCGTGCACCAAGTGGGGCACAAGTCCGACCGGATGGGTCACCGTACCTAAGCCAGTTTTAAACTTAACAGTGGCTATAGGATACTCGCGGGTATCCCCATGTACACAGATCACAGCAATTTTTTTAGCATGCAAGTTCACAGTTTCAACCATCTCGGCTGTAACCAAAGTCACTAGACTTCCAGAGTCCAGCAAGGCCGTAATAGGCTTATTATTAACAGTCATTTGGCACATGTGTTTTCCCATACTTGGTGCTGCAGCGTATGAAACAGCAGCAAACATAAATTGCCTTCTAATAGATAGATCACACTGCATTGGTTCATCTGTCAATGGACAGTTTGCTGCAACATGTCCCAGTTCTTGGCAACGAAAACACCTGATGTTTCCCCAGTTTGGTTTGCTGACAGGCAGTAGCTTCCCTTGTTTGGGACGCCAAACTTCAGTCCTGGCACCAAAAATCCTCCCCCCTATTTCCTTGCCATGCTTACCACCCACTTCCCCTGGAACAGTCTTACCGGTTGCCTGGGGGTACCGTGGCTTTGGGCGGAAAGTCCGTGCGGCTGTAGGGGTGGTGACCAGGTTCTCTGCAGCAAAGTACCTTTCAACAAGTTCCACGAGGTTGTCCGCCGAGTTGGGGTCTCCTTGACTCACCCACTTCTGCAGGGGAACTGGTAGTGACCTCAGGAACTGGTGCATGACCACACGCTCCACTATTTGTGGCCCAGACAGGGACTCCGGCTGTAGCCATTTTCTCACCAAGTGAATTAGGTCGAACATCTGCGATCTTGGGGGCCTCTCGTCTTGGAAGATCCAGTTGTGGACCCGCTGTGCTCGAACTGCCAAGGTGACACCAAGTCGCGCCAGGATTTCCCGCTTGACCTTTTCATAGTCTCCTGCTTCTGCTGACTCCAAATCATAGTAGGCCTTCTGCGATTCTCCAGACAGCAAGGGGGGGCCAGTCCTGCCGACTGGGTTTTGGGCCAACCTTCCCTCTCAGCGGTACGTTCAAACGTTAAGAGAAATGCCTCTGGATCATCATCTGCAGTCATCTTAGAAAGAAAGCGACCCACATGGATGGCTGAGGGCTTGTCTCCAACAACATTAACTTTAGCAGGTGACCACTGTGCTAGCGTCTCCACAACCGCAGCCAGGATTTTCCTATCCTCTTTTGCATCAGTGGCTAGCTGTTCAAACAGCCTCTGCGATAACTCATTTGTTTGTTGCTGTGTAGCGTTTGCTTGTTGCTGTGCAGCATTGGATTGTTGCTGTGCAGCGTTGGATATCACCAATTGTTTTAGGATTTCCTCCATGTTTAGTCACTCTAGGTACTGGCCTTTTAAGTAGTAACTTACTACAGCTGGTCGCAGTCTCCACCATATGTAACCTGGGGGACAGGTAGCAGGTACAAAGCTCCCTGGGATGAGCAGTCTTTCAGGCACAGATACCAAATCCAGTGAAATAGTGACAAACAGTGCGGTGTTTATTTGTGATATATACAAGTCTATATACAGGTGCTGTACAGTGTTCCAAAGAAAACAAATAGGAACAAAAATAGCCAAAACAAAACCTAGCCGTGTTTCGGCACTAACTAAACAATATTTACAAATCCTAACTACCAGGCTGAGCAAGCCTACAGCTTGTCAGCTTCCACATACCTTTTTGCTCTCCTACACAGAAGTTGTCTGAGTATCCCAGGCCAAGAGCAAAGGCTGTGTGCTCGAATATTTGATACCATTCCTAATAAAAACATGCTTAACAGTGATAGTCCATATTAAGCAATCTATTGAAGAAAAATAAGAAAGAAATGTAAACATTTAATACTATGTTTTTTTTTTGTTCCATATAATACTATGTTTTTACCTTTCAGCGCTAGTTCACACTATGAATCCCATAGGAATGTTTTTCACATTCCTGTATGATTCACATGCTTTTTAGTGCAGAGTATTTAAGCCCTTTCATTTTGAATGGGTTCAAAGTGTGTTGCATTGCACCAAAAGTAGTTCACACACTGCTTTTGGAAAAGCACTGCAACCAAACTTTTGTACCATGTCATCCAGGCCAGGCAAGTGCATTGCATTTGCAACCTGCATTTGGGGTTAACATTGACACCCACTTCAGATTGCAACTGCAGTGGGTTTTGAGCGTGTGTGGGAAATGCACACAGAATGCATGTTTCCCACACTGGGTTCTAGTGTGAACCTAGCCTTAGACTTTTATACAGCAATTTTTGTGTAAAAAAATTCTACACTGAAAATAACTGCCCCTGAGAGTGTGAGAGTTGCAGTCACCTACAATTTTTTTTACCATATAGGCTCCTTTCATACAGGGTGGAATCCATTTTACTCAGCAAACTGATCATCTGCTGATCAGAATGGGTGGATAACACTCCCATGCCTGCTCAGTTTATGTAGAGTGGACACGGATATAGTCTGCTCTGTTCTATGGGCGGTCTGGTTTAAACAGACTGTCCTCTACCTAGATGGAGGGGATCTGGTCTGTATCCCCATTCAGATCCAGAATGGATCAGATTGGAGGTAGGCTGGTGTACACGAACACAGGTCCATTTCCACCCACTGGTCCATAGGGATATATGGATCATCTGATTAGGTCCCCCTGAAAAACTGACAGGTGGACCTAATCAGATCACCCATGTAAAAGGGGCCATACTGAGCACATATACCTGTTCCTTACATAACATTACTGAAAACGTGACTACAAAGATCAGGACCTCAGCTGTCAACCTGGCCGAACAGGGCTTAGCAAAGAGGGACTGTAGGACAAACAAGATATGAGCATATAGACGGGGAGAGCAAGAAGCAATGCTGTAAGCCAATCAGGGTTTATTGTATTATAAAATGCTGAGACAAAATGAGTGTGGTGATTGATCCATCAATTAACCTGGGTACAACCAGCATGTTGGATCTCTAGCATGCGATTATTGCCAGCAGCTATGTTATGTGGGAGGGATTCCCCCATGAACTGACTGTGTTGATGGGGGAGTCAAGCTATTTTCTTTCCTCTAATCTATGGTTGCAGGAAAGAAAATTGCATACTCAATGTCTGACTAAAATGTCAGGACTTTGTGTATAGTCTTGCAGGAGTGTTTGGTTTAAGCCAAATTTCAATTTATAGGTTTGTTGGCAGGTTACACCAGTGTATTAAACTGTATATTTAGCTGTTTGCCTACACTTAGGTGTACATTTATCAAATATTTTGTTCTATATTTGCCCACAACTCACTTAAAATGTGTGGGTGAACATTTGTTCTATTGAGTTGACTTACTAAAGGCGAATAGGCTGGAAAATTTGCCAATTAAATTTCACTTTGCAAGGGAATTTTCCCCCGAGCTTAGTGAATGTGGGGACATTTAATTTGCATCGAATATCCGATCATGTGCTTGCATGTGCTTGCACATGATTGGTCAATGGAAATAAGCAATGCTTCACCTTATTCATTAGGTCCTGGGGAAATTTATTTTGCAAAGTGCAACTTCCCTTACAAAGTGTACAGCCTATGTTCCATTAACAAATTAATTCCATGTATAAAACCAAATTAGTGGAAGTTCATCCAAACTTTTCCCAAGATTCATCCAAAATACATTTCCTGCCATTAAACAACATCTGTTCTTCAATTTGAAATGATCTGTCCTGTAACATTCATCTTATATAAGAAAAGGGTGGCATCTTGCACATTCCCCTGATACTCCCCCATGTATTGTTTCTACATTTCTCCTGGTCTGAGAGGTCAGACCATTAAATTTCATATTGAAATGTAATATTCATGTATTAAGAATGGTGAACCTGTTTTTTTTAGTTTGTTAGTTGAAATAGAAAAACAGTATGCCCCCCCCCCCCCCCCCCCGCCTCCCCATTCCAGGGCTGGTATTCCCAAAGCAATGGATTTCCAAGCATGCAGTTCCCCTGCTATACTGATACCAGGCTTCATACTTTTTAGCGTTGGGGGTTGCTGTGCTCTTTCAAATTACTGTACCTGTGCCCAGTGCTGATGGACACTTGAAATTTTGCCTCCCCCTGTGCCTAGGAATGGGGTTCTGGTACAGAGGTAGCCTATGTACAACATAGCTGCCTCTGGCAGGCAATCAGGTAGTCAACCCCTCTCTGGTGAACTGGTTTTAGGGGTTCATTGGAACCCTAACCAGTTCACTATGTGTGCTGGTAAGAAATATAATTAGAAAATGCAACACTGTTTAAAATTTACTTACATAAATCTTTTTTATTTACTATTTTTTACCTTTAAAGTTCCCACTAGGTCCAAAGGTGTCCTGTGGTTTCTGCTTTTGAACTTGCAGGTCAAATGAAGAAGGAGCAGTGTCCCCACTTCTGTTACTGTGAAATGCAGATTAATCCCATTAAATCTCTCTTGGACAAATACCTTTTATTTTATATTATTATGATGGGTAATTTGCCCAGTGAATGTTTCATAAATACACCCCTTACACTTCAAGCGTGCACATCCTTACACATTAAATTACTTATCTACATTTTCCATCAGAAAAATATCATTTTAATGGGTCTAAAAGATACTTTTTCCCATTGTTGTTATTAGTTTGTGACATTTCTACAATATGTTAAATATGCAATTATGACTTCAAAAGCTTTTTACTGTCATGCTCATTGATACATTTTTTAAGATTTGTACACACAATGAAAATAGCGGACAATTGATCATCCATTTTTTCTTTTTACATGCTAGTCTCATATTGAAAATGAAGAGGGTAATAAAGTTACGAACATTCTTGTATGACAGAATACAACTTCGGAAGTGATATGTTGTATTTTATTGTAATTTATTCTGTCATTTCTGAGCATGCGTGGTCTTGGTCTTACAATTTATTTATTTTTTTAAAAGAAAAGATATTTCTGCGCTAACTATGTAAAAAACAAGTGCAGCTGCTTGTGTAAGCCTAAATACAAAAAAGCTCAAAAACATATAATCTAAAAAAGACAAGACCACTAATTATTCTTAAACAGTGAACATAACTAAATATAAACATATAAACACCTTGAAGGCATGTGTTACTGTACATGACTGTATAAAAAACAGTGATATATTCAAGTGAGAAAGGTTTACAAATGAAAAAAAAACGCAACCCAAAAACGCCCATGTGAACAGTGATGTGCACCACAAAAACTGTTTCAAAAGACCTATAACAATAGTGCTATGATGCAAACAAAGTCCATTATAAGTGATGATGTGAGTATGAAAATTCTCAATGTTCAATAGCCTATAATGCTATAATATAAACAATGTCCATATAGATGACAATGTGAGCATAGAAATTCTCAATATTCAGGAGAGGTAGGGTGTTCCTGCAGCCAAAAACGTGTAATATTAGTGCCGCTTACCAGATCAGTTGGACCTCAAGTTATAGTGATCATGGGAGCCTGTTGCATCAGCCTGCCGGTATCGATAGCCTCCACCTGTCTTTCAATCCAGGGAATGCACTTTCAGTCAGCCTCAATGACCAAAGGTAACTTCTCTCTCCTTTTGATAACCACACTCCGGAAAAATAAACCACCCTTGATCCAACTCTCTTTACAATGATGGTCAATGATGGTTTTTTGATTGAATACTGAACTGATTAAAATAAAATCATACATTCTGGTATCATATGAAAATTCTTTTTGTGTTTGCCTCTTCAGATAATTTTGCATGAACTGCCATAATCAGCTCTTGGAAGCTGTGTACTGATGAGCAGATTATCGTACGATTGCGTCAAAAGCTATATTTTTCACCAGGTTTTCTGATTGTATGTACTAGGCATTGCATCTGACTGTGTCAAGCTGACATCTTATGCTGCGTACACACGGTCGGACTTTTCGTCTACAAAAGTCCGACGGACGCCGACGGACTAAAGCTGGCTGACAATCCGATCATGTGTGGGCTTTCCCGGACTTTCAGTGGACTTTCAGTGGACTTTTCCAGCCTCAAATCTGATGGACTTTAGATTTGAAACATGCTTCAAATCTTTACGTCGTAACTACGCCGGACCCAGAAATCCGCTCATCTGTGTGCTAGTCCGACGGACAAAAACCCACGCTAGGGCAGCTATTGGCTACTGGCTATCAACTTCCTTATTTTAGTCCGGTGTACGTCATCACGTACGAATCCGTCGGACTTTTGTGTGATCGTATGTAGGCAAGTCCGTTCGTAAGAAAATCTGCCGCAAGTCCGCCAAAAGTCTGACAAAAGTCCGTCGAAAGTCTGTCGGACAGGCTGTCGGACTTTTGTAGCCGAAAAGTCCGACCGTGTGTACGCGGCATTAGAGGGGTTATTATGGCTACGAGGTATTACCACAGTGTAGAATTAGAGAGAAATGTCTCTAATGTTTAAAAATAAGGATGTTTCTGAAACTCATAGGATTTTCTAATTAAGGAGTGAAAGGTAGTTTTTTAAAACAAGATAGAAATGGCAGAAACATGACTGTCAGGATACCAAGTGCTGGCTTCTTGCAGTGCTAATGTGACCAAATATGTGGAAAGTACACAGAGAAAACCAGACTCAAAACCCTGTTTCGCAAACACTTCAGCATTTATAAGAGCAGTGTGAACAGCAAGCTTTGACAAAGCATTTTAGAGGCTTTCAGCAAGTTTTGTGAAGCTTTTAAAGTACCATTCAGCTCCAGTTTGTAAATGTTAAACACTGATTCCTAATGGGAGTGCTGATGGCCACTTTAAACATGTTGTGTGCTTTCATCATATACCGCTTCCTCCCAGTCTAAATATAGATATCAGCTATTCCAAACCACTGACAACCAATAACAAGGCAGCACTCATTTGGTTGCTCAACATGAACTGTTTATTGAAACAAATGTACAGAGGTAACATTCAGGGACAACCCCTCCCTTTGCGTTCAGGGCGGGGTTAACTGTCCAATAACAATAGACACACAGGTCAGGTATATTCAAATTCTCATCAGTAAACACTCTTATCAGCAGGGAGGGGCTGCTGGAGGAATCCCCCCCCCCACATAGACATACATCCTATAATATACTTCTCTCCCACGGCAGACAGACACAATAGAACAATGGAATACAAAGCACACCCCAAGTGACCCTGCAAAGAGTACACAACAAAATTAGTATATATATATATATATATATATATATATATATATATATATATATATATATATATATATATATATATATATATACACACACACAACATTCCAGTGTCATTGTACAGCGAGTCTGATTAGTACAGATCAGAATGGATTTCTCGGTCACCCTGTGCCCCTATTAGAGACACAGGGTGACTTAGACATAGGAGGTGCATGGGGAGCTAAAACAAGGGTTTCCCAACCTCCCCAAGGGATTCTGTATTCCATGGGTCCCCTGCGCAAAGTGACTCCCATCACATCTCTCCCCTTTCAGCAGCAGACTAACACAGGAGGAGACCCCAGACGGGTTGCCCCCGAAGTTAGTCAGTAGTTCCAGTACCCCCATTGCCAGTATCCACACAGTACCCCAAATAAATTTTCCTAAACATAGCATGACTTACCCAACCAACCTCTGCCCCTCTCAGAGAACATACCCGCAGCTTGGGAGAAGTGCAGACTGGCCCTTTCTATCGTTGGAGAGAAGACAGGGTGGCTGGGCTCACTTTGTCATGCTGTTGGGAATCTGGACTCACTGCCCAGCATCCCTGGGGTATACAGATGGAGACCGCATCTTTTGTTAGTTGAGGGCAGGGGCCAGCAGCACTTGGTCCTGTTGCCAGCCCTTTTGCTGGGTTGCTGGCATCATTCTGGGGTGCCATCTGCTGCTGTGAAGGGAAGCCGGCTACTTCACCTCACTTACCCTCATCTGAATGCTAGGACGACATGTCTATGGTACTGTCTCCCAGGTGCATGGATCCTTGCTAGGGAGAAAAGACCTTCTCACCCTGGGCCTCTGGAACTGCCACAAGTGTAGGACAGAGGTCTTGGACCCTCTGTCCAGTTGTCAGCGCTTCAGCTGCAGAAGTTTCTGGTAACTCCAGGCTGAAGCTGTTGTTGGTGCTGGGCAGAGGTTAGTAGAGCTCTGCCCTGTTGTCAGCACTTCAGCTTTTCAGCTTTGGAGACAGCAATCTCTGGAGTTTCCACTGCCGATTCTCTGGCATGCTGCTGAACGTGTTCTAGCAGTTTCCTGTATGCCCTTTCCAGATACTGTTCCTTAGCAAATAGTCCAGATCAGGTTTAAGCTCTGAGACCCCCGCAAGACTGAGCAGCTATGCTTTCTCTCAGGTCCTCAGGGGTAGGTTCTCCTTCATCGCCAAACACAAAACGATCTGTAAGGCTCTCCCACAGCAATCCAGGGACGCCAAAGTCTTATCCCTCTGGAGAGCTTTCTGTCATCTCCCCTAAATATCCCTGCTCTGCATGTCATTGTAGAGCCCGATACCGATTGTCCAGCTCTATCTACTGCTGGACCAGTCTGTCCAACTCAGTCACCCATTGACCTTGACTCTCCAAGATGACAAGGTTTTGCTATAGGTTCCTTCACTGAATTTGCCTTATGAAAACACAAACAGCCTTTCTAATAATGCAAACAGAGTCCTGGCAAGGAAATTCAGGACCAAAATAAAAACATACTGGGGGCTTCCACTTCTGGTGCAGCCCGATGTAGAGGTGGAATACAGTAGCTCCCGCTAAGCCCTCCAAACTCTTCATTCCAAGCCATCCCAGAAGCCCATCTGCCGCCAGGCCCTTCTGCTGCTATTGCTAAGCTGCCAAATGGACCGAACCATAGAGCGTTTCCGCACACACATACTGTACAGCCCAGCCAGTCAACTAGCGTGGAGCCGTCCGCTGGCACTAACATGGCAGGACCCGCCGGATCTTGAGAGAAGGATCTCCCTCCTTCCTCTCAGCCCAGACTTATCTCCGCTGGCGGCTTCCTCTACCCTGGCAGCAGGGGATCCTTCCTATGCCCGCATCGCTGAAGCTGTGGCGGCCCTCCTCACCCTCATCATCTCCTCAGCTGTGGAGGCAGCTGTGACATAGGGCATAGCTCAGCTTAAGAAGGAGCTGAGGCTGCAGCTTCAGTGCATACAGTACAAAGAGAATCAGCTGTTTCTTATAGCAGAGGATATGCTGCAGGCATTTATTGCTATCCACAATCATGATGAGGCTTTTCAAGCTATCCAGGAAAAATTGAAAGACCTGATAAACCAGGCAAAATAATTTGCTTGTCATTTGAGTCCCTGAATCACTCAAGGCTACTGCCATGGCAACGCTATGCTCCTCCACCATACCCAAGGCCTGTCATGGTGAGTTACCTAAATTACGAGGATAGCCAACTATAAACTATATAAACTATACATAAAGCCTTTTCCTAGATCTGCTCTTTTCTGTTCCAACATCAAGATTCAAATCAGGTGTGCAGAGAAACACATGCATCATGGACTCCAGCAACCAAACACCCACTCAGGTGCACCACATGATGTTCTGACCTGTCTAGTTACAAGAACTCCTCACTCCCAAATGACCACCAGAAGGGGCTCCCCACCTTGTTGGTGCATTTAGTAACCTAAGATGTGGGACTGCACCTGGGAGAGGCTGAACCCAGACAGACACCAACATAGTTGGCAGGTAGGGACTTATGGCAACTTCACTGTCTTGAGGGTGTAGATGAGGACAAAAAGGAGAATGGGGGAGGTTGCTCTAAGTCAGACTTTTATAGATTTAAACAGGTGCTGTGGGTGGATCTAGGGGTGGAGCTATATCATATGTATGCTGCCATGTTGGCATCAGGAAAGATAAATACAGCAACCTGTGCACAACCCAGAGAACACGCGTGAGAATTAAGTAACTACCTAATTATCCATGTACACAGGAAAAGGGGAATTGGATATAGCACAGTCAGGAATAGAGAGCAAAACAGACCATAACAGTTCAGGTTCAGGAGGTAACAAAATTCAGCATATACAGGCACACGGGTAAATCTTAAAATATTAATATTTTTTGAGGTAAGGATAAAAACCTTCCTAGCAACCAGCATCAGGTGGTGACTGACTAATTGCTGGGACCTGCGGACTGCTGGAAGATCCCCTCTTGTGTACACTGGAACTACACAAATCAAGTCTGGGGTCCCGAGCACCACTAGCAGGTGTTCTAGTTACTTGTAATGACCTTTGATAGTGCTAAAAGTCCAATGTGGTTCCAGACTGCCCACTCTTCCCCAAAGCAGGAGAAAGTGCAAGCAGCAACACACACAGTATATGGGAGAATTCATGTGGGAATTCTACAGACTTATGCCCCGTACACACGGTCGGATTTTCCGATGGAAAATGTGTGATAGGACCTTGTTGTCGGAAATTCCGACCGTGTGTTGGCTCCATCACACATTTTCCATCGGATTTTCCGACACACAAAGTTTGAGAGCAGGCTATAAAATTTTCCAACAACAAAATCCGTTGTCGGAATTTCCGATAGTGTGTAGACAAATTCGACGCACAAAGTGCCACGCATGCTCAGAATAAATAAAGAGATGAAAGCTATTGGCTACTGCCCCGTTTATAGTCCCGATGTACGTGTTTTACGTCACCGCGTTCAGAATGATCGAATTTTCCGACAACTTTGTGTGACCGTGTGTATGCAAGACAAGTTTGAGCGAACATCCGTCGGAAAAAATCCTAGGATTTTGTTGTCGGAATGTCCGAACAAAGTCCGACCGTGTGTACGCCCTAATAGACTGCCTTCCAATCTCCAAATGGTTACGGCAGGTGTGAAACAAATTATAGAGTAATTTATTCTAAAACTTACAGGCCATCCCTGCCCTATTTAAGCAAACATGAACAGGAGCTGCAATGCAAACTGGGTAATACCTTTATAAAACAGGTTGTCTTAGGCCTACGCCCAACTTTGTCCCCATGCAAACAACATGGGTTTATCGCAAGATAAAGCAGTCAGCTCAAACACTGGCCTTGTTTGTTTCTGAAATGCAGAAAGAGCCTGGTTAGGTCTTCTAAATCAGTGGTTTTCAATCTCAGTCCTCAAGTACCCCCAACAGGCCCTGTTTTGGGAATTTCTCTTAGATAAAAAAGTCAATTCTGCCATTTGAAACATAATTGCACCCGTATGGAAGACTACATTGAACAAAGCAGCTCATTCAAGAAAAAGTTCTCCGATAAAGGCTATCCTGCCCCCCTACCACTTCCTGCGCGAAATACCGCAATCCAGGAACCAAAAGTCTCCCTCACTCTCCCAAGCACCCAGACTTATCACCCAATTCCATACTCAACACAGAAAGATCGAACACATCCTCCAAAAACATTGGGCATACTGGGCATACTACTAGAAGACCCCCATCTCAAAAACAGTCTTGATGAAAAACCCAAAATTACATACAGAAGAGCCCAAAACCAAAAAGAAAAAATAGCTCCTGGCAAACTAAAAACCCGCAGACCCCAACCTTCTGCCACACCTACCTTCCTCGATATCAAGGGCATGTACCAATGCCGCAAGCTCAACTGCCTAACCTACAAAGTCGTACAGCACAAACAAAAACATTTCACTACTAAGGATAAAACATTTCAACTTGGTCAATTCTTCAACTGTTCCACTGAATTTGTGGTATACTGCCTCTCGTGCCCATGCAACCTACTTTATGTAGGCCGCACTACCAGTACATTACACAAGAGATTTGGAGAACAAAGACAATCCATTAAAGATAACAAGAACCTAACGATCCCCAGACATTTCACAGAGTTCCACCAAGGCTCCACCATTGGGCTACGGATCTGGATTATAGAAGCCATCCCGAACAATCTCCCTCGAGCTGAACTCATCAAACGTCTGTGCGAGAGGGAGACCTTCTGGATATACACCCTAGACTGCCTAAAGCCAGGAGACCCTAACAAGGAGATTGAAACCCATTCCATTCTACAAACTCTCTAGACACTTCCATATCATCATTCCTTACCATATTTATTCCCCCATAGTATTCCCTCCACGCATTTATCATTTATTCCTTCCACTCAGTTATTATTTATTTACCCATCTGTCAGCTATAATCTATTAACCATTTCATTTTTTCCATTATCTCCCACTGCACATATTTTTTTATTTTTTTTTTACGTTTTTTACATTTTATATATATATATATCTGTTTTTATTATTTTTTTATTTTTGTTTTTTAATTTTTTACTTTTTAATACTTTTTTTGTCTTATTTTCTATATATTTTTTCATATATTCTAATATATTTTTTTGATAAAACATTTTTTTGTATTTTTTCATATTTTTTATTTATTTGCATAACCATCCTTTATCCTCCATTTTTCTCACCTATCCCAAATAATTTTTCTTTCTTTCATTATTATTTTTTCCATTCTCATCATTACTTCCCCCCTTCCCCCTAACCTCTTCAGTTCCCCCCTCTTTTTTCCCTCCCTCTAAACCCAGCTATACAATCCGCTGTTACGCTCCCTTGCGATCCACATGATCATTCCATTTTTCTACCTCATTACAACTCCTTTTGCCTTACTACGATTGTTCCAGCCTGCGTGTGTCTGACACACACCAACGCCGCCTGGCAAATCAATCCAACTCTGCACACTGCCCCTTCCCCCTCCCCTTCTCCCTATATAGTCAGGACTTGTCATGGCCACCACACACGCCTGATGAAGGAGCAGGCATGCTCCGAACGCGAGCGCTACGGCCACGCCCCCCGGCTCTCCAGCATCTGACATCTCCAACCACGGACCAGATGACGTACTGACTGACGGAACAACATACCTCGGAGCTTCGGACGCCATCGGAATCGACAGGGTAATGACTCCTCCACAGCCCAGCGGTCCACCGGATGTGATCTCATGATGTTAAGGAGTAACACTACAGGCCTGTTTTTATCTGCCTAAATGTGAGTGCATATTTTAAACACTATTAAAGCCTTTTTATACACACTACTACCCTTAGAACGGCGCTGCTCTTTTTTTCTGTTTGTCTTCCCCACAGAGTCCCTTCTGCTCTGAGAAGAAGGCTGCCGCCTACCCCATCCATCTGAACCCAGTACTGTAGGTCTAACGACCACCTTAACTGTTTGCCTCTTGCAAACACCATACTTCCTGATCCACACCACTGTCCCATTTTTCATTTCAAAAGTAGCACCTGTCAGCGCTCCATTTCCCATTTGTTCTTAGATAAAATAGCTGTCCAAAATACCAAGCCATTGACTCTGATTTAAAGCACCTGTGCAAGATAAAGGAAAACCTGCAAACGTGGGCTGTTAGGGGTACTTGAGGACTGAGGCTGACTAACCACTGTTCTAAACCACTTGAAGACAAGGCCTTTTCTGGCATTTTTTGTTTACATGTAACAATCTTTATTTTTTTTTGCTAGAAAATTTCCTAGAACCCCCAAACAATATATATTTTTAAATCAGAGGCCCTAGAGAATACATTGGTGGGTTTTTCATTTTTTCTTTTTTTTATGTCACAGGATATTTGTGCAGCCATTTTTCAAATGTAATTTTTGGAAAAAAATACACTTTTTTTAAATTTTTATGCAAAAAAAACAATACATAACCATTTTTTTTTTAAAAGATGATGTTACGCCAAGTAAATAGATACCAAACATGTCAAGCTTTAAAACTGTGCACACAACAGCGACAAATGACAAACCTGTTAAAATTTCATGAGGAAATGGGCAGTAACATAGATAAAGGAAAGGCAGTTAATGTAATTTATCTAATTTTTAAAAAATCATTTGACACCGTGCCCCAGAAATTTATAAACTCTATTAGAGTGGAAGCAAGTGTATGTACATGGATAGAAAGCTGACTTCGGGAAACAAGTACAAAGCATAATGATAAATAACACAGCCTCTGAGTGGGCTAATGGTGCAAATGTGGTGCTTGAGTGTTCTGTCTTGGAGCCAATACTGTTTAAGATATATATAAACAACACCGAGGTTGGAGTTAAGAGTTCTCTTTCTTTACTTGCTTTACAAACTTGCCAGTCTGTTATTTTTTTTTTAAAAAAAGCTGTTTGCTGTAAATGATTATAAAGTGTTCACTGGAGTTCAACATCAAATTGTTAGTCAAAACCATCTAAATCTGCTACTCTAATGCCCTGTACACACGATCGGACATTGATTTGACATTCTGACAACAAAATCCATGGATTTTTTCCGACGGATGTTGGCTCAAACTTGTTTTGCATACACATGGTCGCACAAAGTTGTCAGAATTTCCGATCGCCAAGAACGCGGTGACGTACACCACGTACGACGAGACTAGAAAAGGGCAGTTCTGAACCAAGCACGGCACCCTTTGGGCTCCTTTTGCTAATCTTGTGTTAGTAAAAGTTTGGTGAGAGACGATTCGCGCTTTTTCAGACTCGTGGTTTTCAGATCGTTTTCTGCTGTTCAGTTTGTGCTTGTGGGTTTGCATCTGCTCTTCAGTGCGTGCAGTCAGTTCATATTGGATTATTCAGTGCGTTCTTGTCCGCTCGTTGCTGGTTTTCAGGTCGCTCTTCACAGGCCTTGCTGTTTTTCAGTGCATTCTGTTACTTCGTTCTGAGCAGCCGACCGTTTTCTAGCCATGTTGCGTATATGTACTCCTCGTAGAGTTCATGCTGTGCTGGGGCTTGGTGTTGGGGTCCTTACCTTGACACAAGTCCAATCCATGAACAGGGTGGGGAGAAGTTCAAGGACCAAGAATTCGTTGCTTCAGCATGACCAGTTCTGTCACATGCCTTTGCTCCGTGAGATCCATGAGAATAGTCCTGATGATTTCAGGAACTTTCTCCGGATGACGGTCCCTGTTTTTCACCGTTTGTTGGCTTTGCTGACCCCTTATATCAGCAGGCAGGATACCTGCATGAGGCAAGCCATCACTCCGGAGCAGAGGCTAGTCACCACCCTGCAGTACTTGGCGACGGGGAGAAGCCTGCAGGACCTCAAGTTCTCGACAGGCATCTCCCCCCAGGCTCTGGGGATCATTATCCCAGAGACCTGTTCTGCAATCATTCAGGTCCTGCAGAAGGAGTATATTAAGGTAAGATTTATCCTTTATTTCAAAGTATTTTTATTGGTGAGTATGAAGGCAATACAGTAATCATACATTATGTATTAAACATTGTAAATGTTACAGTCATAAGGTAAACAACAACAGAATATCCCAGCTAGTATTGATAACCACTTCCATGCTGGGTGAATTGTGAAAGGGATAAATACCCAACTTATTTCTATAGTCTGGTGTTATTAAATGATAACCGACTTTCTATAGAGGTTGTATTTTGTTTGCAATAAGAGAGTCAATGTACGAGGATTGAACAGAAAGAAACATGTAAAACTTCTGTCGTAGGTGAGATATAGTTCTTATTGGGTCTTACAGTGAGTCTGGTTAGTGAGCTTTTCGAGTATCGTTGTGATTGTTTAGGGTTCATTATGCCGATTGGGTATTTGATATGGAGGTGAAGTGGAGCAGACATTTGCCTACGTGGGTGTCTGTATGTAGGCCATGGGGAATGAGGGAGGCGAGGTGAGGTGGCAATTTAGAGGTAGGGGAGTATGGAGGGAGAGGAAGGGAAAAAGGAGGAGAGGGGGAAGAGAGAGAGAGAGAAAAAAAAAAAAAAGGGGGGGGGGGGATGGGATTGGGGGGTCTCTGACTTCCCTTTATATATGTTATCTAGTTGTGATATTTCAAAGGGATATCGGGTTGATTTTGGGGAAAAAACCCCGATGTAGTAAAGAAGAATCGATGGTGGAGAGTTTTAGATTTTATGACCTATAGGTCATCAGATTTAGATCTACTTTAGGTGGGTGGATTTAGCATGTTTTTGTATTCAGGTGTGGATTGGTAATGTATCCAGCAGGCCCACTTGTGACTAAATTTTGTTGGCGTGTCTCGTGAAATATGTATGAGCTGTTCCATTTCTGCTACTCTGTTTATTCTGGCGAACCATTCTTGGAGGGTGGGTATTTGTTTTGAATTCCAATGTATAGGGATACATTGTTTTGCTGCATTAATCATGTGCATCATAAGCGATTTGTGATACGTAGTGTGCGACAAAGATGAGAGGTGGAGAAGAAATTGAGCAGGTGTGAAGTCTAGGTTGTAGGTGGTAACTTGCATGATTATGCGATGGACCTCAGCCCAAAAGGTTTGCAATGGTGTGCAAGACCACCAGATATGTAGCAGGGTGCCCTTTTCTTGGTGACATCTCCAGCACGTTTCGGGGATTACAGCTTTAAATTTATGTAGCAACTCTGGGGTATGATACCATCTAGCCTGGATTTTGAACCCATTTTCTTGGGTGGTGACATTAATTGAGCCCTTATGTATGTTCAGAAATATTTGTTCCCATCTGTCTTCCGTGATGTGGATGGATAAATCATCTTCCCACTTTCTGCATGACCGGCTTTCATTTGCTTTGAGATCAGCGTATAGGAGGTTGTGTATGTAAGAGATAAGATGCGATTGTGGTGTTGTCTTGGTACATAGTGATTCAAAAGGATTGAGCGGTCTGGAACAGTGACCACTTTTGTCTAGGATTTTGAGGTAATGGACTATCAGCATGTATGTCCATGGAGGGATAGGTGATTTCTCTGAACGGGCAGCAATTTGAGCTGCCGTGAGTAGGTTACCTTGGTGATAAAATTGGTGGGCTCTGATTTGTTCCTGCGACCAGTTGGCCGACAGATATTGGTGATGCATTCCCGGAGGGAAGTCGGGGTTCAGCTTTATTGGAGTCAGTGGGCTGGGGATAGAGGATATGGATGTTTTTTTACGTGCTTGGTGAAAGTATTGTATGGTGGGTCCTATTGTTGGGTGTGAGCGGATGTCTGGGGAGAGATGGTTTGGGGAGATCCAAGGGAGTGAGCTCAAGTTTAGTTTTGTGAAGGAAGCCTCTAACGAGACCCAGTCTTTCTGTTGAGTATGGACATTCCAGTCCACTATCCTGGCCAGGTGGGTGGCTGTGTGGTAGTGAAGAATGTTTGGGAGGCCTATGCCTCCTAGGTTTTTCGGACGGGTAAGTTGGTTGTGACCGATCCTATGTCTGTGTTTCCCCCATAAGAAGCTGGAACATATCTGTCTGTAGGTTTTAAAGAAGGAAGGAGGGATCTGTATCGGGAGCGTCTGTAAGAGATATAGAATCCTTGGTAGAGCGTTCATTTTTAATATGGCCGCCCTACCAAACCATGAGAAGATCGGTTTGTTCCAGGATTTGAGATCTGAATTTAGTTTATTGAGAAGGGGGAGGAAATTTTTGGCATATAAATCAGAGATTTTGGAAGGGATTTGAGTTCCCAGATATGTGATCGAATCATGTTTCCAAAGAAAGGGGAAATTTTCCTTGCATTGAACCACTTGACTTTGGGGTAGTGATATATTTAGGGCGAAAGATTTGGTGAAGTTGATCTTTAAGTTGGATAAGGTCTGGAAGAGCTTGAATTCGGATAAAAGTATTGGCAGAGTGGTCAGTGGTTGTGTGAGGAACAGTAATATATCGTCTGCGTAGGCAGCATATTTGTACTCTTTCTTCGGAGACATAATTCCCTTTACGTCGGGGTTAGTTGTGAGTTTGCGGAGAAAGGGTTCGAGGGTGAGTATAAAGAGAATAGGTGACAGGGGGCATCCCTGTCTGGTTCCATTGCGGATAGGGAAGGCGTCTGACAGAGTGCCATTGACCCTTACTTTAGCCGAGGGGTTGCCGTATAATGATAGGATCAGCCCAATCAACTTCGGTCCAAGGCCTATGGCTCGTAAAACCGCCGACATATATTCCCAGGACACTCTGTCAAACGCCTTCTCCGCGTCTAGTGACAGGAAAAAGCCTTTTTGTTTTGTTAGGGACATCATGTGGTGTAGATTAATTGCTTTGATGGTGTTGTCCCTGGCTTCGCGTCCAGGGACGAAACCAACTTGATCTTGGGAGATTATGGAAGGCAATATGGCTAGCAATCTGTTGGCTAATATCTTGGAAAATATTTTAATGTCCACATTTAATAGTGAAATTGGTCTGTAATTTCCTGTTTGGGAGGGGTCTTTTCCTTCTTTGGGGATGACTACAATGTGGGCCTCCAACATTCCCTTTGTAAGAGGGTTTGTAGGGGAGAGTGAGTTAAAGGTCTTAAGAAAGGGGGTTTGGAGAATATTTAAAAATGTCTTGTAGTATACCGCTGGGAGACCGTCAGGTCCCGGGCTCTTTCCAGGTTTAAGCTGTTTAACTGCCTGTTCCCATTCCATGGGAGAGATCGGTAAGTCAAGGGATGCTATTGTTTCTTGGGGTATTTTCCCTGGGGCATATTGCTCTAGGAATGCGTCAATGTTCAGAGTCCTTTGGGGTGCTGAGGTCGAGTCGTGTGCAGAAGTACGTAAGTCGTAAAGGGAGGCATAATATGTTTCAAATTCCTTAGCTATGTCTTCATTGTGCGTGAGGAGATGTCCCTTAGCAGAATGTAATTGGTGGATGGTGTTATTGTTTTGTTTCTTACGGAGGGCCCGTGCGAGTAGGTGGCCACTCTTGTTCCCAAATTCGTAAAAGAGTTTGTGAGACAAGATGAATCTTTTTTGAGATTTAAATGTAACTCCTCCTTAATCAGTGTGCGTATCTCCGTTAGTTCGGAATGCGTTTGTTGAGCTAGAGTATGTTTATGTAGGGTCTCAAGTTTTTTCAGTTTAGCAAATAAGTTGGATAGTGTAGCTTTCTTCGCCCTTTTGATAGAAGCAGCTAGTGATATCAGTTTGCCTCGTATGACACATTTGTGAGCTTCCCATTGTGTCTGGGGAGACGTGTCTGGGGTGTCATTGTCGATGAAATAATCTTTTAAGCAGGAACGGATCTCCTGTACATGTGTTGCGTCTGTTAGGAGGGTAGGGTCTAATTTCCAAATGTACGTTCTGTGGTGTATGTCAGGAAAGGTAAGAGTCATAGAGATGGGATGGTGGTCCGACATTATCATGGGGTCTATAGTTGCCGCAGTCAGAGTCGAGAGGTCTTGTTGTGAGAGGAATAGATAATCAATGCGAGAGTATTTGTTGTGGGGAGCGGAAAAAAAGGTAAAGTCTTTGTCTTTTGGGTGGAGGATGCGCCATGCATCATGGAGAGAACGTTCTTGGAGGCAACCCTTGATTTGTTTCAGGGCCCTATACGGTAAATGAGATTTGCCTGTGGAAGTGTCTATTAGAGGATCTAAGGGGACATTTAAATCGCCGCCCAAGACTAAGAGGCCTTCCTGGAAGGCTGTTAGTTTCCCTATCACTGTTCTGAAAAAGGGGACTTGGGTAGTGTTGGGGCTATATAAGTTTGCGAGAGTGATCGGTCTCTTGTTAAACGTGCCTTTAAGGAAGACGAATCTGCCTTGATCATCTAGAAGAGTGTCTGTAACTTGTAAGGGTACGTTTTTGGAGAGGAGTATGGAGACTCCTTTAGTTTTTGAAGATGGGGCTGTAGCATGAAAGTGGTGGGGGAAAGAATGGTTCGCCAGTTTAGGTATATTGTTACCGTCAAAGTGGGTCTCTTGGAGGAACACCACATCTGCCTTTGCGCTTCGCATATGGGCTAGCAACTGCGAACGCTTTTCAGGTATGTTTAATCCTTTCACATTGAGAGAAATTATTTTCAGGGAGAGCTTAGCGGGTGATGTTTGGCGGTGTGCCATTGTCAGCTAGTCTGAGTATGAGCTACCTAGCTTATTGTTTAGCAGCAGGGAAGTCAGAGACGGGGGATGGAAATGGAAGATAAAAAATGTAGTGGGGGGGAGGGGAGTAGTGATAAGTGGAGGAGGGTAGGTAGTAAGGGTATTATCGGGTGAGGAGTGTGGGTGTTGGGATCGGAGGGGGCGATCTGGGAGATATACCGGTTGTGGGGATTGACCTGCAGTCCCACTTACAGAGTTTGCGGGGAACCGGTTTGGGTCAGCGGTATCTACCTGAGTCCGCTGGTGGTGGGGGTGGCAAGTGACGGTCAGCCAAGGGAGTGAGTCCCGTGTCCCAGTGAGGTCATCGGGGCTAGGTGTAAAGTTTCCTGTGTATCATGTCAGGGTTTCCAGAGAGGTATGAAGTTGTCTCTTGAATGTTCCCGACACAAAGTGTAAGATTTTTACTATGGTGAGGGAGTGTGTTATATGCTTGGGGAGAACGGAGAAGGGTGATGGGTGTGTAAGGTCCGTGAGGTGTCATAGATCTTTTTGTCATTGGGGATCTATTTGTTATTATTGCAGGGGGAGAGAGCTCACTGATGTATGGGTCATGTGAGGGTGTCATATGGTTGGGGAGCATTGAATAGGTCAAGGTACATCCTAGACTAGAGATTAACACTATACCTTTGAGTGGTAAATATCTCGGATGTTTTATTCATTCTGGATATTGAAAATATTGAAATTATTGAAACTATTAACTGAGGGTAAACAGTCTGGTCTACCTGACACAGGGTGGAATAGAAGGCATAAGTTATGAGATAGCTTGTAGGTACAACCCTAACAGAGAGGTAATGAAATAACAGTATTGACTGCAATGCGTGCATACCTGTGAGAGAAGAAGATAAACTTATACAGAGCATCTCCAGGACCGAGGGGGACGTGCTCAACTGTGGTCTAATGAATCATACCCTGCGTTTGAACCCTTGAGAACGCGAAGAAGGGTGTGCTTTAAGTTTGAGTCAGGAGGAAGTGTTACTCCTCTGGACTTTATGTGTATAATGGTTGGTTGTAGTGTTTGTCCTTCTTACCTGAGCACGTCCTACTCGGTTCCCAGTTAGCTCTCCTCAGCTCTTAGTTCAAACAATTTGATATGACAGAGATATCTGTAAGAGGAGAAAGAGAAAGGGTGAATGCTTGTACAATAGATATACTATGGGGACAGTGGAGTGCATTACTTGGGAGAGATACAACGGAAGGCAAAGTAAGTGTGATAAGGGGAGAGATATAGTAGGGTTAACACGAAAAAGTATGAGTTGGAAGAAGGAGATATGGTAGGAAAAGGGGAGAGAAGGAGGAGGCAAGAGAAAAAGTGAGGAAGGAGGGAGAGGAAGGAAGGAGTTGTAGGAGGGTATTGAGATACTGCAGATGTCTTCAGAGGGGGATCCAAAGAAAGTTTCTTGATCGTGTGGTCATAAATTGGGATCCAGAGACGGTATGACTTCTGTTGAATATTAATATGTCTCTCTTCCTGTTGATTTAGTGAGAGGATGAGTTCCATGCTGTAGCTCCGTTAGACGGGCAAGGTAATTAGTGGAGGATCGGAGTCGGTTTCTCGAGGAAAGGGCGGTAGGTAAGGTGTGTAGAGCAACAGCTAGGGAGTGTGCTCTCTCTCTGCGTGGGGTGATTCATCACATAGTGCAGTGACAATGTTCCCTTCCGGCTGAGTTGTGAAGATAAAGATAAGGCACTATGTGGATATGTCTTCTGGAACTTAAAATTTAGATGTCATCAGGAATTCCAAGGTGGTGTCACAGTGTCTGGTAACAGATCCCCTGGTCTCTCACAGGCTCTGAGGGTGTACAGCCGAGGGGAGCGTAGGACTCGATGTCATCCTTCCTGTGTCAGGTAGGTTCGATAAACCAGAAGGTGAGAACGAAACATCAAAAAAAAAAAAAAAAAAAAGGAGAAAAACCCATTAAAGCGAACATGGGCGCTCCGTTTAGGTGATGCGGGCCCTGCGGTGTGCAGGGGAGGCCGTGGGGCTGCCATTCCGTGGCATTCCTGGATCTCTCAGTGGAGAGCGATGGGGCGCTGGATGTGGGCGGCGACGGCCCAGGTTAAAGTTGCCAGCTTCTGCGATGTCATCCATCGATGTGGCTCTTTGCGTTTGTGGTAGGCGGAAATCGCTATACCAATCAGGTAGTGCAACTACTGGCAAGTCCAGGGTGGAACAGAAGTGTTCCAGGTCCTCTGGAACCCTGAGAAGTGCTGTGCGACCCATGTGTGTTGCTGAGAGGCCAAAAGGAAACTTCCAGCGATACACAATCGATCTGGCTCTTAGTAGGTCTAGTAGCGGTCTCAGTTCGCGCCTTCTTTGCAAAGTGATATTTGAGAGATCTTGATATATCTTGATGCTTGAGCCTTGGAAAGAAAGTTGATTGCGACTTCTGGATGCTCGTAAGATCTCTTCCTTAAGGGGGAAATCATTGAGGCAGCAAACCGTATCTCTAGGGGGATCTGTGTCCCTTCCCCTTGGGCGTAGTGCTCTGTGGATACGTTCAAAAGCCACTGGAGTGTCTTGGGGCCTCTCGAGTAGCTCATTAAATATGGATGACACTGTTTGAGGAAGTTGATTGGGATCGATTGATTCAGGGATCCCTCTTAGGCGGAGGTTGCGGCGTCTCCCGCGGTTATCGAGATCTTCCATGTGTCGGTTAATATCTCTCAGGTGAACTGCATGGGATTCAGTAATTTGCTGTACATGGCATAAGGCTGCATCCTGGCGTGTCTGTGTCATCTCTACCTCCTCCATTCTAATTGACATGGCCTGGAGGTCAGACCGCATGTCCGAAATGGCCGCCATGAGAGTGTTTTTAATGTCCGCAGCCACGCTGTGTAAGTCATCTAGGCTGACAGCCGGCGGTAGTCTCTGTTCTGACCCCATATCTGACGGGCTCTGGGCTCCGGAGCGGTGGGGGCTGTCACTCGGGGAGAACGCCGTGCTTGCGGAGGCTGACTGTGCGGCCTGCGTCCTTCCCCTAGGCCGGGATCGGAAGATCTCGGGAATGTGTCTGTCACCCTGGGTTTCTTGGCTCCGTGGAGATCGGGACCGGGTAGCCGAGGCGCTGCGGGATGTTCTCACCATAGTAGGGGAGACTAGAGAGCTAGAAAGCTGAAGATGCCGGACCTCATGGACGGGAGCTACGGATCTACACGTCCATCTTGGAGTGGCACCAGACCACGCCCCAAGATTTATCCTTTAATATCACATTTTATTGCATTTAATGTTTGATAATATATTGTATTTCTTTCCTCATTCCCTAATTACCATGATTGTAATATGCTGTGAATGTCCCCTTTGTTCTCATGCATGCTGGATTTTTTGGGAATATTTTTTTTTGTCCTTCATGCATATTTGCCTTCACTTACCTCCCCAGCATGGTCTCCTGACCCTATATTCACCTCATGTAGTGACTTAACAATGTATTTTGTCAGCTCCGTAGTAGTCTTTTACCCTAAAAACCCCCTAAAATGATTAAAAATGTGATTTGTGCTTTAAATTCAGGCAGAGTGCCAGAGGCTTTTTTTTGGGTTCCCAAATCATTTGGAACCCTCCCTCCCCCCAACTGCTAAGTCAGCTGATACCAATTTTCTGTCTATCCTCAATCACCTATCTGCTGACTTTGCCAAACCCATACACACTATACCCATCTCTTTTGTGGTCAGATGTATGGATGAATTCCCCAAAGCATGTAGTGCAAGGGCCTGCCTGTATACTTTCAAATAGTACTGTTTAAAGTTTTATGTATACTATTATTATCTTGATAGGTAATAGCAGAATGTCCAAATGTGCTAAAATGTGTACAATGTGTATTTATATCTTTGTATTAGGACACTTCTTACCTGTCCAGTGGGCTGTCAATAGTGTAAGTAAGGAGGGGCTGGCCAAAGTAATACACATTATTTAGGCATTCATCTCTCAATGAAATGTAGAGGGTTACCTGTTCAAAAGACCCCCCCCCCTAAAATGTTAAAAATGGCCCATGAGAGGGGGGGAGGGGGAATCTGATAGGTGGACCTTACACCTTGGTCTTTTAAAACTCCCTAAAATAAATGTTATAGTGATGTTGGCCAAGAATGTTTATGTCTAATCTGCTTTCCCTGTTTAGGTGCAAAATGATTATTTTTTTTTTCTTGTTTGACTCCACAGTTTCCTTCCAACCCACAGGAATGGCAGACTGTGGCCTCCCACTTTGCCCAGCGGTGGGACTTTCCTAACTGCGGAGGGGCAATTGATGGGAAACACGTCCACATCGTCCCACCACCCAACTCGGGGTCATACTATTACAACTATAAGGAGTTCAATAGTATTGTGATGTTGGCGGTGGTGTCGGCTACTTATGAGTTCCTGTATGTGGACGTGGGGAAGAATGGCCGGATGTCCGATGGTGGAGTCATCGCCCAGAAGGAGTTCTACAGGCGTCTCCAGAATGGCAGCTTGGACTTGCCACCTCCAGAAGACAATGTGGAAGGACTCCCATTCATCTTCATTGCTGATGAAGCGTTTGCGCTGGGGGACCATCTTATGCGACCATTCCCTATGAGGACCCTCACCCTGGACCAGAGGGTTTTTAATTACCGGCTGGCCAGAGCCAGAAGAGCGGTGGAGAACAAATTTGGAATCATGGCCAGCCGGTTCTGCCTATTTCTTCCACCCATACACATGGCGGAGTACAAACTGAATCATATCATCCTGTCGTGCTGTGTTCTACACAACTTTTTAAGGCAAAATTCTGCCAACTTTGCTGCCTCAGTTGGGCCTGAGGCCAGAATTCATAATGAACCAACCCTGATGGCGCTTGAAAATGGCCATCCTGGCTTGCCCCCCCTGAGTGCCCATGTGGTCTTAGATACCTTGATTACTTTGCGGGTAGAGGGGCCATCAATATGCCAGACAATGTCTGAAACATTTTTAAAAAATTTTAAAATAAAAAAGTCATTTTAACTACTAAAATCTTTGGTGACATTTACTGCTTGTGTTTCTTTTAACTGACCCTGACAGAAATGTGGTGAGTCCTGAAAATGGCGTGATTGTGTAACATTACAAAGCACTGTTGGGTGTTATTTACTAAAGGCAAAGACACTTTGCACTACAAGTGCACTTGAAACTGCACTGAAACTGCACTTGTAGTGCAAAGTGGATTTTCCCCTAGCAAATAACCCCCATCGTCACTGAAAACACCAATTTGAGCACAAATAAAGTTTTGGAGCGTTGAAACAATAATCCACACATTCTTGATGATCAATCTTTTTAATACCAGCACAATCACATGTGCATTTAGAAAAGGTTTTTAAAACAAACCAACATGTTTGTTGTATAACAATTTTTTGCGTCACATTACTAAAAGTAGAAATGTCCATTTAAGGTAAAACAGGCATGTTTAAAACAAACAAAGTTCAACTTTTAAAAAATTGATAGCAATATCAGACATGAGTATTTATAAACTGTGTTTGATATTGCGTTCAGATGCGGTGAAGTCACCCCTGGAAAAGCCAAATTTTGAAGATGCACACAAATTGCTGAATGTCAACATGTGCTAGCTGCCATCACGGGGGATCAACGGACGTGTTTTGGGGGTGCAACCCCTTTCTCCCAGCTACTTTATTATTGAGGAAGGGGTTGCACCCCCAAAACGCCTACATTGATCTCCCGTGATGGCAGATAGCACATGTTGACACACTGTGTGCATCTTCAAAATTTGGCTTTTCTCAAATCTGTCAAAAAAGAATAGAAATTTTGAGATTACAAAAATGGTGTTTCAAACTCGCCCTAAAACATCAATGATGTTCTTCATTTTTTTTTGAACATCATTGATGTTTTTCTGGATGTTTTCCAAGTCCCTATTACACCCCATGATCTCCCCGATCAGGATCTGTGCACTTTCACTGGTGAAATGCCCTGGATCCACAACATCACGATCACCTAAAAAGATAGAAACAAAAACCCACCATGTATTATAAATATGCCGGCATCCATCTCTTACCTGAGCCTGTGGTCGCAGACACTCACCTGTTGTGGTGACAATTTCCACCACATCTCCTTCCTCCTCCTGCTCCTGTTGTCTTTGGTGGGTCTCCACTTCTTCCTGAGGTGGGGGGTCTGTGGTCTCCTCGGATGAGGGGTGTCCTCCGAGTCTTTTCTCCCCTATGTAAAAAAAATAGGTATACTTAGCACACAGATATTTGATGACATAAATAGGAATATGAAACATTGCTTGGAAGTGGGGTACAATTGTCTATTTTTGCAGAGTTCCAAGATGAAAAAATTTTTTTGTCCTTTGTCAAGCTTGAATACTTACCTGTTTTGTACAAGCTTCACAGATGGAGTCACCCCTATAGTATACACTGGAGCACCTGTGTGGGGCCCCCTAATAAAAAGGGTGTGCTGGTGTTCCACACTAGTGCTCCAGTGTCCAGATGTGAAAACTTCTGCTGAGTGTCCTCTCCTTACACAGAATCTAGTTTGCATTACATTCTACTTACAAACCCATCTAGACAACAAAATTATTTGAATAGAAGTAGGGCCAAAAAAAATGTATTCAAATGCATATGGCCAAAACAATGGTGTTTTCTAGGCCGAACGAACAATGTTTCATATGAACGAACAATGTGCCCACGAATATGAAAGTTGCCATTTTAAACTGTACAACAGTAAAGAAAAGCACATGGAGCAGCACGAACGTAATAAAAGAAAGAATAGGAACACAGGACAACTACTTACTTTTTTGCAGCACTCTCCTGATCCTTCTGTACTGCTCGTGCTCCCTTAATTTCAGGTCCGACCACCGCTTCCTGAGCTAAATCGTCGTACTCTGAAATTCTTCTGCAGACTTTTGACCACTTTCGCCATGATCTTGGCCTTTCTGACATTGGGGTTGGGGTAAGGTCCATACTTCCCGTCATAGTCAGTCCTTTTCATTATGTCGACCATCTACAACATCTCCTCAAAGGACATATTTGAGGCCTTAAATCGTCTCTTTCTGGATCCAGACGTTTCTGGCTCCGGGCTTTCCTCCTCCTCCTCCTCGTTGGTGTAATTATCTGACACCTGCTGTGTCTCCGCCATGTGCTCTTCCCCCACTGTGCCGAACGAGAAGGGGCGGGGAATAGACTAGAAAGAACGTCAGGGGCGGGCGGAGTTTCACACATGCGCAGTGTATATAAAGCGCAACATGTGTGCGGCTTACGTACGATCTGTGAGCGGAGGAAGGAGTATCAGAGGCGCCGATCGTGATAACGAAAGTAAGATTTAAAATTGGGCCTTTACTGCTTATAGAGTGAGGCCTATATTGGGACAAGATTAAGAGACTTTAGCCTGACATTAGGGCTTGTCTTGTGTATTGCAGATAAAATGGATGGCTTCAATGACCACAACTTCCTCCCCCTGTTCATAGACAAATACAGGGAGCTGCCCTGTCTGTGGCAGATCAAACACCCGCAGTATAATAATAAACAAAAGAGGCAGGCAGCGCTGGAGAAACTGCTGGAGTTGGTGAAGCCGGTGGTCCCCATGGCAACCATCCCCTATTTAATAATGTGAAAAGAGCCCTCGCGCTACTAAAATGTGCTGTATGCAAATTACTAGAACCAAATGGTAGATAAACAGTGACTAATTAATAAATAAAGTGCATGTAGTGCATATAGTGCAATCTAATATATCAGCTGTCTGCAGCAGAACCTGAAGTGTATCACAGTTCACTCTCAATAAATAACAACCATAAAGTGATCCCACGCTACAGCAAAAAAAAGTTAAATGATAAATTAATATAAATATCCACTAAATAAAATGAGTGAATCTACAGTGTCTATAAGAATATTAAATAAGTAAACCTAAAATGTTTCTTCATAAATAATAAAAGACACGCAAATGTGAAAAATAAATAGATCAATCCCAGGGCAAAAGAGAGTAGTAATAGTCTCTCAATAAGATCTTCAAAAAGTCATATGTACTCTTCAAAAAAATGTCTAAAAGAAGGAATCATGTATAAATCGTTCCAGTAAAAGACAGTGGGCATGGAGAGGTATATATCCAAAGAATGAGCTCACAGAGCCCTCACCTTCACAACGTAATAAATCAGCATGTAATAGAGTGAGTCAGTTCCGTTGTTCCAACTTTGACCACCAGGGGGTCCTCTGTTCCACTCTAAGTACAACCACCTTCCCAAATGTGATAAATCAGCATGCAATAAAGGGGATCAGTTCCGTTGTTCCAACCTTGACCACCAGGGGGTCCTCCGTTCCACCTAAGCCAGACTTCCCATCAGAGTCCTCATCCAACCTCGTCACCTCCACTCGAGGGGGGGGTGGGGGAAGACGAGGGTGGAAGGCAAAAGGTGGGAGAAAAAGAGAGCTCCAATAGTGTAGTAAGGTTAAAGCATAAAGGTTTATTTAAATACTAAAGCTGGACTCTTACACTGCAATGTTAAAAATAAGCATGTATCAGCAAACACATGTATCAGCAAACAAGGCGTCTGAACGCCACTCTCACGTCACTTCCGGTGCACTTCAACCTCCGGCCACTCCCTACGCGATACGTCATCACGTGACTTCATCAGGGGATCCCCTATTTAAAAGCCAAAATTGATGGCCTGAGGAGCACTTATCTTAGGGAGTGCAAGAAGGTCACGGATTCCCAAAGATCCAGAGCTGCATCAGATGACGTTTATGTCCCCAGGCTGTGGTACTATGAGAGACTGCGATTTCTGTCAGACCAGACTGAAGTCAGGGAATCCCTCTCAACCCTTCCTTCCACTCTTCCTTCCACCCTATCTTCCACCCCAGCTGAGGCTTCCGATGTCCAACCTGGGACTTCCAGCCAGGAAGAAGTGGAGGAGCCCAGCTGGAGCCAGGTATAGAATTCTTCTACAGATTTCTGGGCAAGCAATAAATGATGTTTACTAGATTTTATTATTGATCACTAATTTCTGATTTAAGAAAGTGTTTTACATATCAATAGACAGTAGTGGGCAAAAATAATTGGGACAAGAATGAAAAATGCTGGGCTCAGAATGATAGTCTGTTATATTTGATAACATTCAATTGGTAACAGTCATGAGGTGAAAAATGTTTATGATTGATGAAGAAGAAACTAAAACTATGTCCCTTTTTAATACACAGGAAGACCTCAGCCAGGAGGAGAAGGCTGTGGAATGTGCCACACAGGAGGAGGCTGTGGAATGTGGCAGCCAGGAGGAGGCGGGGGTTAGTGGCAGCCAGGAGGAGGCGGGGCTAAGTGGCAGCCAGGAGAAGACCGGGCCCCGTAGGAGCCTGACCAAATCGCAGGTTCCTCCCCTCCGCCTTCCAAACAAAAGACCCAGGAAGGGGAGTAACGTGCAGGATTCAGCGCTCAGGCTCATTCAGGAGGCTTCTGCGTCCCTCAGAGCCACCCCCACTCCTGAAGAGGCCTTTGCCTGCATGGCTGCCACCAAACTGCAGGGCATGCAGGAGGGCCAACGCCTCCTATGTGAGGACCTTCTTTATATAGTCTTAACTAAGGGGGTGAGGGGCAAAATCACACACAAAACCCACCTGAGTGAGTTGGACCATCCTCCTCCTCCTCCTGCCACAACTCCACCACCAAAGCCACAGCGTGGAAGGAAGCGTGGAAGGAAGACCAGAGAGTGATGGCCTGGGTTCATTCTTGTCTGGCAAAAGATGCAGGCTCTTGTAGTACCACAGCCTGGGAACATACATGTCATCTGCTGCTTTCAGGATCTCTTGGACTTCTGGACCAGACTGCACTCCCTTACATATGGACTCCTCAGGCCACCAATTTTGCTGGAAAATAATTGATGTGTGCCATGGGGGTCAAAGGCTTCGCCAATTTATGATGTTTCTCCAGCGTTGCCTCCCTCTTTGTTGGGTTCTGAGCCCTTAATAAAGGAATTTTGGTTTCAATTATACTTGCCTATGTGTGTTTTCATTCAAAAAGGACAGTTTGTTTGTGAGGAGGCAGGTACATTTCAAAAATACAATGTGAAATTAACAAGGGACACCAACACCAAGCAATCTCCTTGAAATTAAATAATACAAGATAATAATGGTGTTGTGGTAACTTGACACACAAAACACACACAAAAATATTCTGGAGTAAAAAAAAAAACTAAAAAAAAAAAAAAGATCAGCCTTGAAAAAAATACAAACCAAAAAAATAATAATATATATATTTTTTTGTCAGATGTGACAAATCAAAATATATTGAGGGAATCATGATAAATAATAAAGAAAGAAGTTTGTGAGAAGTCTGTGTGAAAATGAGCAGCAAAACTACTTCATTCTTCTAGCATTATAAAGAAGAAGAGAGTGTGCTGTATTACACTATTTAAACATTGCAGCCTGACGAAAGTGCTCTATCCTTTCCGAATGCTAATTTTACCAGACCGAGCTGTTCCGTCTCAGAATTTCTTCTGAGCATGCGAGGCACTTTGTGCGTCGGAATTGGCCACACACGGTCGGAATTGACGTGATCGGATTTTGTTGTCGGAAAATTTTATAGCCTGCCCTCAAACTTTGTGTGTCAGAAAATCTGATGGAAAATGTCCGATGGAGCCCACACACGTTCGGAATTTCCGGCAACAAGCCATGATCGCACATTTTCCGTCGGAAAGTCCGACCATGTGTACAGGGCATAACACTCTAAAGTCTCGTACACATGGTACGACTGTTGGTAGGGGATTGGCAGGGGATTACCATTAGTACGCTCCTTTTGACAACTGTTGTCCAACTTTCAGCCAACAAATACATTTTGGCGGACAACGGTTTGACATCAGGTTTTCGTATGGTCAGTACACAAATCCGTTACACAAAAGTCGAAAGTACAAACACGCATGCTTGGAATCAATGCTCACCAAACATAAAATTAGCAGAAGGGGCCCAAAGGGTGGTGCTCAATAGCTGAAAATTCTCGTAGTACATCACTACATTTGCGTTTGTGGCACGACAATTGTGTACCATTAGTATGCAAGACAAGATCCTGGCACAAGCCCTTTTGACAAAAATCAGACACTCCGTTGGCCAACAATCGTACTGTGTGTACGAGGCTTAACACTACCCTCTCCTCAGACTGACAATGCTGTTGTCCAAACATATCTGCTTTACTACTTCATCCTGGATGCAACATAATAAAGTGTATTACTTAAAGGAGCAACAGGTGAAATAAAAGCCTAACAAAGAAAACAAATGCAGCTCCCGTGTCTAAGGGTTGGTAAGCTGCAATATATTATATTTTAGTATTTGGGTTAATTACCACATTAATTAAGCACAGGTTGTAGCAACGTTACAGGAACTAAATAAAATAGAGGGATGGGCAAAGACTTGGCAAAGTTATGCATTTGGGAGTTAAGAACTTGCAGTCAAAATATTAATTAGAAAGGGTTATACTGAGAAAATCAGCAATGGAAAAAGATTTGGGGTACCACAGACTTATCATTAGCATGCAATGCCAAGCTGCCTCTAGCAGATCAAGTAAGCTACTCACGTGCATTAAAATACTTGAAGGAATTAAAGAACACTTTTAAAATGTAACTTATATGATTTGTGTCGGGAGGATGAAATGGCCCTAAAGAATACAATTGCAGTGTTTTTTGGTTGATACGTTTTCTTTTTTTTATGATTAATATGTGAATGTGACACATATACTGTGTGTGTATGTATGTATGTATGTAACAGTGTGTGTGTGTGTGTATTTATATATATATATATATATATATATATATATATATATATATATATAAAGACATGTTTCATTTCCATAAGGAATATCTCCTGGAACATCTCATCAACCAACGAATGCACTCATCCACCCATTAATGCTATATTTAAAGACCAACCTGTATTATACTGGCTAATGTATTTCAAGGTAGCACCTCTTCATGACAACTAGCTAGCCAATACTAGTAGACTCTATACACACCCTCTTCATCTCCCTCCCTACATACTTATAGAGACCACTCCCTTCAATTAGCATATAATAATACAATAACAAAATCATAAACTTACAGCATTATAATGTTAAAGCCTAAAATTGCATAATATATGTACTTGATTTCCCTTATATCTTAACACTTCAACTTATCAATGGCAGCAGGGGTCTTTATAAGTATGTAATAAGGGGGGATGAAGATGGTATCTGGGTGCTTTCCGCATGCACAACAATCCAGTTGTCCAGGCACACATGATCTTTGCAAGAACATACATTTTTTGAAATGGAGACTTTCACTTTAAGATGCAAAAATCCCTCTAACCCCCACCTCCAGATTTCCCAAGGTTGCTACCTAAAAGACATTCAGTAAGTGATTGCATCTACTTTAAGAGGCCAGTGCCTACAAGCACCACAGTAATTTGTTACTAATATGACTGCTGGGAACCATAACTTTTATAGTGAGGTACCTCAATGTTAAATCCCCTCTAATTGGCTATTCCGTGCTACTGACTTAAGTTCAGAGGCCAGGAAATGTTTTATTGGTAATTTGTTGGTATGGTGGCAAACAGTCGCATTGGTTTGTGCTTTCAAAAACTGTAAATACGTTGGGCTTGCTTTGAACCATTGCTCAACTTGAACCCAAAGCTCATCCCTGCTCATCATCCTGTCAACTGTAGAGGCCCAGGGCATTATAGTAATGCCCATCAAGTTTTCCTGTGAACATTGCAGTTTTTTGGTTTGAGTATTCCCAAATCAAATGCATGCTTTTCAGGAAGAATTCCACTTTTACTGAATAAGGAACAGCAACACCGGCCAGCAATTGGGCAGCTATATGATATATGACTGTGCCAGCAATGTCTTTGCTGCAATGGAAAGCATGAAATCCAACTGTGCAATGGGCTTATTCAGACCAATTTTAGAAGCAATTTCTTTTCATAGTTTGTGGAATCAATAGCAGCTCCAAACTTGCCTCTTTCCCTGTACCTCTGCCCTCTTGCACATTCATGTGGCAACATGTGTCTTGCATTCACATGGTTACAGATAAAGGACTATCTACTATCATTAATTATGTTCACAAAACATATTTTTATGCTAATAGAAATACGATGGAAGCAGGATTGTAAAGGTAAAACAGAATTATTTTGAAAGAATTCCAGTTACAGGAAATCTTAAAAATACATATGCAATATAAAGCAGAAAGGAAATGGAAGCAGTTGAGATAAGTGTGTCAAGCATTTACAAAATCGATAGCAAAATGTGTCACAGAGCTCATGCCAAGGACACCTTGTGCTCCTGTCACTGAAGAATTAAATGCAACTGCTTTATCATTTCACATATAAAGTGCTACAGTTTGCAGTCTCTATTAAACCCAGTGACTAAATAAAGCAAAATATGGTAATGCAAAGCAATTGTGGTGTTAATGTAAAAGGATGATTTTATAAGTAGTGTATTGTGGGATCTATCTCTTCTTATTCTTTTCACAGTGCTTCGAAAAATCTTGAATAGTTTCCTATTACACAAAATAGAGTCATGTGGTGGTGCATGAGTTTTTAGTGATATAGTAAAATCATAAGAATAGGTTTGCAGATTTGTTTTATTTTTCATGCAGGTGTATGCCATATTATTATTATTCAACAACTGTTAACAATGTCACCCTGTTGTGTTTTTTATATTTTTCTGTTTAAAATAAACAAATATTCACTAACAAAAGTAGTCCCGGTCCTGTATGAAGGTTTGAATATAAACTTTGTTTTGTTAAATATTGATAATTTTTTTCCATTTGAGTCTTTTATAAAGCTTATCCACTGTCATTATTCTTATTCTCTTGGAAAATTCCCACTGGTAAATTTCAGATGTTTTTGAGATGATTTTTAATATTAAACGTGCCTGAGTTCATCATATATTTATATGGAGATTATGTAATATTCACTGACTGTTAAAGGCTAAATTCACCTTTATATAAAAAAAAACATATAAAAAAATGCACATAGTTTTGCAGGTGCAAAATGTGCATTTATTTTATTTTTTTTACAGAAGCTAGCAAAGTATTGCACCCATAATCAGTGGATTGAGGGTGCAATGTCAGGCACCTGCAGACACTTCCAACAGCTCTCTGCCCCTACCTCTGTATGGGCTTTCAGTTGCAGAGCTGTTAGAAGTGTCAATAGACTGAGTGCTCTGATCAGTGCACTTGTAGTCCACTGAGAACTACAAGTCTATCTGCCACAGTGGCAGATGGAGGACTCACAGATCTCTGTGGATGAATGGTGTGGTGATGTGGGTAGAGCTGATTTTAAATTTGACAGTGCCTGCAGGAGAGAAGAACTCTCACATGCTGTCACGGAGAGGGGATTTTGGTGTGGGAGGCAGGTCCTTAGGAATATGCTACATGATACACCCTAAATATGGTTGTAATATGAAACCTGTTTCTAAATGTGAGCTAATGCCCCGTACACACGAGCAGAAATTCCGCCAGCAAAAGTCCAGTGAAAGCTTTTGGTCGGAAATTGCGACCGTGTGTATGCTCCATCGGCAGAATTCTAGCCAGCAAAAGATTGAGAGCAGGTTCTCTATATTTCAGTCGGAAAAAGTTCCTATCCAAAAATGCGTTCGTCTGTATGCAATTCGAACATGCAAAAAATCATGCATGCTCTGAAACAATTTGACGCATGCTCGGAAGCATTGAACTTCATTTTCTCTGCTCATCATAGTGTTGTACGTCACCATGTTCTTGATGGTCAAACGTTCAGAGAACTTTTGTGTGACCGTGTGTATGCAAGCCAAGCTTGAGCGGAATTCAGTCGGAAATACCATCCAAGATTTTTCCGACAGAAATTCCGCTTGTGTGTACGGGGCATTAGCCTTAAAACTTCTGGAAATATATTTTTAGTTACATAGTTACATAGTTAGTAAGGTTGAATAAAGACACCAGTCCATCCAGTTCAACCTGAGTGAGTGTGGGTCTACAACCCTGACCCTTGTCCCTAACCCTGTACATCACACACTCACATCAGTCCCTACCCTCAATCCAAGGTCCCCATTCATATACTAGGGCCAATTTTGGACAGAAGCCAATTAACCTACCAGCATGTCTTTGGAGTGGCATAGGGTTAATGGCATAGGGTTCAAGTGGCATAGAGTTAATGGCATAGGGTTCAAATTTTGGCCAGGTTCCCTTCTCTATCTGTGAGAAATGCCCTTAAAGCGGAGCTCCACCCAAAAGGGGAAGCTCCACTTGTTTTCACCCTCCCCCTCCTCCCCTGCCACATTTAGCACTTCTTGGGGGGGAGTGGGTACCTGATTTTGACAGGCACCCGTCCCACTTTTGGGTCAGATCGCCACGGCAACCTACAATGATGTTTGGCCCCTCCCCCCCGCCTTCTGGGACACACATAAATCCCAAAAGTAGGTTTCCCTTACCTAAGATACCCAGTGCCTGCACCCAAAGTCGATTAAAGAATTGGCTCGGGTGCCGATATCACTCGATCTCTGGATAGGCAAGTGTCCTTATATTAAAAGTCAGCAGCTACTGACTGGAGCTCCTCTTTAAAAGAAAAGATGGTGACTGCTTATTCTGGCAGAGTATGCTTCCACATTTTCACCACCTGTAATAGATTACAGTCACCCTGCAACTGTATGCCCTATCAAGAAACTTCCACTAAAGACTTTATTATCAAATGTTTTTAGCTAAATAGTAACTTCAAACACTTGCTATGGACTTGCCCAGATATCGTCTTTTTTTTTGTGAGAGACATTAAACACTACTGTATTTTAGAAGCAAAAATATTATTACAAACTGGCTGCTGCCATTCCTACTCCTGAGAATTAAAATCAGTATTACTTGTCAGTCAGATATTTGACAAAATTGATGCTAGTGAACACAAACAGATACGTCCCCCAAGCATTGGTGGACTGACAACTCATGGGCCCCTGGGCAATAGGAGATCATGGGGCCCCTGTGTCCCTGCCCATGTTCAAACCACACCCACACAAAGCCCTACTTACATATTGCACTGCCCTCTCCTCTGCCAGGTATCCCTGGTCTCCCCTACCCCTAGTTTCTCTCCCCCCAAGTATCCCCCCAGTTGTGTCCCCGCTGTCTCTCTCACCCAATCCTTTATCCTCCACCTCTGGGCCATTGATTTGCAGCCCTCGATCCTCTTAGTGTGTCTCTTCTCCATGAAGGCAGCCGGTAGGCTCCAGTCACTGAGCTTGGTGTCCTCCTCCTGATCAGGGAGTCCTACTAAGACCGGGGACTGTAGCTCCATCCCGCACTGGAAACTCCACCACCTCTCCTCATAGATAGTCTATGGGCACTGCCATATTGGCCTCTCCCGGCCTGCACTGCACATACAAATCCTCCAAGGGACAAAAACTGGATGATTAGTGATAGGTTGAGGAGGCCGAGTGTCCAAAGAGCCAAAGACTTAAAGCTAGCAACCCAATAAGAGTACAAATGTATAAGGAGCATCTCAGGGAGCCCCAGGGCTGCTGTTAGAAATCACGTGGCCCTGTACAGCCTACCTGACACCCACCACCCCCCCCCCCCCCGAAAATAACAATATTTTCACAAAAAATACAATAAAATAATTATTAGCAGATACAAACATAACATAACTTGCACAGTCCTGCTAAATTTAAATGATAAAACTGTATTAAGTAAATAAAGTTCTGGGTGTAAATGAGGTCTTGGGCTCATTTGCAAGGGTGCTGTGGCCCTGTACAGTGTGAATCAGTGTTTTTTTTTTTTAACATGGCTATTCCTGTCGCAGGCAGCCTATGTTATGCTATGGGGATGCAGCAACTGTATAAACACAGCCACAGGTTATAATTTGGCAGGCTTGTGGATGGAGGTGTATGGCCCCAAACACTGACAGTGTGTATTTGGGGCCACTCGCCCATACACTTATCATGTTAGGACTTGTGTTAATACAGACGCTGCATCCTTATAGAGAAACAGGCAGCTCCAGCTGCACAAACAAACTGCTCATTTACACTGTATGGGCCAGAGAACCTGTGTGAGTCCTTATTTTTTTTTATTATTGTATAGACATGTTTATAATTATTTTTTTAACAATTTTTAATAAAATACTTTTTTTTACAATGCTGTTGGGTGGGGGCATTAGTGTGATATCAGGAGTCTGAACAGACCCCTGACATTTCACCTTTGAGACAAGGAAAGGAATTCTTTAATTCCTTTCTCTGTAGCCTGAATGAACAGGATGTACATGAATGAACAGGAAAGAGAGGCTTCTGTTCATTCATACACTGAAGCATAGTAAAAGTTTACAATGGCCTGTTATGAACGAACACAGAGTGATTAGTACTGATCACTCACTGTGTCCATTCAGAAAATGAAGGGGCTGGTAAATGACATATCTACTGTCCTCTTCCACTGCTCTCCATCCTGAACATGCCCCTGTGTACCTACAGTAGCTGGTGAGACAGGGAAGCCAGCAGTGCTGAGGGAGGGGGGCCTGGACACGCAGGGAGCCATACAGCAGAGGGAATCAGATGTGGGCAGGACAGGGAGGGGGTTAAGAATGGTAGGGGGGCAATTACAGCAACGATGCCCCGAGTATGTCTCTCCCTGCAGCAGCTGAAAGCCAGCAGGAGGGAGAGGGTGAGAAACATGCTTTTAGCTGCTGCAGAGAGGTGTGCAGGGCATAGTTCTGTAATTGCCCCTCACCTGTCCGCTACACTGATTCCCCCTGCTATCTGAGCCCCCTCGTGTGCCCAGGCCTCTATAGGAGAATACATACACAAAAAATAATAATACAATAAGTAGCTTTCCAAAATTAACTTTGAGCACCAACTCACAATGCATATCATGAATAATTACTGTATGGACAATAGAAGAGGGAATTCTCTACTTATTAGTCCAGAATATTTTCGCACTGAATGCTTCCTAAAATAGTGCCCCTCCAGGAGTTGTATTTGAATGACTGTACTACTCAGAGGAAAAAGTGATTTTAGCCCGGATCAACCACCAGGTTATGTTAGTTAATTGAGTATGAACAGATATTCATCCAAAAAATAATGGGTGCAGTTTGGGTCGCCTTATAAGGCATACAAAAATAACAAGGAAAAAGAGATTCCCCAAAGGAAGGCAAAGACCCAAACACGATCTGTCAAAAAACAATATATTTATTAGGCTATAAACACCACACAAAGATACAAAAATTGGCAATTATGGGCAAATCAGGGAAGATATCAAATGACTAATTAAAATTGATAACGTTATCATTAAAAACAACGGAGCCGCGGCCAAGCATACCCCATACACACACCAATCACAGCAGCAGATTCTAACTAGATCGGCTAGTATTGGATAATGTAAGACCTCAGATAAGTCCAAGTACAGACGGTGTGGCGGTGTGGGGGTAGGGTGGATGAATGTAGATTTAACTTGGTAATATTACAGGGAGGTTCAGTGGTTTGAACACAATTGAAAATTGAGTACCAGTCCGGGAGCTGAACAATGATATATATAGGCTGACCGCAATGACCGGTAAAACCTATTAAGGCAGTGATAACTCAGGACTTTCAAGCAAAGCAGTTCATATGGACAGCAAGCAGTAGGGGGAGCATGTACGGCAAGGCTGCACTGATATCATAAATTGGAGTAATACATCTCTCACCAGGTAGATCAGCAGCTCACAGGATCGCAGGCTCTACCCCGAGTGGTTAGTTGTAGACAAAGACTGTTGCGTTTGCTTGTGCCGTCAGGTGGAGAAAGTCCCGCTGTGTTAGTGCCTTCTGTCAGATGGTATAAGCCGGTCGTCAGCTGTTGGTTCCCGGTGAAGCATTCAAACGCCCTGTGCTCGCGGCTCCGAGATGACGTGCTGACGTCACGTGCTGACTGTACTACTCAAACTGAAGATGTCATAAAGTTAATTCGCTGAAGACTGATGCGGCATATATCTTATACAGAGCATTGATGTCCAGTTATATGAGAAAATTGCTATGTGAACACCTTTGCGGTGACTAAGTCTGGATTCACAATGATGTGGCCGTGGGTCTCAGCATGGGTCCAGTGCGTCCCTTTACACCAATTCAGGTCCGAATTTCTGCCTGAATTCGCACCGTAAATGGAGCCAAAGACACACAGCTGGCCACAGTCTCCTGTCATGTGAATTGAATGTGGGGTGTTGTGAATTCATGAAGAAATATATTTTATATTTACTGGCAGAAACATGAGAGATGCTTAGGCCTCAAAATTAGATGAACTGTGATGTTACAATAATTGAACTGTTGCCCTTTTGGAGACCTTTAGGACAAAATTGACGTTCTCATGTTTGACCAAGTCTTTCTACTACTTCAAATATTGAAGACTTTTACAAGCATGTATTGTGAAGAAAACTGTTGAACAATGACTGCTCTCGTCACAAAACAAGGAGATATTTACATGGTATTAGTGAATAAACAAAAAAAAATAGGAGTCAAGATTATACAGACAATTCTCACATAGAAATAACCTCACCTGGCATAAACCTATTGTGTTCAAGTGAGGGACTGTTTAAATAGCTAACACCTTGGCTAACGAAACTCATTGTATGAACTTTTAGGATGGTTTAGACAAACAAGTCATTTCTAAACACCCAGCGGGAATGTTCAAAGTCCACCTCAACACGTTAGAGAGAGTTGAATATTGTGCAAGTCAGAATATTTTAAAAGTATCTATAAGGTTATTATAAGTCATTTCAAACTATCTATGACATTGTAGGTCACAGAGACATATTATAATTTTGGCATCTGCAGACCCAACAACTTTGGTATGAGGAAAATATATATGAAAGTGTGATTTTATAAGTAGAAGTGTTTTAAGAAACTAATTAGTATTAGGAAAAACATATAATTATGATTATAATTATATAAGACTGTAGCCTATGCTTAGATGAACAAATATTCAGTGGAGATACCAGAAGTTATACAGGTATCCATATAGATAATCATTTTTATGTAGTATTGATGAATATATATAACAACATGTGTATTTCATAGATAGACCAGTTTTTATAGACATACATTTATAGAGACACATATATATGTAACCAGTTTATGTAATAGTGATTAATCAAACTTATACTGAGTGTATTTTATATTAGACCGATTACCAGAATATTTAAAGGTATATACTTATCCTTATCATTATACACATTATAAAAATAGAATGTATTAACTTAAAAGGATGGACTCAAAAACGCATATGAGACCTGGTGGTTGAAGGTGGTATTATTTGAACTCACTAAATTTCCAGAGAAGGTTAATAATTAAGTCTCCTAACCCAATGGAAAGTGAGCCACGTCCTTTTGGGCAGAGCCATAATAATTTTTATGGTCTTATTATCTGAAATGGTATTTAGAGGCAAGGAAGATGGAAGAAGCAAAAAGAAGGAGAGCTCAGGGGGAGAGCTCAGGGATCCACCCTGAGGGGGGACACTGGGAGACATACACACTCCCAGACTGACACTCATGCACCATGCATGAATACATATCTTTACATTCATGAAGATTCCTCAACACCTAATACTTACAACTCGGAGGTCACAAGGAGTAAATCCCCTTTAAGAGTATCCATTTTGAAACTACGGCAGCCATCTTAACTCTGGTAACCAGCCGATAGGAACAGTAGCCATCCTGGAATGGGTAATTATGTCATGTTGATTTTATCTTGTATGTTCTCTCAAATATTGATATGTTCTCTCAAATATTGATGCATTGAATATTATTCAATTGATAATCATTCTCCCGAATCAATAACCGCCTTGTAGATTTTTCTCTAAAGATTCAATTTTTTTTATTATATTTTTCTTTTTGCATAGTTGCCACTGTAAAGAACATAGCACATATCATGAGGGACTCCATTTTAGTTCTAAGACACCATCTCATGTTTTACAGGAAAATTGAGAAAACTCATATTTGAAGTTTTAACTGAAACCCACATTATCTTTAAGCTGTTATCTATAGAAAACCTTCTCAAGGTTACCTATACATTTTAGCTAGAATATGGAGTTTGGCCTAGCTCATGTTTGTTCTTGATAAGATTAGTGTGTCCTTCACCTGTTAAAGAATATTCTAATAAGTAGAAATGATGCAAGATTTTGTCTTATAACACCAGCTAATAGTTAAATATTAACTGAACCTATTTTCATTTCAATGACATGTATAAGGTTAGTAAAACTCCTCCCATCCCTCAAATTACATAAATGCTGTATTTCTGAAACTCAAATTAGATGTCATTAAGTGGCTAAGCAAACCTGTCTCCTGTGTCACTTTATTGATATCTCCAGGCCTGGGGGTCAACGGAGGTCTTCCTGCATTACCTGAACCTATCTGGGTGGTCTTAGAAGCCGAAATCTCCCTACAGATCTGGGGGCTCGCCGGGAAAAAAAGCCAAATAAAATCATATCTGAAGGTAAGTCTTCATTTTGTCTTTATTGACAAAATATTTCTTGCCTCAGCTCTGATTAAAGCTTTTTAGACCTGTAAAATAGTAGGGGATAAGAACCACGCCAGAGGTTAATATTGGAGGGTTTTTGGGAAACCCACAAAGATAAGCAGTACTGCATACACATATATAGAGACATTCCTTTTGGGAAGGGATATGAAGTGGTTAATGAGGAAATAGACTCCGGTGACCCCAAAATCCTTTGCTTTTTCTTATCTATCGCATTAGAAGTTATAAGATAATCTGTTGTGTGTGTGTGGGTCAGAAGACTGGGTGGTAAGAACAGTCGACTCCCACTGTCAATATGGGTCAGAAACAAGGTAAAGAAGATCCTCCCCCTCTTCCCAATCCAGGAGAAACGTGTAAGGATTTTGTAGCCAGAATTTGTGGTACTAATTATGAATTCATAGTCCCATGGGTTTCAAATTTAGCGGGATGGACCGAAGCCATACACAGTGTAGACCCCTTTCCCCGGGATGGCGCTAATGATGAATTTCACATAGATATGATAAAAGGATTGTGTTTAGGAGATAAGAGAGCTTTCCCTTGGTACCCCGGGGATCCTCAATGGGATATGGATTATATGGAAAAGGGAGGAGAGAACTGGTTAAAATACGCCCCATATTGGTTTCAGAGGGATAATAAGAAACAGAAAAAGCCCACCAAATGTTTAAGTAAGGAAGATTATGACCAGAAACATAGAGAAGAAGCCGATAAAAAGAGATTTGTCCCTGACCCAATAGCCCCACCCCTGCCAATAGTCAGTCATCCTCCACCCGCATATGTACATGTCTATCCAAGTTTAAGAAAGGAAGATATTGATCTCCTGGCTGGACATTATGCAACCAGACAACGGCAGGTCCCCCTCGCTCCACAACCACAACAGCAGATCCCTCCCGCTCCACAACAAGATAGACAGCACCCACAGAGGGCCCGAGTCGAGGTAGGGGAACCAGAAGATGATCAGGGAGCTATAGGAGGGGTAGTTTCACCACCTGGCCAAGAGCAGGAGGAAGAAGACGTTAAAGGGGATAGAATACTTAGTCCCCCTAAAACAAAGAGTGGAACTGTATATAGTAACACTAACCTTCAAGCACCTTTCATGACCATTGGAAATGAATTATTAAAAAAGGTAATAGACATTGAGGAAATTGATAGGATAGTAAAACATTGCCCCAAACCCACCGCCTCTGCAGGTGGCACTTTAATTTACTTAAAAAAGGCCTGTAAGGGTAGAAATTACACACAGGAAGACATGCGTCTTATCATTGATGGTATCATAGGACACACCAGTTCCTGGAGCTGGGCAAATGTTCCAAGTATAAACACTATTGACACTGGAAACGCGGGAGCATATGGGTTAAACACAGTACTAGGTAGGAACACCATGTGGACAGAATTAGAGACTGAAATGATGAGAGTATTTAAAAATAAAAGTTCCCTCCCTACTGCCATAGCATGCAAACAAAAGTCAGGAGAAACTGTAGTTGAATTCTGGAAAAGGTTTCATGAAAATTGGACAACAGAAGCTGGATTAGCTACAACTACTGATGTGGGAGCTTTGTTTATTCAAACTTATATGAATAATCTAAAACCCCAGTTCGCCTTGGTGGTAAAACAGATGATATCTGAATGGACCACACAGACGATTGACCAATTTCAGGAAACTTTAATACAGAAAGAAGCAGCAGGGTGTTTTGATGTAATAAAAGAGAAAGCAGTGAGTACCTTTTATCAGGGTGGAGTGCAAGTTCAGCCTCCCCAAGATAATGGTGGACAATGGGGCAGTGGAAACAGAGGCAGAGGAAGAGGAAGAACAAAAGGGAGAGGGCATGGTTTTTCCAGACCACCCCAACAGTCCCGCACATGTTGTTTTAACTGTGGACAACAGGGTCACTGGAGAAATCAATGTCCTTATGAATGGAATAACCCAAACACTCAAGATCAAGATCAAACGCATACACAGGGACCCCAATCTAGCCAACCGAATCAAGTTGCCCCAAAACAACAGGGTCCCCGATTCCCTATACAGTGGAATCAACAGCAACTGAAATGAAGCTGCCCGGAAGGTAGTATCCCAGCATTTCCTTTGATCTCACACTCTTACAATGAACAACCAATTGTGACCCTATATGTCAAAAATAGGCCTGTTCCGTTTTTAACCGATTCAGGGGCAACTCGGAGCACCCTCAGTGAGGACTACTACAGAGGTGAGACTAAAATTGCTGAACCTTCTATGGGAATTAATGGGATACTTACCAAAACATACAAAACACCACCTTTACCAGTAAGTGATGTTGAAAGGGGAGGTGCAACAGTCTTGCATCATTGTTTCAGGATTATACCAAATTGTCCTGTGAATCTCTTGGGTAGAGATTTGATGGGAAAATTGGGTATAACACTGAAAATGACTACTGAAGGAGGGGTCTTCGTACACTCCAAGGTAATACCAATATATTACACTGAGGATAGTGATCTCCCTCCACCAGATGATCCGGTCTGGTCAAAAAGCTCCTTGGATGTAGGTCTTATTTCTTGTACCCCATACAAGGCAGCTTTAAAATCATGGGCACAGCCGGTTTATCACAAACAATACCCCATTTCAAAAGAAAAAGAGGAAGGAGTGGCCCCAATGGTGGAAAGGTTCCTGCAGCAAGGAATTCTTAAAGAGACACTGTCACCCTACAACACCCCCATTAACCCAGTAATGAAGCCGGACGGCTCTTACAGGTTTGTACAAGACCTCAGAGCTATAAACAACCTAGTGATACCCATTGCTCCTATAGTGCCTGATGTGCCATCACTCTTAACCTCCATACCATCCGATGCAGAGTATTTTTCGGTCATTGACCTTTGTAATGCATTTTTTTTCAGTTTCTGTTGACGAAGAGACACAGCCTATCTTTGCATTCAATTTCAGAAACCGCCAGATGACGTGGTGTAGATTACCTCAGGGCTATGTAGACTCCCCTGTAGTATACACAGTGGCCCTCCAGGCAACCCTGCGGTCTTGGACACCCCGCCATGGTTCTGTCCTACTCCAATATGTTGATGATTTGTTGTTGTGTAGTCCAAGCCAGAAAGCATGTAAAAATGATGGTTTAGATCTGTTACATTGGTTAGCAGACAATGGTCACAAGGTTTCTAAGAAAAAGCTACAATGGTGTCAGGAAACTGTTGAATACCTTGGTTTTGTACTCTCCAAAGGAGAAAGGAAAATCAGTCACAAGAGAGCTGCGGCTCTCGTGGGTCTGCCCCGCCCACTTACTAAGAAGGACATGCTATCCTTTCTTGGAATGATTGGTTACTGCCGCCAATGGATACCTGATTGTTCCTACTATGATAATCTCCTGAGGCAAGCCACAGGTACTGACATGCCAGATTGTGTGAAATGGAATGATGAAATGTACAATGCTTTTGTGTATCTTAAAACTGCAATGGTCACATCTCCTGGACTTGGACTACCTGAATATGGTAAAATGTTTCACTTGTTTGCAAGGGACAACTGTAAAACGATGGCGGAGGTCCTGGCTCAGGAGCATGGGGGGAAACTCCGCCCAATTGCGTTTTTTTCAAAAGTTGTGCCGATGCCAGTACAGGGCATGCCGGCGTGTCTCAGAGCTCTGGCATCCTGTGCGATGGTGGTGGAAATGGCTACATCATTCACTCTAGGACATGCCACCACACTACACACCACTCACAATGTATCCATTCTACTAAAGAACATCCATACCCAGCACATGTCAGCCCAGAGGCTGAGCGGTTATGAAGTAATTTTACTTTCTAACCCAAAACTTGAGATCAAATATGCCTCTCCCACTTCTGGCCCAGCTTCAATCCTGAATGCCTTGCTAGGCTTGAAAGGTGAAGAAGATGAGGTAGTGCCTCAACATGAATGCATGGACCTCATCCACCAAGACACATCCCCGAGACCAGACATGTCTTCAACTGCTCTCCCTGGAGCACAGAATGTCTTTGTGGATGGGTCTTGTTCAAGACCAAATGATAACACATACCATGCAGGGTATGCTGTTGTTCAGCTGCCCGATAAAATACTGGAAGCAAACCCTGTCCCATTCCAATCAGCACAAGCTGCAGAACTTATAGCCCTTGCTCGAGCTTGTCAGCTTTTTGAAGGGCAGGATGTAAACATTTACACAGACTCCAAGTACGCGTACGGTGTCGCGCATGATTTTGGAGTCATATGGAAAAGGCGGGGCTATATAGCAGCAGACGGTAAATCCATCTCACATTCCACGCTTGTCACAAGTCTGTTAGAAGCTATACAATTACCAAGGTCCATAGCTATACTACACTGTAGGGCACATACAGGGCAACAGGATGACATAGCCAAAGGCAACGCCTTAGCTGACAAAGCAGCAAGAGAAGCAGCATCCACACAGCCTGCAAACATACAAATGCCATTACTCTCACCAGAAATTCCTCTTTTGGATCAAACATTGCGTGATCTCCAAGCATATGCCACAGAACAAGACATCCAGCAATGGAACTCAATAGGTGTGCAGACAAACCCAGAAACTGACCTTGTCTGCCAAGAGGGGAGACCATGTATCCCTGTAGCCAGTGCACCCATTTTTATTTCACAATACCATGGGATAGGTCACAGAGGGTGGAAAGTCACATGTGAACTTTTGGATAAGGATTTTTACATTCCAGGTCTTCCCTCTCTCGTTAAGGCATATGTTTCCAGATGCATCACATGCATTCGGAATAACCCTAGCAACCCTCACAAAGCAAAACACGAACATCTGATATATCCATCTACACCATTCACTCATCTGCAGATAGATTTTACACACATGCCCAAACTAGGTAAAAGACAGGAATATTTGCTAATAATAGTGGACATGTTCTCAAGATGGATAGAATTGTTTGTAACTACAAAGGAAGATGCACAAACAGTAGTGAGGATTCTGATACAAGAAATTATCCCAAGGTGGGGTTGCCCACTACAGATCAACTCTGACAATGGTCCTGCATTTGTGGCCAAAGTTTGTCAAGACCTGGTAAAAACATTGAAAATAGAATGGAAGTTTCATATTCCTTACCACCCCCAGAGTTCAGGTATAGTGGAAAGGATGAACAGAACCATTAAAGATAATATCAGGAAGGCCACTGGAGGTACGTATGCAAATTGGAAGAAGGTCCTACCAGCTGTACTAGCCGAGGTAAGAATGACACCCTCTAAAAAGACAGGATACTCTCCTTTTGAAGTCTTAATGGGTAGGCCATTCCCCACCCCATGGGCCAGACAGCCACTTATGTTAGAAAGAGGGGACCTAGATCTTATTCAGGAAGAATATGTAAAAAAACTTATTGAAACTTTGGATAAAGTTGAAAGGAATGTTGCTCGCACCTCTCCTTCTTCTTCACAGGAACCTACACACCCTTTCCAGGTGGGTGACACCGTGGTGGTCCAGAGATTGAACCGCACCAAGAAACAAGAGTTTCCCTTCGGACCCCCAACCACAGTGATCGCAGTCACCCGCACAGCTATTTTGGTAGAAGGACAACAGGCCTGGATTCATGCAAGTCGCGTAAAGAAGGTCAACCAGGACCCTAAGAAGCAAGGCAAAGATAAAGCACAGAGAGGTGAAGCAGGTGATATAAATCCTCGAAAACAGAGTGAAGCAGGTGGTCAAGACTCTGAACAAGATGACGTCGCTTATTTCACCACGGACTTCTGGGAAGGCCTTGTGCCTCCTATGCTGGGCTGCCCTGATTGTGTTCCTGCCAACTTGGCTGATAACTAACTGTATTTATTATTCTGAAGATTTGGGACTCATAAAGGGTATTTGTGGGGCCTCTAACACTCTACAACAGAATAATACACATGACAGACACAAGAGAAATGAAAACTCAGAAAGTTTTACAGATAAAATGTTATTGTTGAAGTTTAAATATAGCTACGCCCAGAAATCTGGATTTGAAAAATGTTGGATATGTAGTAAACTCCACCCTAGCACTGCTAGAATCCCCTTAATGGCAGTACCTCTAAACTTCACCCCACTCCTTAATGGCACACCTCCTGTCGTCCTTACAGAAGTCATAAGAACACTTTCAAATAATACCCTTACTTTCCAAATTACTGGTAGAAGTCATTCCCCAGACTGGTGTTTTAGGTTGGGAAACTCCACAAAACGGAGCTGAAGTTTGCCAACAAGCTAATATTAACTTTTCAATGACTTCAATTGAAAGCCCTTTCTTTCATACTTCAGAACCTGCCCTAAACACCACTCTAATAAACTTTCTTAACTCCAGTTCCACTTCCACAGTAGGACAATTATTGTCGAGTTTAACTTTTTCCAGTTTTTCTGATGAAATGATGACAATATTCAACAAACGATCCTTAGCTCTAGGAAACACTATTTATATTTGTTGTGGAAAAATCTGTCACCCTTGGATCCCCACCAAACCCCAAGGATGGTGTTATCTTGCATCCCTAGTCCCCATCATGGGCGTAGTAGGAGATAGCAAGGGAGGACACCTCCTTGAAGCTAGCATGCATCCTAGGTACCCCCTCAAACACCGCAATAAAAGGGAGTTATTTCTTACAAAGGATAAGGCATGGGCTTGGTTTCCCTCATGGACTGGGTGGGGAATAGACTTAATGAAAAGGTTGAATAATTACACTGGAATCATTGATGAAATAATGGAAAAGAATTCTGATGATATTACTAAATTAAATATAGAAACTAGGGCAATTAGAAAACAATTAGAACTACACGAGTTAGCCATAGAAAGCATGAGTGCTGCCTTAACTGGGTTATGTGAAAACACAGAAGATTATGAGTGTTGTACCTGGTTTCATAACACAAGTATGGAGGTACCAGATTATTATGATATAATTGCACAACACCGGAAAGAAGTAAGCAAATTACAAGATGAAGCTAGAAACATTGCTAAGACATGGGATCCTTTTGCAAACCTAAGTTCTGGGATAGGAATTTTGGCATGGATAAAGAGTGCTGCCATAACTATAATTATGATTGCTCTTTTTGTTTTGTTCCTATATGCCTGTTATAAGCTTATAATGTGCATAATTGTTAAGGCATCCCGAACCCCTGATCCTGCTGCTGCGAATAGAATTTATCTGAGTATGTATTATGATAGAAGAAAATTTACATAACTGTGAAAGATAGTGAGCCATATAAATAATGTCTCAAAGAGGGGATTGTAAAGAACATAGCACATATCATGAGGGACTCCATTTTAGTTCTAAGACACCATCTCATGTTTTACAGGAAAATTGAGAAAACTCATATTTGAAGTTTTAACTGAAACCCACATTATCTTTAAGCTGTTATCTATAGAAAACCTTCTCAAGGTTACCTATACATTTTAGCTAGAATATGGAGTTTGGCCTAGCTCATGTTTGTTCTTGATAAGATTAGTGTGTCCTTCACCTGTTAAAGAATATTCTAATAAGTAGAAATGATGCAAGATTTTGTCTTATAACACCAGCTAATAGTTAAATATTAACTGAACCTATTTTCATTTCAATGACATGTATAAGGTTAGTAAAACTCCTCCCATCCCTCAAATTACATAAATGCTGTATTTCTGAAACTCAAATTAGATGTCATTAAGTGGCTAAGCAAACCTGTCTCCTGTGTCACTTTATTGATATCTCCAGGCCTGGGGGTCAACGGAGGTCTTCCTGCATTACCTGAACCTATCTGGGTGGTCTTAGAAGCCGAAATCTCCCTACAGCCACATTTATTGACAAAACAAACGTCTAATCTATTTCACAATTTTAACCACTTATTTACCTGCAGTCTAGTAATGGTTGTACGTGTGAAATACAGATGTTCTGTTTAATTGTCAAGTTCACAAGGTTATTGATTCTACCGAGAAGTTATCATGGTGGTATTATGTCAAAGGGATGGTACGCCCATTTTTGCAAGTGTTTTTATTGATTTTCAAGACGTTCATGTAACGCAACCGGTATCTTAATTTCATGTGATTATTTGTGTTTGTTTACCAATAAATTTATATTTCGTATGATCACACGTCTCTGTGAATAAGTTTCACAAGCATAGACTTTGTCATATAGATTGATTTTGTGTCTTAAAAATATCTTCGTTAAAAATTACTCAATGATAATTATTGTGCGGGAAACCTGTCCTTAAAAAGGCACAACTTATTCTGACTGATTATTCACGACATATTGGAGGCACTGCTGAGATAACGTCAATGTTTTGTACAAGATCAATCATAGTTATGGTGGTGACATACATAATATTTTGCATGAAATTATTAATTATTAATTTTTGGGAATTTTTTTTGCCAAAATGTCTGGTCAAAGTGAATTTTATGTTGATGGGGATTATCAAGAGTCAGCCCTTAGTGGTAGTATGAAAATTGATACAGGTACAGGAAATGTTGGAAATAATTTATAAAATGGAAACGGCGGATCAAGCCGGAAAAAGTTTGTCTAATGAGACTGATCTAAAAGTATTTGTTAAAGGCCTTAAAAACCACGCCAATAATTTAATAAAGGGCATGTGGATTATAGGATGGCAAATCCGTAGACTCACAGACAGATTCCCTGAGGCAAAGGGAATAAAAAGGCGTGATCGCCTTCTTGTGGAATTATGCCTTATCCTGATGTATCTTCATAATGAGTTTAAATATCAAAGTACCCAACAGGGGGATGATTTCTTAGATTTTCTAGATAAATTTGAACAATCAAGAAAAGACGCTAAAATAATTATGGACGGACTTCAACAAATAAGTAAAAAGTGGGAACAATTAATAGAGGAGAGGGAGAGTTTTCTGCAGGAAGACAAGTCTCCTGACGAAAGTTGCCGAGTAATAGGCAGTGGAAATTTAGAAAGTAACCGAGTAATATGCAGTAAAAATTCAGGAAGTTGGATGGAATCCCTAATTAAGCAATTAGAAGAATTAATAGAACAAGTGAAGTTTATGCCCCAGGGTAATACTCAGATACTGAACCCTGAAAGTGACGAGTCTGACAATACTTCAGAATCTGACTCTGAATCTGATTCTGAATCTGAAGGTTGGGAGTCAGGCGATGAGGAGGAATCAGAAAAAGAATCAATATCCTACCCCAAGCCATCTGTAGAGCAAAGGGGGGTAAAAAGTGAACCATCACATGAAAGGGGATCTAACCAGTTTTCTTTGGGATCAGAGAAAAAGACAGACACCCCTAAACAAGATACCTCAGAAATAATAAAATTTGTAAATGATGCTGTCCCAGTCTTTAAGGAAGAGGGATCCATGTGCGTTATTGACCACATCGAGACCTATGAAAATACCCTATCAGTTTTAGGCCTAGATAAAATGTCTGGTCAAAGTGAAATTTATGTTGATGGGGATTACCAAGAGTCAGCCCTTAGTGGTAGTATGAATACTCAGATGAATTTGGTACAGGTACAGGAAATGTTGGAAATTTATAAAATGGAAACGGCGGATCAAGCTGGAAAAAGTTTGTCTAATGAGACTGATCTAGAAACATACCGTATTTATCAGCGTATAACACGCGCCGGCGTATAACACGCACCCCAAGTTTAGGAGGGAATTTTAAGGAAAAAAACTTTTAGGAGGGAAGTTTAAGGAAAAAAAAACTTACATTTAAATGCCCATCAATGCAGCCTCATCAGTGTTCATCTGCAGCCTTTCCCCAGTGTCCAGTGCAGCCTTGTCAGTGCAGCTTTGCCCCAGTGCAGCCTTGTCAGTGCAGCCTTGTCAGTGCAGCTTTGCCCCAGTGCAGCCTTGTCCCCGGTGCAGCTTTGCCAAAGTGCAGCCTTGTCCCCAGTGCAGCTTTGCCCCAGTGCAGCTTTGCCCCAGTGCAGCCTTGTCCCCAGTGCAGCTTTGCCCCAGTGCAGCTTTGCCCCAGTGCAGCTTTGCCCCAGTGCAGCCTTGCCCCCAGTACAGCCTTGTCCCCAGTGCAGCCTTGTCCCCAGTGCAGCTTTGCCCCAGTGCAGCCTTGTCCCCAGTGCAGCTTTGCCCCAGTGCAGCCTTGTCCCCAGTGCAGCTTTGCCCCAGTGCAGCCTTGTCCCCAGTGCAGCTTTGCCCCAGTGCAGCCTTGTCCCCAGTGGTCCGTGCAGCCTTGTCGCCGCCGACATACAAACGTTTAGTTTGTATTTTTAAACATGGCGCCGCGGAGTTCGGAGGGAGTCGGCGGCGCTCGTTCAGCTGAACGAGCGCCGCCGAGGACACAGTGACTGGGCGGAGCCGAGATACACATAGCCGAGGGTTCTCGGCTCTTCTCGGCGCCGTTCACAGTCACGCCCAGTCCCTATGATGGACATAACACAGGTCCAATGGCGGGACTGGGCGTGACTGTGAACGGCGCCGAGAAAAGCCGAGAACCCTCGGCTATGTGTATCTCGGCTCCGCCCAGTCACTGTGTCCTCGGCAGCGCTCGTTCAGCTGAACGAGCGCCGCCGAGTCCCTCCGAACTCCGCGGCGCCATTTTTAAAAATACAAGCTATGTGAATGTCGGCGGCGATCGCTCCGACAGATCACAAAATAGCGGGGATCGGCGTATAACACGCACCCACGATTTTCCCCTTCTTTTAAGTGGAAAAAAGTGCGTGTTATACGCCGATAAATACGGTATATTGTAGGCCTTAAAAACCACGCCAGTCATTTAGTAAAAGGCATAGGGTACGTGGAAGGTCACATCCTGGGAATCCCAGACAGATTCCCTGAGACAAAGGGAATAAAAAGGCGTGATCGCCTTCTTCTGGAGTTATACATTATCCTGATGTATCTTCATAGCGAGTGTAAACGTCAAAGTACCCAACAGGAGAGTGATATCTTAGAATCCCATCCCCTTATAAAGGAATGGATAGATAGACAAGAACAGTTGAGAAAAGACACTAAAATAATACTGGACGGGCGTCACCAAATAAGTAAAAAGTGGGAACAATTAATAGAGGAGAGGGAGAAGTTTCTGCAGGAAAACAAGTCTCCTGACGAAAATTGCCGAGTAATAGGCAGTGGAAATTTAGAAAGTTGCCGAGCAATAGGCAGTGGAAATTCAGGAAGTTGGCAGGAATCCCTGATTAAGCAATCAGTAGAATTAAAAGAACAAGTGAAGTTTGTGCCCCAGGGTGATGCTCAGATGCTTAACCCTGAAAGTGAAGAGTCTGACAATACTTCAGAATCTGACTCTGAATCTGAAATTTGGGAGTCAGACAATGAGGAGGAAACAGAAAAAGAACCAATATCCTACCCAAGCCATCTGTAGAGCAAAGGGGGGTAAAAATGTAACCACCACATGAGAGGGGGTCTAATCAATTTTCTATAGGATCAGAGAAAAAGCCAGACACCCCTAACGAAGACACCTGAGAAATAATAAAATTTGTAAACGATGCTGTTCCAGTCTTTAAGGAAGAGGGATCCATGTGCGTTATTGACCACATCGAGACCTATGAAAATACCCTCTCAATTTTAGGTCTAGATGATGACCAATCTAGGATTAATTTCTTGCCATGGGTATTTGAAACCAAACACCGTAGATTCTGCGAATCTTTAAAAGGTCTGTATGGTGCTTCATGGCAAGAAATTAAACACCGCTGTCATCTAAAATTTGGCCCATACGAAAATGTTACCGCGGCTACAGCGGCTATACCCAATCTCAGATGTAACAGTAATCAGAGCCCCAACGAAAATCTGGCTGTACTCAAAAGTGCTTCCCACTAGGGATGAGCTTCGTGTTCGAGTCGAACCCATGTTCGACTCGAACATCGGCTGTTCGGTCGTTCGCCGAATTGCGAACGATATGGGCCGTTCGCGCCAAATTCGTGTGGCGCGTCACGGCCCATAATTCACTGCGGCATCGCAGTGCATTGCTTGCTGATGATTGGCCAAGCATGCACTATGACCCGCATGCTTGGCCAATCACAGCGCCGCCTGAACAGAGAGCCGTAATTGGCCAAAGCCAAGGAGGCTTTGGCCAATTATGGTTCAGGGGATTTAGTACACGCCCCACACTATATAAGGCCGCCTGCACGGCGGCCCTGTGTAGTGTGTGTTCCGGCGTTGAAAGAGATAGACAGAGAGAGAGACAGTGTCATTTGATTTGAGTTAGATAGATTAGGCAGAACAGTCAGTCAGTTAGCTGCACTTACAGTGTATTGTGTATATATATGCATCCCAGGTGTTGCATATATATATATACACTGTATTCAGTTTAGCTAGATCCGTTCCTGTTATCTTCTAGACTATTTACATTTAGTGCAGTGCGTCCTGCTCACAGTGTTCAGCTAGATCCGTTCCTGTTATCTTCCTACTGACAGGCAGGCTTGTCTTGTTACAGTATTAACAGCTACCTAAAGAAAATTACTGGTGTTCTTTTGATCCTATTAGTACCACGGTCAGGCAGCTAGACTATTTACATTTAGTACAGTGCGTCCTGCTCACAGTGTTCAGCTAGATCCGTTCCTGTTATCTTCCTACTGACAGGCAGGCTTGTCTTGTTACAGTATTAACAGCTGCCTAAAGAAAATTACTGGTGTTCTTTTGATTCTATTAGTACCACGGTCAGGCAGCTAGACTATTTACATTTAGTACAGTGCGTCCTGCTCACAGTGTTCAGCTAGATCCGTTCCTGTTATCTTCCTACTGACAGGCAGGCTTGTCTTGTTACAGTATTAACAGCTACCTAAAGAAAATTACTGGTGTTCTTTTGATCCTATTAGTACCACGGTCAGGCAGCTAGACTAATTACATTTAGTACAGTGCGTCCTGCTCACAGTGTTCAGCTAGATCCGTTCCTGTTATCTTCCTACTGACAGGCAGGCTTGTCTTGTTACAGTATTAACAGCTACCTAAAGAAAATTACTGGTGTTCTTTTGATCCTATTAGTACCACGGTCAGGCAGCTAGACTATTTACATTTAGTACAGTGCGTCCTGCTCACAGTGTTCAGCTAGATCCGTTCCTGTTATCTTCCTACTGACAGGCAGGCTTGTCTTGTTACAGTATTAACAGCTACCTAAAGAAAATTACTGGTGTTCTTTTGATCCTATTAGTACCACGGTCAGGCAGCTAGACTATTTACATTTAGTACAGTGCGTCCTGCTCACAGTGTTCAGCTAGATCCGTTCCTGTTATCTTCCTACTGACAGGCAGGCTTGTCTTGTTACAGTATTAACAGCTACCTAAAGAAAATTACTGGTGTTCTTTTGATCCTATTAGTACCACGGTCAGGCAGCTAGACTATTTACATTTAGTACAGTGCGTCCTGCTCACAGTGTTCAGCTAGATCCGTTCCTGTTATCTTCCTACTGACAGGCAGGCTTGTCTTGTTACAGTATATAAAGCTACCTGAAGAAAATTACTGGTGTTCTTTTGATCCTATTAGTACCACGGTCAGGCAGCTAGACTATTTACAGTTAGTGCAGTGCGTCCTGCTCACAGTGTTCAGCTAAACCTACAAGTTAGTGGGGTGCGTCCACCTCACAGTGTTCAGCTAAAGCTACCTGTAGAAGATTGGTGGTGTTCTCATACTACAGGCAAGCAGTTGATTTTGCTAGCTGCAGTATCAGTACATATATATATATATATATATATATATATATATATATATATATATATCCCAGCTTAGTGCAGCTACAGGCCATTAGTATGTCTGGAAGGCCAAGAAGGAGAGGCAGACAGTCACAAGCCAATAAGAGAGGGAAAGCAGGCTCTGTGTCTAGTGCTGGTCGTGGAGACGGTGCATCCTCATCAGCACGTGGCCATGGGACACGCTTGGCCTTTTTTTCGGCAGCTGGCCATGTTGAGCCGCAACATGCGGAAGACTTGGTCGAGTGGATGACCAAGCCGTCCTAATCCTTCTCATCCTCTCTCACCCATGCCCAGGGTGCTTTGTCTGGCAAAGCAGCGGCCTCTTCCCTCGGCTCAATGTCATCAGTGACTCCTTCCCTAGCTCCACCATGTCCTCCTGAGGAGTCCCTCGAACTGTTTGACCACAGTATTGGGTACATGCTCCAGGAGGATGCCCAGCATTTGGAAGGCTCTGATGATGATACTGAGCTCGATGAAGGCAGTAACATGAGCACGGACAGAGGGGGTGCCCAAGAAGGACAGCAATCTGGCAGTCATGCTCCCCCTGCTGCAGCATACTGCCAGGTTTGCTCCAGTGATGAGGAGGGAGGGGATGATGAGGTCACTGACTCAACGTGGGTGCCTGATAGGAGAGAGGAGGAGGAGGAGGAGGAGGAGGAGGCGGCACATCACCAACGAGGCAGGATGCCCTCCAGGGGCCAGCCTAAGGGCAGCACATTGACTGCATCACACCCCAAAGCTCCACATGTGCAGGGCGCTGCAGTCTCTGCACGTTATTCAAAAAGTTCTTTGGTGTGGGCCTTTTTTGAGACGAGTGCATCAGATCGCACCGCTGCTATTTGCAACATATGTCTCAAGCGTATCTCACGTGGCCAAAACATCTCCCGCTTGGGTACCACGTGCTTGACCAGACATATGTTGACCTGCCATGCAGTTCATTGGCAAGCGTATCTAAAAGACCCACACCAAAGAACAAAGAGGACCTCTCCTTGCTCCTCATCAGCTGAGATTTCCAACCCCACTAGACCTCCAGTCCTCTCTGAGACCTGCAGTGAGAGGAATGAAGGTGTAGAATTAGGTGTGTCACAGTCAAGTACTTGTGGGCAATCTGCTTTTGGTACACCGACGTCAGATTGTACCAGGCAAATTTCCCTGCCCCAGCTGCTGCACCGCCGAAAGAAGTTTGCTCCCAGCCATCCACATGCCCAGCGGTTGAATGCTAGCTTGGCAAAATTGCTAGCACTTCAACTGCTGCCTTTTCAGTTGGTAGACTCTGCCCCCTTCCGTGAGTTTGTGGAATGTGCGGTTCCTCAGTGGCAGGTACCCAAACGCCACTTTTTCTCACGGAAGGCGATTCCGGCTCTCTACCGGCATGTGGAAGGCAATGTCCATGCCTCGCTGGACAGGGCGGTCAGCGGTAAGGTGCATATTACCGCTGACTCATGGTCCAGCAGGCATGGACAGGGACGTTACCTAAGTTTCACGGCGCATTGGGTGACTCTGCTGGCAGCTGGGAAGGATGCAGGACAAGGTGCAGTAGTGTTGGAGGTTGTTCCGCCACCACGCCTCCAAAATGCTAATGATTGTGACACACCTCTCTCCTCCACCCCCTCCTCTTCTTCTTCCTCCATGGCCTCTTCCTCGGAACCAGCGGTGCTCCGTAGTCATTCAAGGGGCTACACAAGTACGCAGGCCAAAAGATGCCATGCGGTGCTTGAGCTGGTGTGCTTGGGGGACAGGAGCCACACTGGGGCAGAGGTTCTGTCAGCTCTGCAGGGGCAGGTTCAGAGGTGGTTGACGCCACGCCAACTTAAGGCAGGAATGGTGGTTTGCGACAATGGCACCAACCTCCTCTCTGCCCTCCGACAGGGAAAAATGACCCATGTGCTCTGTTTGGCTCACGTCCTTAACTTGGTGGTGCAGCGGTTCTTGGGCAGGTACCTGGGCTTACAGGATGTCCTGAGGCAGGCCAGGAAAGTCTGTGTGCATTTCCGCCGGTCATATAATGCCAGTGCTCGGCTGACGGACCTCCAAAAGCAGTTTAACCTGCCCAAGAACCGCCTAATCTGTGACATGCCCACCAGGTGGAACTCAACGTTGGCCATGCTGCAGCGGCTGCACACGCAGCAGAGGGCCATCAATGAGTACCTGTGCGACTATGGCACCAGGACAGGGTCAGGGGAGCTTGGTTTTTTTTCCCCACGCCAGTAGGCCATGATCAGGGATGCATGCACTGTCCTGTCACCATTCGAGGAGGCCACGAGGATGGTGAGCAGTGACAGTGCATGCATCAGTGACACTGTCCCCCTTGTCCACCTGTTGGAGCACACGCTGCGTGGAATAATGGACAGGGCACTTGAGGCAGAACAGAGGCAGGAAGAGGAGGACTTCCTTAGCTCTCAAGGCCCCCTTTATCCAGACAGTGTTCCTGCGTGCCCGCCGATCACACAGGAAGAGGACGAGGAGGAGGAGGAGGAGGAGGAAGATTGTGTCAGTATGGAGGTGGAGCCTGGCACTCAGCATCAGCAGCAGTCTTTAAGGGATCAGTCCCAAGAAACACATGGACTTGTACGTGGCTGGGAGGAGGTGGCTGCGGACGTTGTCGTCCTTAGTGACCCAGAGGACTCCGGACCGAATGCCTCAGCAAACCTACGCTGCATGGCCTCCCTGATCCTGCAAAGCCTGCGTAAGGATCCTCGTATTCGTGGTATCAAGGAGAAGGACCAATACTGGCTGGCAACCCTCCTTGATCCACGTTACAAGGGTAAGGTTGCGGACCTTATCTTGCCATCGCAGAGGGAGCAGAGGATGAAACATCTTCGGGAGGCCTTGCAGAAAGGTCTGTGCAATGCGTTCCCAGAGACTGGGAGGTTACAAACTCCTGTTTCTGGACAACGTGTTGCTGAGGCTTCGGTCAGTCAAAGAAGGAGCGGTGGAGAAGGTGGCCGTCTGACCGATGCGTTCAGACAATTTTTTGGTCCGCAGCCCCAATGTATGATCGGTTCCAGCAACCATCGCCAGCGTCTGTTTTACATGGTGCAGGAATACCTAGGGGCAAGATCAGACTTGGACACCTTTCCCACCGAAAATCCTCTGGGTTACTGGGTCTTGAGGATGGATCACTGGCCAGAGCTTGCACAGTATGCAATAGAGCTACTGGCCTGTCCTGCATCCAGCGTTCTTTCGGAACGCACATTCAGTGCTGCTGGAGGCGTGGTAACCGATCACAGGGTGCGTCTGTCCACCGACTCGGTCGATCGACTGACCTTCATAAAAATGAATCAGTCTTGGATCACCACCAGCTACCAATCACCTGATGCTGATGTAACCGAATAATTTTTTTTGAAATCTCAGATCCCTTCAAAGACTGCCTATGCTGATGCTGAGTGACTATCCCTGAGTAATTATCCTCTTCCTCTTCAATCATCACGCTGATAGCTTGTAAGAACATTTTTGGTTCTGGGCGCCACCACCAGTGCCTAAGGCACAATTTTTCAGCCCCTGTTTAACAGGGGCGTGTAATTACAATTTTTGATGTAATACTTTGCAGCAGGGCTCGTTCCTGCATTCCAACTAGAGTGTCTGTGAGGGGTTGCAGTGTTGTGGCACCAGCACCAGTGCCTAAGGCCCAATTTTTCTGCCCCTGTCTAACAGGGGCGTGTAATTACAATTTTTGATGCAATACTTTGCAGCAGGGCTCGTTCCTGCGTTCCAACTAGAGTGTCTGTGAGGGGTTGCAGTGTTGTGGCACCAGCACCAGTGCCTAAGGCCCAATTTTTCTGCCCCTGTCTAACAGGGGCGTGTAATTACAATTTTTGATGCAATACTTTGCAGCAGGGCTCGTTCCTGCGTTCCAACTAGAGTGTCTGTGAGGGGTTGCAGTGTTGTGGCACCAGCACCAGTGCCTAAGGCCTAATTTTTCAGCTCCTGTTCAACAGGGGCATGTAATTACAATTCTTGATCTAATATTTCACAGCAGGGCCCTGTGAGGGCTTACAGTGTTGTGGCCACAGCAACACCTAAGGCCCAAATTTCTGCTGAGTATATAGGGCAGGACCCTACTTTCAAACATCTAACTTACAAACGACTCCTACTTGCAAACGGAAGGAGGCAACAGGAAGTGAGATGAAATCTACCCCTAGGAAGGGAAATTCTCTCCTGTAAGAGTTAATATGGGAAAAAACTTCTCCTTTCCACTGATGCTTTCCAATCCTTGTTCCACAAAAAAACCCAAATTTTCTAAAAACAAATTTTCATTGGGACAAAAAGTGAGGTGAAATCTTCTGAAGAGGAGGAAAGACAGCAAAACAAATGTCACAGGGGTGATAACCCTTCCCTATTTTTTCCAAAAAGCTTAAAAAAGATTTTTTGGCTGGAGCTAAACACGTTAAAAATGTACCCGTTCAAAATTACAAACAGATTCTACTTAACAACAAACCTACAGTCCCTGTCTTGTTTGCACCGCCTGTATACTGCTGTTCAGAGTATATAGGGCCTGGTGGCCCCACACCTTTCCTTATTTTAATTGGGTGCGGGGTTCCCCTTAATATCCATACAAGACCCAAAGGGCCTGGTAATGGACTGGGGGGTACCCATGCCATTTGTCTCACCGATTTTCATCCATATTGCCATGACCCGACATTACATTAAACCCGCAAGCAGTTTTAAATGAGATTTTTTCCTTTAAAAATGACATTTGGTGCAAGGACTGTTCTAAACACGGGAAACATGCGTCACTTTACAGGCATACTATAGACACCCCCCAGGTACGATATTTAAAGGAATATTTCACTTTTTTTTTTTTTACTTTAAGCATCATTAAAATCACTGCTCCCGAAAAAACGGCCGTTTTTAAAAGTTTTTTTTGCATTGATACATGTCCCCTGAGGTAGGACCCGGGTCCCCAAACCCTTTTTAGGACAATACCATGCAAATTAGCCTTTAAAATGAGCACTTTTGATTTCGAACGTTCGAGTCCCATAGACGTCAATGGGGTTCTAACGTTCGTGCGAACTTTCGGTCCGTTCGCAGGTTCTGGTGCGAACCGAACCGGGGGGGTGTTCGGCTCATCCCTACTTCCCACGTAGCAGAAAAGGAGCCAGATTACAAAAACCCTGAGTTTAAATCCACATTTTTCGAGGCCCTACCTAACTACATAAAAGTGAGTTTAGCGAAAGACTACAAAGGGGGGTGTTCACTGGAGTCTTTGGTAAAAGAGAGTAACAATTTGTATTCTATCCAACAGACTGGTGAAAACAAAGGGGGGCCTGAACCCTCAAATAAATTTGTGGATGAAATTCATGTATCTCCTCAATCATTACATGTTGAAACCCAGAAAAAGACATGCGCTGACATAGTCAGAGGAGACATGCCAAAGAGTTTCCCCAGCAGGAGACCAGATACCCCACCAAACAGAAGGGGGGAGCAAAGACCACCTCAGGAGTATCACCCATGAGATCCTGGCCCAAAGTTTGAAAGAAACTATAGGGTGTATCTCCCACGGGTCAGATTTAAACCTAAGGGTAGACACCCTCACCAGTGTAATTGGCCCCGGGGGCCTACACAGGTAAATAGGGAGCAATCACAGGGTAGGACACTCCAAAATCCCCGGAAAAATAGGGAGCAACTAAGGCCCAGACAACTATCCCAGAATGAAGACAGTGGTTCTGATGGGGATATGTCTAATCAAACTGAGCCAGTAGCCCCTAGAAAGTACAGAAACCGGTTCCCACGACCCAATTCTGATCAACCTGTAAGCAATGCAAAATCCAAAATCATTCAAATTATGAATATGTTACACGGTTTTATTGCAGTACGGAACGTGAATAGCATTTCTACAAGGGGCAAATCCTGTGGCCAGCCAAGGGCCACAGAGCCTTTGAAGCGCCTATGTTAACCACTTGAGCCCCGGACCATTATGCTGCCTAAGGACCAGAGGTCTTTTTCCAATTTGGCACTGCGTTGCTTTAACTGCTAATTGCGCGGTCATGCAATGCTGTACCCAAACGAAATTTGCGTCCTTTTCTTCCCACAAATAGAGCTTTCTTTTGATGGTATTTGATCACCTCTGCGGTTTTTATTTTTTGCACTATAAATGGAAAAAGACCGAAAATTTTGAAAAAAAATGATATTTTCTACTTTTTGTTATAAAAAAAATCCAATAAACTCAATTTTAGTCATACATTTAGGCCAAAATGTATTCGGCCACATGTTTTTGGTAAAAAAAATGTCAATAAGCGTATATTTATTGGTTTGCGCAAAAGTTATAGCGTCTACAAACTAGGGTACATTTTCTGTAATTTACACAGCTTTTAGTTTATGACTGCCTATGTCATTTCTTGAGGTGCTAAAATGGCAGGGCAGTACAAAACCCCCCCCAAATGACCCTATTTTGGAAAGTAGACACCCCAAGCAAATTGCTGAGAGGCATGTTGAACCCATTGAATATTTATTTTTTTTGTCCCAAGTGATTGAATAATGACAAAAAAAAAAAAATATTTACAAAAAGTTGTCACTAAATGATATATTGCTCACACAGGCCATGGGCCTATGTGGAATTGCACCCCAAAATACATTCTGCTGCTTCTCCTGAATATGGGGATAACACATGTGTGGGACTTTTTGGGAGCCTAGCCGCGTACGGGGCCCCGAAATCCAATCACCGCCTTCAGGATTTCTAAGGGCGTAAATTTATGATTTCACTCTTTACTGCCTATCACAGTTTCGGAGGCCATGGAATGCCCAGGTGGCACAAAACCCCCCCAAATGACCCCATTTTGGAAAGTAGACACCCCAAGCTATTTCCAGAGAGGCATATTGAGTCCATGGAATATTTTATATTTTAAAAATTGTAGAATCAACCTGCGCTAGTGAGCATCTAAACGAACAGGTGCAGCTGCAAATAAAACTCCAAATATCTATAGAGTGACAAACATAAAAATAAACTTAATTGCGCTAGCAATAAAATGAAAACCATTAAATAAAAGTGCTAAGACAACACCATACATGTGATGACAGTGAGTGTGTAAACATCTTATCTCAAAATATGAACGAATTAAAAGTCCATCCGTGATCAGTCCATAATAATATGAATCTCATTAAGGCAAGTTAAAGAAAAGTCCGCTCCATATGTTTCATCACCAACACGCCAGGGATATGATAGGCCAAAATACTTCTGTTCAGGTATACAGTGACAACGATGAGAGAAGTAATAGATGTGCGCTTACCCCCAGTGTTGGACCTCCCCTGTGGCAAGGTCATACGAGCTTGCAGATTTCACCCTCTGCAGGGACAAGTTGTTAATCTCCTGGTCCTGGCAGCATGTACCGCCGACTTCCGTGTGGCCGGGACGAACCAACTCTCCAAACCTCGGAGGGGGGACTCGGGAATGCAAAAAGTCCAAGAACAGGAGAGGGAGGCAAACGGAGAAAAAACTCCAATAGTGTGATATCGTTTTTAGGGTATTTATTGGTTAAAACATACCACAAGAAATCGTTTAAAATTCAAGTAAAAAATTCCTAAAAAAAGCCGGCATATTCAAAGGCAGAACGCCCGTGCAAACAAATAATTCCAAACACGTGATGGCTAGCACTGCGAGGCCACGCCCTACATGTTTCGTCATACGTGACTTCTACGGGGCCCCCGTAGAAGTCACGTATGACGAAACATGTAGGGCGTGGCCTCGCAGTGCTAGCCATCACGTGTTTGGAATTATTTGTTTGCACGGGCGTTCTGCCTTTGAATATGCCGGCTTTTTTTAGGAATTTTTTACTTTAATTTTAAACGATTTCTTGTGGTATGTTTTAACCAATAAATACCCTAAAAACGATATCACACTATTGGAGTTTTTTCTCCGTTTGCCTCCCTCTCCTGTTCTTGGACTTTTTGCATTCCCGAGTCCCCCCTCCGAGGTTTGGAGAGTTGGTTCGTCCCGGCCACACGGAAGTTGGCGGTACATGCTGCCAGGACCAGGAGATTAACAACTTGTCCCTGCAGAGGGTGAAATCTGCAAGCTCGTATGACCTTGCCACAGGGGAGGTCCAACACTGGGGGTAAGCGCACATCTATTACTTCTCTCATCGTTGTCACTGTATACCTGAACAGAAGTATTTTGGCCTATCATATCCCTGGCGTGTTGGTGATGAAACATATGGAGCGGACTTTTCTTTAACTTGCCTTAATGAGATTCATATTATTATGGACTGATCACGGATGGACTTTTAATTCGTTCATATTTTGAGATAAGATGTTTACACACTCACTGTCATCACATGTATGGTGTTGTCTTAGCACTTTTATTTAATGGTTTTCATTTTATTGCTAGCGCAATTAAGTTTATTTTTATATTTTATATTTTGACACAAGTTGCGGGAAAGTGACACTTTTTTTTTTTTTTTTGCGCAAAGTTGTCACTAAATGATATATTGCTCACACAGGCCATGGGCATATGTGGAATTGCACCCCAAAATACATTTAGCTACTTCTCCTGAGTACGGGGATACCACATGTGTGGGACTTTTTGGGAGCCTAGCCGTGTACGGGACCCCGAAAACCAATCACCGCCTTCAGGATTTCTAAGGGTGAAAATTTTTGATTTCACTCTTCACTGCCTATCACAGTTTCGGAGGCCATGGAATGCCCAGGTGGCACAAAACCCCCCCAAATGACCCCATTTTGGAAAGTAGACACCCCAAGCTATTTGCTGAGAGGCATGGTGAGTATTTTGCAGCTCTCATTTGTTTTTGAAAATGAAGAAAGACAAGAAAAAACTTTTTTTTTTTCTTTTTTCAATTTTCAAAACTTTGTGACAAAAAGTGAGATCTGCAAAATACTCACTATACCTCTCATCAAATAGCTTGGGGTGTCTACTTTCCAAAATGGGGTCATTTGGGGGGGGTTTGTGCCACCTGGGCATTCCATGGTCTCCGAAACTGTGATAAGCAGTCAAGAGAGAAATCAAAAATTCACGCCCTTAGAAAGCCTGAAGGCGGTGCTTGGTTTTCGGGGTTCCGTACGCGGCTAGGCTCCCAAAAAGTCTCACACATGTGGTATCCCTGTACTCAGGAGAAGCAGCAGAATGTATTTTGGGGTGTAATTTCACATATTCCCATGGCATGTTTGAGCAATATATCATTTAGTGACAATTTTGTGCAAAAAAAAAAAAAATTGTCTCTTTCCCGCAACTTGTGTCGCAATATAAAATATTCCATGGACTCGACATGCCTCTCAGCAAATAGCTTGGGGTGTCTACTTTCCAAAATGGGGTCATTTGGGGGGGTTTTGAACTGTCCTGGCATTTTATGCACAACATTTAGAAGCTTATGTCACACATCACCCACTCTTCTAACCACTTGAAGACAAAGACCTTTCTGACACTTATTGTTTACATGAAAAAGTTTTTTTTTTTTTTGCAAGAAAATTACTTTGAACCCCCAAATATTATACATTTTTTTAAAGCAAATGCCCCACAGATTAAAATGGTGGGTGTTTCATTTTTTTTTTTCACACAGTATTTGCGCAGCGATTTTTCAAACGCATTTTTTGGGGAAAAAACACACTTTTTTAAATTTTAATGCACTAAAACACACTATATTGCCCAAATGTTTGATGAAATAAAAAAGATGATCTTAGGCCGAGTACATGGATACCAAACATGACATGCTTTACAATTGCGCACATACGTGCAGTGGCAACAAAATAAATACATTTTTAAAAGCCTTTAAAAGCCTTTACAGGTTACCACTTTAGATTTACAGAGGAGGTCTACTGCAAAAATTACTGCCCTCGATCTAACCTTTGCGGTGATACCTCACATGCATGGTGCAATTGCTGTTTACGTTTGACGACAGACCGCCGCTTGCGTTCGCCTTAGTGCGAGAGCAGGGGGCGACAGGGGTGCTTTTTTTTTTTTTTTTTTTTTTTCTTTATTATTTTTTTGCTTTTTTATCTTATTTTTAAACTGTTCCTTTCATTTTTATTTTTTTTTAATCATTTTTATTGTTATCTCGGGGAATGTAAATATCCCCTATGATAGCAATAGGTAGTGACAGGTACTCTTTTTTGAAAAAATTGGGGTCTATTAGACCCTAGATCTCTCCTCTGCCCTCAAAGCATCTGACCACACCAAGATCGGTGTGATAAAATGCTTCCCCAATTTCCCAATGGCGCTATTTACATCCAGCGAAATCTAAGTCATAAAATGCTCGTAGCTTCCGGTTTCTTAGGCCATAGAGATGTTTGGAGCCACTCTGGTCTCTGATCAGCTCTATGGTCAGCTGGCTGAATCACCAGCTGCATTTTCAGGTTCCCTGTTGAGACAGGAGAGCCAGAGAAAAACACGGAAGACGGTGGGGGGGGGGCATTCCCTCCCACGGCTTGTAAAAGCAGTCTAGAGGCTAATTAGCCGCTAGGATTGCTTTTACATGAAAGCCGACCGCTGGCTGAAAAGAATGATACCAAGATGATACCTAAACCTGCAGGCATCATTCTGGTATAACCACTCAAATTTGTGAATGGCGTACCTGAAGACAAAAAAATGGTTAACAATAAAGCACAGTAAACGGTAAAGTATAAAAAATTGCATACCTGAAAAGCAAACATGATAAAACATAATAACAATAAAACATTGCAGAATAGAATACAGTAAAAAAGAGCAGAACAATAGAGAGAATAGAGAGAGAGAGAACAATAAAACGACAACTATTTTTTTTTATTTTATATATATTTTTTTTTTTTTTTTTTTACACTTTTTTTGTAACTAACTTTTATAACTGTAACCGGTTCCAGGTTTGGGTCTCTCAAAATGCAATGGCATCTTGGGAGACCCTGTGAAAGTGTGCCTAGTCTGTGCAATGCTGTACCCTACGCTAATACTCAACTAGTGCATGGTAGCGTTCAAAACATTCACCAATGCAAAGACCAGGATTGTCAGGACAGGAGGGACAATAATAGCGGGTGTCACGCCTATATCCGCGCTAGTTGCAGACACAATATCTTTTTTGGGGGCGTTCGCTGGGTAGGGGTACTCGGGAGGACATAAAGAAAATGCCTCTCATGCAGCCGACTGCATTTGGTTGGGGATGTGAATGGGGGAAGTACGGGCGCTGCAGAAGTGGTGGGTTCCCAATTAGGATTGGCGAATGCAGTAGGAAGGGCACTATGGGCACGACGGGCCTGTGTTTGTCTTTTTGGTGGCAGCGGGACACTACTTGTGCTTGCCACCTCACCAGCTTGAACTGCACTTATGGGACTCGCCACGTCACCAAGTGTTACTGCAGTGCTGGTTTGACTACGACCGGGGTGTACTAGGCCGCTGGCGCTTGCCAGTTCACCAAAACGCTACCAAAAAATCTGTTGGCGATCGCAGGGATCAGGCCTGACTCTGTGAACGCTGCAGTTATGCGTTTAGTCTTTTGTAAGTGTCAGTGATCGATCGATACTGCACTTGGGTGGGCTGGGCTGGGCCGGGCGGAGGGGCAAAACGCAGGTGCTAGCAGGTATCTGGGCTGATCCCGCTAACACTGCGTTTGTGAGAACCCTAAACTGCTGGGGATGCTAGTATAGATCTGATCGGATCAGATATTGATCCGTTCAGATACTATACCACTAAGGGTGGTGTACAGTGCGTGCGTGGGTGTTAGCGGTACTGGCGCTAACCTGACGCTGCCTGGGGCTGGTGCTTGCCAGTTCACCAAAATACTACCAAAAAAACTGTTAGCGATCGCAGGGATCAGGCCTGACTCTGCGAACGCTGCAGTTATGCATTTAGTGTTTTGTAAGTGTCAGTGATCAATCGATACTGCACTTGGGTGGGCTGGGCCGGGCAGAGGGGCAAAACGCAGGTGCTAGCGGGTATCTGGGCTGATTCCGCTAACACTGCGTTTTTGGGAACCCTAAACTGCTGGGGACGCCAGTATAGATCTGATCAGATCAGATATTGATCCGTTCAGATACTATACCACTAAGGGAGGCGTATGCTGCGTGCGTGGGTGTTAGCGGTACTGGCGCTAACCTGACCCTGCCTGGGGCTGGTGCTTGCCAGTTCACCAAAATACTACCAAAAAAACTGTTAGCGATCGCAGGGATCAGGCCTGACTCTGCGAACGCTGCAGTTATGCATTTAGTCTTTTGTAAGTGACAGTGATCGATCGATACTGCACTTGGGTGGGCTGGGCTGGGCCGGGCGGAGGGGCAAAACGCAGGTGCTAGCAGGTATCTGGGCTGATTCTGCTAACACTGCGTTTTTGGGAACCCTAAACTGCTGGGGACGCTAGTATAGATCTGATCGGATCAGATATTGATGCGTTCAGATACTATACCACTAAGGGAGGTGTATGCTGCGTGCGTGGGTGTTAGAGGTACTGGCGCTAATCTGACGCTGCCTGGGGCGACGCATATCACCGCCGGGCGATCAGGGGGCTAAACCTTTATTCGGTAATAAACGGCGGGTGCCCTGACACTATAAAAAATAAACGAACTAACCATCGTCACCCGTAACACTTATACGGTGATCAGTGGTGAAAGGGTTAACTAGGGGGCCATCAAGGGGTTAAAACATTTATTCGGTAGTATATGGGGGTCCCTGACGCTATAAAACACTGACGGCGAACCTAAATATTTACGTCCCTAACTAGCGTCACCAGCGACACTAATACAGCGATCAGAAAAATGATCGCTTAGCGACACTGGTGACAGGGGGTGATCAAGGGGTTAAAACTTTGTTAGGGGGGGTTAGGGGGGTACCCTAGACCTAAAGGGGGGTAACAGTAACTGTCCCAACACTGTAACTGTCACAAACTGACACTATGCAGTAATCAGAAAAAAAAAAAAAACTGCTTGGTGTCAGTTTGTGACAGGGGGGGGATCGGGGGGTGATCGGGGGGGGAATCGGGGTGTTTTGTGTGCCTGGCATGTTCTACTGTGTGTGTGTAGTGTTGTGCACTCACTCACATGTCTTCTCTCCTCGGGCCGGAACGGAAATTACCGAGCCGAGGAGAGATGACATCATTTCCTTTGCTGCTGTTTAGCATACAGCAGCAAAGGAATGATTCGATTGGCTGGCGGCGATCGCGAGGGGGGGGCCACGAACGGATGGTCTCCCCCTCACCACCGATCGCCGCTGGACAAACGACGACCGCCTCGGGCACCGGGGGGGGGTCCGATTGGACCCCCCACCCGCGGAAGGCAAATCACGTACCATGTACGTGATTTTGCCTGTCCGTGCCACTTTGCCGACGTACATCGGCGTGAGGCGGTCGTCAAGTGGTTAAAATAAATCAGAGGAATGCACTGAATAAAGGTACAGGAGACAGAGGTTCTAACACCATGTTTTTCCCCAGGTCACAGTAATGAGGATCCTGAAATCCCTACCGGGGGATGGTGGTTGTTAGATATTAATTATTCTCCTATTTTTCAGTGGTCACTTCATTCCTCTGACATACACAGGTCACTCCAAACAGCCTAATTTCAAGAAGTCGCCGAAGACAGTAATTCCAGAGGAAGACCGAATCCTAAAGACATTAATATCAGGAGACCTAAATGGTTTGATATTTTGGTAAAAGATGAGGAGTCACCCGCAAAAGGTAGTTTGATTGCCTCAAATAAATTGTATTGACACCCCAAAGGGGGGAGATTTTATTTGTTTTATTCCTCACAAGTAGAAGGTTGACTATAATGTTAAATATCTTAGTACTGACAATAAGTGGCACATGTCAAACTGAAACGTTTTTAATTGTTATTATTCCAGAGCCGCTACAATTAAGCTAAGAAAAAAAAATGGTTCTGAAGAATGTCAGTCAGTCATTCATGTCTGGTATCCACAGCTGTAAAGAAATGTCCTAATGTTAATAAGCCCTGGAGCTTTGTCTCCCATAGCAAATGTTTCATACATTGTCCTGCTATCCAGAGTGTTTAGTTAAAGGACTGATGACACAATGAAAAAAAAAGGGCTCTGAGAAAGCCCAGGATACCAGCTTAACACTGAGATCTCAAACACAGATCATGTAAAAAAAAAAAGGGGACTATATATGTCTTTTTTAACTGAATCCATTTTCCCTTACAGGACTAAGATGTCCATGAGCCGGTCAACAGAACCGAGAGTCCAATGTGTGTGAAACATCCAGAGAAGGAACCGTATGGGGGATTCAGGAACACCACTGATGGCCAGTCTACACGGACAAACCTACCAGGACGGCCAAGACCCAAAGGTGCCCGAAGTGATCCATTTCCCGCCAACCAACAGATGACGGCCCTGAGATGCACACATCAATCACCAACCCATTTTGTGTTTTCTCTTCTCATTCAAAGAATTACACCCACATGAAGGTGTCTACACCCTTTTAAACATAGATCCACAATACGGATCCATCTCCACAGCTAGAATTACAAGGCCCGAATGAAGCCATATTTCTTCAACATTGTGCATTGGTGAAGTCTTTCAAGTCTTTTGAACACTTCACAAGGGGGGATTTGTTGTGAATTCATGAAGAAATATATTTTATATTTACTGGCAGAAACATGAGAGATGCTTAGGCCTCAAAAAGTAGATGAACTGTGATGTTACAATAATTAAACTGTTGCCCTTTTGGAGACCTTTAGGACAAAATTGACGTTCTCATGTTTGACCAAGTCTTTCTACTACTTCAAATATTGAAGACTTTTACAAGCATGTATTGTGAGGAAAACTGTTGAACAATGACTGCTCTCGTCACAAAACAAGGAGATATTTACATGGTATTAGTGAATAAACAAAAAAAATAGGAGTCAAGATTATACAAACAATTCTCACATAGAAATAACCTCACCTGGCATAAAACTATTGTGTTCAAGTGAGGGACTGTTTAAATAGCTAACACCTTGGCTAACAAAACTCATTGTATGAACTTTTAGGATGGTTTAGACAAACAAGTCATTTCTAAACACCCAGTGGGAATGTTCAAGGTCCACCTCAACATGTTAGAGAGAGTTGAATATTGTGCCAGTCAAAATATTTTAAAAGTATCTATAAGGTTATTATAAGTCATTTCAAACTATCTATGACATTGTAGGTCACAGAGACATATTATAATTTTGGCATCTGCGGACCCAACAACTTTGGTATGAAGAAAATATATATGAAAGTGTGATTTTACAAGTAGAAGTGTTTTAGGAAACTAATTAGTATTAGGAAAAACATATAATTATGATTATAATTATATAAGACTGTAGCCTATTCTTAGATAAAAAAATATTCAGTGGAGATACCAGAAGTTATACAGGTATCCATATAGATAATCATTTTTATGTAGTATTGATGAATATATATAACAACGTGTGTATTTCATAGATAGACCAGTTTTTATAGACATACATTTATAGAGACACATATATATGTAACCAGTTTATGTAATAGTGATTCATCAAACGTATACTGAGTGTATTTTGTATTAGACCGATTACCAGAATATTTAAAGGTATATACTTATCCTTATCATTATACACATTATAAAAATAGAACATATTAACTTAAAAGGATGGACTCAAAAACACATGTGAGACACCTGGTGGTTGAAGGTGGTATTATTTGAACTCACTAAATTTCCAGAGAAGGTTAATAATTAAGTCTCCTAACCCAATGGAAAGTGAGCCACGTCCTTTTAGGCAGAGCCATTATAATTTTTATGGTCTTATTATCTGAAATGGTATTTAGAGGCAAGGAAGATGGAAGAAGGAAAAAGAAGGAGAGCTCATGGGGCGAGCTCAGGGATCCACCCTGAGGGGGGACACTGGGAGACACACACACTCCCAGACTGAAACTCATGCACCATGCATGAATACATATCTTTACATTCATGAAGATTCCTCAACACCTAATAATTAGAACTCGGAGGTCACAAGGAGTAAATCCCCTTTAAGAGTATCCATTTTGAAACTACGGCAGCCATCTTAACTCTGGTAACCAGCCGATAGGAACAGTAGCCATCCTGGAATGGGTAATTATGTCATGTTGATTTTATCTTGTATGTTCTCTCAAATATTGATATGTTCTCTCAAATATTGATGTATTAAATATTATTCAATTGATAATCATTCTCCCGAATCAATAACCGCCTTGTAGATTTTTCTCTAAAGATTCAATTTTTTTTATTATATTTTTCTTTTTGCATAGTTGCCACATTTATTGACAAAACAAACGTCTAATCTATTTCACAATTTTAACCACTTACTTACCTGCAGTCTAGTAACGGTTGTACGTGTGAAATACAGATGTTCTGTTTAATTGTCAAGTTCACAAGGTTATTGATTCTACCAAGAAGTTATCAATGTTATCATATTAAGTCAAAGGGACGGTACGCCCATTTTTGCAAGTGTTTTTATTGATTTTCAAGACGTTGATGTAACGCAATCGGTATCTTAATTTCATGTGATTATTTGTGTTTGTTTACCAATAAATTTCTATTTCGTATGATCACACGTCTCTGTAAATAAGTTTCACAAGCATAGACTGTGTCATATAGATTGATTTTGTATCTTAAAAATATCTTCGTTAAAAATTACTCAATGATAATTATTGTGCGGGAAACCTGTCCTTAAAAAGGCACAACTTATTCTGACTGATTATTCACGACAGGGGAAACCCTCATCCAATTTGCATCAGTGTGAAAAAAAAGGAAAAAATACTACGCTAAAGTGCATAGAAGAATAAAAATAAAATATAAGAGCAGTTGCTAAAACTATGAGATACTCATAGAACAAATACAATAAAACAAATGTAGCAGCGCTAATAAATGTGAAAAAAAAAAAAATTATTGAGTAAGTCCAAAACAATTCCATGTGTCTGAAATGAACAGTTGAATGTGACTAGGATGAAAATTGAAGACACAATCCAAAAGGACACATATGTCAGTGCTGACCAAAACACCTCCTATCAAGAGGGCACCACCACCACATAGATATACGCTTACCAGAGGTAAACTATAAGAGCGCCTGCGGGTAATACCCAGCCAGGGCCTTTTCCCCAAGGAAGTTGATATCACACCACCAGCAGAGGGAAACCTGGACAACACTCCAAATGGCTCAAATATCGAACGTTGGCCACCAGGGGTTAATAAAGATATTGCCCGAAAAATAAAGGAGAGAACACCATTGTTCAGATTGTACCATAATACGATTTAATGTAAAAAAGGTAGTACATTGTGAAGGATAAAAAAACATGTAAAAACAGCCGGCCAACAAGCGAACACCTGTCACTGAGAAGCGCGATGACGTCAGTATGTCCACCTCCCTACATGCGTTTCGTCATCAAAAGACGTCGTTCCGGGGATCAGGCAACGCACTAAATAGTATTAAACTCGGACCAAGCCTCGATATGAATCCTGAGAGGTAGGAACCTGTAAATCTAAACCGGAACCAAGCCTCGATGTGAATCTTAAGAGGTGGAAACCCAGGAGCCTAAAACCATGGAGGTTTAGATCTAAAAAACTTTATTAAGAAATTTAAAAAGTACATGCATTGAAAAAGACAGAGAGCAATATACTTGTAACAAATCATCAAGTAGCACAAATTAGAGAAAAATTTTTTTTTTTAATTAATATATAAAATATCAAACGCACCAAAAAAATTGATATAAGGGAGCCAAATATTAAAAATAAAAATAAGTATGGATAAGTAAGTATGGATATAATCGGACCATACACACCACATAGATGGTATGAATAAATACATCCAAATATTGACAAATGGAGGCGACCACCACACTAGATAAGACCAAGACATGGATTGTAGAAAAAAAGGCCCTGAAAAAAACCAAAAAAAATTTAAATGGACAGGGAGGAAAATCCGCCCTATGCATAACAAATTAAAAAAGAAGAAAAAGAGGGTATGCTCCTGATAAGGTCAGGGATTTAATTTAGAGTTCTCACTTAATATAATGCCTACGTGTAAATCTGTTATGAATGTAACTTTTGGCTGCTGAACTCGATTGAAGCTGCTTTTGTTGCCTTGTATCTGTATTGCCATGGTGTTGGAGCTTGTGCCTGTAGCCCAGGTGACTCCTGTTGTTGTTTACCCTTGCCCTTTGTGGGGGTTGTGCTGATGCTATTGTTTGTATAATTGCCTATAAAAGGCCTTTGAAAGAAGTAAAGGGAGCAGTCCATTATACTCAGAAACTGATACACGGATTTCTGACTCTGTGTCTTAATTCCTATAAGAAGCAATAATTTGACAAAGCAATATAAACTTAAAGCAACTTGTTTAAGAGTTGATCCTAACATTTTGGCGCCCGGACGAGGGACTCACCGATGATACTACAAGAGGTGGCTGAGCTACGCTGACGGAACAAAAGGACAGGCATTCCGGGAACCACAGATCGAAAACCTGCGCAGGTAAGAAAAAGCTTTATTTTTCTTATATTCTGTGCTCCCCTGATTTGTGCCTATCCGTTCTGTCAGTTACGGTACTCCTGGTTTTAAAACACCAGCCTCTGTAGTGGTGAGTCTAGAATTACTGCATATTTTAGTTTATATTGCTGGAATTATTTGTTTGTTTGTTGTCTGTGTCTGTCTTGTCTGTCTTGTTGAGAAAGTGAATGAGCCTTGTCAAGGATGGTATGAGTTAGAAGGGGATTGCCGAACTAAGCAACAGAATGTGCCCTTACCTCGCAAGAGGACTTTGGGGGTCTGACGCTTATGCTTAACCTCACATCTAACTCATAAACCATAGACGGGTTGAGAGTATAAGCCCTGTCTGCTCCATAAAGCAGGGATAAGAGTGCATGAGAGGGATCCCAGATACGAGGGGGGGAATAAGGTCTCCATAAAGTCCGTAGATCTAGTCGGATACCTGGCCACTTAAAGGAATGCTTGTATATGTTGTAGCCGCATTTTTGTATATGTTGTAGCCGCATTCTGGTTTGTTATTGGGCTAGCATATAAAGTAATTATTTATTATTGGGCTAGCATATAAGGTAATTCGGTTTCAGAAATCTCATTCCGGAGAGGTTTTTAGTATTCTAGCACCCTAGGAGGAAGGCAACGAGGAACTAGTGTAACTTAGCTGGTTTGTTATTGGGCTAGCATATAAAGTAATTATTTATTCTTGTATATGTTGTAGCCGCATTATATTGTACACTAAGTGTCCCACACGCTACCTAGGCAGGACTGTTAGAATGGGCCAGAGGAACACAAAACCCCGTCAGGGAATTGTGGCGCACTATACGGTGCCACAGATAATTAAGAACATTTATGGGAAAACCGAAGCACAGGACTTAAAGGATGTCCTTCGTAAATTTAAGGTGAAAGGAGCAGCGGGCTTAGACACGGATGTATGGAGTGAAATAAAAAGGGACAGACAAGGAGAGGTGTTAGAGAAGCAATGGATGCGTCAGGTTCAATGGTTAATTAAGGTCTCAAATAGAGCGAAAGAAGAGGGGTGGAAATATAATCCAGATTGTGATGGTTGGGATATGAAAGATAGAAGAACAAAAAATGTTGAAATTTTAAATAATCTTAGCTCAGCCATCTCACCCCCATATACTGACATAGAACGTAAACCACACAAGATATATCCTGTACTTGAGGGGAGAGGATGGGTTTGTCAGCATTGTGGGGCACAAAAACCTCATCCAGAAACTGTAGCTCCCGTACGCACTGATACACGCATTATAGCAAAGCCAGCTGCTTTCTGTAGATTTGTGACACAGTTAATGAATACACATGAAGCAACCTGGCAGGATGGGGAGGATTTATGCAGACATAAAATGACTCTGACCCTGTTTAACCAGTTTATGACTGACCTGCAGACCGAGCTGAGGGGGATGGCAATCTGGAGACAGGACACGTCAGACACATAGACTCAAGGGCCCCTTTTATTGCTAGATTAGAAGCTTTCTGTCAGGCAAAACAACAGGAGAGGGGGTCAATATCACCCATGAAACAAATGCCAGGACAGACTGTATCAGAATTTTACTTATCTATGGAAAGTATGATGGCAGATGAGGGATTGGATTTGGCTCTGCCAGTCACGATCCGAGCCTTCATAAGACAGTTTATGGAAGGATTAATTCCACAGATAAGTGAAAGACTGAAAGCTTGCACACCACCCTTAATTTGTTGTGATTTTTGGCAGAAAAGGGTTGTAAGGTTAATAAGAAAAGTTGCAAGTGTGTCAGGAAAAAGTTATCTTTTTGGGACATTGTATATCACAGGGTACGAGACATCTCACTTAGGAGAGGGTTCAAGTGATAAAGGGAATGTTACCCCCACGGAATTTCAAACAATTGCATATGTTTTTAGGTATCGTGTCATATTGTAGACAGTGGATACCACATGCTAGCGCTTTGATGCAGCCATTATACGATTGTTTGAAAATTGTACCGTATATGCTTACAGAAGTAGCTTATGAATCGTTTATCACTTTGAAAAAGTTGTTGATTTCTGCCCCGGCTATTGGTATACCAGATTACACCAAGATATTTAATCTGTACATTGCTGAGATCACTGGACATGCCACAGGTGTTCTGACACAGGCACATGTAAAACAAAGACCAGTCGCTTACTTTTCAGCAGCATTAGATCCAGTATCTAGATGTTCACCGTCTTGTGTACGGGCGGTAGCTGCAGTGTCAATTATCATAGATAAGTCATCAGAGATTGTTCTAGACAATCCAGTTGTAGTGCATACCACACATGACATACATGCAATCTTGTCTCAGGTACAGCCCAAACACATTTCAATGGCTAGGCAATTAAGGTTACAGTGTACTTTACTCTTACCTCCAAATGTCACTTTTCAGCGCTGTACAACCTTAAATTTGGCCACCTTTTTGCCTCTTCAGTCACCAGATTTGGCAAGGGGGAATGATAGTACTAATAGTACTAGTGAGAAAAGAAATGAGGACACTGACACTCTTTTGTTTAAAGAAGTAGATGAACACGATTGTTTTCAGCTCATGGAACAGGAGACAATGGGATTCCCACATGTTACAGATACACCAATTTTAAACACTGAGCACACTTTGTACATAGATGGCAGCAGGTTTGCTGATGACAAGGGTAAATATCAAACAGGGTATGCTGTAGTGACTGATACGCAGGTAATTGAAGCACAGGCCTTACCAGCCCACATGTCAGCACAGGAAGCAGAATTAAAAGCTTTAGAACAAGCCCTAGAATACTTAAAAGGACGAGAAGGGAATATTTATACTGACTCCGCCTACGCTTATGGTGTAGCGCACGATTATGGCCACATATGGAGGGCTAGAGGTTATCTGACAGCAGCAGGTACACCTGTAAAACATGGAAAAGGGATTAAGAGAGTCCTGAACAATCTTCAAAAGGTTAAACGAGTGGCCATCATGAAGATAGCGGCCCACACGAGCGCAAAAACAATTGAGGCAAAAGGAAATGCATTTGCAGATTTGACTGCAAAACAGGCAGCTCTAGGGGAAGGAAGCCCTGAGACCTTAGCAGCGGTAGAGGTGAGTATCCCAGAACCAACATGGCAGCAGCTGAGTAAATTACAGGAGCAAGCAGGGGAGAGCGAGAAAGATAAGTGGGTCAGGATGGGAGCAGCACCAGACCTTGACAATGTATAGAGGGAAGGAGGCAAAATATGCCTACCTGCCTCTCTGTACCCAGCAATGGCAGCGGCAGTTCACCTACCCACACACGTCAGTTCCAATTCCATGTATAGGATTGTGAACCAAGGATGGCTCGCCCCTGGATTCAGCAGCACTGCAAGAAACTACTGTGCAGCCTGCCAAATCTGTCTCCTGAATAACCCAGGACAGAAAGTGAAAACCCCACGAAAACACCAGGTCCGGGCCCAATACCCCTTCCAGAGACTGCAAATTGATTACATACAAATGCCTAAGAGCGGCCCCTTTGAATTTGTCCTCGTGTGTATCGATTTATTCTCAGGTTGGCCCGAAAGTTATACAGTAAAATCGGCTACAGCTAAAGCCACAGCTAAGAAACTGATCACTGAGTTAATACCTAGGTTTGGTCTTCCTGAAACCATAGAATCAGATAGGGGGACACACTTTACAGGAGAAATCATGCAGAATGTGATGACCATGTTAGGGGTTCAACAAAGTTTTCACACCCCTTACCACCCACAGAGTTCAGGATCAGTGGAGAGAGTAAATGGGACAATAAAGTTAAAAATACAAAAAGCCATGCAAGAGTTAAACAAGCCTTGGCCAGAATGCCTGCCTCTGGCTTTATTCTCTATAAGGTACACTCCAACAGGAAAAACAGGATTATCCCAATACGAAATACTTTTTGAGAATGCACCTAGATTAGGTTTATACTTTCCACAGAGTATGCAATTGCAATGTGATAGTTTGACTGCATATGTGATACAATTACAACAACGTCTAACTAAGATCCACAAAAGTGTGTATTCTTCTCTTCCAGACCCTAATTCAATAACAGGTACACATACTCTGCTACCAGGGGATTATGTATATGTAAAGAAACACACCAGAAAGACATTGGAACCCAGGTTTGAAGGTCCTTACCAAGTACTCTTGACAACAGCCACCTCAGTAAAGCTGGAAGGAAAACCTACCTGGATACACGCATCACATTGCAAGAAACAACCCGAGAAAACAACATGATGAAATATCTACTTACATATTTTTTGTTGAAGATTGTTGTTTTACAAATATATGCATGGACTCCTGGTATTAATGTACTTGAAGTAGAGGAAACAATGACTTTCGAATGGAGCATAGATGACCCTAAAGTGGCAAATGTATCAGGATATGAGATAAATAAGGATTACACTGTGGGTAATTATACTGTTGAAGGACATAGGCGACCGTTTCATGTAGATGTAGGTATAGCATGGATACAGGCAGACCCCCTCTCAGAATTAACTGTAACTTTCCAGTGAAACGATAATATGGGTTTCCCTTTTAACAATAGTAAGAACCATAGGTGTCATAAAATATCCCTTTCACAGACATGGAAACAAGCCCGGGAACGGGTAGTGGGACAAATGTACCAAATATTAACAGTCATGGCAGAAGGAGGGAATATAACCGAAGGGATGTTTAATCTGACAGATATTACCGTTAATCAATCCAGTACTTTCCTCTGTGCATCTTGGTGGAGGGAAGAGAGAGTTGATGGGTGGTACTGGATGGCACAGACCTATGGGTTTCACATACAAATGGAGGAAGAAGTAACGCCAACAATTGAATCTTCCATATTAACACCCGTACCAAACACTTGCATAAATGTATCAACATCACAACAGAAAACAAAAATAAAATTCAACATCACCTTTCCCCCGATACCGGAGTGTAGGTATAAACGAGAATGGTACGACACACTATTGGGACTGACAGGTACAGGGATGGGAATTTTAAACTCGGTCGAGATAGAAGAAATGAACAACAGATGGAAGCATGCAGGGGGACACATAGCTGACAGCTTGACTATCACAAGCAAATGGTTACCCACCACTTTTGAAACCCAACTGCAAGAAATACCCCTATTACAATTTTTGGGAGGGTTAATAAATCACACGATAGGAGCAGAGCTCCAGCTGTGGAATCAAAGTCAACAGTTTGTAAATTTCACACAGTGCTCTTTTAACCTCTTATCCTATCATATACAAATAAATAGGGCCAGGACTGAACTACAGTTGGGAAATTATCATACCTGGATGAAATATTTTAAGGGTTTAACTGACGATGGTGTATGGTTCCAAGTAAAAGGGGATAAGATAGAATGTGAGGAGAAATGGTGTGTAGGAAGGTTCGAAGCATACCGGGTAGCAGATGTAATGGAAATGTGTAAAATAGTGGTCATGCCACTAGTAATTAAAGACGAGTTTTGGTATCCAGAAATATATGGGAAATATGTAGATAAAGGAAACAGAACCCATGATTTAACTCTATGTGAAGGAACTAATAAGGGAATGGTATGTGGCAGAAGTTCCCCAGCATATGAACCTTGCTTGTTAAAATACCAAACTAGCATATGCAAAATGCAAAGAACACCGATAAATGTGAACAATAGATTCATAGAAATAGGACCCCAGCATATTTGTATCATTACTAATGATAACCGCACCATGTCAGCATTAAATAAATCGGCGCCATTTGCGGGATGTATAAAAAAGATTAAAATATTACAATGGGGTAACGACACCTATCTTTTTGAACCAGACGCCGATAAGATATTCTCTTCAGTCTATGAGGTACATAATCTCACTGACACTACACCCTTTATAATTTCTTTAGACCCACTAAAACAGGTTTTGGAACAATCAGAGTTGTTAAGACAACACATAGAAACACTAGAACATACCCTACAGAATAACCTTGTATCTGCAATAATTGACAAAGGTAGACTAGTGCATCTTTCCTCACAGATACAACAGGATACTGCACCACATTGGTGGGATATATTTAGTGGAATGTCTTCTACAGCAACCAATACCTTTCACTGGTTGTTAAGTCCAATGGTAATTATTATTCTAATATTAATATCACTTACAATCACAAATATATATGTATACAGGAAAATAAATAGGAAAATTAGGAGAATAGACAGGGCATACCGATAAATGTGTATTGACATCACCCTACTCCTATAAAACTCCTCTTCTTGAATTTTAAGATGTTGGTAATACCTAGGGGGATGGGTTCTACCCCTCTGACAACTCGGGGTCAGGGAAAGGACTCTGGGGAAAAACTGACTAGAACTTATTCATGAGGACCCAGGGGGAAGGAGAGGATGATGTCAAAGGGGGAAATTGATAAGGTCAGGGATTTAATTTAGAGTTCTCACTTAATATAATGCCTACGTGTAAATCTGTTATGAATGTAACTTTTGGCTGCTGAACTCGATTGAAGCTGCTTTTGTTGCCTTGTATCTGTATTGCCATGGTGTTGGAGCTTGTGCCTGTAGCCCAGGTGACTCCTGTTGTTGTTTACCCTTGCCCTTTGTGGGGGTTGTGCTGATGCTATTGTTTGTATAATTGCCTATAAAAGGCCTTTGAAAGAAGTAAAGGGAGCAGTCCATTATGCTCAGAAACTGATACACGGATTTCTGACTCTGTGTCTTAATTCCTATAAGAAGCAATAATTTGACAAAGCAATATAAACTTAAAGCAACTTGTTTAAGAGTTGATCCTAACAGCTCCCCAGGATTCACATCACGTGTACAGTATAACTATATACACATAAAAATCGAACAAAAAACAAAACATAAAAAACTGCAGCCAAACAGAAAGTCGTCAGGAGTTGTTTATAAACGCATTGACATCGATGTCAACATTAAGCCCAAATGGAGTGTAGCATTTTATTTTGTGTATCCATGCCATTTCAAGCCTACTGATATCACGCACCAGAGAACTACCTCTCCAATGGGGGCGAAATTTATCAATCCCCGGGAATATGGTTTTGGCTGGATTTCTATGATGGACCAGTGAGTAATGTTTAGAAACTGAATGTTTTTGGAACCCATTTTTAATGTTGGTAATGTGCTCATTGAGGCGCACGAAGGACATTGGAGCAGGTAAACAACCCCCTCAGTGCTGCAGGTAATAAACGGCCTAATTTCATATTCGATAGAAGTACTAGTTGAGAGGAATTTCTGTGTCCTTCTGTGACTGCAACTATTGAGTGAGCACACCCTATACCTCCTGCATTTATAGAACCCAGTGAGATCTTGAAAGAAACCTCTCCTAATGGGTGATGAATGTTCGGTGCCACTCTTGCTCGTAGGGTAGGTGCTCCCTTATAAATGACCTGAGGCCTATTGGGTAAAACTGATCTCAAAACCTGGTCATTGCCCAATATATGCCAGTGTTTGTTGATAAGTTTTTTAAAGCTCCTATGCTGAACAAAATAAGTGGTTATGAAGGGTACTGTTGACACTCTATCAGTACAAAGGGGCTTCTGTTTGAGTAGAGTACTTCTTTCGATTTTGCTAACCTCTTCAAGGGTATGGCCCCAAAATTCTCAGGAATAACCCTTTTCCTCAAACTAATTAAACTAATTAAAGACCTATCTTGTAGTAAAAAGTCATTATGATTGGAACAATTGCGCTTCAGTCGTATAAATTGGCTTTTGGGCACCGACTGAAGCCATGACACGTGATGACAACTCTCAATAGGGATAAATAAGTTCCTATCGGTGCTCTTAAAAAAAGTTGAGGTATTGAATACTCCATTCCTGATTGTAATGGTTAAATCCAAGAAATTAATCTCAGACTGACTAGCCTCGAAGCTAAGAACAATGCCTCTAGTGTTGTTATTAAGAGCCTCAATAAAGAGGTCCAAGTCTGAATGGCTACCATCCCACAGGAGGAGGATGTCGTTAATGTACCCAATGTGAACCCAGCCTAAATGCCGGTTTTCACTGTAGTAATGTCAGACATTGCATGTGATTTGCATCACAGATTGTATGGCTGAATTTGCATCGCATTCAGACCAAAATCATGCAGGACCCTCTTTTTTGTCGAAATCACACCCATGAGATCCAATTCCTGTCTAAATTTACAGTTTGCACTGTGATCTGAAAACCGATCTGGGGGTGTCATTAACTTTGTAATGACACCCACAGCAGTTCACAGAGAGCAGTGTAAACCGCTGGCAATTCAGGTGCGATACAGGAAACTGCACTGGAATTGCAGGGTTTCCCGCATGGGACCAATGTGAACCAAGCCTTAGCGTTTCAACCGGGAATGATCAAAATAGATGTCACATGGCATATTAGTGCATTCTGTCATATAGGTCAGAGAGATAAGGAAATTGCAGCAATATGCTTATATTATGAAAGCAATAAGTACATGCTCTGTTGTATTTAATAGCATTTGCAGGAGTTAACCACTTGCCGACTGCTGTAAGCACATATACGTTGGCAGAATTGCACAGCTGGGCAAAGTAATGTACCTATACGTTACTTTGAATTTTCCACCGTGCACGCGCGCGTGCCTGCCGCGGGCTCCATGACTGTGTCCCGCGGGACCCGCGAACTCGATCGCTGCTGGGATACCCACGATCGTGTCACAGAGCTAAAGAACGGGGAGATGCCGATGTAAACAGCATCTCCCCATTCTGCCTAGTGACAGGACACCGATCGTCTGCTCCCTGTCATCGGCCCACCCCCCCACAGTTACAATCACTGCCCAGGACACACTTAACTCCTCCCCGCCCCCTAGTGGTTAACCCCTTCACTGCCAGTGACATTTTTACAGTAATCAATGCAATTTTATAGCATTGATCGCTGTATTAATGTCAATGGTCCCAAAAATGGGTCAAAATTGTCCGATGTGTCCGCAATAATGTTGCAGTCACAATAAAAATCGCTGATCGCCGCCATTACTAGTAAAAAAAAATGATTAATAAAAATGCCATAAAACTATCCCCTATTTTGCAGACGCTATAACTTTTGCGCAAACCAATCAATAAACGCTTATTGCAATTTTTTTTTTTACCAAAAACATGTCGAAGACTACGTATCGGCCTAAACTGAGGAAAAAATGTTTTTTTTTATATATTTTTGGGGGATATTAATTATAGCAAAAAGTAAAAAATAATGCGTTTTTTTCAAAATTGTTGCTTTTTTTTGTTTATAGCGCAAAAAATCAAAACCGCAGAGGTGATCAAATACCACCAAAAGAAAGCTCTATTTGTGGGAAAAAAAGGACGTCAATATTGTTTGGGAACCACGTCGCATGACCGCGCAATTGTCAGTTAAAGCGATGCAGTGCCGAATCGCAAAAAGTGCACTGGTCAGGAAGGGGGTAAATTCTTCCTTAGCTGAAGTGGTTAACAGGTAAGTATTGAAGCAGATTGTGGCAGAGTACAGAAGTACCAACATAAGATAAAGGCTAAAGTTTATTGCTGGGTTTGAAGGAGAAGGAGTTAGCAGGTAAGTAGGTTATTAAACAGAAAATGCAGTTTGAGCAACTTATGTCCCTTCAGGAGAATGGGAGAATAGATACACTGTATATCAGCCACTGTATAAGCTTTGGAGCTATTTAAATCTGTGGAGCATCAGCCCATAAACTGTAAAACCGACTGGTGTATCAAGGTTTAAATAGATCAGTGTGCTGGGAACAGACAGTGGCCGGCCAGAGATAGAGAGAACACAGATAAGAGTACAGAGTCAGGATGACACGTATACACTGTCACTCCATTTAGACACTGAAGCCTGTGTAAGGAGTCATCTCCAGCTCACCAGACCCGATCCTTTGATGCTCATCTTCTAGTCGCAATCCACTGCCGCTTCAAATTTCCGCCAACACTGCCAAATCTGTAAGACCTGCTTCTCCCTGCCACTTCCACCTACTCTTCCTCTGCTGCCACTTTTAAAACAGTCTGCTGCTGCAGTGTGCTGATCCCACTCTTAGCTCCCTGTGGGGCCCCCTACTGGCCCCGGGCCCTCGGGCAGCGCCCGAGTGCCCCAACGCTCAGTCTGACCCTGCCCCAAAGGTTTCTGACCCTCTTTCTGAGACAAACCTTTCACCAAAAACAAATAAAAGGAAATCTTGGGTACATTTAAGAGCACATCATGGTACCACATGACAACTACAATAGATATACTATACAGTAAATCAGCACTCTAAAGAGATAAACCAGGCCATATAGCTACTTTGCTATACATTTATTGATTATTTAAATAGCCTCTGGAGCTTTTGTTTGTTTTTGTTTTTTTGTGTTTGTTTTTTTTTTAATTTATACACCTTTCTGTCTGTGACATAACATTATAGTTTCTGGTGTTGCCACACCTATGGGCTGGGACAAATCACAGTATACCCATCTTGATTTTTACTGCTTTCATGCCATGATTTGTTTTTTTGTCTCTTCATCCTATCTACACCTCCATGCATTTCTATTATTGTTAAAAAAATAAAATGCAAAATAATAATTGTAGCAAGGTCCCAGGCCTCCTTTGATCTATTGAGAACCTCCAGGTCCAGGGATAGCTGACATCCTTCTGTATGTAGTGGGATGTGAGGCATGGTGGGTGCAGAGTAGTTAAAGTTATTGAGCGCCAGACACTTCTTGAATGCAAAAGAAAGTTTATTTCTCTTAACAAACTTTTTGGGGGACAGAGGGTTAGGGCCAGGACACCCTTAGGTAGTTGCACACTGGATGTTAAAATAACATTATAAAAAACGCCAGTAGCTTTGCAGTGATTTTTTCAATGTTTTTGCAATAGCGTTTTTTAGCATTTTTCCACGTTAGCGTTTTTTTTTTTTTCTTCTTTTTTTTTATTTTTAATGGATCAAAAAATGTCAAAAAACACTGGTGAGCCACGTTTTTGAGTGTTTATCTGCGTTTATCAGCGTTTTTTCACATTAGAGCGTTTTTACAGCTCAAAACAGCTGAAAAACTCATCTCAGAAAGCACTAGTTTTGTTTTTTTTTTAAAGCCAAAAAATGCCCCAGCCAAAAACTGCTGATAATAGCCTATGTGTGCATGGACACATAGGATAACATGATGGGGAGTTTATTGACTGTAGAAAAAAACATCTGAAGCCAAAAACAGCTGCTGTAAAACGTCCAAAAACATCCAGTGTGCATGAGGCCTAATTGGCAGACTCCGAGACTTCAATAGGAGGACAGCCATGCAGGGAAAGGCATCCAGCAAGACACCACATCTGCATGTGCAGGAATGCTGTCTCTTATGGCAACAATCTTTAACAGTTCCTAACACAATCTAAACAGTTCTTTCACTACAATTGCTCCTTGTAGTTCTTGGGCCCACTGAGTTCCCGGTCTCTCACTAGACCTACTGATTCACTGCCAATGAATCCCTTGAGCTCCTCCAATCTTCACTCACGGTGGTATCTTCCTCAAGCATCACCCCTGCTTCTCTGCTGGGTCCCTAGCTTGGCACTCTAGATACCTCTCAAGCTTCACCCCCGCTGGCCTGCTCGGTCCCTGGCTTGACACACAAGACTGCTCTGCAAGCGTCACCTGGCCGGGTCCCTGGCTTGATACCCACTGAAGTTTCCAGATTCTTCACCATCCCCTGTTGGTGAGAATCCTGCTCCGGTACTTGCTTCAGTTACTCAATGTGGTCCCTGGTAATTAGGTGGATAATCCCTTACTGGCGACAGCTTCCCCTCTACCTCCGACCATGACAGGTTCTTCGGCCCGGGCCCAATCTCTGTCCTAGCAACCCCCTGACAATACAACACATGTCCACCCAGACAGCCATCCAGGTGGCACAGAACAATGATCACCTGACTCCACCCAGATATATAGGCTCTCCCAGCAGGCCAAGGGAATCAAGAAAACCCCTGCTCATTGGCTGAGATACCCTATGTACCCATAACCTGACCTTGCGTTGCCCTTCCCGTATCTAGTACCACCAAGTACCCGGTCACCTAGTGGTATAAGAGAAAAGTGCAACAAGGCCAAACTTAGGGAGAAATCAATAGATCTCTAACAATCAACCAGGATAACTACTCCTGGCAAGTAAATTTGAGAGGAGCAACTGTCAGGAAAGGTTCCCTCCACTGGTAATATCTATCATTTGGCGTGCAGTACTGAGGTTCACCAGCAGGTGTCTCCTGGCAGTTTGGAACTGTCAGAGCCTTTTTCTGCTGGTATTATGTCATCTTTGGGCCGCAGAACTGGCATCCACCAGCGGATGGATCCTGGCAGTGTGGAGCAGGCATTACCTTCTGCAATTAGGCATCACCTGACTTTGATAGCAGCAATAGTATAAATACCCGGCAAGTGCACACACACCTTGCCCTGGTATTGTCCTTGTGCCCTGACCTGCAGCCTGTTTATCTGTGATCCTGATCCTGGACCTGAACCCTGATTCCTGTATCCTGTATCCTGAACCCTGAACCTGTTTGTTTCTGTTCCTGTATCCCTGGATTCTTGCCCTGCAGCCTGATTCCTTCCATCTTGTTCCTTGTCTGTTTACTCCTGGCCCCCCATCTGCTAATCTCCTGTTTATGACCCTGGCCTGGCTTAAAGCGGAGTTCCACACAAAACCGGAACCCCCCCTCCGGTGTCACATTTGGCACCTTTCAGGGGGGAGGGGGGTGCAGATACCTGTCTAAGACAGGTATTTGCATCCACTTCCGGCATAGACTCCCACGGGAGTCTATGCCTCTTCCTGTCCCTCCGCGCTGTCTCCTGGGAAACACACAGGTCCCAGGAGATAGCGGGGACCAGTTACGATGTGCAGCGCGACTCGCGCATGCGCAGTAGGGAACCGGGAAGTGAAGCCGCAACGCTTCACTTCCTGATTCCCTCACCTAGGATGGCGGCGGCAGCTGCCGAGAATTGAGCGGGTTATCGGCATCGCCTGCCGACATCGCTGGACCCTGGGACAGGTAAGTGGCCATTTATTAAAAGTCAGCAGCTGCAGTATTTGTAGCTGCTGGCTTTTAATATTTTCTTTTTAGGTGGATTTAGGTGGACTTCCTCTTTAAATATGATTCTGGTACTCCCTTTTTGCTATATATACTGGTTGGTTTATTATCACTGTTTGGTTGTTCAGTCTGTTCACTCTGTTTGTATTGGTGGTGTGTTCACATTTATATGCATTTACTATAATAAACTTATTTACTTTCACCCGTTTATGTCTGGTTCACTCTGTCGCTGTCACACAGTTCTGGTCACAGCTGGTTTATGATAGAATACCAGGGCCATCTCTGACCAGAAGTGGCTGCACAGGGGAACCATTTTGATTCAGTTTGGTTGCAAACATGAATGCCGATGAGGTTATTTATTTTTCTCTGCTGGCATCTGAAAGTAGTGATTATTGCCACCAGGCTTTGAAAGGATGGTCTAGTGACCAGTTGTTTGCAGCTATCCATTTGGCTCACTCCCTGGTCGATCGGGGTTATATATTGTTTGGGGAGGTGCAGCCTTTGATCAAGATCTGTACTGAGCTGGCCCTGCCCTGTATTCCAGAGGGCCATGATGATTTCTCTCCTCCTTTTAGTATGAGTGAGGTTGTATCCCTAGTGTGGCTTTTTGAGGATGATCCCGCCAAATTTTGCGAGCACTACTCAGCCTGTTCCCCTTAGGTGATTGCGGAGTGCATTGTGTCTGCTCAGTCTTTTGTTAGACAGGGAGATTTAAAACTACAGTTTGTACAACCTATACTTTCGGCATGGTGTGACATCAGCCCCAGCCAAACAAGCCACCTCTGCCATCAGACACGAGCCTACCCAAATGTATGTTTCCCCATCAGCCATGTCAACCTCAGTTGCAGCCCAGTATACGCTGCTCCCAACCAAATACTCATATGTGGTCTCTGCTCCCTGTACCTATCCTGCATTCAACCCACCTGCCTCTTCTCCGCTGCTTACAAACCCACAAGATCTTCCTCCAGCTACTGTTACCTCTTCTCTGCCATATCCCAATCCTCCGTGTGGGGGGTATGACAGAGGCTAGTATGTACAGGAGAGGAGTGTGGAGGGTATGACAGTTGGCAGTATATACAGGAGAGGTGTGTGAAGGGTATGACAGTGTGCAGTATGTACAGGAGAGGAGTGTGAGGGTATGACAGTGGGCAGTATGTACAAGAGAGGAATGTGGAGGGTATGACAGTGAGCAGTATGTACAGGAGAAGAGTGTGGAGAGTATGACAATGGGCAGTATGTACAGGAGAGGAGTGTGGAGGGTATGACAGTGAGCAGTATGTACAGGAGAGGAGTGTGATGGTATGACAGTGGGCAATATGTACAGGAGAGGAATGTGGAGGGTATGACAGTGAGCAGTATGTACAGGAGAATAGTGTGAAGGGTATGACAGTGAGCAGTATGTTCAGGAGGGGAGTGTGGAGGGTATGACAATGGGCAGTATGTACAGGAGACGAGTGTGGAGGGTATGACAGTGAGCGGTATGTACAGGAGGCGAGTATGGAGGGTAAGACAGTGGGCAGTATTTACAGGAGAGGAGTGTGTAGGGTATGACAGTGAGCAGTATGTACAGGAGAGGAATGTGGAGGGTATGATAGTGAGAAGTATGTACAGGGGAGGAATGTGGAGGGTATGACAGGGGGCACTATGTATAGGAGAGAAGTGTAAGACAGTGGGCAGTATGTACAGGAGAGGAGTGTGGGGGTATGACAGAGGGTAGTATGTACAGGAGAGGATTTTCGGAGGGTATGACAGTGGGCAGTATGTAAAGGAGAGGAATTTGAAGGGTATGACAGTGAGCAGTATATACAGGAGAAGAGTGTGGAGGGTATGACAATGGGCAGTATGTACAGCAGAGGAGTGTGGAGGGTATGACAGTGAGCAGTATGTACAGGAGACGAGTGTGGAGGGTATGACAGTGGGCAGTATGTACAGGAGAGGAATGTGGAGGGTATGACAGTGAGCAGTATATACAGGAGAAGAGTGTGGAGAGTATGACAATGGGCAGTATGTACAGGAGAGGAGTGTGGAGGGTATGATAGTGAGCAGTATGTACAGGAGAGGAGTGTGGAGGGTAGGACAGTGAGCAGTATGTACAGGGGAGGAATGTGGAGGGTATGACAGGGGGCAATCTGTATAGGAGAGAAGTGTGGAGGGTATGACAGTAGGCACTATGTATAGGAGAGGAGTGTAGAGGGTATGACAGTGGGCAGTATGTACAGGAGAGGAGTGTGGAGGGTATGACAGCTTGCACTATGTAAAGGTGAGGAGGATGAAGGAATCTGGGAAGGAAAAATGTAAAAGTTTGTGGAAAGATGTTTAGGGACTGCGTAGTGGTTAAGTGGGCCATACTTGGATTGAAATTAAGCCAATTAAGCAGAGACCAGCCATAGTCTATCTATGTTTGGGCTAGCTGGTTGTACACAAGTCAGTCTATTAATCGACTTGAGTACAACCAGCCTGTCAGGTTTTTTCCAAAACAATCAGTGCTGCCAGTTATAGTTAGCAACACTGATCATTGTATTGTGTGGGTAGGGAAGGATCCCCACTGGCAGAACACAATAACACTGCGGGAGTGATTCCCCTATCCACAGGTCATCAGGTGAAAGGGTGTGTGGGGACAGGCTGGGGAGAAAGGTCTGTCAGCAGGGGGTGTGAGGTGTTTTTGGAGGGATATCAATCAGCGGGTGGGGGAAATAAATGGGAGTGATATCTTTTGGAGTAGGGTCTGTCATCTGCAGGTTGGGAAATGGTCACCTGTGATATAAGTTGAAGGGAGATGGCTAACATGGGAAGTGGCTGGGGAGTTACCTGGTTGGTGGTGAGTGTGAAATGGATGATGTGTTTCAAGTTTCTTTCAAATTTGCGGTAATGCATACTGCCCTCTGAAAAGTGATCTGTGGTGGATTGCTTTTCAACGAGTGGTATAGCAGCCGCTGACAGGCGTTCATGAGGTGCTACTGTCACTCCTTGTTTTTTTTACATTTCTGAATGGTAGTTTTATATTGTTGGACTATGCTGCTACTGCAAGCGAGTTTGGCTTGCAGTTGCAGAGTGGCCCCATTGAAATCAATAGGCGAGTTTGTCCAGCGGTGCTGCCTGTCAAACTCTGTAGGCTCCAAGCTGTCCATTGAGCTCAGTGCCTCTGACAAGAAGCGAGGAGAGGCACTGTGAGCTCATCCTTTCAGTCTGCTGCAAACAGAGTGTGCCAGCTTGTATTTAAACTAATAATTAATCTAGCTATATATCTAAACTATTTTATATCAGATTATTAGATATATAGTAACTGGAGTCTTCACTTTAAATACTAAGATACAGGAGACCATAGGGTAGGGTAATTTTCCAACTGGAGTTTCCCTTTAACAAGGCAGACCCCCCTGAAATTTCTCTTTAATAATGCAATTTCCATTTGCATCACACTTTGATACCAAGATCCAATACTCTGCCAGCCAATGAAGTCCCTGTTTCTTGTTCACTGAAAATAAAATAACAAAATATTTCTCCTTGGAAAGATACCAACAGGGTAAAATCTCTTCCAATACATACACCTATCTTCCAGACAAACAGAACCCTCCTCTCTCCATTTACAATATTAGACCCCTTTCACACTGGGGCGGTGCGGGCTTTAGCTGTAAAGCGCTTTACTGCTGTTATAGCAGCGCTTTGATGGAGCTAGCGGGGTGCTTTTAACACCCCAGAAGGGGTTAAAAAGGGGTTAAAAGAGCTTTTAAAGCGCTCTGAAAGCGGTACCTATTAATTTCAATGCGCAGGGGGGGTGCAGGAGCAGTGTAAACACCGCTCCTGCACAGCCCTAAAAGATGCTGCTTGCAAGACTTTTTTCCTGTACTGCAAGTGCACCACACCAGTGTGAAAGCACTCTCGGGCTTTCACATTGGGGTTGCAGAAGAGGCAGTTTACAGGCGCTAAAAATGCCTGTAAAGTGCCTTAATGTGTGAAAGGGGTCTTAGTATAGATTCTGTTTTAGTTTTTTTTTCCATTGTCAATTTTTTCATTGTATACATATATATTTTTTTATTTCAATTTTTATTGAAACAAGAAGGATGTTGCAGTTCCTCTTAAATAGTAAATAGGAATCCTCCCATCTAAATTCAATGGAATTGGCATATTTTATTTTTTATCTTTACATCTCATACAAATCTATTGAGACAAGAAGGAGGTTGGAGTTCCTCTTTAAAGCGGAGTTCCACCCAAAAATTGAACTTCCGCTTTAAGTGCTGGTGACCCCCTGACATGCCACATTTGGCATGTCATTTTTTAGGAGGGGGGGCGGGTACCCTGTTTTTATAGGCACCCAGCTCCCACTTCCTGCCCTGATGCCGCAGTGCCGGAAGGAAGATCATCTCTCTCCCCTCCCTCCATGCAATCTTCTGGGACATGTCACAGGTCCCAGAAGATTGCCCGGCCATTCACAGCGCGCAGTGCGGCTTGCGCATGCACAGGGAGCGCCCGGCTGTGAAACCACAGCCGGGCGCCCACAGTCAGAATGCCAGCGCCACGGCGAGGAGGGGGAGAGGAGCGAGGCTTTCTGCACCTGCATCGCTGGACTGTGGGAAGGTGAGTGTGTGATTATTAAAAGTCACCAGCTACACTTTTTGTAGCTGCTGACTTTTAAATGGGTGGAACTCCACTTGAAATAAAAATGTGAATCTCCCTTAACATAGGAATACTCTGCACAGAAGATTTAGCCCATAATATTAATTAAGACTGCATTGTAGGGGGACGTGGCCTAGCACTGTACCAAGATGGACGTGTAGTTCTGGAGCTCCTGTCCACGAGGCCTGGCAACTACAGCTACACTGTGCCGGCAAGCACACAGATCCCCTGCCATGGAAAAATGGAGAGAACCTCCAGGAGTATGTCAGCAACAAGTTTCCGCTCCCCTCCGGAGCAGGACATACAGCTCAGCCGGCAAATCCCCGACATATTCCAGTCAAGGCCCAGAGGCAGCACACAAGCTTCGCAACCCGCGTCCTCACGTGCTTCTCGCTCCCACAGCAGGAGCCCACTGTGCACCAGAGGGGAACCGAAGACTTGGGCACCGCCAGCACTGACCCTGGGTGACCTCCGGAGTGTGGCCGCGGATATAAAGAGCATTCTATCTGCCGCCATATCAGACTTAAGAACAGATATCCAAGCAATAGCCCTGAGAGTGGAGGAGGTAGAAATCATGCAGGTCCGCCATGATGTCTCCCTCTGCCATGTTCAACAACTGAAGGAATCGCATGCTATGCATCTGCGGGAAATTAATCGCCACATGGAAGACTTGGATAACAGAGGGAGACGCCGCAACCTCAGGGTAAGGGGAATCCCAGAATCTATAGACCCCAGCCTCCTTTCACAAGCCGTTACTAATATCTTTAACGATCTCCTAGAAAGGCCCCCAGACACACACCGATCGTTTTTGAACGCGTACACAGAGAGCTCCGCCCGAAGGGGAGAGACACAGACCCCCGAGGGACTCGGTATGCTGTCTCACTGACTTCCCGCTCAAGGAGGAAATCCTCCATAAGGCCAGAGGCAGAAATCAATAATCATACAGAGAAGCCAACATTAAGAATTTTCAAGACCTGTCTAATATTACCCTGCAGCGCAGAAGGGAACTGAGGCCCCTACTAGATACCCCCCAGGAGAGATCCATCCAATATCGCTGGAAGTTCCCCTTCTGCCTGACAGTATCGCACCAGGGGCGTACAGCGAACCTTAGGGTCCCTGAGGACTTGGATCACTTCTGCTCTACCCTGGATATACCTCTTGTAGACCTACCGGACTGGTACAGTGATTTCAGGCTACCTTAATAGAGCTACATCCATGGACGGAGTGGACGAAGCAAGCAATTTCAGCATTGGACGTCGCCGTCGCCATGCCAGTCATCCTTCCCCTCTCCACTCCCCTCAGAGAGGCGCAGAAATTCCAGGGAATGGCAGTCCCACGGCATCACCTGTGCATCAAAGTGCACAAGTCAATTGATAAGGTAAATTCCATTGACCTGGCTATTTGCATGACACAGGAACTTTACCCTTTTGTTTCACCCCCACTTACCTGACTACAATGGTCACTGCCGCACCCACACTGTGCTGTACCTGTCTGCAATAGAACCTCTTTTCTTAAACAAAAGCACCCAAGTTCAGCGTAGACAAACTTCGAATACTTCCACTTCTTAAAAGGAGATCATGAAAAGAACTCTCTTCTAAACTCCACTTGTCGACAAACCACAATTGTATCAAGCAAGGACCTCCTGCAGATACCTGGACACTAGGATGTATGTTGCTTACATACCAAACCATCCCGATGTGAAATCTGAGAACTCGGCTCACACACTACATATCTACATACAGCGTCATCCTGCTTGTGTCATACTGAAGGACCAAAGAATGCAGCTCTACAAAACAGCTCGCCGGCACACCCTCTTAGTAACTGGCAGAACAACGTAACAGAGGCCTGAAATTTACTTTTCCCCGCCATATCAGAGCCCTCATCACCACATTGCAAATTATGACCCCCAAAACAAAACAACTTTACTGGAAAAGGCCACCCCTGACCTAATATGCCCTCGAAATTTCTCTGGTCCACCATGGGTCCGGCCCAACAGCAGAGACCCAAGGAAACAACCCCTATCTCATCACACCCCTGCCTACGTATCTGGAGTCTAAGCCCAAAATCCATGAACCAGCTTGCACTTATAACAGACTGCCATTCAAGACGATAAGGCTTGGGAGGGAAAAATATAACCATATAAAAACAAAGAGGACAAGTATACCTTAACCATCATTCTCCTCTGTACTTCACCCCCCCTCTATTCCTCTACTACATCCCCCCTCACTACCTATTTACTGCATCTCTACTAACACTCCTCTCTGCCTACTACACCCTACTCCTGTCACTTTACTCTTTGCTCTCTCGGGATGCGACCGAAACGGTCATTTTCCTCTTAATGGCTTAGTAACAGATTTTCTTGCCTTTTAGCGATCGGCAGATCAAGAGGTTCTATTAACCATGCACCAGCTCACATCCAGCCTCTGGCGAACCGAGAGGGAGGAATCCAAGTAGGAGATCTTCAACACTCATGATCCGCAACGCAAGTAGTAATAGGGAAACGTGTAAACAATTAATCAAAACAGGATCTCAATTACGCGCCTCAGCGCTCTCCCAAATGGGATATAGATGAGTAAATTACATAATCCAAACTGGCAGAGCCATAACTGGATGCTTCCCTCTCGGATCTAGAGGACCCACAAGTTCTGACAGCAGGTACTATAGCAATAGCTACGATTTTTGTTGTATTGATATGGTTCTCTCTTCATTAAATGTCATGCAAACATTATGTTTTGAATTACCAAATGTTATACTTCTGAGATTGTAAAGAAAAGCTTTTTCACTCACAATGCTCATGCTCTACACCACAATTGATGATTCTCCCTACACAATGATGCATTCTCACCACACTAGGAAACAGGACTGCACTCATTCGACACACTCCCACCACACCACCATCACCGAATTTGGTATAAGCCATCCCCCGAGATGAAAGTGTATCTCTAGCAAGCGACACACTGACCCTCACTGACCCTCCACACTGACCCTCCACCTGACACGATAAACTCACCCCCACTCTAAACCAATACTACCTCCAAACACTAAGGGAAAACCCGGAGAAGGAAGGGAGACTACCCTCCACTTCCTTCCCCCAAACTCCAGACGACACTCATGGCACGCCGAACATACGCTCCCTTTGACCTCACTGGGACACAGAGCACACACCTCTTGTGATACCTTGTCCACCACCCCCACACAACAGACTCTGGTAGTCAACGTTGACCATACCGGATCCCCGTCCCCCTGTACAGAGGGTTGACAGGCTCAACCCCGCATCCGGTATTAACCCCCGCTGCTCCTCCTTCCCTATCTAGCTCTGCTAATCTAACCACCCTCTCCCCTCCATCCCTGTCCACCTCCACCTAACCACCTAACTCTCTCAGCCTTACCTCGTGACCTCCCCCTTTCCCCCTACACCTCTAGACCCCCCCTTTTTTTTTTTTGCTTTGTTCCCCCAGCCCACAATCCTCCTTCCTCTCTTTCTCTGACTGCTCCTTGTTGGGATATCCTTAGCACTACCAAACCCCCTCCAACCACTACAATGACTCAAAAACACATCTCGTAAACTCCATCCTGAAACTCATCTCACTGAACACAAAAGGCTTAAACACTCACAACTACTATCCAATATGCGATCTTTGAAAGCAGATGTCGTCTTCCTGCAGGAAACCCATTTCTGCACGAAATCAATTTCCAAGCTAGTTAACCATGCCTTTCCTTATAGTTTCCATGCCACCTCCCCCACAACAAAGTCTAAGGAGGTTTCCATACTTCTTTCCAAAAATGTGCCTAATGTCCAAATATCTGACACTCTCACAGACGACCAAGGCAGGTTCCTTTTTCTTAAAGGGACTTTTAAAAACAAAAGAATAACACTAGCGAATATCTACAGTCCCAACACCTCCCAGGTCCCTTTCATCCGAGACGTAACAAATCACCTAACCACCTTCCAGGAGGGGACACTGATCCTGGGGGGCTATCTGAATATCCCACTGGACCCCCTCCTAGACACCTTATCAGGTACCTCTCACTTACCTTTCAGAGCCATTAAACAAATTAGGAAAAGTCTACAAGACTTATTACTCCATGACACTTGGCAAACGCTCTATCCAAAAGAGAAGGACTTCACCTTCTTCTCCATACCGCATAAAAGATACTCCCGCCTTGACTATCTTTTTGTTACACAACAAGATCTCCAATACTTGACTAAGGCAACAATAGAACCTATGACACTTACCAACCATCATCCCATCACTGCTACATTTACTTTCCCAGACAAACTAACTAGAACCAGCATTTGGAGATTGGACTCGAACATTCTGACAGGCCAAATCAGGGAAAGGGAAATTCGTAAATGCCTAACCCAATACTTTAACGAAAATAACACTCCTGATGTTTCACAGCTGACGCAATGGGAGGTGCATAAATGTGTCGTGCGAGGTAAACTTATTTCCCGATCAAAAAAGAGAAGTCCGCTAAACCTGCAGACCTGTTTTCGAAACTTAAAACACTAGAGGCGACACACAAACACACTTTACCCCAAGACACCTATACTGAACTCATGGAAATTCACACACGTATACGAGAAGAATTAGGCCGTAACCTGAAAAAAAATGTATTCTCACCCAGAAACTCTTCTACGAATACGGGAACAAATCGGGCCATCTGCTGGCCCAGGCACTCTGTACGAAAAGAGCCAGACAGTACACCAAATACACTCTCCGATGGGTAAAAATCACAAGAAGAGCTCGGAAATCACGCACGAGTTTGAAAAATACTTCTTCCCTATATAATCCTAATTCAACCAACCCGGCCACCCCCTCTTCCCAACAAAGGCAAAAAGAAATCCTTGCTTTTCTAAATAATTTCACGGCAGGGAAAATCCACAGACACAGCCGAAGCACTTGAATCCCTGATCTCGCCTATAGAATGGCTACAGGCGGTAAAACAACTAAAACCCAGTAAAAGCCCAGGCCCAGATGGACTTACCGTGGCATATTACAAACTATTTGCAGAAACACTTCAAACCCCCTTTCTTAAAGCTTTCAACTCACTCTCCTCTTCCAGGACACTCACACAGGAATTACTAGAGGCCCATATAACAGTTATACCTAAGACAGACAAAGACCCCACCAACAAGGGAAGCTATAGACTGATCTCACTACTAAATGTGGACATGAAGATATTTTTCAAGATCTTAGCAAATAGGCTTCCTCCCTCTCTCCCCCCCTCTCTTATCACGTCAGACCAAGTAGGGTTTGTTCCTGGACATAAAGGCCATTAATCTACATCACCTTATAACACAGACTGGACAGAAGGGCTTTTTCCTATCCCTAGATGCGGAGAAGGCGTTTGACAGAGTGTCTTGGGACTATATGGAAGCAGTGTTACAAACCATAGGACTAGGCCCTTACATGCTAAATTTCACACTATCACTGTACTCTAATCCAACAGCCAGAGTGAGGGTCAATAACACTCTGTCAGGCGCCTTCCCCATCTGTAATGGCACGAGGCAAGGATGTCCCTTATCCCTGATCCTTCTTATTCTCACCTTGGAATCCTTCCTACAGAAATTAAGACTCAACCAAGATATCAAGGGCATTCAAACGCCGAATAAGGAATTCAAATATTCCGCGTTCGCGGACAACATTTTACTGTTTCTTACAGATCCCCTGACCACCATACCGGTCCTTCTATCCGAATTCCAGTGCTTCCAATCTTTGTCCAACCTCAAAATCAATTTTTCTAAATCGTAAGCCCTCAATATATCCCTCCCACTAGAGATAAAAGCGCAGTGCAAGGACAACTTCCCGTTCCACTGGAAAAGTGACTCAATTACATTTCTAGGCATTCAAATCCCTTCCAACCTCTCCGACCTATCAACAAAGAATCACTTGCCTCTTTTAAATAAACTTACTACTGATCTCAGAAACTGGAACAAACCTATATTCTCGTGGTTTGGTAGAGCGGCTATCTTAAAGATGAATGCCTACCAAGACTACTATACATATTACAAGCAATCCCGATCCATGTCCCACCAGCCTTCTTTAAGGCACATAAAAGCATATGCTCTAGATTCCTCTGAGGAGATCAGAGGCCTAGAATTAACTTCCAACACCTCACTCATCCAAAACACTTAGGGGGGATTGGTCTTCCTGACATCCACAACTATTTTATGGCCGTACACTACCAGAATAGTTGATTGGAATGTTCACTCCCCATATAAAGATTGGATCCCTTTAGAAGCGTCGTTCACTGCCCTTCACTTAGCCTCTATTCCAAAGATGAACCCAAAACATTTTCCGATGACTATCCGACAGCATCCGCTCATAGGGCCTACCCTGCGCTGCTTCGGTAAATTATGCACCCAAACAGGAATATTATCTATTCCAGGCCCACTAACTTTGGTTAAACTAAACCCAGACTTCCCTCCAGGAATGTCTCACCACTTTCTCACTGTTAACTGGTCGCAGGACCAAATCCGAGCTTGCCAATTCTTTAATGCAGGGAAACCACTACCTGCTTCAGAAATTGCTGACCAAATGGTTAGACCACCCATTACTCCCTGGACTTACCTGTTAATTACCCACTTTCTTAAATCGTTAGACCTAAAGTGCTCTCGACAACTAGCACCTTTTGAAAGGCTATGCCCCCAAAACTCCCCCCCAACGACACCGTATAGCCTACACGCACAGCCTCCTGTTCACGGAAGTGCGCCCCAGAACATGCAAGGTATGCAAACGTTGGGTAGAAGACTTGTCCCTCTCATTCTTGGATGAACAATGGGAACGCATCTTCCTAAACATTCACAAAGGCTCGCTAAATGTAAGCACTAGGGATGAGCTTCGTGTTCGAGTCGAACCCATGTTCGACTCGAACATCGGCTGTTCGACCGTCCGTCGAATTGCGAACGATATTGGCCGTTCGCGTCAAATTCGTGTGGCGCGTCACGGCCCATAATTCACTGCGGCATCACAGTGCATTGCTGGCTGATGATTGGCCAAGCATGCACTATGACCCGCATGCTTGGCCAATCACAGCGCCGTCAGTAGAGAGAGCTGTAATTGGCCAAAGCCAGGGTGGCTTTGGCCAATTATGGCTCAGGGGATTTAGTACACGCCCCACACTATATAAGGCCGCCTGCACGGCGGCCCTGTGTAGTGTGTGTTCCGGTGTGCTGAGAGATAGAGAGAGAGAGAGACAGTGTCATTTGATTTGAGTTAGATAGATTAGGCAGAACAGTCAGTCAGTTAGCTGCACTTACAGTGTATTGTGTATATATATACATCCCAGGTGTTGCATATATATATATACACTGTATTCAGTTTAGCTAGATCCGTTCCTTTTATCTTCTAGACTATTTACATTTAGTGCAGTGCGTCCTGCTCACAGTGTTCAGCTAGATCCGTTCCTGTTATCTTCTAGACTATTTACATTTAGTGCAGTGCGTCCTGCTCACAGTGTTCAGCTAGATCCGTTCCTGTTATCTTCTAGACTATTTACATTTAGTGCAGTGCGTCCTGCTCACAGTGTTCAGCTAGATCCGTTCCTGTTATCTTCTAGACTATTTACATTTAGTGCAGTGCGTCCTGCTCACAGTGTTCAGCTAGATCCGTTCCTGTTATCTTCTAGACTATTTACATTTAGTGCAGTGCATCCTGCTCACAGTGTTCAGCTAGATCCGTTCCTGTTATCTTCTAGACTATTTACATTTAGTGCAGTGCGTCCTGCTCACAGTGTTCAGCTAGATCCGTTCCTGTTATCTTCTAGACTATTTACATTTAGTGCAGTGCGTCCTGCTCACAGTGTTCAGCTAGATCCGTTCCTGTTATCTTCTAGACTATTTACATTTAGTGCAGTGCGTCCTGCTCACAGTGTTCAGCTAGATCCGTTCCTGTTATCTTCTAGACTATTTACATTTAGTGCAGTGCGTCCTGCTCACAGTGTTCAGCTAGATCCGTTCCTGTTATCTTCCTACTGACAGGCAGGCTTGTCTGGTTACAGTATATAAAGCTACCTGAAGAAAATTACAGGTGTTCTATTTGATCCTATTAATACCACGGTCAGGCAGCTAGACTATTTACATTTAGAACAGTGCGTCCTGCTCACAGTGTTCAGCTAGATCCGTTCCTGTTATCTTCCTACTGACAGGCAGGCTTGTCTGGTTACAGTATATAAAGCTACCTGAAGAAAATTACAGGTGTTCTATTTGATCCTATTAGTACCACGGTCAGGCAGCTAGACTATTTACATTTAGTACAGTGCGTCCTGCTCACAGTGTTCAGCTAGATCCGTTCCTGTTATCTTCCTACTGACAGGCAGGCTTGTCTGGCTACAGTATATAAAGCTACCTGAAGAAAATACAGGTGTTCTATTTGATCCTATTAGTACCACGGTCAGGCAGCTAGACTATTTACATTTAGTACAGTGCGTCCTGCTCACAGTGTTCAGCTAGATCCGTTCCTGTTATCTTCCTACTGACAGGCAGGCTTGTCTGGTTACAGTATATAAAGCTACCTGAAGAAAATTACAGGTGTTCTATTTGATCCTATTAGTACCACGGTCAGGCAGCTAGACTATTTACATTTAGTACAGTGTGTCCTGCTCACAGTGTTCAGCTAGATCCGTTCCTGTTATCTTCCTACTGACAGGCAGGCATGTCTGGTTACAGTATATAAAGCTACCTGAAGAAAATTACAGGTATCCTATTTGATCCTATTAGTACCACGGTCAGGCAGCTAGACTATTTACATTTAGTACAGTGCGTCCTGCTCACAGTGTTCAGCTAGATCCGTTCCTGTTATCTTCCTACTGACAGGCAGGCTTGTCTGGTTACAGTATATAAAGCTACCTGAAGAAAATTACAGGTGTTCTATTTGATCCTATTAGTACCACGGTCAGGCAGCTAGACTATTTACATTTAGTACAGTGTGTCCTGCTCACAGTGTTCAGCTAGATCCGTTCCTGTTATCTTCCTACTGACAGGCAGGCTTGTCTGGTTACAGTATATAAAGCTACCTGAAGAAAATTACAGGTGTTCTATCCCAGCTTAGTGCAGCTACAGGCCATTAGTATGTCTGGAAGGCCAAGAAGGAGAGGCAGACAGTCACAAGCCAATAAGAGAGGGCAAGCAGGCTCTGTGTCTAGTGCTGGTCGTGGAGACGGTGCATGCTCATCAGCACGTGGCCATGGGACACGCTTGGCCTTTTTTTCGGCAGCTGGCCGTGTTGAGCCGCAACATGCGGAAGACTTGGTCGAGTGGATGACCAAGCCGTCCTCATCCTCCTCATCCTCTCTCACCCAGGGTGCTTTGTCTGGCAAAGCAGCGGCCTCTTCCCTCAGCTCAATGTCATCAGTGACTCCTTCCCTAGCTCCACCATGTCCTCCTGAGGATTCCCTCGAACTGTTTGACCACAGTGTTGGGTACATGCTCCAGGAGGATGCCCAGCGTTTGGAAGGCTCTGATGATGATACTGAGCTCGATGAAGGCAGTAACATGAGCACGGACAGAGGGGGTGCCCAAGAAGGACAGCAATCTGGCAGTCATGCTCCCCCTGCTGCAGCATACTGCCAGGTTTGCTCCAGTGATGAGGAGGGAGGGGATGATGAGGTCACTGACTCAACGTGGGTGCCTGATAGGAGAGAGGAGGAGGAGAAGGAGGAGGAGGAGGAGGAGGAGGCGGCACATCACCAACGAGGCAGGATGCCCGCCAGGGGCCAGCCTAAGGGCAGCACATTGACTGCATCACACCCCAAAGCTCCACATGTGCAGGGCGCTGCAGTCTCATTCAAAAAGTTCTTTGGTGTGGGCCTTTTTTGAGACGAGTGCATCAGATCGCACCGCTGCTATTTGCAACATATGTCTCAAGCGTATCTCGCGTGGCCAAAACATCTCCCGCTTGGGTACCACATGCTTGACCAGACATATGTTGACCTGCCATGCAGTTCGTTGGCAAGCGTATCTAAAAGACCCACACCAAAGAACAAAGAGGATCTCTCCTTGCTCCTCATCAGCTGAGATTTCCAACCCCACTAGACCTCCAGTCCTCTCTGAGACCTGCAGTGAGAGGAATGAAGGTGTAGAATTAGGTGTGTCACAGCCAAGTACTTGTGGGCAATCTGCTTTTGGTACACCGACGTCAGATTGTACCAGGCAAATTTCCCTGCCCCAGCTGCTGCACCGCCGAAAGAAGTTTGCTCCCAGCCATCCACATGCCCAGCGGTTGAATGCTAGCTTGGCAAAATTGCTAGCACTTCAACTGCTGCCTTTTCAGTTGGTAGACTCTGCCCCCTTCCGTGAGTTTGTGGAATGTGCGGTTCCTCAGTGGCAGGTACCCAAACGCCACTTTTTCTCACGGAAGGCGATTCCGGCTCTCTACCGGCATGTGGAAGGCAATGTCCATGCCTCGCTGGACAGGGCGGTCAGCGGTAAGGTGCATATTACCGCTGACTCATGGTCCAGCAGGCATGGACAGGGACGTTACCTAAGTTTCACGGCGCATTGGGTGACTCTGCTGGCAGCTGGGAAGGATGCAGGACAAGGTGCAGTAGTGTTGGAGGTTGTTCCGCCACCACGCCTCCAAAATGCTGATTGTGACACACCTCTCTCCTCCACCCCCTCCTCTTCTTCTTCCTCCATGGCCTCTTCCTCGGAACCAGCGGTGCTCCATAGGCGTTCAAGGGGCTACGCAAGTACGCAGGCCAAAAGATGCCATGCGGTGCTTGAGCTGGTGTGCTTGGGGGACAGGAGCCACACTGGGGCAGAGGTTCTGTCAGCTCTGCAGGGGCAGGTTCAGAGGTGGTTGACGCCACGCCAACTTAAGGCAGGAATGGTGGTTTGCGACAATGGCACCAACCTCCTCTCTGCCCTCCGACAGGGACAAATGACCCATGTGCCCTGTTTGGCTCACGTCCTTAACTTGGTGGTGCAGCGGTTCTTGGGCAGGTACCCGGGCTTACAGGATGTCCTGAGGCAGGCCAGGAAAGTCTGTGTGCATTTCCGCCGGTCATATAATGCCAGTGCTCGGCTGACGGACCTCCAAAAGGAGTTTAACCTGCCCAAGAACCGCCTAATCTGTGACATGCCCACCAGGTGGAACTCAACGTTGGCCATGCTGCAGCGGCTGCACACGCAGCAGAGGGCCATCAATGAGTACCTGTGCGACTATGGCACCAGGACAGGGTCAGGGGAGCTTGTTTTTTTTTCCCCACGCCAGTGGGCCATGATCAGGGATACATGCACTGTCCTGTCACCATTCGAGGAGGCCACGAGGATGGTGAGCACTGACAGTGCATGCATCAGTGACACTGTCCCCCTTGTCCACCTGTTGGAGCACACGCTGCATGGAATAATGGACAGGGCACTTGAGGCAGAACAGAGGCAGGAAGAGGAGGACTTCCTTAGCTCTCAAGGCCCCCTTTATCCAGACAGTGTTCCTGCGTGCCCGCCGATCACACAGGAAGAGGAGGAGGAGGAGGAGGAGGAAGATTGTGTCAGTATGGAGGTGGAGCCTGGCACTCAGCATCAGCAGCAGTCTTTAAGGGATCAGTCCCAAGGAACACATGGACTTGTACGTGGCTGGGAGGAGGTGGCTGCGGACGTTGTCGTCCTTAGTGACCCAGAGGACTCCGGACCGAATGCCTCAGCAAACCTACGCTGCATGGCCTCCCTGATCCTGCAAAGCCTGCGTAAGGATCCTCGTATTCGTGGTATCAAGGAGAAGGACCAATACTGGCTGGCAACCCTCCTTGATCCACGTTACAAGGGTAAGGTTGCGGACCTTATCTTGCCATCGCAGAGGGAGCAGAGGATGAAACATCTTCGGGAGGCCTTGCAGAAAGGTCTGTGCAACGCGTTCCCAGAGACTGGGAGGTTACAAACTCCTGTTTCTGGACAACGTGTTGCTGAGGCTTCGGTCAGTCAAAGAAGGAGCGGTGGAGAAGGTGGCCGTCTGACCGATGCGTTCAGACAATTTTTTGGTCCGCAGCCCCAAGGTATGATCGGTTCCAGCAACCATCGCCAGCGTCTGTTTTACATGGTGCAGGAATACCTAGGGGCAAGATCAGACTTGGACACATTTCCCACCGAAAATCCTCTGGGTTACTGGGTCTTGAGGATGGATCACTGGCCAGAGCTTGCACAGTATGCAATTGAGCTACTGGCCTGTCCTGCATCCAGCGTTCTTTCGGAACGCACATTCAGTGCTGCTGGAGGCGTGGTAACCGATCACAGGGTGCGTCTGTCCACCGACTCGGTCGATCGGCTGACCTTCATAAAAATGAATCAGTCTTGGATCACCACCAGCTACCAAGCACCTGATGCTGATGTAACCGAATAATTTTTTTTGAAATCTCAGATCCCTTCAAAGACTGCCTATGCTGATGCTGAGTGACTATCCCTGAGTAATTATCCTCTTCCTCCTCAATCATCACGCTGATAGCTTGTAAGAACATTTTTGGTTCTGGGCGCCACCACCAGTGCCTAAGGCACAATTTTTCAGCCCCTGTTTAACAGGGGCGTGTAATTACAATTTTTGATGTAATACTTTGCAGCAGGGCTCGTTCCTGCATTCCAACTAGAGTGTCTGTGAGGGGTTGCAGTGTTGTGGCACCAGCACCAGTGCCTAAGGCCCAATTTTTCTGCCCCTGTCTAACAGGGGCGTGTAATTACAATTTTTGATGCAATACTTTGCAGCAGGGCTCGTTCCTGCATTCCAACTAGAGTGTCTGTGAGGGGTTGCAGTGTTGTGGCACCAGCACCAGTGCCTAAGGCCCAATTTTTCTGCCCCTGTCTAACAGGGGCGTGTAATTACAATTTTTGATGCAATACTTTGCAGCAGGGCTCGTTCCTGCGTTCCAACTACAGTGTCTGTGAGGGGTTGCAGTGTTGTGGCACCAGCACCAGTGCCTAAGGCCCAATTTTTCTGCCCCTGTCTAACCGGGGCGTGTAATTACAATTTTTGATGCAATACTTTGCAGCAGGGCTCGTTCCTGCGTTCCAACTAGAGTGTCTGTGAGGGGTTGCAGTGTTGTGGCACCAGCACCAGTGCCTAAGGCCTAATTTTTCAGCTCCTGTTCAACAGGGGCATGTAATTACAATTCTTGATCTAATATTTCACAGCAGGGCCCTGTGAGGGCTTACAGTGTTGTGGCCACAGCAACACCTAAGGCCCAAATTTCTGCTGAGTATATAGGGCAGGACCCTACTTTCAAACATCTAACTTACAAACGACTCCTACTTGCAAACGGAAGGAGACAACAGGAAGTGAGATGAAATCTACCCCTAGGAAGGGAAATTCTCTCCTGTAAGAGTTAATATGGGAAAACAATTTCTCCTTTCCACTGATGCTTTCCAATCCTTGTTCCACAAAAAAACCCAAATTTTCAAAAAACATTTTTCATTGGGACAAAAAAGTGAGGTGAAATCTTCTGAAGAGGAGGAAAGACAGCAAAACAAATGTCACAGGGGTGATAACCCTTCCCTATGTTTTCCAAAAAGCTTAAAAAAGATTTTTTTGGCTGGAGCTAAACACGTTAAAAATGTTCAAAATTACAAAGAGATTCTACTTAACAACAAACCTACAGTCCCTGTCTTGTTTGCACCGCCTGTATACTGCTGTTCAGAGTATATAGGGCCTTTCCTTATTTTAATTTGGGTGCGGGGTTCCCCTTAATATCCATACAAGACCCAAAGGGCCTGGTAATGGACTGGGGGGTACCCATGCCGTTTGTCTCACTGATTTTCATCCATATTGCCATGACCCGACATGACATTAAACCCGCAAGCAGTTTTAAATGAGATTTTTTCCTTTAAAAATGACATTTGGTGCAGGGACTGTTCTAAACACGGGAAACACGCGTCACTTTACAGGCATACTATAGACACCCCCCAGGTACGATATTTAAAGGAATATTTCACTTTTTTTTTTTTACTTTAAGCATCAATAAAATCACTGCTCCCGAAAAAACGGCCGTTTTTAAAAGTTTTTTCTGCATTGATACATGTCCCCTGGGGTAGGACCCGGGTCCCCAAACCCTTTTTAGGACAATACCATGCAAATTAGCCTTTAAAATGAGCACTTTTGATTTTGAACGTTCGAGTCCCATAGACGTCAATGGGGTTCTAATGTTCGTGCGAACTTTCGGTCCGTTCGCGGGTTCTGGTGCGAACCGAACCGGGGGGTGTTCGGCTCATCCCTAGTAAGCACACAAGAGAACGGCTATAAGATCCAAGCTAGGTGGTACCGCACGCCAGCTCTTCTAAATATACTCTACCCTGCCACTTCAGATACATGCTGGAGATGCCACAATGACAAAGGAACCCTGTTGCATATCTGGTGGGCCTGCACCCCACTACAAACTTTTTGGAAGAAAGTATGTTGAATCACCTCCCAAGTAACCTCCTACAAACTAGACCTATCCCCGGCCCAATTTCTTCTCCATCACTTACCCCGTTCACATAACGCGTACCACAAATCCTTGGCAATGCACATGATCAACGCAGCAAAGCAGTGTATCCCCATTCATAGGGGTTCACCTCAGGTCCGACAATCAAAGAATGGTTCCACAGAATATGTAAAACCGCCGAGATGGAAGAGTTGATCCACATCTCATGAGACACACCTTCGAAATTCAGCAACAAATGGGCTTTTTGGATACATTTCTAGACCACCCCAGCTTACTCTAGAGTCCTTGAATCACAATCATAAACTAATAGCGATTATCTTGAAAAATCTTAGCTGATCCCATTCACAAGAGAGGGATGGCGGTGGAAGAAGAGGATATGACGTGGATATGGAGGAGGGGTCAAGGCGTCACAATAAAACACAAATATCGACACTCAGGCACGATCACCTCTCAGTCTCCCCGAGCGAAGGAACAATAAATACTGAGAGGGAAGCTCTCACCCCTACCTGGGGGGGGGGAGGGGGGATTCCGAGAAGGTGAGTCAGAGAACGACTATCTGAATATCCCGTCTTCTCTCCCACCCCCCCTCTATCCCCCTTATCTCCCCTTTTTCTTTTACCCTTCCTCCCTACTCTATCTCCCCCCCATTCTTTAGCTTCCTCCCACCCGCCACCATTCTCATCTCTTTCCTCTCCCCCCTAGCCCTCCCTCCCTGTCACCCCTATCCACCTCCATACATCGACCCCACCCGGGTCCTACATACCCCTACATCCCCCCCCCATACAATAATACAAAACCTCAACCTGACTATGTACAGAATCTTTTATTCACCACACCTCATTTCGCACATCCCATAACTAAATTCAAATAGGCCTTCCATTGAACATGGGGCACATAATACCACGTGCCACAGGTATGCATAACCCACATATACTAAGCCTGTAAGAAATCTACTCGCCCTCCCCTACTAGCACTCTTCTCCCAATAGACATCCGGAGAACGAGGACGTAGTTAAAGTAAATCACTGATCCCATCACTTAGCTAGAGTGTAACTAAACAAGTCAGACCACCCCAATGGGACCAAGAGACTAAGAGATCCCAAAACGGCACAAGTAAGTTTTTGTTGAAATGTCAGTTTCTGCACCTGTACTGCAGTTTCGTTGTCTCAAAATCTGGTTTTGTACAAAAGTTGATTGAGATTTCTGTACATGTTTTCTCTCAATAAAATTGTTTAAAAAAAAAAAAAAAAGATTGCGTTGTAAATAATTTCATATGATGTACATTGTTCATGGTCAAGTGTATATGTATAGGCATTTTATATAGATTTTTATAAATGAAGCATCATATAAGACAATGTATGTAAGCCACAAGTTAGACATGGATGCATAGAATCCCAAGCAAGGGTTAATGAAGCCTAGGATATATAATAGATGGAGTGCAGCATCATGGTGCCGCACCTGATAACGTCAGAGTGACAAAACGCGTTGAGCGGGGCTTTCTGTAGACACTTTTGTCCTTGGTGGTTCCGTACCATGGAACGCAAATTGTTTGTATTGATGCGCTGTTAGCTCATATATGCGAGCAGTTTTACATGTGATTAGCTACTTTGTACATTGATTTTAATCAATTAAATAAACGGAATTACACTATGGATGCCCGGTTTATATCTTTTTAACACATGCATGGAATGGAGAGGAGAAATAGATAAGAGGCTGACTCGAACTGCTACCTTTTATGCAATGTGCTGACCATAGGTCCTATCGGACCACCATCCAATATCCATCACCATTTCTTTCCCAACAATGCCCTCCAGACCTACAAGTTGGCGACTAGACAACTCTCTCCTTAATAACCCTGAACACATAAAGAGAATAAACACCTGCTTGTTGCATTACTTTCTAGAGAATGAGTCTCCCAATACCAACCCAATGACCCTCTGGGCAGCACATAAATGTGTCATCAGGGGTGAACTTATATCCATTTCCGCGAAACAGTGAAAAGCCAGACAAGCACGTATTGCAGAACTTTCGGTAAGCATTCATTCTCTGGAAAAGAAGCACAAACAATCTTTAGCTGAACAAACCTTTCAAGAACTGCTCAAAGCCAGGGAAGACCTCCTAAAGGAATTGGGAAAATCGACTAGACGCAAATATGCCCTATCACAACGCATTTTCTATGAGTTTGGCAACAAATCTGGCAAATTGCTTGCCAGAGCCCTCCAAAATAAAAAAGCAAAACCATCCACTCTATTTCGGACCCCTCGGGGAACAAAGTAGAGACATTGACTGGTATAGCACACCAGTTCGAACAGTTTTACTCCAAACTGTATAACCTACATACACACCCAAAACCTGACCCTACCCGGGACAGAAAACAGATGATAGACGAGTTTTTAACACAATTTGGCCCCCAGCCCATCTCAGCCGACGAGGCTGCCGAACTAGATAAACCACTCACTTGGGAAGAGACCATCGAAGCCATTAAACAAATGAAACCAGGCAAAAGCGGAGCGGCCCGAAAAGAAGATGAAGACAAGAAGATGAATACAAGAAGATGAAGACAAGAAGATGAAGAGAAGAGCGGGAGCCTCCCTCCATGCCATCATGGATGCGGAGCGGCCCGAGGAGAAGAAGGGAAGAAGATGCCGACGCCACGGAGGAGATGCCGGACGAGAACACCGGAGGAAGAACCAGAAGAACCAGAAGAACCAGAAGAAGATGGAGGAAGAACCTGAAGGAAGATAGAAGATAGAAGAAAGAAGAAGCATTTAAATAAAGGAATTGTCAAAAACTCTCTTGTCATTTTTAACATTTTTGACAGGTTTTTAGTGAAATGCCCCTTACCATTTCACACAGGGGGGAGGGCCAAGATCTGGGGGTCCCCTTGTTAAAGGGGGCTTCCAGATTCTGATAAGCCCCCCGGCCGCAGACCCCCACAACCACTGGCCAGGGTTGTGGGGATGAGGCCCTTGTCCTCATCAACATGGGGACAAGGTGTTTTGGGGGGCTACCCCAAAGCACCCTCCCAATGTTGAGGGCATGTGGCCTGGTACGGTTCAGGAGGGGGGGCGCTCTCTCATCCCCCCTCTTTTCCTGCGGCCTGCCAGGTTGCGTGGTATGGAATTTAGGGGGGCCCCCCACGTAATTTTTTTTTTATTTTTGGTTCGGGGTTCCCCTGTGGGGAATTCCCATGCTGTTTTAATCAATGAACTTCTAAGTGTATTGTCGGACCGGCAATGCATTAATAGCCGCGAGTAGTTTAAATGACTTTTTTTCCTTTTGAAATGTCATTTTGCTGTCAGACTGTTCTAAATACGGGAAACATGCGCCCCTTTACAGGCATACTATAGACACCCCCCAGGTACAAAATTTAAAGGGATATTACACTTTTATTGTTTCACTTTAAGCATTATTAAAATCACTGCTCCCGAAAAAACGTCCGTTTTTAAAACTTTTTTTTGCATTGATCCATGTCCCCTGGGGCAGGACCGAGGTCCCCAAACACTTTTTATGACAATAACTTGCATATAAGCCTTTAAAATTAGCACTTTTGATTATTCATGTTCGTGTCCCATAGACTTTAACAGTGTTCGCGTGTTCAAACACATTTTTTGCCTGTTCGCATGTTCTGGTGCGAACCGAACAGGGGGGTGTTCGGCTCATCCCTACTCAGGACCAATCCGAATATTAAAGGAGTAGAAATCAATAACGCGCAATACAAACTGGCAGCTTATGCCGACGATGTCCTTTTATTCCTCACAGACCCCATCACCAGAATTCCAAACCTCTTAAAAGATTTTTCCATCTTTAAATCTCTATCTAACCTACAAATATATTTCGCCAAATCCAGAGCCCTAAATATCTCCCTACCTGACTCTACGGTAACATTATGCCAAGCCAACTTCCCTTTCAGGTGGGATGCACGGGGGCGCATGCGCGGACTCCTCCAAGATGGCCGCTTGAGCCCGGAGCTCCGCACTGCCCTGACCACCCGGCGCACATAGCGGGGGAACCGGGACCCTGTGGGCCACGACACCCACCTCAAGGCTGATAGGAAGTGTTGGGGAACAACCCTATGCAGGCCGGATCGTCCAGGAAGGACCTGGAGCCTCTATTCAGAGCCTCGGCGGAGCGGGCCGAATCCAAGATGGCGGGCGCCATGCTGCACGGCGCACAGACAGCTGCAGAGAGCCCAGGAGAAAAACTTTCCTATGCCGCAGTGACCCGCTCTCTCCCCTCTGGGACCCCAGTGAGTACTCCTCAACATTTGGCTCAGTTCACGGCCCTCTCAGAGCACCTTGCAGAACAACCCATGACACCCCCCTCGCAGCCTCCCTCCCCTCACATTACAACAGGGCCTGAAATGGCGCTCACTCCAGCCCACTCTATCCTCACAGCCCCTGACCTCTTCTCCCAGTTATCAGCTCTGCTGGATAGAGGTCTGGCCCAAACTGCAGCCAAAATAACGGGCGACATTAGAGAGGACTTCCAGGCCCTGGGCTCCAGGATGGAGGCGATTGAAGATAAACTTGACCAGACCATCTCTAAAACCAGGCAGAACTCCAACCACACACAGGTCCTACAGGACCAACTGGACATTGCTCTCTCACGCATCGATGACCTTGAAAACAGGTACAGAAGGGAAAACTTTAGACTTAGAGGTCTCCCAGAATCTATAACCGACTCCACGATGGCGGTCCAAGACTTCATTAAACAACTTATCCCTGACATTCCTCCACATAAGTTGGAAATTGACCGCGCTCACAGGACATTAGGACCGCCGAGGAAAGATGGCCTCCCCAGAGATATTGTGGTCAAGCCACACTACTTCTCGGTTAAAGAAGAGGTGATGAAAAAGTGCAGATACCAACAGCCCCTCACGTGCAGAGGCCATGCCGTACAAGTCTTTGCAGACATTTCACCTAACACAATACAAAAAAGGAGGGCGCTGAAGCCCCTACTCTCGGTGTTGGCGCAAAACGAAATCAAATATAAATGGGCCTTCCCATTTGCACTCAAGTTTGATCACAGAGGCAAAACCTACTCTTTCCGCAGCCTCCAAGAAGGAGAACAGATCCTGTTAGACCTCCGCCTCATCTTGCAAGAGTCAGCAATGGACTTCAACAATTCTGCGGCGGGGTCATACAAACGCCCATCCCCTGCAAGCCCCTTGCAACCCCTGTGGGAAAAACCTAAATACAAGTGCCCCAAGGAAGCCAAACATCCATGAGTCCTCGAGTCAAGAAGATGTTTGATGGACTATCCCTGATCTCTTTTTCCCTTTGTAGGCTCCTACACGAACTCGGTTGACTTTTCTTTTTTTTTCTTTTTTATTGCTGGTTTGTTTTTCCCTTTGGTCATCCCAGCATTAGATGGTCTGTGCTAGAGATTTTCTTTATTTTTTAGCCGGGGGGGGGAGGGAGGGGACGTTATATCCCCTTTTTCTTCTCCCCCCCCCTCATCCCTCTATATCTTCTCCTAATAAGAAAGCCATAATCAAATATTTCTGTCCCAGGGTGGTCCCTTGGGGGTAATCCTATTGGGACTTACCTGGAGCTAGGTATTTTAATGTCAACCAACACGATCCTTAACACCACTTTATGACCCAGGTCTCCAAGGCACAGGGTAACAGAGTGTGAACTCATGACTCCTCCTTATGTTGTGCCTTAGACGCAAAAATGAGTTTCATTTTGCATGGGCTATAGCCCAGGGAGCCCTCCTCATCCACCCGGAAATGTGTCCTGGGTGGGAGGGGAGGAAGGTGGGAAAAAAGGGTGGGCGGGGTCCCCTTCGGTTCCCCAGGTCGGACTAGATCCGATCAGCAGTTTTATTGTTCAGTATTTAACTTAGGTGCGCCGAGGTCGCGGCAGTTAGGCTGAACCTCCATTAATCCCAAGGACCAGATGATACTGGTCTCCTGGGTTAGGAATCCACCCTGTCAGCAGGGTTTGGACATTTCCTCCACTGTGAAGAGCGGTGTGCTCTGTTGCCATCACTGTTCACACAAGTCCCGAGAGGACTCGATCTTCCCCTCTTCCCCTCTTCCTATGATCTCTTCTCTACTATCTTCTCTAACAATTTATTTTCTTGTAGTTGGCTGTCTGCTGGGTTATACCCACTCCCCCAGTAAGAAGCGAAAGGATGTCTTAATGGTCCCAACTTCTGTTCCCACTCTCCAACTGGAACAGGTAAGCGCTGAGAGATGGGGGGTAGGTCCCCTACTTCTGCTTCATGGCTGACACTGACAATCTGACCTCCCTATTAAGGGTGGCCACACACAATACCCAAGGGCTGAACTCTCCTTCTAAACGAAGGAAAGTACTTGATTTTATGTAATCCCGCAAGATTGATCTTCTATTTCTCCAAGAAACCCACTTCCCGATCCGGTACAAACCTAACTTTATCCACTCTCAGTTCCCATTGTTTTATCTAGCTAATGCGGAAGATAAGACCAGAGGGGTTGCTATCCTTATATCTAAAAATTGCAGATTCACGCTACATAAGGTTAAACGAGATCCAGAGGGTAGGTACATCCTAGTTAAGGGTTCCGTAGAGGGCAGACTATATTCCCTAGTATCTTACTACGCCCCTAACACAGGACAGCATAAATTCTTTAGCTCAATGTTTAAGACACTCGGACCAATGCTTGAAGGCTCTGTAATTTTTGGGGGAGACTCCAATGTGGCCTTCGACCAGGGACTAGACAAATCTAAACCCCCAACCGCCCAAAACATCCGTCCAACTAAAACCAGCTCGAAAATAGCTAAGCTGTTTTATTCACAAGGACTCACTGACATTTGGAGGGAATTAAACCCCACCAAAAAAGATTACACTCATTTCTCCCATGCCCACCAATCCTATGCTCGTATAGACCATCTGCTAGTCTCGAATGACTTGATCCCGGCAGCCCAAAGATCACAAATTACTGACACGGTCTGGTCGGATCACTCCCTGTTAAGTGTTCTGTTAAATAACCAAACCCCACACCACAAATACAACCTTTGGAGACTAAAAGAAAACATCCTTTCTGACCCCGCCTGGAAAGTAGAAATTGAAAAGGCCATCACGGAATATTTTAATCAAAATGACACGGCAGACGTCTCCGCGGAAACCTTATGGGCAGCTCATAAGGCCACAATAAGAGGGAAATTAATACAAATAGCAGCCAAAATTAAAAAAGAACACGGGATAGACATAGTCAACCTAGAAAAGAAATTCCAAAAATTATGTGTGGAGCACAAGAGAGACCCTGCTTTAGTACCCGTATCCCAATTGGATGCAGCACGCCTAGAATTAAACTTAGCTCTTACAGCTAAAGCGGACAAAAGTTTATCATGGCTAGGAGCAAAATATTACTATCAGAAGGATAGGGCTGGGTCTCTCTTGGCGTCCCGTCTCTCCCCGCGCCCTCGCTCATATACCTTCCCCAAAATTAAACTAGCGGGCCAACCCCACACAACAAACCCATTGAAGGTCATGAAAGCCTTCCATGGATTTTATGCAGATCTATATAGCGAACATAAGGCAAGTAATCCCCAAACTCTGACGAAATTTCGGAATAATCTCCTGATTCCTACCCTTTCGGCTGAGCACAGAGATAGACTCGAAGCTCCAGTTTCCGCCGCAGAAGTGCTAGCGGTTATTAAAAATCTTAAGAGGCGGTCGGCTCCGGGTCCAGACGGCTTCTCCGTACCATACCATAAAACTTATGCAAATACCATAGCGCCTTATCTTGCTAGATTCATTAACTTCAAAACCAAGGGAGAGCCTCTGGACCCGCAAATGAACGCTGCTTTCATAACCGTAATACCGAAACCAGACAAAGACCAGGGAGAAGTATCCAACTATAGACCCATATCCCTGATCAATAACGATCTAAAAATTATGACTAAAATTATGGCAGACCGTTTGGCCTCCTTTATTGGATCCTACATCCATAAGGACCAAGTGGGGTTTATCCCGGGAAGGCAAGGTCCTGACCAAATCAGAAGAACGGTGGATGTAGTCTCCCTCCTGCAATCGGGCTGAGATACAAGAAAACAAACAAGGCGCCTCTAAGTGTAGAAGAAAGACAAGTTTAATGCCCCAACTAGGTTTAAAAAACACTTACAAGATGGAAGGTGTAATCAGGCACTTCGTAAATGGAGCTGCATTGGAAAGGGTCACAGTGGAAGGAAGCATTCAAAGCGGATGGATGTGGTACAAGGCAGCGGCAGTGTGGAACAGAGGAAGCCGCTGTGAGGCCGGCGTCGTTAGCACGAAGGGACGGCGTAACCGGAAGTGATGTCATCCACTGGAGCAGTTCCTTAACCAGTCTGGACCGCAAACAGACAGCCAAAGGGAGGAAGTGTCGTCATCAATAAGGGACGCGTTTCGGAACGGTCATACGTTCCTTTTTCAACCAATGACTATAATGATGGCTATGCCTGATATATATACACACACAAACTAATAGTGGGTTGGCCAGGGGCGGGGGCAACAATCAAAGTAAAAACATCTAAATACATTTAAATACATAAAAACACAGGTAACAGCATTTAGAAGGGGGCAATAAAGAATTATACATATATATGTGTATGGGATATTAGGAGGAAAAACGAAAGTACAAACTAAAATGGTAGAGAGTTAAAAAGGAATATATAATGTATTCTATCCATAGGGTGTCTGGGATAGGCTGTCACGCAGCCTTACATGTGCAACGGCTGGATGAAACTAAATGAATGGGAACACAGAGACAAATATAAATAGCAGAATAAAAAGCAGAATAAAATCTGAAATTGGGACTGTTGTGTCACCAATACTAGACTACCGCAAATACTGTAATAAAAGAGAGGGGGCTGGATTAATATTATCATAAAATTGCGCTGACTTCAAAGTCCTCGTTTAACCCTCCAGGGGCTAAAACATTTAATAAAAATATCCAGTACATTTCCCTGTGACATAGTCGTCGGTAACGTTCAGCTGGGGGGATATCTTTTGGCATTGCCTCAATGACCCATACTTTGAGGCCATTGGTGGACTTATCGTGGGCGTGGAGGTAGTGTCTGGGGACACTATGGTTATCTAATCCGCCCTCAATAAACCGGCGATGTTCGCCAAAACGTTTACGTAGTGGCCGGATGGTACGGCCTACGTAGAATAAGCCACAGGGACATGTAAGGCAATATATAACATGGTCAGATGAGCAGAGGGGCTTACTGCAAGACTTGTAGCTTTGTGGTACATGGCCAGAAAGATTTTCAGGTTAAAGGCAAAACGTACCCAATCAAGGGCTTTCATACATGCTCATCTGACCATGTTATATATTGCCTTACATGTCCCTGTGGCTTATTCTACGTAGGCCGTACCATCCGGCCACTACGTAAACGTTTTGGCGAACATCGCCGGTTTATTGAGGGCGGATTAGATAACCATAGTGTCCCCAGACACTACCTCCACGCCCACGATAAGTCCACCAATGGCCTCAAAGTATGGGTCATTGAGGCAATGCCAAAAGATATCCCCCCAGCTGAACGTTACCGACGACTATGTCACAGGGAAATGTACTGGATATTTTTATTAAATGTTTTAGCCCCTGGAGGGTTAAACGAGGACTTTGAAGTCAGCGCAATTTTATGATAATATTAATCCAGCCCCCTCTCTTTTATTACAGTATTTGCGGTAGTCTAGTATTGGTGACACAACAGTCCCAATTTCAGATTTTATTCTGCTTTTTATTCTGCTATTTATATTTGTCTCTGTGTTCCCATTCATTTAGTTTCATCCAGCCGTTGCACATGTAAGGCTGCGTGACAGCCTATCCCAGACACCCTATGGATAGAATACATTATATATTCCTTTTTAACTCTCTACCATTTTAGTTTGTACTTTCGTTTTTCCTCCTAATATCCCATACACATATATATGTATAATTCTTTATTGCCCCCTTCTAAATGCTGTTACCTGTGTTTTTATGTATTTAAATGTATTTAGATGTTTTTACTTTGATTGTTGCCCCCGCCCCTGGCCAACCCACTATTAGTTTGTGTGTGTATATATATCAGGCATAGCCATCATTATAGTCATTGGTTGAAAAAGGAACGTATGACCGTTCCGAAACGCGTCCCTTATTGATGACGACACTTCCTCCCTTTGGCTGTCTGTTTGCGGTCCAGACTGGTTAAGGAACTGCTCCAGTGGATGACATCACTTCCGGTTACGCCGTCCCTTCGTGCTAACGACGCCGGCCTCACAGCGGCTTCCTCTGTTCCACACTGCCGCTGCCTTGTACCACATCCATCCGCTTTGAATGCTTCCTTCCACTGTGACCCTTTCCAATGCAGCTCCATTTACGAAGTGCCTGATTACACCTTCCATCTTGTAAGTGTTTTTTAAACCCAGTTGGGGCATTAAACTTGTCTTTCTTCTACACTTAGAGGCGCCTTGTTTGTTTTCTTGTGTTTCTATAGACCCTGCTTCAGTCTTATTAAGCTGCAGCCCTTTGTGTTGAAGAGTACCATCCCATAACTTCCATCACTTCCACCAGCATCTCCATGCTTATTTGGGACTGCCTTACATAGAGACATTGTATAGACTATACTAGCCCTGTGCGCCCTATAGAAATATTTTTTAAATATTTTTTGATTTTTTAATCGGGCTGAGATGGTAGTGGGGCACAAAAGGGAATGTTGCTATCTCTAGATCTACAAAAAGCGTTCGACTCTGTGTCTTGGTCTTACCTATTCTCAATCATACAACAATGGGGTTTTGGCCCACGGTTCACAGGGTTACTACACTCCCTATACTCTAGCCCGGAAGCTAGAATCAAACTACAAGGACAACTCTCTGATCCTATTAAAATAGCTAGAGGGACCCGCCAAGGTTGCCCGCTCTCGCCACTGATTTTTGCGATAGCGATTGAATCATTGGCAATTGCTATACGCACTAATCCGGACATAGCGGCGGTGCACTGTGGGCCAAAAACACATTTGCTGATGACCTCATTCTTTACATAACGTCACCAGTAACCTCCCTCCCAGTGCTATGTAAGCTCCTAAAAGACTTTGCACAGATCTCTGGATTATGTGTTAACTACTCCAAGTCTCAGGCACTTAATGTGTCCCTACCGTCAGCTTTGGTGTCTCGGTTGCAGGAGGCGTTCCGCTTTTCTTGGAGCAAGTCCAGCATTCGATACCTTGGAATCAATCTTACCCCCAAATTTGAACAGCTATACCAAGCAAATTACCCCCCCCCCCCCCCCATTTACAAAAAATTAGAATCCGATCTTAAACAATGGTCCCCACACCACATTTCCTGGCTCGGTAAAATAAACTCTGTAAAAATGACTCTGCTACCGCGTCTCCTATATATTTTCAGAGCGCTCCCGATCGCTATACGGAAGGATCACCTCTCAGCATTCCAAAACAAGCTAGTAAAATTCATTTGGGGATCAAAGGGGCATAGGCTCCCGAGAAACGCCCTATTCGGTCCAAGAAAAAAGGGAGGACTGGGACTTCCAAATCTTTTTTGGTACTACCAGGCGGCTAGATTGGCACAGATATCAACAGTTTATGCCAAAACAGCCAGACCTGATTGGGTAGAAATGGAAAGACAGGCAGTACCAACATTTACAATTGACTTCCTCCTCTGGTGCCCACCAAAGGCTAGGCCCCCGGTCATGTCTCCCGCCTTATCACAATCTCTGACGATATGGGACACTCTCAGAAAGAGCCCTTCCTTGATATCGCACAGCAAACCTCTATCGCACATTTTCCGTAACCCCGCGTTTCCCCTGGGTATGGACATAAAAGCCTTTCAGTGGTGGCTGGATAGGGGGATGTACCGGATCGGGAACTATTTTACCGCAGCGGGGCCGTTTTTCCTCAACCACTGCGTTAAACATCTGAGTCTCCCCAATTCGGAGAGGTTCAGGTTTTATCAAATTTCACACTTTCTCCAATCAATCTGGGTTGAGAAACCCGAACCACCGCAGTTCACCCCATACGAAATATGGTGTGGGGGACTCCTGGAGCAGAGGGGGGGAATATCCTTAATCTACTCTTTGCTTGCTGCTACAGATAAGAAAGCAACGTTCATGCTGGCATGGGAGAGGGATTTACAGGACACATGGGATCTAGATCACTGGCACACGGCCTTCTTCCGATCATTCAAAGGCATTTATAATATATCCCTGATTGAAGCTAGCCTAAAGGTAATCACTAGATGGTACTTGACCCCCTCCCGGCTTGCTATGATGCATCCCGCGGTCTCCCCTCTCTGCTTTCGCGGATGTCACATGAAAGGTTCCATGATACATATATGGTGGGAATGCCCTAAAATCAGGACCTTTTGGCAAAAAATATTTTACGCCATATCCAAAATAACAGGTAAGACCATTCCCAAGTCTCCTCTAACAGCTCTTCTCAACCATCCCATTCCAGGGATCTCAAAATCATCACAGAAATTAGTATTTTTCGTTCTCCTGGGAGCCAAAATTACCCTTGCTAAAGCTTGGAAGAAGCCCTCAGTCTCTCTCATAGCAGCTAAACGGAAAGTGTCATGGATAATGGCTCAGGAGAAATTAGTAAGCTCTTTACTAGACACCTCAGCAAAGTTTGAGAAGATTTGGGATCCATGGTCCAAATACATAGGAATAAGGGAACATCCAAATGATTAGAAATAGACCCTTAATAGAAGTGGGGGCACCGAGCAGACAGCTAAACTCTTCTCTTATCTGCACTTCACCTCTCTCCTTCTTACTCCTCCCTCTTCTCTCCTCCCCCAACCCTTTTTTTTCCTTTTTTCTTATTTCTCTCTCCCTGACTTTCCATACCTGGCAGGCATGAATAGAACTCACTCCTGCAGTGGGTGCACACTGGAGTGAACTGTAGTAGAAAGTTTTACTTAGTAGTTTGTCCCTGAGGTTTACATATGAATAATAGCATCTTTATGCATCATGCCTAAACAGCGGCTGTGCCAAAGGGATTGTTATGTTATTTTAAGCTTGAAATGTAACCCGTTTAGCAAACTGTTTTTGCCACCAAGATCATTTGGTCAATGTGCCAAAATTTTCTTTTATTTTATCTACTTCGCTAATGTCTCTCTAGGTCCTCAGGTCATTAGTAAATGGAACCCATTCCGCTCTCCAGCACAGTGTGCTCCCATGAAGGGGTGCTGGGTGGTGGATAGTTACCTAAGGCCCACCCATGATGGCCGCAATAACACAGATCCTGTAGGACCTGATATTAGATACTTCAGTTTACAGCTAGTTGATGATGTAACTCTAGTGTATAAGTTATTATAATGCAAAACATATCACTGTAACTATGATATGTACTTCTCCCTTTTATTTTGCTTTAAGATGTGACATGCAACGGAAGCTTGTTCTTACAATTTGTTTTTCTGTCAAAATCTAATAAAAATCATTTAAACAGTTTGCTCACAGGTGGGATGCACATGCAATCACCTATCTAGGGATTCAGTTACCAGCCAAATTAGAAGATCTATAGCCCAGAAACTTCATCCCCATTATGAAAACAATACAGAAAGACCTTCAAGATTGGAACAGGGTACCCTTTCATGGTTTGGGAGGGTTGCAATTTTAAAAATGAACATCCTCCCCAGACTTCTCTATCTACTACAGACAATCCCGATCACAATGCCACCCTCATTCTTAGCCACTTACAAACAGCTCTGCCTAAAATTTCTTTGGGCTGACAAACATGCACGGGTACGGTGGGAGAAACTGGTGACACCTAAGCTGAAAGGAGGAATAGGCCTTCCAGACATACAAAAATATCACTGGTCTTGCCACCTAACCAGAATTGTAGATTGGCACCTAACAAAAAGGCTAAAGCCTGGATAGGCATTGAGGAAGCGTTTTCCCCCTTTCCTATTCAACATCTTCCATGGATACTCTCCCATGGGATCCCAAGGGAAAGCAAATCCCACCCTCTGATTGGCCCAACAATTCAGATTTTTTGCACTGTATGTAATGACACCGCTTGACCGGAATCCAGACTTTCCCCCAGGAGTCACTCACCTTAACACTAACGACATGTCCACGATACAATCCATTAGAGCAGAATCCTTTTTCGACAAAGGGAAAATGATGCCTGACCAAACCCTTACAACTAGACTCCCCAACACAAATATCCCCTTTTTCAACTTTCTTCAGATACGTCACTTCCTACTCAGCTCTACTACACGCTCTCAGTGGTGCAGGGACCAAACACCTTTTGAAACCATATGCAACGGGTCCGAACCCCGAACACATGTAATCTCTGATATGTATGCCTTACTTTGTGCCAAGTTATCCAGCAAAGACGATGTGTCCTACCAAAGATGGAATAGAGAATTGACCACAGACCTTACACAAGATGACTGGGACAAAATCTTTACTCATATACATAAAGGGTCATTGAATGTCTCCACTCAAGAAAATGGATACAAACTCTTCTCCAGGTGGTACAGGACCCCTGACAGAATACATAAATGTCACCCCAAAAAGCTCCTTTATGTTGGAGATGCAACACCGCTCATGGTTCTTTATTGCATATTTGGTGGGAATGCCCCCTAATCCAACCCTATTGGAGGAAGGTACATCGTCTTACCTCACAAATCACAACATACACTCCGGATTTCACTCCAGCCCAATATCTACTCCACCATACTTCTATTCCCCAATCGGCCTATTCAAAATCACTCACGCTACACCTCATCACTGCAGTGAAATTCTGTGTATCCACTCACTGGAGAACTACTGCCCCCCTAGTATAGCCGAATGGCTCCGCAGAGTCGGGAAAATAGCTGAGATGGAGGATTTAATCCATCAAGCTCGAGACACCCCAGCGAAGTTTCATAAAACATGGGCTTGCTGGCTTCATTTCAAAGAATCAACGGATTACCGTAACATTCTCAATGACTCTTCATAGCTTGACCTGGGGCCTTAAATTGTTAAGCAACCAATCACACGAACATCTATCCATGGTAACTCTTCCTCCCCCTTCTCCCCTCATCCCCTCTTTCCATCAACCCCTTCCTCCCCTTAGCCATCTACTAGTATAACGGATTGGATCTAGTGGACTACCACTGCACCAAGACCTTGAAATAACAATGGGACTCATGCACATACCTTAACACGTCATCTACCACAGGTTGCATATCCGGGATACTGGCATGTTGGCAAATCAATACTAGACAAAAGACGCCCTCCCCACGTACAGTTAGTTTCCGACAGGGGTAGGTGGGAGATGTGGCAATATACCTGGTATACAGACAATGCATATAACAGGAATACAATATTTTTCCCTTAGCAAGTCCACTTGCCTCATTACGAATCTAGAACCTTCTACAGTTTCAAATGTTCTAAATGTTTGTTATATACATTGCCTCGTTGTGAATCTTCTATTTGCTCTGACCTACTTACACCTCTTGCAGTCTTACTGTATGCCAGTGTTAGCAATGTACTCCGAGATTGTATTGATGATTTGTTTTATGTTCCAATATCTGTAACATGCAAACTTTTCAATAAATAAAAATGTGAAAAAAAACCCACACAAAAGTGAAGGAACAATAGGCATGAATTGTCATCCGCTCCCGATGGCCGGATGAGAGTGGGGGAGGTCCGGTAAGATGTGGCGGTGGCTGTGTCTCCTGGATCCGATCCTATGCCGGTCACACTGCCGGTTCACTGTGCTGTCCGGTGAATAGGGGAGGGGATCAATGGTTGACACCGCTCGCTGTGCCGGACGTCACTTCTGGGTCGGGTCGGCGGGAGGTGCTCGCGTTCGGGAGATGCGTGTCCCTTCCTCAGGCTTGAATGGCGGCTATCTTTAGTGTGGGCATGATATAGCCGCACAATACACAGTCACATGATGTGTTACCATAGAAACATTATACACAACATTACACATGAGGGGAGGGGGAAGGGAGGGGAGTGGGAGTAAAAAATACTACAAGCAGGAGTGCGCATGCGCGAGAGCTCCGAGATGGCCGCCTGAGCCAGGAGCTCCGCACCTCACCAGATCAAAGGCGCCCAGCACACGATTCCGACCCCACTCGGCTGCTACAGAGACGCCTCAGGCACCCCCCAGGCTCCGCTGCACCCCCACATATGCACAGATTCAGTGTCCGGAGAAGCTTGGGACCCGAATTTACCACCTCCACCCGCGCCGGGTGTACCAAGATGTCCGCCGCGGCCGCAGCAGCAGCTCAACTCCATGCTTCCCTGAATGAAGGGACCCCGGACCACAGGCAAGTTCTGTCCCCTGCCATTCTCAACATCACCCCAGGCCCTCATAACACAGGTCTGCAGACATTAACTCCCTCTCCGGCCTCCACAGAATCCCTCCTCAGCCGTGCTTTTGGAGATCAGGCCTTCTCCCCAGCAGGCCCGATGGCATCCATCTTTGCTGCGCCCACACCCCTCGGCTCATCGCCCCAGAACCCACACTTTATGATGGAGGATCTCTTTGCCAAATTCTCCACTCTCCTGGAAAGGGGACTAGAAGCCACGGCAGATAAAATTACCAGAGACATTAAAGCGGACCTACAGAATATAGACTCCAGAATGGACGCCTTTGAAGATAAGCTCGAACAGACTGTTGCAGCATCCCACCAGAACTCGGACCTGCTTCAATCCCTCCAAGATCAATTAGAAACCGCCAACTCCCGCATAGATGACTTGGAGAACAGATCTCGGAGGCTGAACTTCAGGATTAGAGGTCTTCCTGAATCAGTCTTGGATGTCGAGGCGGTTATGCAAGACCTCATGAAAGATCTGATCCCAAATATTCCACCAGCTCGCCTGGAATTAGACAGGGTTCACAGGGCTCTGGGACCCCCCAGGAAGGACGGTTCCCTCAGGGACATTATAGATAAACCACATTACTACAGCGTAAAACAAGCTGTTATGAAACAGGCCTGAACCCTCTCTCAAATTTTATGCCAAGGCCAAACAGTGCAAATCTTTGCAGACATTTCCCCCTCCACCATACAGTGCAGAAGAGCTCTGAAACCCTTACTATCAGCATTGGCGCTGAAGGATATCAAATACAGATGGGCCTTCCCATTTGCAGTCAAGTTTTCTCTCAATGGACGGAACCACTCCTGCTCCAATTTTACATCGGGAAAGAAGCTTCTACTCAACTTGAAAATCATCTCACAGGACATGGACACTGGAGGACCCCCCCTCCGCAGGCTCCAAAAAGCGTCCCCCTCTGGCCGGTTCCCCTAACCCGCTCTGGTCCAAGAGCAAATCCAGAAGATCGTCCCACCATGGTCACCCATGACCACTTGTCAACTATAACCTTGGTGTCTCCGGAATTCGGTCTCCCTTGAAATTGTCTGTTCTCCTGAAAAAAGAAACAGTCTCTCTCCCTCTCCTTGGGAGCATCATTACTCTCTGCCACCTCTCTTTTTTTTTAGGACAAGTGCAAAATTGGCAATCTCCTAGCTTGAAATATGTATTACTATAATTGATATTAAGCTCAAGTTTAGGTCCCCCATTGCTAAGCCTCCACTCTCTGCCCAATAGAGAATTGGAGAGTAGCACACTTAGGCGGGGGTATGTTTAGGGGTCGGAAACCTCATTTTTTCTCTTTAACGGTTAATGACCTGTTTTTTTTTTTCGTTATTCCAACTGATTTCAGCATACTAGTTAGCATTTATCACAGGTCACAGGGCGCCCTGATTTGGGGCGGATTGCATGTGCCTCTTCCTATCCCTCGGTCTCCTGTGGGTTTCAGAGGGATAGGAAGTCAAACTTCGGTCAAACATTTGACAATGTTGTCTCTCACGAGTTACAGTGAGAGTTTGGAGGGAGTCCTCTTTCCTCCTGGGGCAGGTATTTGCCCTGGAGGAGGAGCACTCCCCCGTTCTCTTTCTCTCTTTCTCTTTTCATTTCCTCTCTTCTCCCTCTGTCTCCCTCCCTCTCTCCCCCCTCTTACGGAACATCACTCACAGGTATTTTTCTTGGCAGATCAGTCCAGAGAATTAGCCCCTGGATTGGAGGTTCCTAAGGTAAACCAAACACCGCATTCCGTGTCGGATTGGCTCCCAAAGGCCACAGCAATGGTAGGTGAAAGGGGACTCTGCAGCATTTTCTCTCTCTGGTCTCATGGCTGATCCCACACCCGGCACTTTAAGAATAGCCACTCATGGGGGCGTGGTCTGGACATGGCCGAGTGAAGACGTGTTTGCACGGAGCTCCCGGCCTCTCCTAACCCATCTTTGCTATTTTAGCTCTATCTTCACAGAATGCTCTCATCCAAGAAGCGTACATACAGAAGGAACAAGAAGAAGACCAACCTGGCTCCTAGTACGCCCGCATTGGGGGACTTACAGAGACTTTTTGTCAGGTCTCGTCCTGGCTCTCTGGATTTAAAATAGCGGACCCGTGTAGCTCCCGCTCGCAGACCCCAGACCGCATGGCGGCTCCGGCCTTCTTGGAGGGGTCCCGCAGCCCGATGCTCTACTCCAGCTCCCCCGGTCTAATAGAGGCAAACTTTGATGGGTCTCCCCGCCAGCCATTTGTGGTAGGAGCGGATGCTGAACTGAAGGCTCTCCTACGAGTGTTGCCGACCAGAGCGGATATCGAGGCCCTCGTGGGGAAGGTGGAGGAAGCTCATAGGAAAGAGCTCAATGCGGTGAAGCAAGAAGTACACTCACTAAACACGCACCTGACATCAGGAGAAACCTCACTCGCAGCTCTGGAGCAGAGAGTGTCTTCTCTAGAGACAAACCAGATTGATCAAACTGCCTCGGCAGTAGAACTACAGCTACGAATGGAAGAAATGGAGGATAGGAGCCGTAGGAACAATCTACGGCTCCGTGGCCTCCCAGAAGCCACGGGACAAGCAGATCTCCATGCCACAGTGATGGACATCTTCCGGAGGGTGGTGGGAGACCATTTACTGGAGCGGGTCGAAATCGACCGTGTACACAGAGCCCTGGGCCCCAGATCGTCGGATCCGACTAGACCCAGGGATGTGATTTGCCGCCTTCATCACTACACCCACAAGGAGGCTATCGCACGGGGAGTCTGGGAGGCGGGGGAGCTGGAATTCGATGGCGCGCCCGTGAAGCTGCTTCCTGATATATCGAGATCGACCCTCATCCGACGAGCCATTCTGAAACCTTTGCTGGACCTTGCCCGGCGCTGCAATGCCACTTACGATGGGGCTTCCCGCTGTCAGTTACCTTTATTAAAGAACAGAGATCCTTCCTTTTACGTTCTCCGGATTCCCTACCAGCCTTGTTTGATTTCCTAGGTACAGATCCGATTGACATCCCCAACTGGCTGGACTATCTACCTAGAGCACTTGGTCACCCCGATGCAATGCGGCACCAGGCACCGAGACCGCAGAGATCACAGAGAAGCGGACGTCGCCCCCGCTCTCTTTCCCAGGAGAACCAGCGGGAAATGTGAGTAGACTTTTTTTTTTCCCCTCTCCTCCGCGCCACAGGAGCTGATAATCCATAACATATGGATTGCAGTTGATTTGTCCCTCTCACCATCCCCCTCGGGAGATTCTCACTGACCCCATGCGGTCAACCCCCCCCAACATGTCTTGCTCTGACTGAGTTCAACTTCGTCACCTCACAACGCAGGATTCTCATGCTCAGACACGAACTCATGACCCTATGTTGATGTCTATTTAAGTGACCTGCTGATGATTGCCTCAGTCTGCAGGTTATGTGGTTCTAGCACCTACCCATCAGCTATGATAGGACCTCTGGAGACTTCCCTTTAATATTTTCCATGTTTTGTACAAGACCTCCCGGTTGCCTAGTCGTTACCCTACCTGCAGTTACCGGCCACTGTTTTACCTGGAGGGAGCCTGTTGGTCGGAGGACACACCAGAGAGCAACCTAGTCTGACTCAATCAGAACTTTCCCCCTACATAGCTGGCCTAAGCTATTGTCTGCAAGTAAGGTGCTAAGTAACCACTGATTCACGACCGCTGGATTCCCTTTTATGTTTGAGTTTTATGTGTTATGTTTTATTTATTTTTGATAAGAGGGGAAATCTTGCTGGGAAATGCCCTGTTAATTAGATACTCAGTATGTAATAGAATGCACGGTCACTTGGGGGAATATTATTCCCAACGAAAGAGATATATGACCACATGGGGGGGAGGGGGGGGATGGTTTAGATCAGACTATACTTATATTCTCAGGAAGTGACGGGTCTCCTCTCCCCGTTGGCGGCGACAGCAAAAGGAGAGACCAGCTGGACCTGCCGTTTCATATATCGGCAGGTTGTCGGCGCTGTGAAACAACCTAGTTTACATTGATAAGGTGGAAATGCATTTTGTGTGCTCAGTAATTTTGTATGGGCCTGTGCACCTACCCTCCATGGATTACTAATCAAAACCGGATGGTGGCCGCTGCGGAGGAGAGGAGACCCCCAAACCACCTCCCTGGGAAGACGTTTATTGGGGGTAGTCAAATTAATTATTTTCTTTTGTTTGTTTGTTCTACTAGTTATCAATTATAATAATTGCTTCTCGAGTGGACCAAGATGGGTGGGAGTCCCGGGACCTCACCCGCGGGCAGTATCCACCCACACCCCACATAGCCAATTGCATACACCCGAAGTTTTAGGGTAATATGCACTATAAGTAAGCATTGTCTTACTGATTTAGATTTAAAAGTTAGGTGAGACAGCTAGAGTGTGAGTAGCCGCTGTCCTAACACCTTTCTGATCTTTCTTCTTTCTTTTCATTCCCCTCTCTCTCCCACTACCTCTCCCTCCCCATCCCTCCCTACCTAAGTGAGACCCTTGCTAGCCCTTCCCCTTACCTTCCCTGAGGACATGGCGGTAGACGCTTTCAAGGTAACATCCCTTAACGCTAAAGGCCTGAACACCCCAGAAAAGAGACGTATACTACTTCACAATCTTAAAAAATCACGCACAGATATTGAGTTTATACAAGAGACCCTATTTAAAACAAATAAATCTCCAGTCCTCCAAAATAGATCCTTCCCACATGTTTACCACTCCACAAATTGCAACGCCAAATCCAGAGGTGCGTCGATCTTAATCTCTAATAGGCTGCCTTGGCGATTTCAAGAAATGCTAGCAGACCCCGAGGGGCGCTATTTATTTCTAAAGGGCCGATTGGGTGAGGCCCATTTCATGCTGGCCACCCTTTATGCCCCCAATGAGCAGCAGGCCAGCTTTATCAAGTGTACAATAGGGAAACTGATGGAATACAAGGAAGGCCAGCTGATCTTGGGGGGAGATTTTAATGTACCCCTGGATCCCTCAGTGGACACATCTTCTGGCACCTCCTCTTTGTCGCAGTCTCACTGAAAATGTATTAGACAATCTATGCACAATGCCCATCTAATTGATATCTGGAGACTCCAACATTCAGGAGAGAGGGATTATACTTTCTTCTCTTCCCCAAAGTATACTCAAGAATAGATCTATTCCTAATGCCACATGACCAGCTACATCTGGTGGAAACATCCACAATTGGTCAGATCACAGAACTGTGACCCCGGCATTTTGTGGGAAGCCCATAAGTGTGTGTTACGGGGTATTCTTATTAAACATGGAGCCACTATTAAAAAAGAGAGAAACGCACAGCTTACCAGTTTGCTCTCTGACCTGTCCACAATAGAAATGCAACATAAACAGTTGCCTACACGAGACCTTGAGCTGAAGTTGGGGACCTTGCGTGCACAAATTACAGATTTACTCCTCTATAAAGCAAAGGCCGCTTTGCAGTTCTGCCGCAAGATGTCTTACGAGTCGGGAGAGAAATGTGGTAAGCTGTTGGCCAGGTCGGTGAAGGAAATTAAAGCTGCCTCGTACATTCCACAGATACTCTGATCTATACAATCCCCCCCCCCTCCAGTCTAGCGGATATTGATAAATAAGTCTCGGAAGCCCAAATCCCCTCACTGCCTGAAGAAACGAAGTGCCTATTAGATGAACCAATCACTTTAGAAGAACTACAAATAGCAATAAAATCCATGAAAATAGGTAAAGCGCCAGGACCGAACGGTTATACAATTCAATATTATAAGACTTTCCTGACGGTGCTAGGCCCACGACTTGTGACATTTTTCAACACTCTAGGGGGGGAGCTCTAGCTTTCCTAACGAAACTCTCAAAGCTCATATCTCTTTAATCCACAAGGAAGGGAAAGACCCATGCTCTTGTGGGAGCTATCGACCCATATCTCTTTTAAATGTCGACCTCAAAATATTCTCGAAAATCATAGCAACTAGGTTAGCGGCACATCTCAATTCCCTGATCCACTCAGATCAAGTGGGGTTCATTCCTACCAGAGAAGCCAGGGATAATACCATTAAAGTCCTCAACCTTGTCCATGTAGCAAAGACTAAGAAAATTCCCAGCATTTTTGTTAGTACCGACACGGAAAAGGCCTTCGACAGGGTGCATTGGAACTATATGTTCTCGGTTCTCCGTCATGTCGGCCTAGGAGACAGAATGATGAAATGGATTGGTAGTATCTACTCGATTCCATCTGCACAAGTGAAGGTTAATGGTATACTCTCATGTCCCTTTCCCATCAGGAATGGTACGAGACAGGGGTGCCCTTTATCCCCCTTACTTTTTGCCCTTTCCCTTGAACCCTTCCTCTGTAAGATCAGATCGCACCCGGACATAGCAGGTCTTCAAGTAGGTAACACGCACTGCAAAATCTCAGCATACGCTGACGATCTCCTGTTCTCCCTAACAAACCCTAAAATCTCCCTCCCAAATCTAATGCGAGAGTTTAAAACTTTTGGAGAAATCTCTCATTTAAAAATAAACTTCTCTAAGTCTGAAGCAATGGGTGTCTCGGTCCCCCCCCACTACCCTAACTGAGCTCCAGTCAAGCTTTAAATTTAAATGGACCTCATCGGCACTTAAGTACTTGGGTACGTTTATCCCCCCAGATGTAACACGAACGTTTGACCTAAACTTCCCTCCACTATTGACAAAAACCCGGGCATTATCAGACAAATGGCACACAGGCTTCCACTCCTGGTTCGGGAGATGCAACCTGCTTAAAATGAGTATTTTACCAAAATTCATCTACCTTATTCAAGCTTTACCGATTCATATCCCGCCCTCTTTCTTTAAGCAGACCCATGCACTCTTCACCAGATTCATCTGGGCACATAAAAGACCGCGCTTACGCCGTTCACAGCTGATCCTACCCAAACATTGCGGGGGATTAGCAATGCCCGACATTCGCTTATACTATATGGCCTCTCACCTGGGGCGTATACTCGATTGGAGGAGAAATGGAACATCCAAATTATGGATAAAACTGGAACAATCACAGTCGAGTGTACCTCTTGGGGGAGCGCTGTGGTGTGTTAGTGACCTTCCACGCACTCTGAAAACTCACCCTCTTATAGGGATCACCCTGAGGAATAGCCACCAAATCACCTCTCACACAACTCTCACATCAAAGACTTCTCCCCTATTTCCCATTTTAGGCAACCCAAAATTTGAACCAGGCATGGAAGCAGCGGAATTAACGTCTCTTGGAGAGACAGGAAGGGATTGCGCAATTAAGTTTATCAGCGGGGGGAAGTGGCCAACCTTAGCGGATCTCTGCAATCCAGCGGGCATGTACCGACTCACATTTTGGAAAGCATTACAACTACACCACTTTCTCCACTCACTTCCAGAACCACATAACTTTACTCGAGAACAAACGCCGTTCGAGGCACTTTGTTCTGAGGACACCCCATTAGCCCACATCTTGTCACAAACGTACTCATTACTGAATACACCAACGACACAACCTCATTTGGCTTGTCTAGCAAGTTGGGAAAAAGATCTACACCGCACCTTCTCACCCTCACAAAAGGCTTGAATCATTACCCTCTCCCTCAAATCCTCAGATACAAGAATCCAACTTTAAACTGTTCACTAGGTGGTATATGACCCCATCTAGACTAAGAAAATGCTTCCCAGATTCCTCCAGACTATGCTGGCGATGTGAAGAGGAGGAGGGAACTCTGATTCATGTCTTCTGGACATGCCCTAAGATACAGATTTTCTGGGGTGAAGTTAGGCAAATTACACAAAAGTTCACTGATTACGTGGTATCAGAGGACCCCGCGTTTTTCCTTCTTCACCTCTCTTCGGTATCTATTAAGACTTATAAAAAATCACTTGTTCGACATCTACTCAATGCAGCGAAGGGGTGCATTCCCATTTTTTGGAAACAATCCCTCCCTCCTCCTATAAAATTCTGGCTCAAAAGAGTAGAGGAAATTAAGCGGATGGAGGATTTGATACTGACAGCACAACATAAGCAAGAGACGTTTAAGCAGACTTGGGACAACTGGAATATGTTCATATTTTCTGATGAGGGTCAACGACTTTTGAGCTGACTCGGTGGGTCATGCCCTCTTAGCCGGATATAGTGAGTGGACCTATCTGCCGCCGTGTCTTCCTCCCCCCCCTCTTTTTCCCTTCTACTCCTTTTGTACTTCCCTCCCCCCCCCTACCCTTCCCCACACACTCTTTTTCTTTCTTCTTCCATCTCTTTGCTATCCTTTAGATACTTCTGTTTCTTTTTAGAGTAAAGTGGGAAATTGGGTAAGGATCACCATAAGTAGATAATTCCAATACTTCTTCTCTACGAATTACAATTGTAACACGTTTTTTCTCAGTGTAATTGTATGTATTGGTGGGATCCCCGCCCATGTTTGGAGTTTAATAAACTTTATATTTGAAAAAAAAAAGAATAGCCACTCATAATGTACAGGGCCTAAACTCACCTGTTAAAAGACGCAAAATCTTTAACCTATTCAAAGCTTCAAAACTTGATATTGTCCTATTACAGGAAACGCACTTCCCGGCCAATTACTGTCCCAAATTCCTCCACACCCAATACCCAAAATTTTATTTGGCCAGTGCTGAAAATAAATCCAAGGGGGTGGCCATAGCGTTTGCTAAATCTTGCAATTTCAGTCTACTCGCAGAAATTAAAGACCCGCAGGGAAAGTTTCTCTTAGTTAAGGGAAAAATAGACGAACAGATCTATTCACTAGTTTCCTACTACGCACCCAATAAGGGCCAAGTGGCTTTTTTTCAGAACCTACTGGGCACTCTGACCCCAACCGTACCCCAGGTACGGTTATCTTTGGGGGGGACTCAAACACCGCCTTCGATCAAGGGCTGGATAAATCCAAGCCCCCTAAGGATCAGCTTACCCGCCCTACCAAACAAAGCCTTAAAATAGCTAGACTCATCCATGCTCATGGGTTAGCAGATGTTTGGAGGGAATCTAACCCCACTAAAAGGGATTATACCCACTTCTCCCATCCACACAACTCCTATGCCAGGATTGATCATCTCCTCATTAACACACAATCCATCCCCCTGGTCACAAAGTCGCACATTAAAGATACGGTTCTATCTGATCACTCTCTTGTGGTCATGGAAATACACGCACTCCACCGCAGAGCGGGTAGAGGACAATGGAGACTTAACGAATCCATCCTCTCAGACCCAATCCACGTCACAATGATAAATAAGTCTCTTAAGGAATATTTCCTCCTTAACAAAACCGAAGGCATTTCACCCGAAACAGTATGGGCTGCTCACAAACCTGTAATTAGAGGGGAGCTAATTAAACTAGCTTCCCAGCTGAAGAGGGAAAGAGAGGCGGACATAGCAATCTTAGAAGCTGAATACTCTAAACTTCGGACTCTCCACAAAGCCAACCCCTCCCCTCTCTTGATAAGGCTAGGTTGGAGCTTAGCCTAGCCCTGACAGCCAAAGCTGAAAAACAAATCCCAGACCAGGGCTTCACGGCTGATCCCTCCAAAATATTAGAGGCCTTCCAGGGTTTTTATAGCAGCCTATATTCGGCAACATCTCCCTCCCAGGACACTACACTGGAATCCTTTCTGGGTGATCTCTCTCTTCCAGTGCTTTCAACGGAACATAGAGATAGCCTCGAAGCCCCTTTCACGGAGGATGAGGTTCTTGGAGTAATAAAAACACTTAAAAATGGTTCGGCCCCTGGCCCTGACGGCCTGCCCAACTCTTATTACAGTACCTTAGCCATTCATCTAACACACGTTTTCAATTCCAAAACACAGGGGAACCCACTTGATCCTCAACTTAACACTGCATACATTGCAGTGATCCCAAAACCGGATAAGAACCCGGAAGATGTAGGGAATTATCGCCCTATATCTCTCATTAATTGTGATGTCAAAATTCTGACCAAGATCCTTGCTAATCGCATGGCTTCCTTCATCAGAATGTATATAGACAAGGATCAAGTGGGTTTCATCCCAGGCAGACAAGGCCCAGATCAAAACAGACGGGCCATAGACTTGATCTCCATTCTACAAACTAACTGGGTGGGAGGCACCAAACAAACAGGCATGATCCTATCGTTAGACCTACAAAAGGCCTTTGACTTTGTCTCCTGGCCATATATCTTTGACATGTTGGAAAAATGGGTGTCACGACTAATACTCACCGAGGCCAAGATGCCGAGAGCGGCTCACCCTTACGAGCATGCGCACCCAGACCCCTGGAGTTGATACAGGGGACAGGGGGCACGGAGGCACGGGCTTCCGGTGTGCAGGAGATCCGTAGGTGGGACTGCAGGACAGGTCACAGACTAGGTTGCAGGCTGGAGATGCGCCGGCAAGGGCGGTGCAGAACCGGGGAACTGAGGCACTGGAAGTCCATTTAAACAGGCAAAGGTCAGGACCGGGTAATCAGGCAGAGCAAGTCCGTTAAGCAGGCAGAAGTCAGAACCGGGTAATCAAGCAGAGCAAGTCCGTTAGGCAGGCAGAGGTCAGAACCGGGTAATCAGGCAGGGCAAGTCCGTTAAGCAGGCAGAGGTCAGAACCGGGTGATTAGGCAGAGCAAGTCCGTTAGGCAGGCAGAGGTCAGAACCGGGCAATCAGGCAGAGCAAGTCCGTTAGGCAGGCAGAGGTCAGAGGGGTATCAGGCAGACAGCGGTATCAGTATTCGTTAGCCAGGGGTTCAGCACAGGTAACAGTAGGTAACTCAGGATTTTACAGGGATACAGGAGACAGGAGAGCTGATGACGAACCAGCAACCCGACTGGGCGCTGAAGTCATCAGAAATAGCTTCCCCCCGGCGACCGCGTCACCCGGGGGGGACCGCTTGGGCGACGGCGCGCACACGGGGACCGCCGTGCACCTGCACGCACCGTCGGGCCGCGGACAGGTGTGCGGCGAAGCGCCAGTCCACTGCGCATGCGCCCCGGAGCCCGGCGAGCGGAGGCGACTGAAGTCTCCTGACAATGGGGCTTTGGACAAAGATTTCTCGGACTGATACGGGCGTTATACTCCAACCCCAGTGCCTCTATCCGCCTACAAGGATACTTCTCCAAACCCATCATGATTAAAATAGGAACCAAACAAGGATGCCCCCTCTCGCCCATCATCTTTGCAATGGCCATCGAAACGCTTGCTATTGCAATCCGAAATAACCCTAACATTCAGGGAGTATCATGCGGCACCCAAACTCCCAAACTCACAAATGCGGGCTATACGCGGACGACGTTCTGCTCTTCCTCACCTCCCCTGTCACCTCCCTCCCCAATCTATGTAAAACCTTAGAGGCCTTCGCCAAACTATCTGGGTTGGAAGTTAATTTTTCAAAATCACGAGCCCTCAATATATCACTCCCACCAGACACTGTTAATCTCCTACAACAAAACTTCCCTTTCAAATGGAGTGACTCCTCCATCAAATACTTAGGTATTAACTTAACAGCTAAAACCAAACTTCTTATGGGCATAACTATCCTCCTATGTATCGCAAACTGGAAACAGATTTAAAAACCTGGTCCCATCATAGTATTTCCTGGGTAGGGAGGTTGAACTCCGTCAAAATGAAATTATTACCCAGACTGCTATATCTGTTCCGCGCCTTGCCCATTCCCATCCAGAAGGACCATATTAGATCTTTCCAAAGCAAACTGATAAAGTTCATCTGGGGCAAGGCGGGGTACAGAATTCCTCAAAGAACCGTTTATCTACATAGGAAGAGGGGTGGACTGGGTCTGCCTCATCTCTACAAATACTACCAAGCTGCCAGACTGGCCCTAATGTCAGCAGTATACTTTACCTCAGAGAAACCTGCCTGGGTCGCTTTAGAAAAACAAGCAGTTCCTAACTTCACGTTAGACTTTCTCCTATGGCTACCCCCAAAAAACAGACCTTCTATAATGGCCCCGACACTTTCACACTCCTTTGCTCTATGGGACACCTTACGTACCTCGACAGCATTCGTTTCGGCCTTTAAACCCCTCACGCATATTTATAACAACCTAGACTTCCCTCCAGGTAACAATGTATTGGCCTTCAAGTGGTGGGTAGACAAAGGCCTTTACAGGATAGGACAATTTTTCACAGCTGCAGGACCATTTACGCTAAAACACTGCCTCAAAACCCTAGACATGCCCCTGTCAGAAAACTTCAGTTTCAGCCAAATCTCACATTTCTTAAAAACAATTTGTAAAGACAAAGAATGTCCACCAAAATTTTAGATATATGAGATGTGGTGTGGCCAGGCCGGAGACCAGAGAGGGGGATCTCGGTGATCTACTTGTCACTTATATCGCCAGACTCAAAAACGACCTATATGGAGGCCTGGGAATCCGAGCTCCGCTTCAATTGGAGGTTGGGAGATTGGCACAGTTCGTGCTTTAGATCCTTCCAGGGTGTCCTCAATACCACTTTAATAGAGGCCAGCCTGAAAGTGATCTTGAGATGGTACTATACTCCATCTGGGCTGGCCACAATGTACCCAAAGGCTGACCCTCTCTGCTTCAGAGGCTGTCAACTTAAGGGCACCATTTCTCACATATGGTGGGAATGTCCCAGAATTCGTTCCTTCTGGAAAATAATATTTAACCTGCTGGAGGAACTGCTCGAGTCTCGGATCCCCAGGACTCCCCAGATTGCCCTTTTGAATGCCCCGATCCAGGGGATCTCGAAATCCTCTCGCAGACTGGCTCACTTTGTGTTACTAGGGGCTAAGCTCACTATCGCTAGAGCTTGGAAACAACCGGGAGTTTCCCTCCCTGCCGCCAAAAGGAAAACATCCTGGATTATGTCCCAGGAAAAACTCACTAGTATAGTCCAGGACACTATGAAGAAATTTGAGGCCACCTGGAATCCATGGGCCAGCTTGACGGGAATTCCTCTAACTCCCCCTAGCGGTATCATATAAAGTAAAACATTAACGCAAGAATGATGTTCCACTTCCCCCTCCTCCTCCTTACCCCCTTCTTCTTTCTTCCTCTTACTTTCCTATTTTTCTCAGGTCTCTTTCAGACCACGGTTTTTGTTTTATACAGCTTCACGGTTACTTTGTTTTCTTATATGGTAGTATGATATAGTGTCCATGTAAATGGTGAAGAAGGGAGTCTCTTGATTTCCGCCCCCCCTATTCCCCTGCTCCCCGCTCACTTCTCGGAATTCCCCCCCTTGGGGGCTCAGGGCACAGCAGGGAGAGTTTGTCTCCCTGAGACCAGGGGGGAGTTCCTCGACCAGGCACAGTGTGCTCCCATGAGGGGTGCCGGGTCGGGGCTCTTCCCATGAGGGGCTGACGGCGGCTTTCCATATGGATCCTTATTACAGCTAGTTTGTGTTCTGAAACAAGAAATGCCAGAACAGAGGTGTTCAGCTATAAAGTCAAATGTATTAATACCTTCTGTACTGACACTGCATTACTCTGTAAAGCTTGTTCTTGACAAAGTACAGTTCAGTTATGTATTTCTGCCTTTTTTCTCAAAATAAAAACTTTTTGAAATAAAAAAATACTACAAGCGACCTAATTAGTGTGTGTGGGGCAGTGGATTGAAGATGTATATGCAGCAGATGGGGGGGGGGGGGGGGGACGGTAGGAGGAAATAAAATGTATGTAGGAAATTTTATATGAGGAGGGTGTGCAATTAGATTAGGCGGTGGTGGGTAAATGTAAGATAAGTATATTACAGAGGATGTAATTAATGGAATTAGATGAAATCAATTACATAGGGTAAATGGAATAAGTAAATGAGGTAAAAAATAATAAATAAATAATTAATAATAACTTGAATAAAAAATAAAAATTAAAAATGAAATAAAACTAAAAATGTAAAAATATGTGAAAAAAAAGGGGTAAGAATAAAAATGAAAAATAAAAATAAAAATAAACAAAATAAATTAAATGACGATGAAGGTGTGTGATTAAGGATTGATAGTAATATTAAGTAGTTGGTGGTGATTATTAGTTGAAAGGGGTCAGAGGTAGAGTGGTGAATGGACTATTGGGGTGGGGGGATGATACTGATAAAAGTATTCATCGGATTGGTGGTGCAGAAGGTGATACGTGGATTTGGCAATGATATTAGACTGAATAGAGGCAGTGAGAGGGAGTAAAAAAATACTACAAGCGACCTAATTGGTGTGTGTGGGGCAGTGGATTGAAGATGTATATGCAGCAGATGGGGGGGGGGGGGGGACGGTAGGAGGAAATGTGTATGCGGGTGTGTAACAGGTTACACACCCGCATACTTACACATCCACCCCTGTGCAACTCCAAATAAACCTTTTTCACTCATAATTTGTTTTACTTTTCTGATCCATTTTTCTGATTCATTATAGCTGACATTATTGTTTCATACATGGGTTTTTCCTCTATTCAGTCTAATATCATTGCCAAATCCACGTATCACCTTCTGCACCACCAATCCGATGAATACTTTTATCAGTATCATCCCCCCACCCCAATAGTCCATTCACCACTCTACCTCTGACCCCTTTCAACTAATAATCACCACCAACCACTTAATATTACTATCAATCCTTAATCACACACCTTCATCATCATTTAATTTATTTTGTTTATTTTTATTTTTCATTTTTATTCTTACCCCTTTTTTTTCACATATTTTTATATTTTTAGTTTTATTTCATTTTTATTTTTATTTTATTCAAGTTACCAATAATTAATTATTTATTTATTATTTTTTAGCTCATTTACTCATTCTATTTACCCTATGTAATTGATTTCATCTAATTCCATTAATTACATCCTCTGTAATATACTTATCTTACATTTACCCACCACCGCCTAATCTAAATGCACACCCTCCTCATATAAAATTTCCTACATACATTTTATTTCCTCCTTCCGTTCCTCCCCCATCCCCCCAAATCTGCTGCATATACATCTTCAATCCACTGCCCCACACACACCAATTAGGTCGCTTGTAGTATTTTTTTACTCCCTCTCACTGCCCTCCCTTCCCTCTCCCCTCAAGTATAATGTTGTGTATAATGTTTCTATGGTAACACATCATGTTACTGTGTATTGTGCGGCTATATCATGCCCCCACTAAAGATAGCCGCCATTCAAGCCTGAGGAAGGGACACGCATGTCCCTAACGCGAGCACCTCCCGCGACCCGACCCCGAAGTGACGTCCGCCACAGCGAGCAGTGTCAACCATCGATCCCCTCCCCTATCCACCGGACAGCACAGTGAACCAGCAGTGTGACCGGTATAGGATTGGATCCAGGAGACGCAGCCACCGCTGTCACCCGGCCATCGGGAGCGGATGACAATTCATGCCTATTGTTCCTTCACTTTTGTGAGTGTTTTTAACCTTTTTATTGATTAAACCAGCCTGTATACTGCACTTAGAGGGCGCTGTTCTTTTTTGTTTCTTTTTTGCAGTTGTGCTATACTATGAATTGAACAGTGCTCCATGAGATGTTCAAAGTTTGGGATATTTTCTTAAAGCCTAACCCAGTTTTAAACTTCTCCACAACTTTATCCCTGACCTGTCTGGTGTGTTCCTTGGCCTCCATGATGCTGTTTGTTCCCTATGGTTCTCTAACCAACCTCTGAGGGCTTCAAAGGACAGCTGTATTTATACTGAGATTAAACTACACACAAGTGGACTCTATTTACTAATTAGGTGACTTCTGAAGGCAATTGGTTCCACTAGATTTTAGTTAGGGGTATCAGAGTAAAGGGGGCTGAAAAAAATGCACGCTACACTTTTCAGATATTTATTTGTAAAAAATGTTTAAAACCATTTATCTTTTTCCTTCCACTTCACAATTATGTGTCACTTTGTGTTGGTCTAACAACTAAAAATTCCAATAAAACACATTTATGTTTTTGGTTGTAACATGACAAAATGTGGAACATTTCAAGGGATATGAATACTTTTTAAAGGCACTGTATACATAGAGAAGCACTGAGCATTTTGTCATTACAACACTGTTTTATTACAGCATATAAACTTTTAATGAATGTGGATGTTCTACTTTGGTGACAGCAGGGAGCACTTTATTGTATTGTTGCACAATATGAATTTGAATATTATGTGAACAGTATTGTTTTCTTCCAAATGTAACACGGAACACTTTATATTTAATTTTCAGTATTTGGAATGTTGATATACTTATTTAGGCAGCGCCACATATCGTTTTCATTTTTGTATTTGAATAACCTACACAGGGTGATCACAGTGCAGTCAGCTACCTACAGCACACTCATCATAGTGTGGGGTATTACACCCTCTCTGCACTATAGCGTGGAGTCCCAACATCTCATATTGTGGGGTTTTTTTTGTTTTTTTTTATTACACATTTAAAAGTGTATTTTCTTTTTTTAAACTGCATTTGAAAAACCACTGCAACTATTGTGTGAAAAAATTGCAAAACCCACCAATTTAATATCTAGGGCCTCTGCTTTACCACATGCTGACTGCCTCACGCCGATTTACGTCAGCAGAACTGCACTGGCAGGCAAAAGGGCATACCCATATGTCCCTTTAAAATCCCTGCCACGCGCTGCAGGAGCGTGCCTTCGGGTCCCGCGAACCCAGTGTTTACAGGACCCGATTGCGGCGAGGAGAGGCAGAACGGGGAGATGTATGTAAACAAGGCATTTCCCTGTTCTGCCTAGCAACATGACAGGGATCTACTGCTCCCTGTCATCGGGAGAAGTGATCTCTGTCATGTTATAGTGAGCCCATCCCCCCTACAGTTAGAACACTCCAGGTAACACTTAACCCCATGATCGCCCCCTAGTGTTTAACCCCTTCCCTGCCAGTGTCATTTATACAGTAATCAGTGGCTATTTTTAGCTCTGATCGCTATATAAATGTTAATGGTCCCAAAATAGTGTCAAAAGTGTCCGATCTGTCGGCCGCAATGTCACAGCCCTGATAAAAATTGCAGATTGCCGCCATTACTAGTAAAAAAAAAAAATTATAATAAAAATGCCATAAATCTATCCCCTATTTTGTAGACGCTATAACTTTTGCACAAAACCAATCAATATATGCTTATTGCGATTTTTTAAACAAAAATATGTACAAGAATACATATCGGCCCAAACTGTGGAAGAAATTTGTTTGTTTATATATTTTTGGGGGATAGTTATTATAGCAAAAAGTAAAAAATATTACTTTTTTTCAAAATTGTCGCTCTTTTTTTTGTTTATAGCGCAAAAAAATAAAACCACAGAGGTGATCAAATACCACCAAAAGAAAGCTCTATTTGTGGGAAAAAAATATGTCAACTTTGAGTACAACTTTGTACGGCCGCGCAATTGTCAGCTAAAGCGACGCAGTGCCAAATCGCTAAAAATGCTCTGGTCAGGAAGGGGGTAAATCCTTCAGGGGCCGAATTGTTATGCATAGTACTACATAGACTGCATTTTATATGAAAAGGACACTGTCTCATTGTTTGCTTTCACAAGGATCAGAGCATGCTACTTACTATGTAGGTGCCTAGACACTAATGGTCATTCCACATCTTTTGAAGATTTGTCATCATAAGCTGCCAATGCAGTTACATAACCACAAACTATAAGTCTTTATTTAACAATAACTTGTACTGTGGTTGATACATATAATGATATATGTTTGTGGAGCAACAATAGAAAAAAAATATATGCAGCGATCTGTTCTGAGTGGAACCTGTCCCGTTAAACCACTGTATGGTTTTGGTCACTGTGCTGCAGCTCATTTTCAGGGTCTTGGCAATCTTCTTATAGCCTAGGCCATCTTTATGTAGAGCCAAAATTCTTTCTTTCACATCCTCAGAGAGTTCTTTGCCATGAGGTGTCATGTTGAACTTCCACTGACCTGTATGAGAGAGTGAGAGCAATAAAACCAAATTTAACACACCTACTCCCCATTCACATCTGAGACCTTGTAACACTAATGAGTCACATGACACCGGGGTGGGAAAATGGCTAATTGGGCCTATTTTGGACATTTTCACTTAGGGGTGTATTCATTTTTGTTGCCAGCGGTTTAGACATTAATGGCTGTGTGTTGAGTTATTTTGAGGGGACAGCAAATTTACACTGTTATACAAGCTGTACGCTCACTACGTTACATTGTAGCAAAGTGTAATTTCTTTAGTGTTGTCACATGAAAATATATCATAAAATATTTACAACAATGTGAGGGGTGTACTCACTTTGTGGGTTACTGTATATAGAAATGACCCCTTCAGGGAACTTTATGTTTTTTAAAATATGATTTAGAGTATAAATAAAGGTGATGAGTAAGGATGTGGTTTGGGTTCCCTCTACCATGAGTTTTTTGTGAATCTTGGATGTTTGCGGTTCAGGGATCTAGCAAAATAATGCAAAGATTTGCCATAGTAACCATAATGCATTTCCTGGCCTTTGAACGTAACTCAGTTGGATAAGAAGAGCTAATCAGAGGGGGGTTGTATAAGCCAGCCCCCTCCTTTTTATAGGGAGGGGGCTGGTTATACAAACCCCCACAGTTAAAGGCCAAGTCGTACCCACATGTCGCTGCCTACTTCCATGTTTAAGGTGCACGCATGTGCCCCCCCTCGCCTAGCTCCTGCTGTGATTGTACACAATGGAAGCCTGTTAGCATTTCCTGGCCAATTATTCATGGCCGGGACCAGCTGATTGGCTGTATGCAATCACAGCCCAGAGCTCTTGTGTTGGTAAACAACACAGAGCTCTGCATGAAAAAGTGATCTGTCATTTCTCATTCGTGCAAAGCGGGGATGAGAAACTAAGAGATCCTTAGTAAAAAGCAGCACATTGTACACACATTACACATAGTTAGGCACACTTTTAACCCTTTAGATGTTTACCCTTTGCCAGCCAGTGTCCATCAGTACAGCATCAGTAAGTGTCTCATTGCTCGCTGCAGTATCGCAGTCCCATTATAAGTCGCTGATTGCCCCCATTAGTAGTATAAAAAAAAATGCAGTATCTCTCTCTCTCTCTCTCTCTCTCTCTCTCTCTCTCTCTCTTTATATATATATATATATATATATATATATATATATAATGACAGTTTGTAGGTGCTATAACTTTCATGTAAACCAATCAAACACTCTTTTTTTTTTTTTTAATCAAAAATTTGTAGCAGAATACATTTTGGCCAAAATGTGTAAAGCAATTAGATTTTTTTTTTATTATGAACTATTGACTTAAAAAAATATTGACTTTTTTTCAAAATGTATATCTCAAAAAATAAAAAAAAACAGCGGTGATCAAATACAACCAAAATAAATCTCTATTTGTGTTAAAAAATTATATACATTTTGTTTGAGTACAACGTTGCATGACGAATAGCAGAAAATGGCCTGACCACGGAGGGGGTAAAATCTTCCAGAGCTCAAGTGGTTATACTCAAAATCATGTTTTAAAATGTTTCTGTTTGTAATTCACATCTGTAATGGTTTGGCCACCTGAAGTATTCTAAGGTAATTACCATAATTGGCTGCCATGGTGATCACATGATTGAAAATCATGCTGATGGGTTCCCGGGTTCTTGGTCATTAGTCACAGTGATGGGGTGGTCTCAGAACACATGTGGTAATGTTATAGGAAACTGCATTTTTTCAATTTTTTCCCTATGTCTACCTAGTTAAAACATTGGTAATAAAAACATATATATATAAAGTTATTGCCAAATGAAGACTACTCCAACCAAAAAAAAATGAAATGATAAAACATTACGATAGACTACATACAAAAAAAATCATACATGTAAAATCAAGACATCTCCTAAATAAAAAAAAAAAACACTCTGGGTCTCAAGTATGGAAAAAGGTAAAAGAGTATGCATAAAACCATTATCACTATCTTTTATGATTAGCCTTCAGTTTGTTACTGACCCCCTGAAATATCAGATTGATTATTGTATTGATATTCCAGGCATGTTTCAGCATAGCCTGATTTTTGAAACAGACCAAAGTAAAACGTATACTGGCATTAAATACATTTACTTTTTCACATTCATATCAAGCCTTTGTTCCCTCGTTACAAATAATGGCCTTTGTTTTTTAAATGAATGGCTAATTGGATCCCTTTAATGTGTTTACCTGTATACAAACAACATTTTCTTTTGTTCTTTTGACATAGAACTTTTTGCAATTCATTAGTGAAGGGGACAGTTTTTTTTTTTTAACATTGTTGGAATTTTCATGCCATAAGGTCGGGTTTCTTAACCCATGGTATGCGTACCCTTGGGGGTACATGTACGATGGGCAGGGGGTAAGCCGCCCAGAGCTAAGTGAGACTCCTGCTTAGGGTTGCCGCCTCATCCCTTTAAACCCAAACACATATGAATTACACAGGTTCTGAGGCTAATTTAATTCAGATAAGTCACCAGGTGAGTTTAATTACCACCTTAATCAGCCACAGAACCTGTGTAATTCATATGTGTTCAGTTTTAAAGGGATGAGGTGGCATCCATACTCCTGCTGCGGCTGCCTCCTTTCACAATGCCGCCCGGAGAGTGACAGGCGGCTCAGTGGTGTCATTAGAGAGGGGGGGTGCGCACCTGGATGACACCCAGGTGACACCATCCTGAGGGTGGCAGAGGGTCCTGGAGGCAGGGCTCTTCAGCAATACCGGCGCCACGCTCGCCCTGAGTGAGCCCATCGCCCAGGTGCATGGGGGGGATTTCCTGAGGAGGGTCTGCACTGATGGAGGGGGGATATCCTGAGGAGGGTGTGCATTGATGGAGGGGGGGGGGATATCCTGAGGAGGGTCTGCACTGATGGAGGGAGGATATCCTGAGGAGGGTGTGCACTGATGGAGGGGGGATTTCCTGAGGAAGGTCTGCACTGATGGGGGGGGATTTCTGAGGAAGGTCTGCACTGATGGAGGGGGGATTTCCTGAGGAGGGTCTGCACTGATGGAGGGGGGATTCCTGAAGAGGGTCTGCACTGATGGAGGGGGGGATTTCCTGAGGAGGGTCTGCACTGATGGAGGGGGGATTTCCTGAGGAGGGTCTGCACTGATGGAGGGGGGATTTCCTGAGGAGGGTGTGCACTGATGGAGGGGGGATTTCCTAAGGAGGATGTGCACTGATGGAGGGGGGATTTCCTGGGGAGGGTGTGCACTGATGGAGGGGGGTTCCTGAGGAGGGTGTGCACTGATGGAGGGGGGGATTTCCTGAGGAGGGTGTGCACTGATGGAGGGAGGGGTTTCCTGAGGAAGGTGTGCACTGCTGGAGGGTGGGGGGATTTCCTGGGGAGGGTCTGCACTGATGGAGGGGGGGAAATCCTGAGGAGGGTCTGCACTGATGGAGGGGGATATCCTGAGGAGGGTCTGCACTGATAGAGGGGGGTTCCTGAGGAGGGTGTGCACTGATGGAGGGGGGGATTTCCTGAGGAGGGTGTGCACTGATAGAGGGGGGATTTCCTGATGAGGGTCTGCACTGATGGAGGGGGGATATCCTGAGGAGGGTCTGCACTGATGGAGGGGGGATTTCCTGAGGAGGGGGTGCACTGATCGAGGGGGGGATTTCCTGAGGAGGGTCTGCACTGATGGAGGGGGGGGGGTTCCTGAGAAGGCTCTGCACTGATGGAGGGGGGTATCCTGAGGAGGGTCTGCACTGATGGAGGGGGGATTTCCTGAGGAGGGGGTGCACTGATCGAGGGGGGATTTCCTGAGGAGGGTCTGCACTGATGGAGGGGGGTATCCTGAGAAGGGTCGGCACTAATGGAAGGGGGGATTTCCTGAGGACGTTCTTCCCTTTATGGAGGATGGGATTTCCTGAGGAGGGTGTGCACTGATGGAGGGGGTGATTTCCTGAGGAGGGTGTGCACTGATGGAGGGGGGATTTCCCGATGAGGGTCTGCACTGATGGAGGGGGGATATCCTGAGGAGGGTCTGCACTGATGGAGAGGGGGTTCCTGAGGAGGCTCTGCACTGATGGAGGGGGTTCCTGAGGAGGGTCTGCACTAATGGAGGGAGGATTTCCTGAGGAGAGTGTGCACTGATGGAGGGGGTATTTCCTGAGGATGGTCTGCACTGATGGAGGGGGGGATTTCCTGAGGAGGGTGTGCACTGATGGAGGGGTGGGTTTCCTGAGGAGGGTCTACACTGATGGGGGGTATACTGAGGAGGATCTGCACTGATGGAGGTGGGTATCCTGAGAAGGGTCTGCACTGATGGAAGGGGGAATTTTCTGAGGAGGGTGTGCACTGATGGAGGGGGGGATTTCCTGAGGAGGGTCTGCACTGATGGGGGGTATCCTTAGGAGGGTGTGCACTGATGGAGGGGGTTATCCTGAGAAGGGTCTGCACTGATGGAAGGGGGGATTCCCTGAGAACGGTCTGCACTGATGGAGAGGGGTATCCTGAGGAGGGTCTTCCCTTTATTGGGGGTTCCTGAGGAGAGTCTGCACTGATGGAGGGGTGAATTTACAGAGGAGGGTCTGCACTGATGGAGGGGGGAGATTTCCTGAGGAGGTTCTGCACTGACGCAGGGGGGCATTCCGAGGAGGGTCTGCACTGATGGGGGGGTATCCTGAGGAGGGTCTGCACTGATGGAGGGGGGATTTCCTGAGGAGGGTGAGCACTGATGGAGGGGGGATTTTCTGAGGGGGGTCTGCACTGATGGGGGGGAATTTCCTGAGGAGGGTGTGCACTGATGGAGGGGGGGTTTCCTGAGGATTGTTTGCACTGATGGAGGGGGGATTTCCTGAGGAGGGTCTGCACTGATGGAGGGGGATATCCTGAGGAAGGGCCTGCACTGATGGAAGGGGGGATTCCCTGAAGAGGGTCTGCACTGATGAAGGGGGATTTCCTGAGGAGGGTCTGCACTGATGGGGGGGATTTCCTGAGGAGGGTCTGTACTGATGGGGGGATTTCCTGAGGAAGGTCTGCACTGATGGAGGGGGGGATTTCCTGAGGAGGGTCTACACTGATGGAGGGGGGATTTCTGAGGAGGGTCTGCACTGATGGAGAGGGGTTCCTGAGGAGGGTCTGCACTGATGGAGGGACGGTTTCATGAGGAGGGTCTGCACTGATGGAGGGGAGGGGATTTACTGAGGAGGGACTGCACTGATGAAGGGGGTTATCCTAGGGAGGGTCTGCACTGATGAGGAGAGGGGTATCCTGAGAGGGGTCTGCACTGATGGAGGAGGGGCTGATTTATCCTGAGGGGGGTCTGTACTAATGGAGGAGGGGTGGTTTATCCTGGGGGGTCTGCACTGATGGAGGAGGGGGTTGGTTTATCCTGAGGGGGGGTTTGTACTGACGGAGGGGGTGGTTTACACTGACAGAGGGGGTGGTTTGTACTGATGGAGGGGGTCTATACTTAGTGGAGGGGGGTCTGTACTGAGGGAGGGAGTCTCTACTGAGGGGCAACTATAGTTGGTGGAGGGGGGTGATACTATGTTTTATCACACCGGGTGACACCAACCCTAGTGACGCCACTGGTCCTCCCCTCCTCCTCCTCCCCTCCTTGTATGTGGGACACACAGTGGATATCTCCTAGATTGGGTCTGAAATGCCCGGGCGGCCGCTGTAACAAAGTCCTGCCTCCTAGACCTGTTCTTGTGATAGACAGAACACTGATCCAATGATGGGAAATTGAATCAGTGACGTGTATCAAAGGAGTTGGGATGTTACAGCGGCTGCCCGGGCGGGCAATTCATATCCAAGCTCTGTGACACAGTGGGAGATCATGATCCAGGCACTGGTAGGCTGAATTTGGTGGGCACTGCACTGATGAGGCTGCATTTGGTGGGCACTGGACTGATTAGGCTGCATTTGGTGGGCACTACACTGATGAGGCTGCATTTGGTGGGCACTGAACTGATGAGGCTGCATTTGGTGGGCACTGTATTGATGAGGCTGCATTTGGTTGGCATTGCGCTGATGAGGCTGCATTTGGTGGGCACTGAACTGCTCGGCTGCATTTGGTGGGCACTGCACTGATGAGGTTGCATTTGGGGGACACTGCACTGATGAGGCTGTATTTGGTGGGCACTGAACTGATGAGGCTGCATTTGGTGGGCATTGCACTGATGAGGCTGCATTTGGTGGGCATTGCACTGATGAGGCTGCATTTGGTGGGCATTGCACTGATGAAGCTGCATTTGGTGGGCACTGCATTGGTAGGCTGCATTTGATTGACACTGCACTGACGAGGTTGCATTTGGTGGGCACTGCACTAATGAAGCTGCATTTGGTGGGCACTGCACTGATGAGGCTGCATTTGGTGGGGGCTGAACTGATGAGGCTGTATTTGGTGGGCACTGCACTGATACGGCTGCATTTGGTGGGCACTGAACTGATGAGGCTGCATTTGGTGGATGTGTCTACCTGTGTGTTCATTTTGGATTATGTGTGTGTGTGTGTCTGCCAGTGTGTTAATTTTGGATTGTGTGTGTGTGTCTACCAGTGTGTTAATTTTGGATTGTGTGTGTGTCTACCAGTGTGTTAATTTTGGATTGTGTGTGTGTCTACCAGTGTGTTAATTTTGGATTGTGTGTGTGTGTTTACCAGTGTGTTAATTTTGGATTGTGTGTGTGTCTACCAGTGTGTTAATTTTGGATTGTGTGTGTGTGTGTCTAGCAGTGTGTTAATTTTGGATTGTGTGTGTCTATCAGTGTGTTAATTTGGGATTATATGTGTGTATATCTGAGTGTGTTAATTTGGCATTGGGTGTGGCTGCCAGTCTGTTAATTTGGGATTTTGTGGATATTTGTGTCTCTGCAAGTGTGTTAGTTTGGGATTGTGTGGGTTTCATTGTGTTCATTTGTGACTGTCTGTGTTTATCTATCTATATATATATTTGGGTGTTATGGTTTGTGTGTGTGTAATGTCCGTATGTGTTTGTGATGATTTCTGTGTGTGTTTGTGATGTTTTTTGTTTGTGTGCAATATCATTGTATGTGTGCATGCTGCAATGACAAATACACACACATATACATATATATATATATATATATATATATATATATATATATATATATATATATATATATATATATATATATATATATATATATATATATATATATATATATATATATATATATATATATGTATATGTGTGTGTATTTGTCATTGCAGCATGCACACATACAATGATATTGCACACAAACAAAAAACATCACAAACACACACAGAAATCATCACAAACACATACGGACATTACACACACACAAACCATAACACCCAAACAATAGAAATTACTTTCTGGAGATAGGGGTACTTAGGAAATGTTTTTAGACCTGCAGGGGTCCTCTACCGTAAAAGGTTGAGAAACACTGCCATAAGAAACTGGTAAAGAGTCAAAAAACCCTGCACTAGTTCACCAGGGAAAGTGTAGGAACCTGTACCTGTGACTATGAAATATGAGTATAGTTACCCAAAGTCATACTCTGTTTATTTAGTGTTTTTGTTTATTCAAATGTATGCTGCAGAAATAATTTTGTTTGTAGAGCTCGAATATATTTGATTAATTTAAGTAATGATTGCTGTCTCTGTCAATTCAAATATTTTGTATCAAATGTTCAAAATGCAGTAACTCATATAACTTAATCAGTGCTCATTTTACATTATTCTGACAGCACCAAACTGATTGGCTGATAAGGGGTTGCGGTTGCACTTTACCATTATTACTTATTTCATTTCCCAGTTTAGTCATCCACATATAGTTCCTTATTTTTAAAGTAAAAAACAATATATAGTATGCAGGTGCTATTTATAGTAGACGTGAATACAAGTTACTTTTGCTTGGTATTAAATGTTTATCATGTTTTATTGTGTAGTATGTTGCTCTACTTTTATTCTATAATAAAATAGCCAAATTTATTACACATGCAAGAAACACACAGTTCCTTTCTATTGTGATATAATATTGGTTTAAAGGTTAGATTGTTTTAATTGGGCTATTCTGTTATAAATAAAAAAAAGAATAATGTACTGGAATATTGATTTATTTGAGAAAAAAAATCTTAAATTAACGTGATAATAAAATGTTACACAAAGAAATTGAATCAATTTCTTGTATTGAGTCAGAAACAAATGGATTATTTTCTTGCCATATGCATCCCCAGCGACTGGGATTAACATATGGAAATCCATTAAAATGACCTCATATCAGATAAAAAACTCACACTGATTTATCCATTACTTCTTTGGACAGTAGTTTTGAAGGGTTTGCCTCTTTCAGAAACATTATTTGAAAGTGTCAACAAATAGTATACGTGTTCTGCTGCGGAAACTACTTATAAGCAATAATTATGGCATAGCAGCAGCTGTATGGACACAGTCGCACATCCTAATTTGACAGGCATGCAGTAGCAGGTGCGCAGCCCCAAATACACACTGGGGGTTATTTACAAAAGGCAAATCCACTTTGCACTACAAGTGCAAACTACAAGTGCAATGTGCACTTGAAATTGCACTGAAAGTCGCTGTAAATCTGAGGGGAAGATCTGAAATGAGGGGAAGCTCTGCTGATTTTTATTATCCAATCATGTGCAAGCTAAAATGCTGTATTTATTTTCCTTGCATGTCCCCCTGGGATCTACAGCGACTTTACTTTCAAGTGCACTTTGCACTTGTAGTGCAAAGTGGATTTGCCTTTCGTAAATAACCCCCATAGTCTGCATTCACTAAGTGCATTTGAGGGCCGCACACCTGCTCCTGAATGCCTATCAAATGAGGCCATGTGGTAGTATACATACAGCTGTCGTGTCTGCATTCACGTACACGGACTGCCTGTACGCAGTTCCAGATGGTTCCAGGCGCATAAACAAATTCATCATTCATGTAATATAGGTCTCAGTGGCCATGCGAATGAGGCTTCAAACTATAATTGTGTTGCAGTTGCATGACCTGATCTTCATCTCCCATGGTATGGTTAGTTTAAGGCTGATGTTACATGTAGGATAACTGTTTTATTTAAAGTGTAAATCAAGAAAAAAAAAAAGTATATGTAGTATATTTCTGCATGCATGCATTTATTAGGTGATAACTTTATCATTACCTCAATATAACAAAGTAATGCATACACTGCTTTTGGGGGGTACAAACTATGCTTTCTTTTGGCAATAATGTTTTGCAAAATTATTTTCAAATAAATAAATGTAAAATAATGTTTTTTTGACAATTTTCTCCTTTTTCCATAATATATTATGGATCTGTTGACTATTTTAACCACTTGACAACTGGGCACTTAAACCCCCCTCGTGACCAGACCAATTTTAAGCTTTCAGCGCTCTCACACTTTGAATGACAATTACTCAGTCATGTAATACTGTACCCAAATTAATTTTTTGTCCTTTTTTTCATACAAATAGAGCTTTCTTTTGGTGGTATTTAGGTTTTTATTTTTTGCGCTATAAATGAAAAAAGACCAAAAATTTTGAAAAAAAAAGCACATTTTTCTTAGTTTCTGTGATAAAATTTTGCAAATTATTAATTTTTCTTCATAAATTTTGGCCACAATTTATACTGCTACATATCTTTGGTAAAAATAACCTAAATTAGTGGATATTATTTGGTCTGTGTGAAAGTTAGAGTCTACAAGCTGTGGTGCAAATCATAAAAAATTGATGACACTTGATGTACTGGTGGCCTAATTTCTAATTTCTTGCGACCCGAACAAGTCAGGAAAGTACAAATAGCCCCCAAATGACCCCTTTTTTGAAAGTAGACATTCCAAGGTGTTTAGTAAGATGCATGGTGAGGTTTTTGATGTTTTCATTTTTTCCCACAATTCTTTGCAAAATGAAGATTTTTTTTTTCCCCACAAAATTGTCATTGTAATAGGTTATTTCTCTCACATGGCATGTATATACCACAAATAACACCCCAAAATACATTTTTCTACTCCTCCTGAGTATTACAATACCACAAGTGTGGGACTTTTTCACAGCCTGGCCACATAGAGAGGCCCAACATGCAGGGAGCATCATCAGGTGTTCTAGGAGCATAAATTACACTTCTAACTTGTTGACTACCTATTACATTTTTGAAGGCCCTGGAGCACCAGGACAATGACACGTGACACTGACGTGGCACTGATGACAGATGGCACTGATACGTGACACTGATGATACTAATGTGGCACTGATGACAGATGGCACTGATACGTGGCACTGATGATACTGATGTGGCACTGATGACAGATGGCACTGATATGTGGCACTGATGATAGATGGCACTAATACGTGGCACTGATGACAGATAGCACTAATACATGGCACTGATGTCAGATGGCACTGATGACAGATGGCACTAATACGTGGCACTGATGACACGTGACACTGATGACAGATGGCACTGATACGTGGCACTGATGACACATGACAATGACACGTGACAATGATACATGGCACTGATGACACATGACACTGATAACAGATGGCACGTGACACTGACAGGTGGCACTGATGACAGATGGCACTAATATGTGGCACTGATGATAGATGGCACTGATGACAGATGGCACTTATACATGGCACTGGGGAAGATGACAGTGGGGACAGATGACAGTGGGGACAGATGGCAGTGAGGACAGATGACAGTGGGGACAGATGGCAGTGGGGACAGATGACAGTGGGGACAGATGGCACTGATGTCACTTTTTTTTCCGTTTTGCAGCGGTTAGCTCTCCCTCCTTACATGCTGTCTCTGTGTGAGGAGGGAGAGCCAGCGATGAGAGATGATCTCACATGTTTACATATGAGATCATCTCTCATTGGCACCGCCGATCGCGCTGAAAATGGTCGCTATGATTGGCGGTTTTCAGCGATCTGTGACTGGCTGTGTCCAAGGGACACGGCCAGCACAGAGCTTCCCCAATGCGCGGGAGTAAACATGAGGACATCCAGGGACGGCCTCCCGGCAATTAGCGTTCGCACTGCAGCCATCTTTCGGCTATAGCGCGAGTGTGAAGAGGTTAAATGACGTGTATGCCACACCGGGGATTGAGTTAGTTTCAATAGATGTTGACACCCCTTATTCTAGCATTTCCCATGATAAAGATTTGGAAGTGATGTCCACATTCTTGAATCAATGGAGCATTCCCATATAAAATTTGTATCTTTTTTTCACACAAATAGACCTTTTTGGTGATATTTAATCACCACTGGGTTTTTTATTTTTTGCTAAACAGACAAAAAAAGACCAAAAATTTTGAAACAACAAACTAATTTTAGTTCCTGTTATAAAATTTAGCAAACAGGTGATTTTCTCCTTCACCGATGTGTGCTGATAAGGCTGCACTGTTGGGCACTAATGAGCAGCACTGATGGGCACTGAAGAGGAGGCACTAATAAGGCTGCACTGATAGGCACTGATGGGCAGCACTGATGGGTGGCACTGAAGGGCACTAATAGGCAGCACTGATGGGCACTGAAGAGAAGGCACTAATAAGGCTGCACTGATGGGCATGGATTGGCGGCACTGATGGCCACTGATTGGCAGCACTGATGTGCACTGATTGGCAGCACTGATGGGCATTGATAGGCAGCACTAATGAGCACTGTTGGGGCTGCACTGATAATTAGGACACTGATGATCAGTGACCTGATCATCTTTGCAGATGCCCTCTTTCATACTAGCCGGTTACTGGCTCTCTCCTCTCCTCACGCTGTGACAGCATGAGGAAAGGAATGCTGATAACCGGCAAGTATGTTTACATTATGATCAGCTGTGATTGGACACAGCTGATCATGTGGTAAAGAGCCACTGTAATTAGCTCTTTACCCTGGTCTATGATCAGCTGTGTCTGAAGGAAACAGCAATCACAGAGCGCCCTGGGTGTGGGACGCAGACTATGCGTGAGGGCGTGGTTCTGGGAGGACGTCAATAGACGCCCTCCCAAAACAGGAGTATTGCGCTGTAGACATCATTTGGCTATAGCACGGTTGACAAGTAGTTAAGAAGCAATGTGTTTGTTTGGTGTGTCCAATTACCTTCAGGTGTAGAGAATAGCAATGGGAACTACATGTACAAAGTTATACACCAATCTGTACCGAGAGGGAAGGGAGCACTGGCTATTCTCTTTGGAGAAGACATCAATATACCTGGGTCACATAGAACTGTGGCACAGTTACATCAATGATATTTTGTTATTTTGGCCAGGTCTCAAAGACTTAAAAGAATTCTCATTTTTACCATGATTTATACAATTTATTTATTTATTTTATTTATTTCAGGTACTTATATAGCGCCGTCAATTTACGCAGCGCTTTATATATACATTGTGCATTCACATCAAACCCTACCCTCAAGGAACTTAGAACCTAAGGTCCCTAACACACATTCATTCATATACTAGGGCCAATTTAGACAGGATCTGATTATCTACCAATGAGGTATTACCCTTTCAAGATCTAACCATTCATCAATAGATGAATGGTAGGATCTTTACAAGCCTATATAGGAAACCCACAGCCAGCAACTCAGTATTAAATTCTAAAAGCACACATCCAAAACATCTGATCTGATCAGGGGGATCCCTCTAAGACAATGCATGTGTATTCAACAGAATTGCACAAATGATAGGGATTTTGAGAAAGAGACTCAGGCGGTTATTTACGAAAGGAAAATCCACTTTGCACTGCAAGTGCACTTGAAAGTGCACTGAAAGTGCACTTGGAAGTGCAGTTGCTCTAAATCTAAGGGGTAGATCTGAAATGAGTGGAAGTTCTGCTGATTTTATCATCCAATCATATACAAGCTAAAATGCTGTTTTTTATTTTCCTTGCATGTCCCCCTCAGATCTACAGCGACTTTACTTTCAAGTGCACTTTTAAGTGATCACACAATTTAACAACCAATCCAACATAATAGGGCGAATCATTAAAAAATGTGGCATATTCTAAATGAGGACCAGATTATTAGGCATTTAATTTACTCAAAGCCAAGTATTACCTTTATAAAAAAGACATTAAGGAACATGCTGGTTCCAAATGACTTTAAGACCAGGGATGGTAACCCATGTAGGTTTCATATGGTCTTTGGTCACCTGTATATGTGGCAATTTACCTTATTAAGTACTCCTACCTAATTGACAGAAGTTTATTTCAAAGCACTTTGTCAACTGGCAGATTATACGTGTCATTTACATGTTAAGATGTTATGCTTTATATATAGGAAAAACCAAATGTCCACTCTGGAATTCTATAGGCAGTTTATGAATTTCATTGGTGCAGCATTTCTCATGTTGTCATCAAAACAAAACAGTTTAGAATAATGTAATTGGATGGGTTCATTCCCACTCTAGGCGAGGTTTCAAACCTATATCTGGAACCCAAGGCAAAAAAACTCTAGAAATCACTACTATAAAATAACATCTTCTTTGCAGGGCTACCACGGAAGCTCAAATATAAAGAAAAAAAAATGATAAAAAGAAAGACTATGGGGGTGATTTACGAACCATTTGCGCCATGAGTTGCGGCGCACACCGAGGCGCAACTTACGTATTGGTATTTACAAATCATTTGCGCCGGTAACACAGCACTATTCCCCATTTACTAAAGTAATCTCAGCGCACGGGAGGAGGCAATCAGTGCGCCACTATGGACCTGGCGCTCAGCATCTTCACCTCAAAATTAAAAAGTTGGAAGTGCCAATATTATGGGGGTGATGTGGGGTTATGTGAGGAAGTATAGTAATACTGCCCAAGTAACAAATATGCCCAAAATAGAATGAGAAAGTAACTTTTTCTGAACAAGCCTGCTGCACCTGGAAGTACGTTTAGAACTGCGTGAGGTCAATTTATGCACTGCGCATGCGCGAGCGGCATTTGTGCACGTTCAAATGCATTGGTTCAGTGCGCAAAATCTTAGTAAATGTCAAGCAACGTAAATGCATTTGCATGGGTTGAACGGGAGCACCTCTGAACTTTTTTTTTTTTTTTTTACACTGGTTCGCTTTTATGTGTTTTTTTAAGGATATTTGCACACAGGTCATGTTAGCGTGTTACATTGCCGACATGTGACATGTACCTTGTTAAAATTATGTAAAAAGACTCTCCTCTTAAAAGGGCATTTAACCTTCCCCCTCCAATGCATATATGATTTCTTTGGGCTAGCTTTTGCCTTTAAAGGGGACCTCTACACTCCAATGCTCTTGTCTCCACTTCTAATGCATATGTTTTATTTGGGCTAGCTTTTGCTTTTAAAGGGGAACTCTACACTCCACTCCATACTCCAAAGGCTGTGAGCTGCCTTCACCAATCCAAACCACTTTTGGGGTGCTCAAGCCCCTCCTGCCCCCAAACATCCACCCCCTCTCATTAGCTGGCTTGCCGTGTTTGGCTAGGGGTTTATTAGTGTGTGGGAGGGGCATGATATTTTTTGATTTTGGGGTGGTATTTTTCACGTGGGGGTTCTCATGTTAAGCCTTTCCAGACCCAAATGGCCTTGTATGTATGGGGGGGGGGGAGGCTATTTTTTTATGTTAAAATCTTGCAGCTGCAATGCTGATTTGTAATTTTGCTCTAAAACTGTACATCTTTGAAGCAGCATTGAAGCATTTTGGATACATGCTACAGATGCACCACTTTACAGGCAGAGTAACCCCCGCCCCCTCCCAAGTTAATAGCTTTAGGGCACATTCACTCTATAGAAACGCAGTCCAGATGCTTTTCTGCATGCTCATTTTTGATGTGTTCCTGTGCAATTCTGATGCATTTTTTTTTGCTTTTTACAGTGTTCCAGTACAGTCCAGTGCAGGAAAAATGCAGCATGTTCTACTTTATTTTCTGGAACTGGAACCCACTGGAACTGCAAGCAATGGTGTGAACTATGGCATTGAAAAACATATAACCTACTTTCCATGGGTTTGTGGTGTGAAGTGGCCCTTAAGCAATTTTGCATATTTAAAGGCATTTCCCCTTGTTACTTTTTGGGGTTCTCTAAATTGTTGACAATTGATATATGGCCCCCATACCCATTTTAAGGCCAATAACTAGAAGTTAAGCCAGCCAAGAGGGGACTAGCAAAATTAACAAGTCAGTTCCCATAGACTGCAATGGTATTTGTTGTATAACTTTTGTACATGTTTCTGGCTCTTTGTTTGCCCCCCCTGGACCAGGGGTGTTTGTCCCATCTCTAATTCTGTTGCATGCTGGATGATGTGGTTAATTTGGACAGGGGGGTGGCTTATTTTGTGCTAGCTGCATTTGGATTGGTCTGGGTATGCTCAGGGACTTTGTTTTTTTTTGTTTTCCTGTGCCTTTTGGTGTGTGAAATGCATTTGGGTTGGTCTGGGCATGCTCAGGAACTTTGTTTTTTTGGGGTGCTTTTTGTGTGTTTCTTGGATGTTTCTGGGCATGCTCAGAGAGTGTGTTTTTGGGTTGAGTTGAGTAATTTAAGGACATCCTTAACAGGTGTACCCACTTTGAAGTTCTGTCTCTACATTGGGTGAACTTGCATTTTGTAGGTTTCATGGACTGTCCATGTGTTTTCAATTGCCTCATTAGCACACAAACTTATGTTATATAAAGCTTGCAGATAGCATTCTTTACCTTGCCCTGAAAAGAGGCAAGATTGTGTGTGTGCGTATGAGAGTACATTTGAGTGTCCTTATCGAGTTTGTAACACGTATTTTCTCCTTGTATTTTGTTTGTTATGTCTTTGCAAAACAAATGTGTTTTCAAGCAAGTTTGTTTTTACTTTGGTGTGTTTTTTTTTGGGTGGGGGATATTTTTCCATGAAATATTTTTGATTATAATGTGTGTCGTTTTTACGTTGTTCAGTTTGATTTAATTGTCTGTGCTGAATTATTTTGCTAAATCATTCTCAAAATGTTATGACTAATGTTTAAATCATTAATAGATGTCCTTTTATCTCCTGTTAATTTCCAATGCAAAACCATTTTCTGTTAGTGTCCCAAATTAACATACATGTGTGTGGATTTTTTTTTTTTTTTTTTTGCTGTCCTTGCCCTTTTCCTGTTTTGTTGGCCAATAAAATTTGATGCAGATTTAGATGTTTGTTTTTTCATGCAACAGTTTTCACAGCTGCAGCTTAACTAGGCTGATTGACATGTCAAAACAAAACAGGTGTGATTTGTCTAAGTTACTTTCTTGGTGCCTTCATGGTAGCATATGCATGGATTGTGTGTATGCTGCCATGGATAGGCACCAGTAAAGGAAAATTACAGAGCGGTAAGTACTCAATTTTTTCCTTTTTACTGCAGTGGTTCTCTGCCTCAGTCCTGAAGTACCCCCGACAGGACATGTTTTGTGAATTTATCTTCTGTAGAATAGCTGTCCAAAATACCAAGCCATTGGCTGAGATTTTAAGCATCTGTGCAAGATAGGCTAGGTAAGCACTGATTTAGAGCACAGTGCTAAACTCTAGCTCAAGGCAATCCTATTTTAATTGTGGGCATTTGAGGGAAATCAAGTGAGTGTTAGAACCCCTGCTTGTTTTTTAGGTTGGGCTTTGTGTCCCTTTTCTTAAAATTGGCTTCAATTCCTGTCACATAGCCAAACAGGAAGTGAGGGTCCAATGTCTACCAATGTCTTTTCTCTCGTACACACAGATCAAACTAGTGTCCCCATTAAACAAATTGCACTCTAGCACTTTGTTGTGTATACCCCAAATGATTAGGCAGTTTGGGGTTTAGTAAAGGAAAATCCACTCTGCAGTACAAGTGTAGTCGCTGAATCTGAGAGAAAGCACTGGTGATTTTAACATCCAATCATGTAGAAGCAAAGATGGTGTTTTTTCTTTTCCGTGCATGTCCCCCTCAGATCTCCAGCAAGTGCACTTGTAGTGCAAAGTGGATTTGCCTTTCGTAAATAAACCCCAAAGTCCAAGATACCTAATAATTTGGGGTGTACACAGCAAAATGCTAGAATGCAATTTACCTAATGGGGAAGCTATTTAGATTGACCTGTGTGTCCCCTAGGAAAGACTTTGTGACAGGAAGTGAATAAATTTGAAGGAGAAAGTGGCAACATTTGGGAGGTGTCTTCACCCTATCAGGGGTGCAGACATCCCCAAAAACTGACCAGACTTCTAATCCCTCTACACTCTATCCCCAATGAAAAATAAGAAAGGATTTCATTTAGTTGAACTTTGCAAAGACACATTCCTAAGTACAACTGTGATGCATGTCAATGGCCCATTTAGACCGTGTTTAATAGAAAACACCAGTTGCCTTTCACTAGAAATATTTGTTAGTCCAGTCCTGGAAATCTGCTTTACTATTAATTTCCATAAAAATTGGGTTTCTGCATCTAGATGCACCAAATGCATCTACATGCGCAACTGCTGTGTGCGCACAGGTATGCACATATGTGGTTCCTGGAAAGCGGTGGCCAGCACACAGGAATGACATCACACCCCTACAGGAAGTTGCTTGTACTGCTGCTAAGTTCTATGAGGAAGAGATGATCCTTATTTGCGAATTAAGAAAAAAAAAATATTTTTTAATATGGGGTGGTGTTTGTGTGGGTCCCTAACACACATTCATACATATTAGGGCCAATTTAGACAGGATCTGATTTACAGCATGTTTTTAGATTCTTGGAGGAAACCCACACAGGCACATTGAGAATATGCAAACTCCAGGCAGATGGTGTCACAGGCAGGATTCAAACCAGCGACCCTTTTTGCTGCTAGATGAAAGTGCTAACCACTACACCACTGTGCTGCACAAATATGTAACTATAGATGTAGGTTCTTGTGTCCACTTGTGAAAATACAAGTGGGTCATATCTCTACATTCCAAATTTGGCACTTAAGAATGGTCATGTACTATGCAATCTGATTGGCCAATCTCTGTACAACTCGATATTTTGGAAAAATAGGTAATAGGAAGACGCACTTGAACAATTAATTCAAATTATAGGAAATCAAATAGGCTCTTGCACTAAATCTAATTTTTTTAGGATATGACTGATTGCAGCGTATGGTCACCTTTAACCTCTTGAGCCCCGGACCATTATGCTGCCTAAGGACCAGAGGTCTTTTTCCAATTTGGCACTGCTTCGCTTTAACTGCTAATTGCGCGGTCATGCAATGCTGTACCCAAACGAAATTTGCGTCCTTTTCTTCCCACAAATAGAGCTTTCTTTTGATGGTATTTGATCACCTCTGCGGTTTTTATTTTTTGCGCTATAAACGGAAAAAGACCAAAAATTTTGAAAAAAAATGATATTTTCTACTTTTTGTTATAAAAAAAATCCAATAAACTCAATTTTAGTCATACATTTAGGCCAAAATGTATTCGGCCACATGTCTTTGGTAAAAAAAAATGTCAATAAGCGTATATTTATTGGTTTGCGCAAAAGTTATAGCGTCTACAAACTAGGGTACATTTTCTGTAATTTACACAGCTTTTAGTTTATGACTGCCTATGTCATTTCTTGAGGTGCTAAAATGGCAGGGCAGTACAAAACCCACCAAATGACCCCATTTTGGAAAGTAGACACCCCAAGGAAATTGCTGAGAGGCATGTTGAACCCATTGAATATTTATTTTTTTTGTCCCAAGTGATTGAATAATGACAAAAAAAAAAATATTTACAAAAAGTTGTCACTAAATGATATATTGCTCACACAGGCCATGGGCCTATGTGGAATTGCACCCCAAAATACATTCTGCTGCTTCTCCTGAGTATGGGGATACCACAAGTGTGGGACTTTTTGGGAGCCTAGCCGCGTACGGGGCCCCGAAAACCAAGCACCGCCTTCAGGCTTTCTAAGGGCGTGAATTTTTGATTTCTCAATTTTGTGCAAAAAAAAAAAAATTTGTCTCTTTCCTGCAACTTGTGTCGCAATATAAAATATTCCATGGACTCGACATGCCTCTCAGCAAATAGCTTGGGGTGTCTACTTTCCAAAATGGGGTCATTTGGGGGGGTTTTGAACTGTCCTGGCATTTTATGCACAACATTTAGAAGCTTATGTCACACATCACTAGGGATGAGCTTCGAGTTCGAGTCGAACTCATGTTCTACTCGAACATTGGCTGTTCGCAAGTTCGCCGAACAGCGAACAATTTGGGGTGTTCGCGGCAAATTCGAATGCCGCGGAACACCCTTTAAAAGTCTATGGGAGAAATCAAAAGTGCTAATTTTAAAGGCTTATATGCAAGTTATTGTCATAAAAAGTGTTTGGGGACCCGGGTCCTGCCCCAGGGGACATGGATCAATGCAAAAAAAAGTTTTAAAAACGGACTTTTTTCAGGAACAGTGATTTTATTAATGCTTAAAGTCAAACAATAAAAGTGTAATATCCCTTTAAATTTTGTACCTGGGGGGTGTCTATAGTATGCCTGTAAAGGGGCGCATGTTTCCTGTGTTTAGAACAGTCTGACAGCAAAATGACATTTGGAAGGAAAAAACTCATTTAAAACTACCCTCGGCTATTGCATTGCCGACAATACACATAAAAGTTCATTGATAAAAACGGCATGGGAATTCCCCACAGGGCAACCCCGAACCAAAAAAAAAAAAAAAAATGATGTGGGGGTCCCCCTAAATTCCATACAAGGCCCTTCAGGTCTGGTATGGATATTAAGGGGAACCCCAGCCAAAATTTTTAAAAAAAATTGACGTGGGGTTCCCCCTAAATTCCATACCAGACCCTTCAGGTCTGGTATGGATTTTAAGGGGAACCCCGCGCCAAAAGAAAAAAAAAACGGCGTGGGGTCCCCCCAAAAATCCATACCAGACCCTTATCCGAGCACGCAACCTGGCAGGCCGCAGGAAAAGAGGGGGGGACGAGAGTGCGCCCCCCCCCCCTCCTGAACCGTACCAGGCCACATGCCCTCAACATTGGGAGGGTGCTTTGGGGTAGCCCCCCAAAACACCTTGTCCCCATGTTGATGAAGACAAGGGCCTCATCCCCACAACCCTGGCCGGTGGTTGTGGGGGTCTGCGGGCGGGGGGCTTATCGGAATCCCACCCCCCCCCCTGTGTGAAATGGTAAGGGGGTACTTACCCCTACCATTTCACTAAAAAACTGTCAAAAATGTTAAAAATGACAAGAGACAGTTTTTGACAATTCCTTTATTTAAATGCTTCTTCTTTCTTCCTTCATCTTCTTCTTCTTCTGGTTCTTCTGGTTCTTCCTCCGGCGTTCTCGTCCAGCATCTTCTCCGCGGCGTCTTCTATCTTCTTCTCCTCGGGCCGCTCCGCACCCATGGCATGGGGGGGGGAGGCTCCCGCTCTTCTCTTCATCTTCTTCTCTTCTTCATCTTCTTCTTCTTCTTCTTCTTCTTCTTCTTCTTCTTCTCTTCTTCCTTCTTCTCTTCTTCATGTCTTCTCCGGGCCGCTCCGCAGCCATGCTGTGGCATGGAGGGAGGCTCCCGCTGTGTGACGGCGTCTCTTCGTCTGACGGTTCTTAAATAACGGGGGGCGGGGCCATCCGATGACCCCGCCCCCCTCTGACGCACGGTGACTTGAGGGACTTCCCTGTGACGTCGCGGGGAATGCCACAGGGAAGTCCCGTCATGTCACCGTGCGTCAGAGGGGGGCGGGGTCACTGGGTGGCCCCGCCCCCGTTATTTAAGAACCGTCAGACGAAGAGACGCCGTCACACAGCGGGAGCCTCCCTCCATGCCACAGCATGGCTGCGGAGCGGCCCGGAGAAGACATGAAGAAGAGAAGAAGGAAGAAGAGAAGAAGAAGAAGAAGATGAAGAAGAAGATGAAGAAGAGAAGAAGATGAAGAGAAGAGCGGGAGCCTCCCCCCCATGCCATGGGTGCGGAGCGGCCCGAGGAGAAGAAGATAGAAGACGCCGCGGAGAAGATGCTGGACGAGAACGCCGGAGGAAGAACCAGAAGAGCCAGAAGAACCAGAAGAAGAAGAAGATGAAGGAAGAAAGAAGAAGCATTTAAATAAAGGAATTGTCAAAAACTGTCTCTTGTCATTTTTAACATTTTTGACAGTTTTTTAGTGAAATGGTAGGGGTAAGTACCCCCTTACCATTTCACACAGGGGGGGGGGCCGGGATCTGGGGGTCCCCTTGTTAAAGGGGGCTTCCAGATTCCGATAAGCCCCCCGCCCGCAGACCCCCACAACCACCGGCCAGGGTTGTGGGGATGAGGCCCTTGTCTTCATCAACATGGGGACAAGGTGTTTTGGGGGGCTACCCCAAAGCACCCTCCCAATGTTGAGGGCATGTGGCCTGGTACGGTTCAGGAGGGGGGGGGCCGCACTCTCGTCCCCCCCTCTTTTCCTGCGGCCTGCCAGGTTGCGTGCTCGGATAAGGGTCTGGTATGGATTTTTAGGGGGACCCCACGCTGTTTTTTTTTTTTTTTTTTTTTGGCGCGGGGTTCCCCTTAAAATCCATACCAGACCTGAAGGGTCTGGTATGGAATTTAGGGGGAACCCCACGTCAAATTTTTTTTTTTAATTTTGGCTGGGGTTCCCCTTAATATCCATACCAGACCTGAAGGGCCTGGTATGGAATTTAGGGGGACCCCCACATCATTTTTTTTTTTTTAATTTTGGTTCGGGGTTGCCCTGTGGGGAATTCCCATGCCGTTTTTATCAATGAACTTCTATGTGTATTGTCGGCAATGCAATAGCCGCGGTAGTTTTAAATGTGTTTTTTCCTTCAAAATGTCACTTTGCTGTCAGACTGTTCTAAACACGGGAAACATGCGCCCCTTTACAGGCATACTATAGACACCCCCCAGGTATGAAATTTAAAGGGATATTACACTTTTATTGTTTGACTTTAAGCATTATTAAAATCACTGCTCCTGAAAAAACGGCCGTTTTTAAAACTTTTTTTTGCATTGATCCATGTCCCCTGGGGCAGGACCCAGGTCCCCAAACACTTTTATTGACAATAACTTGCATATTAGCCTTTAAAATTAGCACTTTTGATTATTCATGTTCGTGTCCCATAGACTTTAACGGCGTTCGTGTGTTCGAACGAATTTTTTTCCTGTTCGCATGTTCTGGTGCGAACCGAACAGGGGGGTGTTCGGCTCATCCCTACACATCACCCACTCTTCTAACCACTTGAAGACAAAGCCCTTTCTGACACTTATTGTTTACATGAAAAAGTTATTTTTTTTTTGCAAGAAAATTACTTTGAACCCCCAAACATTATATATTTTTTTAAAGCAAATGCCCTACAGATTAAAATGGTGGGTGTTTCATTTTTTTTTTTCACACAGTATTTGCGCAGCGATTTTTCAAACGCATTTTTTGGGGAAAAACACACTTTTTTAAATTTTAATGCACTAAAACACACTATATTGCCCAAATGTTTGATGAAATAAAAAAGATGATCTTAGGCCGAGTACATGGATACCAAACAGGACATTCTTTACAATTGCGCACAAACGTGCAGTGGCAACAAAATAAATACATTTTTAAAAGCCTTTAAAAGCCTTTACAGGTTACCACTTTAGATTTACAGAGGAGGTCTACTGCAAAAATTACTGCCCTCGATCTAACCTTCGCGGTGATACCTCACATGCATGGTGCAATTGCTGTTTACGTTTGACGACAGACCGCCGCTTGCGTTCGCCTTAGCGCGAGAGCAGGGGGCGACAGGGGTGCTTTTTTTTTTTTATTTTTTTTTTTTTTTATTATTTTTTTGCTTTTTTATCTTATTTTTAAACTGTTCCTTTAATTTTTATTTTTTTTTAATCATTTTTATTGTTATCTCGGGGAATGTAAATATCCCCTATGATAGCAATAGGTAGTGACAGGTACTCTTTTTTGAAAAAATTGGGGTCTATTAGACCCTAGATCTCTCCTCTGCCCTCAAAGCATCTGACCACACCAAGATCGGTGTGATAAAATGCTTCCCCAATTTCCCAATGGCGCTATTTACATCCGGCGAAATCTAAGTCATAAAATGCTCGTAGCTTCCGGTTTCTTAGGCCATAGAGATGTTTGGAGCCACTCTGGTCTCTGATCATCTCTATGGTCAGCTGGCTGAATCACCGGCTGCATTTTCAGGTTCCCTGTTGAGACAGGAGAGCCAGAGAAAAACACGGAAGACGGTGGGGGGGGGGCATTCCCTCCCACGGCTTGTAAAAGCAGTCTAGAGGCTAATTAGCCGCTAGGATTGCTTTTACATGAAAGCCGACCGCTGGCTGAAAAGAATGATACCAAGATGATACCTAAACCTGCAGGCATCATTCTGGTATAACCACTCAAAGTTGTGAATGGCGTACCTGAAGACAAAAAAATGGTTAACAATAAAGCACAGTAAACGGTAAAGTATAAAAAATTGCATACCTGAAAAGCAAACATGATAAAACATAATAACAATAAAACATTGCAGAATAGAATACAGTAAAAAAGAGCAGAACAATAGAGAGAATAGAGAGAGAGAGAGAACAATAAAACGACAACTATTTTTTTTTATTTTATATATTTTTTTTTTACACTTTTTTTGTAACTAACTTTTATAACTGTAACCGGTTCCAGGTTCGGGTCTCTCAAAATGCGATGGCATCTTGGGAGACCCTGTGAAAGTGTGCCTAGTCTGTGGAATGCTGTATCCTACGCTAATACTCAACTAGTGCATAGTAGCGTTCAAAACATTCACCAATGCAAAGACCAGGATTGTCAGGACAGGAGGGACAATAATAGCGGGTGTCATGCCTATATCCGCGCTTGCTGCAGACACAACATCTTTTTTGGGGGGGTTCGTTAGGTAGGGGTACTCGGGAGGACATAAAGAAAATGCCTCTCATGCAGCCGACTGCATTTGGTTGGGGATGTGAATGGGGGAAGTACGGGCGCTGCAGAAGCGGTGGGTTCCCAATTAGGATTGGCGAATGCAGCAGGAAGGGCATTATGGGCACGACGGGCCTGTGTTTGTCTTTTTGGTGGCAGCGGGACACTACTTGTGCTTGCCACCTCACCAGCTTGAACTGCACTTATGGGACTCGCCACGTCACCAAGTGTTACTGCAGTGCTGGTTTGACTACGACCGGGGTGTACTAGGCCGCTGACGCTTGCCAGTTCACCAAAACGCTACAAAAAAAACTGTTAGCGATCGCAGGGATCAGGACTGACTCTGCGAATGCTGCAGTTATGCGTTTAGTGTTTTGTAAGTGACAGTGATCGATCGATACTGCACTTGGGTGGGCTGGGCGGAGGGGCAAAACGCAGGTGCTAGCAGGTTTCTGGGCTGATCCCGCTAACACTGCATTTTTGGGAACCCTAAACTGCTGGGGACGCTAGTATAGATCTGATCGGATCAGATATTGATCCGTACAGATACTATACCACTAAGGGAGGCGTACGGTGCGTGCGTGGGTGTTAGCGCTACTGGCGCTAACCTGACGCTGCCTGGGGCTGGTGCTTGCCAGTTCACCAAAATACTACCAAAAAAACTGTTAGCGATCGCAGGGATCAGGCCTGACTCTGCGAACGCTGCAGTTATGCGTTTAGTGTTTTGTAAGTGACAGTGATCGATCGATACTGCACTTGGGTGGGCTGGGCGGAGGGGCAAAACGCAGGTGCTAGCAGGTATCTGGGCTGATCCACTAAGGGAGGCGTATGCTGCGTGCGTGGGTGTTAGCGGTACTGGCGCTAATCTGACGCTGCCTGGGGCGACGCATATCACCGCCGGGTGATCAGGGGGCTAAACCTTTATTCGGTAATAAACGGCGGGTGCCCTGACACTATAAAAAATAAACGAACTAACCATCGTCACCCGTAACACTTATACGGTGATCAGTGGTGAAAGGGTTAACTAGGGGGCCATCAAGGGGTTAAAACATTTATTCGGTAGTATATGGGGGTCCCTGACGCTATAAAACGCTGACGGCGAACCTAAATATTTACGTCCCTAACTAGCGTCACCAGCGACACTAATACAGCGATCAGAAAAATGATCGCTTAGCGACACTGGTGACAGGGGGTGATCAAGGGGTTAAAACTTTGTTAGGGGGGTACCCTAGACCTAAAGGGGGGTAACAGTAACTGTCCCAACACTGTAACTGTCACAAACTGACACTATGCAGTAATCAGAAAAAAAAAAAAACTGCTTGGTGTCAGTTTGTGACAGGGGGGGGATCGGGGGGTGATCGGGGGGGGGGGGGGATCGGGGTGTTTTGTGTGCCTGGCATGTTCTACTGTGTGTGTGTAGTGTTGTGCACTCACTCACATGTCTTCTCTCCTCGGGCCGGAACGGAAATTACCGAGCCGAGGAGAGATGACATAATTTCCTTTGCTGCTGTTTAGCATACAGCAGCAAAGGAATGATTCGATTGGCCGGCGGCGATCGCGAGGGGGGGCCACGAACGGATGGTCTCCCCCTCACCTCTGATCGCCGCTGGACAAAAGACGACCGCCTCGGGCACCGGGGGGGGGGTCCGATCGGACCCCCCACCCGCGGAAGGCAAATCACGTACATGTACGTGATTTTGCCTGTCCGTGCCACCTTGCCGACATACATCGGCGTGAGGCGGTCGTCAAGTGGTTAAAGATAAAGATCTGAAAATACTGTGTTTAGAAACACTTTTCTGTTTTTTGTAATGTATTGAAATATTTGTGTGAAAATCGAAAAAAAAAAAAAAAAATCAAATATATATTAGAAGTAATAGGAATGAGATTAGCATCAAAAGGGTTAATTAAGTCAGAACAACTACTAATTGCCTAACAAGACACATCCAATGAGATGGGCGTGCGCTATTATCAATGAGAAAACAGCAGTTGCATTTGCATATTAATTATTGTGTTGCGCGTCTGCGTGCGCCGTTCCAGGCGCTCAATCAATTATTTATCCGCCGCACCAAATGAGGTAGGAACCGACGCAGCGCATTGTTCTTAGTAAATCACCCCCTATATCTATATGCCACCAACTGCTTAACAAACATATTTCTATTTGCAGAGTAATTTTAAAGACACAAAACAAATATTAAGACATAGGTATATCTATTAAAAACAAATGCTAAATGATCCTTCTGATAGATAAAATGCATGAATACATCCTAAAGCATAGGGAAATAAGATGACTCATAGTCAGTGTATTAAACATATATATTTTAGAAAAGAGGATGTATTAATCACATAGAAGCATTGGTAGTGCTCTATCAGGATACAAAACATCATTGAATACTTGTATAAAGGAAATTGTTTGTTTTAGAGTGAATGTAGATGACTTTAGAGTATTTAATCATAAATATAATAGGCCCTCTACTCCATGCTTAGAAACACTGCTATTAGTTTCATTCACCCGACCTGTTCTTACTTGTGCTACCCCATACAGATAGGATATGTGGGTATTTGGGGATTTTGAAGATACTAAGTGATATATTTTGTGACCCCACAAAGGATCCTTGTAATGTATTTGTTATCTCTTGTCCACATAATCCCCTTGACCCCTGAGGATGCGCTAGGGCAGGAAATGCATTGTGTGGAGTTTAGAGTGCTGGCATCATGCAGACACATGGACTTTGTGCGGCAACCACATTTGTAAGTGTTGGCGATTTTCTTTTTTTTTTTAAACCTATGTTTTGTACTGTATGAGGAGATTTTATATAAATACTACACTATGGAAGTTATATCTGGCTCTGTTTGGTGAGCATATATTCCATACAGCCACACTCTATATTCATGCACCCTGGACCGTGAAGATCTGGTTGGTGGATCAGTTTAAACGGAGATCACTTTAAATGGAGAGAGAGCTGTTGCCATCTGAGTGATCACAAAGATCACTGAGAGAGCTTTTGTCATCTGAGTGATCACAAAGAGTGCTGTTGATGCTTATAATTTTTGAGAGCCACATGTGTTGGTGAGTGCAGAGTGTTGATGGTGGTTTTGGCACAGTGGGTTTTCACAAACCGTGTAATTCATGCATCGTGAATGAAGTTAAGGAGGAATTTATGTACTATATGCTCAGGAATTGTTGTACTAATTACTGTATTTATCGGTGTATAACACACACTTTTTCCCCTAAAAATAGGGGGAAAATCGCGGGTGCGTGTTATACGCCAACAGCATACCTTGGAGGGGAAGGGGGGGACGAGTGCCGCCGGAAATCACAGAGCCGTCATATCCTCTCCACTCGGCTCTCCGACACACAGTCCCGCCTCCGCCACCAGCATTGGACCAGTGTTCTGTCTATCACAGGAGCTGGTCCAATGCCGATGGCGGAGGTGGGACTGTGTATGTAACTGCCGACTGAGAGCGAGGAAACAGATGGTGGCTCGGTGATTTCATCCAAGATATGGTGAGCTGCATTGAGGGGACAGATGGGCGAAGAACAGGCTGCAAATGGGCACACAACAGGCTGCAGATAGGCACACAACAGGCTGCAGATAGGCACACAACAGGCTGCAGATGGGCACACAACAGGCTGCAGGTGGGCACACAACAGGATGCAGATGGGCACAAAACAGGATGCAGATGGGCACACAACAGGCTGCAGATGGGCAAATTTTTCATGAAACTTCCCTCTTAAATTGGGGTGCATGTTATACGCCGGCGCGTGTTATATGCCGATAAATATGGTATATACAGATACTCCTCGTTTAATGACTTACCTGTTTAACGACCAGCTCTCCCCATCTGAACGATGCAATATAAATCATTGTATTGTACAGTACAGTACAGAATTTTTGTTTGTATTCTGTACTTATGCAAATTAAAACAATGTTATTGAGCTGGAGTTTTGTGTTTAGACCTTTTTTTCGCAATACAGTGCAGTACAGTAGTTAAGAATGCTTAAAATATTGATTACTTGTGGCTCCTTGTTTAAGGACCAATTCGATTAATGACCTGGCTGTTTGAACGGAACCTGGTCATTAAGTGAAGAGTACCTGTACATTACTATATGGACCAATAATTGGTCTCTTATTTGTGTATCACTTTTTCACATTTATGTTTTTTCTTGTGAATTTAGTTCTAGATAATATTATTTATTTCACACGGAAGTCTTTTCATTGATTAATGGTATACAGTATATTTTTGGATGTTAAAATAATTTAGCGCTGCACCCATATACCCATATGCCCATATACACCACATCAGTGGTGTATTGGGTAGCACTCTCGCCTAGCAGTAAAAAAGGTTGCTGGTTCAAATCCCAACCACAACACTACCTGCCTGGAGTTTGCATGTTCTCCCTGTGCCTGTGTGGATTTCCTCCAGGTACTCCAGTTTCCTCCCACACTCCAAAGACATGCTAGTAGGTTAATTAGCTTCTGTCCAAAATCCCCCCTAGTATATGAATGTGAGTTGGGGACCTTGGAATGTGGGCTCCTTGAGGGTAGGGACTGATGTGAGTGTGCGATGTATGTGTGGAGTGCTGCGTAAATTGATGGCACTATATGGGTACCATAAATAATAATATAATAGATGAGCATCTTAATGAGACACAATGTACAGGGATAGGGACAATTGTAGACACTCAGGATGGACTGGTGTCTTTATTCAACCTTACTAACGATGTAACTATATAACTTTACATACACTTAGGGAAATTGGATATTTTATTCTGGTGTTAGCTGCTTCCTTTGTCCACTAAGCGCTGACTGTATTTTTATGACTGCATTTATGACCAGGAAGGGATGCCCACTCTCCTCACCCCTGTTAACCATTGCTATTGGGCCCTCTGCAATACTTTTTACAAATCACAAAAGTATGCAGGGCTTCTGTTGACATGCACCTGTTCTTGGGTGAAATTAAATACAGTCATGGCACTGATACAAGGATTTGGTACTTGTTTTGGCCTATCCATTAATTGGACTTCTATCGCTGGACAAGTCTGTGACACAAACCTGCACTCACCATTCCCTTGTTGAATTGTGAGATTCATCATCATTCCTTTAATGCTTGCCATCTGAGCCTAGCAACAGTTAGGCCTCATGCACACTGGACATTAAAATAATGTTATAAGAAAGCCAGGAGCTTTGCAGTGAGTTTTTCAACGTTTTTCAACATTTTTGCAATAGCGTTTTTTTTTTTTGTTTTTTTTTAATGGATCAAAAATGTCAAAAAACTCTGGTGAGCCACGTTTTTAAGCATTTATCAACGTTTTTGATGTTAGAGCATTTTTACGGCTGAAAAATTACTCTCAGAACCCACCAGCTTATGTGTGCATGGACACATAGGATAACATGATGGGGAGTTTATTGACTGTAAAAAAAAAAAGTCTGAAGCCAAATACAGCTGCTGTAAAAATGTCCAAAAACGTCCAGTGTGTATGAGGCCTAACATGTACTTACTGTATTATACTCTTGTACTCTACTCTGTTGTACTCTATTTTATTTGTACTACAAACCCTGTAATTTCTGCTACAACACCTATACATTGTGCATTACACTAACATATAAAACATATAAAACAATGGCTTCAACATGTGCATTTGTTTATATTTTTTGCTTGTACTTTTGTTTATATTTCTTTTCTGTTAAAGCTGATTTAGAAAAAAAAAATATTTTTCACAGTGTACAAAACAGACATTGGGGGTTATTTACTAAAGGCAAATCCACTTTGCACTACAAGTGCAAACTACAAGTGCAAAGTGCACTTGAAATTGCACTGAAAGTAGATCCGAGGGGGACATGCAAGGGTAATAAAAAACAGCATTTTAGCTTGTACATGATTGGATAATAAAATCAGCAGAGCTTCCCCTCATTTCAGATCTACCCCTCAGATTTACAGCGACTGCACTTCCAGGTGCACTTTCAGTGCAATTTCAAGTGCACTTTGCACTTGCAGTTTGCACTTGTAGTGCAAAGTGGATTTGCCTTTCGTAAATAACCCCCATTGTTTTAATTAGATTAGCATGAATTTTGCATTTTAATGCATTTTGACTACATTTTAGATAAAAAAAGAAAAAAAAAATCACCTCACATGTAGGTATGCTATAATTATTGTATTTTTGTACATTCCTTATAACCTTACATCACTTTATATTTTTATTTGTATAATTTTCTAAGCCACATATTCATATAATTTTTGGTGTATGTTTACTCTGAAGAGACTCAATGGGCTTAACGCAGGTGCTCAAGTGGTTACAGGTGCCTTTTGTAGTACTGGTAGTAGGTTAAGAGGTGCATTTCTGCATTTTCACAAAGTAACACATTGGGAGTTAATTTACGAAAGGCAAATTAAACTTTGCACTACAACTGCAAACTACAAGTGCATTTGAAATTGCACTGAAAGTGCACTTGGAAGTGCAGTCACTGTAGATTAGAGGGGAACATGCAAGGAAAATAAAAAAACAGCATTTTAGCTTGCACATGATTGGATGATCAAATCAGCAGTGCTTCCCCTCATATGAGATATTCCCCTCAGATTTACAGCGACTGCACTTCCAACTGCACATTCAGTGCAATTTCAAGTGCACTTTGCACTTGTAGTGCAAAGTGGATTTGCCTTTCGTAAATAACCCTCATTATCCCAGGTACAAGATATAAGGGTCTACAACACAGAGTGAGTGCATCCATAATAAGAGAGAAAAAAATACAGAGCTTGATGTTATTTTTCTTTTGACAATATTAAACATCCTCTCTTATCTGATCTCCTTTAGAACTTATGAAGAAAGCAGCCTGAATCCCACTGGTACAAACATCAGGGAATTTTGGTCATTTTCATAGGGAATTGCCACATGGCAGACAGTAGTTTAAATCCCAGAGCAGAGTCAAAATAGAAAGTTAAAACTGTGAGATAATGCAACACAGAATCATATGATACACAGGTGAAGGATAGCTGCTTCATGCTCAACTTTAAGTCAATCAGATTTCCCTTGCAACTAGCTGTATTTATCAACATTCTAATGTCACTAGGGTTCAACACATAACAAGTACCCTCCTAAAATTTCTAATATAAGGAGGACAAAACTAAATGCATGCTAGTTATGAAGGTTAGGCAAAAGGTGAAGATAAATATAAACATGGTATAAAATAGCAAGCCTAAGACCCAAAAGTATAAGCCATCAGTACATGTGATGCCCATGTTACAAGGGACTGAAGGAACCAGTAGGCATGGCAAAAAGGAAGTGAAAGGAACAGAGTACAGGAAGTAAAAGGGAATAGAACGTGATAGGATTCACAAGGATTTACCTGACATTAAACAATACAATAGACAAAAATAATAAATAAATAATGATAGCATAAAGAAGAACATGAAAGCATATGTAAGTAACAGAGTTGTAAAGAACATGGAGAATGAAGAGCAAGGAAAATTACTATGAAACAAATACAGTAGTGGCAGGAAACACATGAAAAGTGGCTAAACATAGACTACATGCTTAGCCATAGCTAGGTAAAGTCAAACTGCAAAAATAATGAAAATAGTCCAGCAAGAACAATGATATATCAGAGAGCCAAAGCATATAAATAGAACAAGCATAAGACCAAAAATACAGTAATCAGAAAAGAATCATAGTGGACCCAAAAGCACTCAGAATAATCTGCACAAATAAAAAGATGATTACATTGCTACCATTAAAGTAAATATAATCCTCGCTATATACACATACATTTTTTTGTCTTTAGAGTTTGTAATTACATATGCAATGGCAGCTGTCATATGTTCTCACACAGAATATTTAGCCTGTGCTTTCCATCAATGGAAGTGTATAAATCTAGAAAGAGTTGGTGAGAACAATCGAGTCTCTAGGTTATATCTGCAGTCACTTGGCCAGTTACACAGTCTGATATACAAACAGTTCTATTGGTTGAACTAGATGGACTTGTGTGTTTTTTCAACCTGACAGATGCTGTGACTGGTCAGGGCTGGAAAGTATGACTAGCAGTACTTACCTAAAGGACAGTATGCCCACCGAGATAAATGCTCATTAAACAGGCTGCTTTTTTTTCTAGGTGAATACTGCCCTAGATGTAAGTAATGCTAGGTACATGTCAGGATTGCAGTCCTCAGGATCACCCCACCAAGAGGTGAGCAACCCGGGGTCCAGTAGCAGATCAGCAGGTAAGGATCAATCAGAAGTGTAAACAAGCCAAAGGTCAGTAATGAGTAGTTGCAGGTTGGGATCAGGCAGAAGCGTAGTCAAGGAACAAGCCAAGTGTCTAAACATAGCAAAAGGTGGACGCCAACAGGGAAGATGAGAGTGAGCTACTGGCTGAGAAGAGCACAATAATCTGGCTAACAGAAAGAGCAGAAACATGGCTTAAATCAGGAAGTTCATGGGAGGAGCAAAGAGTTCAAGGTTCAGCAGAAGTGAAGACACAAGGTAGGGTTGTTCAATGGATCAGACTGGTGCTTTTTAGCGTCTCAGATAATTCAGTGAGAAGAGTCATTGCCAGAGACAGCAGATTTCCCAGGTTTAAGTCCAGGCTCTGACAGTACACCATCCAACCCTGTCCAGCCGCAGCAGCTGTCAATGCACCTCTGCCCTCCATCTAACTAAAAAGAAAACTTGACGAAGAATTTCAGTAATTTCTTATTAAATAGGGATGACAATTGTGACAACCGAATATACCTATTAGAAAAGCCAGAAAATAAAAAAGTTCCAGAAAGCCTTCAAGTACTTTAGTGAAAAAGGTCCACACTACTAATAAAGGAGGCCTGGAAAAATGTTACTTTTTTATTTGTGTCTTTGTGCTACATCTACATCCAACAGAAGAAAACTAAAATGTATTTATGGGTGGGTGAAACTAGGGCAACACTGTGACCTCATCTTTAATGTTGTTACAGTGTTGCGTTTGATGAATTACATAGTTACATATTTAAAAAACAAAGGACAATCAGCACAAACTTTACGTATTAACAGATGCAAGCTGAACACTAAAGGAATTCACCAACCTCTAATAACAATCATTAAACAAATAAGTGCAGCGCAAAAGGAAACTAAAAAATATGTGTTATATGAAAGTCCATATGATCAAAACTGGGATACAATTCCTCTTGATACAGACAGGCCAATCACTTTTCAAAACTCATCAGATGTGGTAAGCATAATCATGAGAGTGCACTTACCAGACACGGTGGACCCCTTAATTACAGGGGGTCAGAGAAGCCTGAATGAGCCAATGGAAAACAGCTACGCTGGATCTCATCTGCAGGGAAACAATCAGCGGTTGTTCGGGGTGAATCCGTACCGGACACGGTGGACCCCTAGAATGCAGGATGGACAGCAGCAATCCCCCAAGAAAAAAGGAAAAATTTGAGAGCGGTCCGTATAAAATACCTTCCAAGTTTATTCAATAAAAAATAGTCACTGTATAAAAGCGCTCAGCAGCGCAGCAATAGGAGAAGGACTCTCGTTCAATAAGAACAGTCTGTTCGCGTCCGAACAGCTGTTAGCATGAGATGGCAGCGGGTGACGTCGGCCATAAAGCTCCTCCCCCGTATGTGGCGTTACCACCACAACGACTTTGTCAGTGAGGGTGGAGCTAGCCCATCACCCAGGGAGATAGATATACACGCTAGCTGTCTACAAGGAGTGTCCGATTACCGGATGCAGAAACCGAGGCTGAAAATCATTAAAAATGTAAATGGGGACATCAACCAAGGACATAACTAATAATTAAATGAAAAATAAAGAAAGTTAAATATAAAAAATATAAAAAATGCATAGGTCCTAAAGATTAAGCGATCTGTATAATAAACTGATATGGCTATACTATACAACCCTACTGGACACATTAATGCAAATAAGTCAGCACCCGCGGCCATCTCTTACAATTTTTTAATTCAGAAACTTAAAAATAATCAACCACAGGATAAAAACAAGAATATAAGTATGTGCACAGTAATAATAGCAGATAAGAGGAAAAAAACTTAAAGAACAGCAAATATGGCTAAAAACTGGTTAGTATTTATATACCCAGAGTACGGTCAGTTATTTATTAGAGATAAAACAGTTGAGATCAAACTCAACGTTTAATCCTCTAGGGACCGACACTCTGGTTTCATGAATCCAGAAAGATTCTCTCTGGCTAAGTTGCCTAATAAAATTACCACCCCTCCAGTGTTTTGTGACCTTTTCAATACCCCAAAATAACAATTTTTTAGGGTCCCTGTTGTGGCATGATCTAAAATGTTTAGAAACATAGTGAGTCTTAAGGCCTCGTTTGATGTTATTTACATGCTCAGAGATGTGGACTCTCATTGATCTAGAGGTCCTCCCCACATACTAGAGACCGCATTTACACTGCAGCATGTATACTACACCAACAGTATCGCATGTGATTAAATTTTTAATCTGATAGGTTTTCCCAGTGGCACTAGCAGAAAAATCCTTCTTTCTCTTATTATTAAATTTCTGCAAGCTGGACATTTTCCGCACGCGTAGAAACCTGACATAAGATTAAAAATGCGATTTTCTTTAATAACAGGAGGATCCACCACACCAGGGGCTATTAAGTCTCGTAAGGTGGGTGGCCGTCTATAAATAAATTTGGGACGAGCTGGGAGGGTGGGCCCTAAGATGGTATCTTTTTAAAAAATATCCCAGTGTTTTAAAACGATTTTTTTCGATCTTCTTATACTGAATGTTATAATCAAGGATTATCCTATATTGGGAATCATTCTGGATCACATTCTTGTTCCTATTCAAGTCTGCTACTAAAGTAGATCTGTCAAGGGATCCAACTCTCAATAACTCCTCCGTGACATGTGACTTAGTATAACAATTTTTTTTTCTGCCATAATATTGGCTTGTGAAAAGTAGTCACTATCCAAAAAGCAGTTACGCTGAAGGCGAATAAACTGCCCTCTCGGTATATTCAATAACCATGTATTGTGATGGCAACTATCCAAGGGAAAGTAACCATTCCTATCGGTTTACAGTAATTACGTGTTCTGTAAGCGCCTTCATGTTTGAAAATTTCCAAGTCTAGAAATGCTATGCTATTAGCATTAGCATTCCATGAGAGATGGATATTCTTGGTATTGCCATTCAGCCTAGAAAAAAATAACTGGAGACTAATTAAGTCTCCCTCCCATATCATGAACAAGTCATCTATATATCTTTGGTAGCAGACCAGCTGTGCCGGTCTGCTACCAAAGACAAACTCCTCCTCCCAGTGTGCCATGAATAGGTTAGCAACACTCGGTGCAAACCGAGCGCCCATGGCAACACCGAGGGTTTGCAAGAAGAATTTCCCACCATACCAAAAGTAATTTCTGCCAAGGCAAAACTCTAGTGCTCTCAAAATAAAGCTATTGAGTTGAGGGGATAAGTTTGACTTATCAAGAGCCCATTGGACAGAGCGGACAGCGTCTGAGTGCCCAATAATAGTATATAGTGAGCCAACATCGGCTGTCACCAATAAACTATTATCACTGAAGGGTAGGTTTTCCACGATTTGTATAATATGTCTCGTGTCTTTAAGGAAGGCTGTCGTAGTAGTAACCATAGGCTTCAAAAAGAAATCTATATACTGACCCAAGAGCGCCGAGACTGAATGCCGTTTACGATGGGTCTACCAGGAGGAGCCTGGAGATCCTTATGAATTTTAGCTAAGAAGTATATGATCGGTCTTCTGCAGGCGCTTGGGTTCAAATATAATGCTTCTTTTTTATTCAGCACTCCCTCTGTCTTACCTGAGGTGATCAGTGCCTCCAACTCCTTCTTGAATTGGAAAACTGGATCTTTGCTGAGAACCTGATAGGTCCTTCTATCCGACAGCAATCGATCCATTTCTCCCAGATAATAAGATTTGCTCATGACTACTAATCCGTCCCCCTTGTCTTCTATTTTCTTTCCCCAGGTTTGGAAAGAAAATACTTATTTTCTTTCCAAACCTGGGGAAAGGTTTGCTTGTGGTAACCCTACAATGAGTGTGGGTACACACTCCAATTTAGCTAATGAATCAGTTTTCAACCCCCCAAAAAATGACCATAGACACGTAGAGGTCTTTAAAAATATGGTGTCTAGTGACTAATGCCGCGGACACACGAGCGGACTTTACGGCAGACTTTGCCCGGCGGACGGGATTTCGTCAGACAATTAGATCGTGTGTGAGCTCCAGCGGACTTTGTTTACTCAAAAGTTGGACGGGCTTAGATTTGAAACATGTTTTAAATCTATCCGTCGAACTTGTGTCTGGTCAAAAAGTCCGCTCATCTGTATGCTAGTTCGACGGACAAAAAGCCACGCTAGGGCAGCTATTGGCTACTGGCTATGAACTTCCTTATTTTAGTCCGGTCGTACGTCATCACGTACGAATTCTATAGACTTTGGTGGATTGTGTGTAGGCAAGTCCGTTCATTCAGAAAGTCCGTTGTAAAGTACGTTGAAAAGTCCACCGAGCAAAGTCTGCCGTAAAGTCCGCTCGTGTGTACGCGGCATTAGAGGACCTGAAAGTTAGAAAAGTTGGTGACCCTTCTTTTCTTAAAAAGGGAAATAGTCTATTGGAAAATAACAAAAATGTGGTGATCCGACCTGCCGACAAGGGGGGCGGATTAGTAGTCATGAGCAAATCTTATTATCAGGGAGAAATGGATCGATTGCTGTCATATAGAAGGACCTATCAGGTTCTCAGTAAAGATCCAGTTTTCCAATTCAAGAAGGAGTTGGAGTCACTGATCATCTCAGGTAAGACAGAGGGAGTGCTGAATAAAAAAGAAGCATTATATTTGAACCCAAGCGCCTGCAGAAGACCAATCATATACTTCTTGCCTAAAATTCATAAGGATTTCCAGGCTCCTCCTGGTAGACCCATCGTAAACGGCATAGATTCAGTCTCGGCGCTCTTGGGTCAGTATATAGATTTCTTTTTGAAGCCTATGGTTACTACTACGACAGCCTTCCTTAAAGACACGAGACATATTATACAAATCGTGGAAAACCTACCCTTCAGTGATAATAGTTTATTGGTGACAGCCGATGTTGGCTCACTACCCTGTTTCCCTGAAAATAAGACCTAGCGTGATTGTCGGTGCTGGCTGAAATATAAGCCCTACCCCCCAAATAAGCCCTAGTTAAAATCCTTGTAGGTCTTATTTTCAGGGTAGGGCTTATTTTTGGGGAAACAGGGTAGGGCTAATTTGGGGGGTAGGGCTTATATTGCAGCCACCACTGACAATCACGCTAGGTCTTATTTTCGGGTAAACAGGGTATATACTATTATTGGGCACTCAGACGCTGTCCGCTCTGTCCAATTGGGCTCTTGATAAGTCAAACTTATCCCCTCAACTCAATAGCTTTATTTTGAGAGCGCTAGAGTTTTGCCTTGGCAGAAATTACTTTTGGTATGGTCTGAAATTCTTCTTGCAAACCCTCGGTGTTGCCATGGGTGCTCGGTTTGCGCAGAGTGTTGCTAACCTATTCATGGCACACTGGGAGGAGGAGTTTGTCTTTGGTAGCAGACCGGCACAGCTGGTCTGCTACCAAAGATATATAGATGACTTGTTCATGATATGGGAGGGAGACTTAATTAGTCTCAAGTTATTTTTTTCTAGGCTTAATGGCAATACCAAGAATATCCATCTCTCATGGAATGCTAATGCTAATAGCATAGCATTTCTAGACTTGGAAATTTTCAAACATGAAGGCGCTTACAGAACACGCAATTACTGTAAACCAACCGATAGGAATGGTTACATTCCCTTGGATAGTTGTCATCACAATACATGGTTATTGAATATACTGAGCGGGCAGTTTATTCGCCTTCGGCGTAACTGCTTTTTGGATAGTGACTACTTTTCACAAGCCAATATTATGGCAGAAAAATTTGTGCAGAAAGGTTATACTAAGTCACATGTCACGGAGGAGTTATTGAGAGTTGGATCCCTTGACAGATCTACTTTAGTAGCAGACTCGAATAGGAACAAGAATGTGATCCAGGATGATTCCCAATATAGGATAATCCTTGATTATTACATTCAGTATAAGAAGATCGAAAAAAATCATTTTAAAACACTGGGATATTTTAAAAAAAGATACCATCTTAGGGCCCACCCTCCCAGCTCGCCCCAAATTTATTTATAGACGGCCATCCACCTTACAAGACTTAATAGCCCCTGGTGTGGTGGATCCTCCTGTTTATTAAAGAAAATCGCATTTTTAAATTTATGTCAGGTTTCTACGCGTGCGGAAAATGTCCAGATTGCAGACAATGTAAATTTAATAATAAGAGAAAGAAGGATTTTTCTGCTAGTGCCACTGGGAAAACCTATCAGATTAAAAATGTAATCACAAGCGATACTGTTGGTGTAGTATACATGCTGCAGTGTGAATGCGGTCTCCAGTATGTGGGGAGGACCTCAATGGGAGTCCGCATCTCTAAGCATGTAAATAACATCAAACGAGGCCTTGAGACTCACTATGTTTCTAAACATTTTAGATCATTGTGTGTATTGTCTTGTTGTATACCTGTGTATTGTCTTGAGTATTAGTACCAGGAAGCTAGCTGTTAGGTATTTGGGCAGGGTAAAATCCCCAAATCCTCACTAAATTTAATAGGTACGATGCCCGGCGGGTGTGGAGAGGCAACTCTTTGTACATCTTGCTGCATGTATGCGTTCCTTGATCATCCGATCAAGGGCGAATACTGCTGTGCAAAATGTAAGCACATTGTTTCCTTGGAAGCCCAGGTTCTGAATCTGGGGAAGCAACTGTCAGCACTGAGAAGTCCAACCATACTAAAGGAGAGCCAGGAACGTACACGGCAGGTGACGGCAGGGGCCAGCACAGAGGCGGGTGGAGACAAAGAGGTGCAGGCACTAGCAAAGAGTAGATGGGTGACAGTCAGGAGGGGTAGAGGGGAAGTGCCAGGGAGGCCGATCCAGGACTGAAGCATCCCAATAAGTACGCTCCATTGAGTGACATTGGTGAAACCAGTCAGGGACCAGCACTGCTGGAGCTGAGGGACTCTCCTAGCTGCCAGGGGAAGAACTCCTCCAGTGAGAGTGGGGGGGGCAGCAAAGGGAAAGGAAAGACAGATTCTGGTGGTAGGGGACTCAATTCTTAGAAGGACAGAGAGGGCAATCTGTAACCAAGACCTAAAGCGCCGAACAGTATGTTGTCTACCGGGCGCTCGGGTTCGGCACATCACGGATCTTGTGGACAGATTACTGGGAGGGGCTGAGGAAGACCCGGCTGTCATGGTGCACGTTGGCACCAATGACAAAGTCAGAGGCAGATGGAGTGTCCTAAAGAACGATTTTAGGGGCTTAGGAGCTAAATTGAGGAAAAGGATCTCCAAGGTAGTATTCTCAGGAATACTACCGGTACATCGAGCCACACCAGAAAGGCAGAGGGAGATTAGGGAAGTAAACAAGTGGCTGAAGAGCTGGTGTAGTAAGGAGGGGTTTGGGTTCCTGGAGGACTGGGCCGACTTCTCAGTCGGTAACCGGTACTATAGAAGGGACAGACTGCACCTAAATGAGGAGGGTGCAGATCTGCTGGGAATGAAGATGGCCAAAAAGTTAGAGGGGTTTTTAAACTAGGCGATGGGGGGGGGTCCAGAGACAGAGATAGCCAGCGCGGAAGATATTCCAGAGGGTAGTATTGGGGGCATTAGTGGTAGGTTAACCAAAGCACAAAAACACAAGGTGAGTTTAGTAGCAAGTCCTAGTTGCAATCTCGAAACACCCAATATGAGGACAATATGCGACCGGTCTAAACTATGTGGCATGTTCACCAATGCCAGGAGCATGGCGGACAAGATGAGTGAACTAGAGATACTGTTGTACAAGGAGGATTTGGATTTTGTGGGAATTTCAGAGACCTGGTTCAACAGCTCTCATGATTGGCTGGCAAACATTCAAGGGTATACCCTATACCGCAAGGATAGAGAGGGTAAAAAAGGGGGAGGGGTATGCCTATATATCAAGAATAATGTACAAGTGAATGTGAGAGACGACATCACTGAGGGAGCTAGAGAGGAGGTGGAATCCTTAAGGGTAGAGCTCCAAAGGGATGAAGCTAAGGGGAAAATAATACTGGGAGTATGCTATAGGCCCCCTAACCTGAGGGAGGAAGTGGAGATGGATCTCCTATCACAAATTGGATTAGCAGCAAGGATGGGAAGTGTTATCATAATGGGGGATTTTAATTATCCAGACATAGACTGGGCGGAGGGAACCACGCATTCATTTAAGGCTCGCCAGTTCCTTAATGTCTTGCAGGACAATTTTATGGGTCAGATGGTAGACGCACCAACTAGAAATAAAACATTACTGGATCTACTGATTACCAACAATACAGACCTGATCACGGATGTGGAAATACGGGGCAATTTAGGTAACAGCGATCACAGGTCAATTAGTTTCAGTATAAATCACACAAATAGGAAACATGAAGGGAACACAAAGACACTGAATTTCAAAAGAGCCAACTTCCCTAAACTAAAAACCTTGCTAAAAGGCATAAATTAGGATAAAATATTAGGAACAAAGAATACGGAGGAGAGATGGGTTTGCTTTAAGAGCATATTAAATAAGGGCATTAGCCAATGTATCCCATTGGGTAATAAATTTAAAAGAGCGAACAAAAATCCTGGATGGCTTAACTCCAATGTAAAAATGCAAATATAAGAGCAAAGGAGAAGGCCTTCAAAAAATACAAGGTTGAGGGATCATCCTCAGCATTCAGACTTTTTAAAGAATGCAACAAGAAATGTAAGGGTGCAATTAGGATGGCTAAGATAGAACATGAAAGACACATAGCGGAGGAGAGCAAAAAAAATCCCAAGAAATTCTTTAAGTATGTAAACAGTAAAAAAGGGAGGACAGACCATATTGGCCCCATAAAGAATGAGGAAGGACATCTGGTTACAAAGGATGGGGAGATGGCGAAGGTATTGAATTTATTCTTCTACTCAGTCTTCACGAGTGAATTGGGGGGCTTCAGTAACCAAAACTGCAGTGTTTATCCTCATGACACAACACAGGAAGCACCTCCATGGTTAACAGAGGACAGAATTAAAATTAGACTTGAGAAACTTAACATTAATAAATCACCGGGACCAGATGGCTTGCATCCGAGGGTACTTAGGGAACTCAGTCAAGTGATTGCCAGACCGTTGTTCCTAATTTTTACAGACAGTCTATTGACTGGAATGGTACCAGCTGATTGGAGAAAAGCCCATGTAGCACCAATATTTAAAAAGGGTCCAAAATACATCCCTGGGAATTACAGACCAGTTAGCCTAACATCAATAGTATGTAAACTCTTGGAGGGGATGATAAGGGACTATATACAAGATTTTAGTAATAAGAACGATATCATTAGCAGTAATCAGCATGGATTGATGAAGAATCGTTCTTGCCAAACCAATCTATTAACCTTCTATGAGGAGGTGAGTTGCCATCTAGATAAAGGAAGGCCCGTAGACGTGGTGTATCTGAATTTTGCAAAAGCATTTGACACAGTTCCCCATAAACGTTCACTGTACAAAATAAGGTCCGTTGGCATGGACCATAGGGTGAGTACATGGATTGAAAACTGCCTACAAGGGCGAGTTCAGAGGGTGGTGATAAATGGGGAGTACTCAGAATGGTCAGGGGTGGGTAGTGGGGTTCCCCAGGGTTCTGTGCTGGGACCAATCCTATTTAATTTGTTTATAAACGACCTGGAGGATGGGATAAACAGTTCAATCTCTGTATTTGCAGACGATACTAAGCTAATCAGGGCAATAACTTCTCCACAGGATGTGGAAACCTTGCAAAAAGACCTGAACAAATTAATGGGGTGGGCGACTACATGGCAAATGAGGTTCAATGTAGAAAAATGTAAAATAATGCATTTGGGTGGCAAAAATATGAATGCAATCTATACACTGGGGGGAGAACCTCTGGGGGAATCTAGGATGGAAAAGGACCTGGGGGTCCTAGTAGATGATAGGCTCAGCAATGGCATGCAATGACAAGCTGCTGCTAATAAAGCAAACAGAATATTGGCATGCATTAAAAGGGGGATCAACGCAAGAGATAAAACGATAATTCTCCCACTCTACAAGGCTCTGGTTCGGCAGCACCTGGAGTATGCTGTCCAGTTCTGGGCACCAGTCCTCAGGAAGTATGTACTGGAAATGGAGCGAGTACAAAGAAGGGCAACAAAGCTAATAAAGGGTCCGGAGGATCTTAGTTATGAGGAAAGGTTGCAAGCACTGAACTTATTCTCTCTGGAGAAGAGACACTTGAGAGGGGATATGATTTCAATTTACAAATACTGTACTGGTGACCCCACAATAGGGATAAAACTTTTTCGCAGAAGAGAGTTTAATAAGACTCGTGGCCACTCATTACAATTAGAAGAAAAGAGGTTTAACCTTAAACTACGTAGAGGGTTCTTTACTGTAAGAGCGGCAAGGATGTGGAATTCCCTTCCACAGGCGGTGGTCTCAGCGGGGAGCATTGATAGCTTCAAGAAACTATTAGATAATCACCTGAATGACCGCAACATACAGGGATATACAATGTAATACTGACACATAATCACACACATAGGTTGGACTTGATGGACTTGTGTCTTTTTTCAACCTCACCTACTATGTAACTATGTCACTATCATGCCACGACAGGGACCCTAAAAAATTGTTATTTTGGGGTATTGAAAAGGTCACAAACCACTGAAGGGGTGGTAATTTTATTAGGCAACTTAGCCAGAGAGAATCTTTCTGGATTCATGAAACCAGAGTGTCGGTCCTAGAGGATTAAACGTTGAGTTTGATCTCAACTGTTTTATCTCTAATAAATAACTGACCGTATTCTGGGTATATAAATACTAACCAGTTTTTAGCCATATTTGCTGTTCTTTAAATTTTTTCCTCTTATCTGCTATTATTATTGTGCACATACTTATATTCTTGTTTTTATCCTGTGGTTGATTATTTTTAAGTTCCTGAATTAAAATATTGTAAGAGATGGACGCGGGTGCTGACTTATTTGCATTAATGTGTCCAGTAGGGTTGTATAGTATAGCCATATCGGTTTATTATACAGATCGCTTAATTCTTAGGACCTATGCATTTTTTATATTTTTTATATTTAACTTTCTTTATTTTTCATTTAATTATTAGTTATGTCCTTGGTTGATGTCCCCGTTTACATTTTTAATGATTTTCAGCCTTGGTTTCCGCATCCGGTAATCGGACACTCCTTGTAGACAGCTAGCGTGTATATCTATCTCCCTGGGTGATGGGCTAACTCCACCCTCGCTGACGAAGTCCTTGTGGACGTAACGCCGCGTACGGGGGCGGAGCTTTACGGCCGACGTCACCCGCTGCCATCTCATGCTAACAGCTGTTCGGACGCAAACAGACTGTTCTTATTAAACGAGAGTCCTTCTCCTATTGCTGCGCTGCTGAACGCTTTTATACAGTGACTATTTTTTATTGAATAAACTTGGAAGGTATTTTATACGGACCGCTTTCAGATTTTTCCTTTTTTCTTGGGGGATTGCTGCTGTCCATCCTGCATTCTAGGGGTCCACCGTGTCCGGTACGGATTCACCCCGTACAACCGCTGATTGTTTCCCTGCAGATGAGATCCAGCGTAGCTGTTTTCCATTGGCTCATTCAGGCTTCTCTGACCCCCTGTAATTAAGGGGTCCACCGTGTCTGGTAAGCGCACTCTCATGATTATGCTTACCACATCTGATGAGTTTTGAAAAGTGATTGGCCTGTCTGTATCAAGAGGAATTGTATCCCAGTTTTGATCATATGGACTTTCATATAACACATAATTTTTAGTTTCCTTTTGTGCTGCACTTATTTGTTTAACATAGTTACATATGGTTTAAGGTTTGTAAGATTGAAAAATGACACAGATCTATTCAGTTAAACATTTGTGTGTGTCTGTGTGTAAAAATTAATATTTTCTGACAATTCCCATAGCCCTATATATTCTGCTTCCAAAGGGAGATATATAAAAGATATTTGAAGTTGCCAACACTTTCAAGTAGTACCAATTCCCTGGGGAGGGATTTCTACACTTTTACTGCTTTAAAGCCGGCCATAGACAGTTTGAATCTCTGCAATTTCAGCAGAGACTGGCTGAGTTTCAAACCCTATATAGGCAGGCTGAATGTACCCAAGTTAATCGATAATTCAACTTGGGCACAGCCAGCCTGTTGGATTTTACATGCTAATGTTATTATTAAATTATTTTATAATAGCCGCTAGCAGTAATAACTCCCACTCCCACTGGGAGAACGCAATGGCTCAGATTCCCTGGGTTCACATGTTTTAGAAGAATCCAAGATAAACTATGTCAAATGAACTTCCACCATCCAATTACTCACTTACTTCTGTCTTATGGTTCCCTTAAATACCTTACATACTATGGATGTTAGGCTCACCGGTCTGTAGTTTCCTGGTGTACATCTCAATCCTTTTTGGTAAATTGATACCTCATTTGTTCTAGATCAGTTGGTACCATTCTAGTCAGTAAGGTGTCTTTAAAGATTAGAAATAGAGGCTTGGCTAAAACTAAGTTCTGTTCCCTAAGGACTTGTGGATTTAAGCCATCTGGACCTGGTGATCTGTTCAAAATAAAGTATTATTTATATAATATTATATCACCTTTTTATAAAAAAATTAAATGGTGAAAAAATACCCTGGTTCCCGCTGTTTTCCCGTGGTGATATACTATCAGTGTCCACAGAGCCAAACTGCTACATTGGACAGCTAAAGCAGTTGTGTAGACACTGATGGTGCATCACCCATGGGAGGTAAATACAGGGAAAACCAGGGGGTAGGAAGGGTGTAGGGTGGGGGTCGGCAAGCCATTGACCCAATGACCTCGGGCAGCCGACGGGTCAATCGGGAACACGACACTGCACACAGTCCTTCCCCCAGCCTTCACCACTCTCCTCTGCAAAGTGGAGAGCATGAAGAGTGACAGTACTGGCTAGAGGGTGTGAGGCTGGGGCCACTGGAATTAACTTTTCACATTAATCAGCAAGTGATTGGTTGCCAGGTTGTCCTAGCAACTAATAAGCAGCTTATTAATGTAAAAAGTTAACTCGGGCAGCTCCCGTCACCGCTTTATTTTATTCTCTTATTGTTTTTTATTGAAACATTTTCATAATACAACATAGAGTACAAATAGTACAAAAGTATAAAGATATACATTCAGCTATATGTAGTAGTGAAGGTATCCTCATAAGGCACAGATAGATGGATATTCAACAGCCATTGAATTACCTATTTTTAGAACCAAATAGTTTCAGAAGTTACATCAACCTGAAAGTAGGAGAGCAATGGTCTAAAGAGGATCTATACTGAAAAATGATAGTCTCAGAGTATCAATAGCTGAGTATAGTTTAGATATAGAGTGTATAAAGAAAAATAACCAATGTTTAAGTTGGGTGAGAATGGAGGCTCGAAAGTAATCCCAAATATCTATCAATCCCTTGCCCCCTGCAAGTTTGTGTTTGACCAGGAGAGCTTTGTCGCCGTTTTCTATCCAGTACTTTCATACCTCCTGCTCTCTGTTCTGCTATATGCCAGTGTAAGGTAGGAGAGTACTACCTACACACTGGTGTGAAGGGGAAAGAGGACACTGCAGTTGGGGGGAGGGGTGTGTGTGTAGGGGACAGATGACATCACATTGGGGGGACAGAGGACACTAAAATGGGGGTGGAGGGAATATAAGGGGGACAGAGGACACTACAGTCTTGGGGACAAAGGACACTGTATGGGGGGTGTGAAAGGGACAAAGAACATTGCATTGGAGGGGCAGAGGACAATACAGTGGACGGGGTGTGTGTGTAGAGGACAGAGGACATTGCATTGGGGAGAGGGGCAGAGGACACTACAGTGGAAGGGTGAAGGGGACAGAGGACACTGCAGTGGTAGGGGCGATGCAGGGGATACTACAGTAGGGGGAGGGTGTGAAGGGGACAGAGGACATTGCTTTTAGGGGGGCAGAGGAGACCACAGTAGGGGGTGTGTGAAGGTGACAGAGGACACTGCTTTAAGGGGGCACAGGACACTGCTGCTATGGGGGTGCAGATTACACTACAGTGGGGGGGTTGTGATGTGAAGGGGACCAAGGACACTACAGTAGGGGGGGTGAAAGGGGACAGAAGACACTGCTTTGGGGGGGACACAGGACACTGCAATAGTAGGAGGGGCAAAGGACCCTACTTTGGGGTGGAGAGAGGCAGAGAATACTATGTTAGGGGGTGATGTGAAGGGGGTTAGGACATTGCTATGGGGAGACAGAGGATGCTACTGTATGGGGGCAGAGATCCCTACTGTGGGAGAGGGGAAACTACTGTGGGGGGGGGCAGAGGACACTACCGTGAGGGGGGTGATGTGAAGGGGAGTGTTGGATCCTAGTGTGTGGGGGGGCGCACAGGACAGTATACTGTGTTTTTTCTATCAATAGATTTGTATTGGGTAATTGAAACACATACCGGTTATTCCGCTATATCATAAAAAATAGAGTGCATATGATATAACACAGTGACAAACTTAAGCAACAGTGAAATCTTTGCTGTATAGTAATAACAATAGTAACAATGTGAAGGGTGTTCTATGTTACCCCCAGACACCCAAATTGGGGTTACACTGTGTCATGGGGAAGGAGGACAACTCCCTTGCTCTCTGTTTAAAATTCAAACAGTGAAACACAGCAGCAACAAGGGTTACCGTAAGTCTGCTGTTTTATTCTGTAAATATATCAGGTTTGGGCATTTTTATGCCATTCTAGTCAGTGTGCCCATTTTTTGGAAATTGAAGGCAGATTACCTTCACTCGCAGCAAACATACGTTCGTAGGAGCCATGTATATGTGTTAGGGTAACTACTTCACCTTTAGTTGGTATGTCAGTGGTTTTCCAGTGGTGAACAATAGACAATCTAGAAGCCAGTAGTATGTGTGTAATGATTGCATGAAAGCAGTGAGGTATATTTTCCATACCGATGCTCAGCAATGCAAGCTCTGGGGATGGGGTTATGTTTAGTCCTGTCACTTCATTGAGGAGTTGGAATGTGTCTTTCCATAGTTTAGAAATAAGGATGAGCCGAACACCCCCGATTCGCACCAGAACTAGCGAACTGGCAAAAAATTTGGACAAGCACACGAACACCGTTAAACTAAAAAAAAAATTGTTTGGGGACCCGGATCATGCCCCAGGGGACATGTATCAATGCAAAAAAAAGTTTTAAAAACAGCAGTTTTTTCGGGAGCAGTGATTTTAATAATGCTTAAAGTGAAATGATAAAATTTAAATATTCCTTTAAATATCGTGCCTGGGGGGTGTCTATAGTATGCCTGTAAAGTGGTGCCGTTTTCCCGTGTTTAGAACAGTACCACAACAAAATGACATTTATAAAGGAACAAAAGTAATTTAAAAATAATCGCGGCTGTAGGTCTGGTATGGAAATTAAAGGGAACCCTCATGGCCGGCTGATACATGTACTCCATGAGCTTCCACGGGAGCCGGCTGTCTTTTCTTTTGAGCGCCATGTCTCCATGGGGCAAGCGGGAGTGTCGGCTCGGTTTGGAGTCACTAAGGAGTCCTGTAGGAGACAGGCAGACACTGGTATGATCAGTCCTATGTGAGGAGCTCTGCTCTTATGCGGCCATCTTGCTCACCCCTCTATACTGTGTTTTTATTGGGCGCTTGATATTTATTTTTTTAAAGGATGCCCCCCCTTCCCCAGGGATCTTTGATATCCTCCATGTTGTCAAGGTAGATCTCATAGTTACATAGATCCATAGTCGATAAGGTTGAAAAAAGACACCAGTCCATCCTGTTCAACCTGTGGTGCGTGAGTGTGCTTGTGTTTATGTTTATGTCAATAATACATTGTGAATCCCTGTATGTTGTGATCTTTAAGTTGCCCATCTAAAAAAATTGTCATTGCTCCCTGCTGATACCACTGCTTGTGGAAGAAAATTCCACATCCTTACTGCTCTGACAGTAAAAAAACCTTGTACATAGTTTTCCAATTTTAGTGAATGGGCAAGTATCTTTTTAAATTCCCTTTCACTAAAACATTTTTTCCCTATGCTAGGGTCACCAGTACGGTATTTGTACATTGCTATCATATGCCCTCTCAAGCGTCCCCTCTCCAGAGAAAGAATAAGTTCAATGTAATCTTTCCCCATAGCTGAGATCCTCTAGTTCCTGTATTAGCTTTATTAGCTTTGTTATCCTTCTCTGGACTCTCTCCAGTTCCAGCACATCTTTCTTGAGGACTGGTGCCCAGAACTGGATGACATACTGAAGATGCAATCTCTAAAAGGTTGCCTACCCCTGGTGAAGGGTGTTGGTTTAACTTTTCATTGCTTTCTAAAAAGTTGAGCTAACACTTTAAGTTTATATAAACCGAATTCACCAAAAGAAAATTATAGATGAAAAAGTGGCGCTAATCCCCAGGTGGGGAGATGCCAGACACTCTTATCCAGCCAGTGAGCTGAATACAGACATGACTAGAGAAAAAGTGAAAAAAACATATATTGCTAAATATCCCAAAAAGTAAAAATTAATATTAAATAATAAAAAAAAAAAATTCAATATGAGCTAATATAAATTATAACACTCAGTGAAAGTGATATACAAATATATCAATCCAAGAAAAAATAATGAAAATTGAGCATAGTAATTCAATATAAAAAAAAATAAATAAATAAATAAATAAAAAAATGTTAAATAAAAAAAAATATATTATTATTTATTATTTATTTTTTCTTGGATTTTTTCTTGGATTTATACATTATTTTTTCTTGGATTTATATATTTGTATATCACTTTCACTGAGTGTTATAATGTATATTAGCTCATATTGAATTTTTTTTTTATTTTTTATTTAATATTAATTTTTACTTTTTGGGATATTTAGCAATATATGTTTTTTCACTTTTTCTCTAGTCACGTCTGTATTCAGCTCACTGGCTGGATAAGAGTGTCTGGCATCTCCCCACCTGGGGATTAGCGCCACTTTTTCATCTATAATTTTCTTTTGGTGAATTCGGTTTATATATATTTTATTGTTAAGTGGCAGCTTTGGTAGGGTTTTGACATTTATTTACATAGCGCGGAGGTGGTAATACAGGTCAGGGGTGGCGTAATTTGCACCTGGTTATCTCCAGTTTCCAACACTTTAAGTTTGTCTAGTCTGTTTTGTACCTAGTACCTTTGGTGTGTAGCGCTAACAACTTTTTTTTTTTAGTGATAAGTGTGTTATAAAGGTATAAGTTGATCTAGTGCCATCTAGTGGACAATTGAAAAGGTACAACACTTTTATGTTTAATGATTAAGAGAAGTGACATGGAAGTGATTGATTGTTTACTTCTGAACATTAACTATGACCTACCCACAATACTCCTGGACAAGAGAAGAACTGAACTGCATTGTAGGAGGTTATAAAAGGGCTGGGAGCGGCCATCTTAAGTCTCTTGTTCCTGGGACACGTGGCCTACCAGCAGGACTCTGTGGGTGTGTGTGTCCCACAGGGTTGCGGCCTACCTTGTGAAGGAGTGGAGCAGCAGCAAGGATCCTGCCATCGTATCACAGTGTGCTGAAGCAGCAGAAGTGATTGTTCCGGAGACCTGTGGGGGAGGTAACCGAGGACTCCTGGTCGTTAGTGAATGGAACAATGTGACGGCGCGGTGGTGGCTCCATACGGACTGAGAACTGCTGAAACGGAGACATCCATCTGCCCGGATCCCGTGTGGTGAGTGGGTTAACACCCGGAAGTTTGTTTAATACTACACACACACTTAGAACTTTTACAGATTGTTGCTGGGACAGATAGTCCCATGGAACAAGTTGAGTTGGAGAATATTACATTTGCATAGACTACAATATTCAAGAGCTGACACTAAATGTCTGTCTTCTTCGTATAAGAACACTTAATCAGTTTGCTGGATATTAATTGCCCTTGTGTATTACCTTACACTGCGCAACACCTCAGAAGAAATCTCTGTGGATTACAATTACTATTTCGTAGCTAGCGAAGATTGAAGACGTCAAGACTATCTCTTTTATTGCAGGGCCCTGCATCTAGTTACAAAGGGTAGTGACTTAATGGTTTAGAGCCTGGGGAGCTCCCTGGTACAAATATATATTTAGATATATTTGTGTTTGTTACCAAGACTGTCATAACTGTTTACTATACTGTTGCACTACCTTGATGTGATAGTGTAGTCACTGTAAAAACTCTTTATATAAATATATCATTTATCCAAAGAAAGAAGTTATTTTGGTTATTACAGAAGTTTGTGTGCAGTGTTGTTATTTCTCCTGCAGGGGGAGCTACAAGCACCCAGGTAGAGGTAAATGTAAATATAAGTGTATATGGTGGGTTAAAGTTGGTACTAATATCATTACAACACTGCACTACAGCTGTGTCAAGGGGATTGAACAACTTAAGAGGGGTGAAGAGAATAGAGGACAGGCCCAATAATAAACCAGCAGCTCCACCGTGAGTTATTGCTACATGTGGGGGCTCGTTGTTAGCCATCAACCTCCCGCAACCCTGAGAAGTATTTCACTTGTCAAATTTTTGGAGAGAAAAGGGGTTAAAGTGCAGGACTTTATTTCTGACTGCGTAGGCTGTGGGTGAGAAGTAAAAGCCCGGGAGCTACGTGATCAGAAGAACAAGTGGGAGGAGTCTAACTTACTTGTGGCCGCGTGGGACGCGTGTGTGTGTGTTTGGCGCCAGAGGAGAAGAGAAGCCTCGTGATCTTGCTGATAAGATCAGAGTGCAGCCATGTCTTCTTTTCCGTTGATGCCGCCAACTATGGGACCTAAGATGTTCCCTACGAGTACCGCTGCGGGTGCTAAGCTGACCGGAACCCTGCTGACAGATACCGGCATTCATCTGAAACCACAGGGGAGGTTTGTTCTCTACACAGTTGGAGATATTGAAGGGCTGGGCATGCTTTGCCACAAGTTTGAAGGGCTGGCCATACATCTCCGTCCATTTGTTCGTTGTTTGCAGTGCAGAGAATATTTGTTCATAGTGGAGCGGCCTACTATGTCGCCCAGTGCTTATCGGTGGACTGGGCTACAGGTATTGCCACAGTGGAAGCTGCTACCATTGCTGTTGGAGAACAACAGGCCGTGATTTCGCCTGTTGCCACCAAGAGTGTTCCTGAGGGAGATACCGCTGTCACTACTTCATCAGCGGACATCACCTTCATTTCCACGTCTACTACACCTATGCCTGTTGCACCTGTCCAGAGGAAGGTGGGATATGTAAAGGCTTCCCGGGGCCGTGGTCGAGGCCTACCCCAGAGACTACCCAAACTGGAGCCGGAGAAATACATGGATCTGGAGAAGTCCACGTCAGGAACGGGTGAGAGATCAAAGGGGAACATATCTGGGACTCTGTGAATATTTGTCAGCAGAAGAGTTGAGAGACTCAGAGATAGATTCCATGTCAGATCTCTCCGGTGATGATGATTTGTTTGAGACAATGTCACAGGAACTATTGTGGGCCCAGGGCAAAGATGTTGCTTCTGCCTTGACTTTCTCAGAGTGGACAGCCATGGATTCTGGGAAGACATCACCTTGTGTGGAGCCGCACAGTACTACCAAAGAGACATTGTCTAAAGTTGCTAATTTGCTTCCGACACCCGTCGGGCCTATAGTGAGTAAATCACCAAACTCTTGTGTGCCTCATGGTTTGGGAAAAAATAGATCTTTGCCTAAACTTGCACGTTTACAGAGAGTGCTTACCAAACATGTTGCCACAGAATATGGTCTGGAGTTTCCCTATGTTACTCAGGAAATTATGCAGGAAATTGAGGCCAACCGGGAACTGTGGTACAGTGAAGCTGTTTGGGACTATTTGTCTGTGCCAAAACCTTTCCGGAAAACTGGATATTCTGTTGCCATGGATGAACACTTCAGTGGATGTTTCTTACACTGGAACTATGGTCGGCACATCTATACTGACAAAGTGGTCATTTGCAGACCTGGAAAAGATGATATTGTGTACTTTATCACTACAGTGGATAAACTGGGAAAGAAACTGACATTGCCAGATCCTCGGTTTTATTGGTGATTATGAAAAAAAAAAAAAAACTTTGGATGTATAGTTAGAGAGTGTCAGTGTTTAGAGATCTTCGTGGTCAAGAGGTAATGTTCATCTCAGCGTTTCTAAATCCAAAGACTCTTTGCTAGCTAGATTTTCTTTATTGAAAGGATGTGATTTGCCTAAAAATAAAAGAGGGACTTCTCAAGTTATTTCAGTTCATTTTATTAAAAGAAAAAAATATACGGGAAGAGAGTGTCATTCTACTTTTGGAATGAGACTTTGCTCCTAAACTGTTTATTGAGGGTACTGTACATATTTAGTGTGTGTCCTAACTTTGTTTTTTTTCAGGAACAATTGGATCTCCTATCAAGCTGTTATGCTTTTCAGCTAGATAGACAGTGGGGTTGTGACAGTCATAATGTGATCTTGTTTGCGGATGTGAATATATTGTTGTATAAATGTTGAAACTGTAATATCTCTATACTGTCTTTTCTTCTTTCTTGCCCTTATCCAAGTTTTAAGTTCAAAAACCTACTCTCAGGCTTGGGAGTTATTTTGACAGACATTGAGGACAACGTCTATTGTAGTGGGGGGAGTATGTAGCGCTGGTAGATTTTCAATCTACTGCTTATAGGTACATTTAGTGGGTTATCTGTTTATACATAGTCAGATTAGCCTTTGTTCCAGCTTGGCTGAGTTGCATGTAGTTTCGCACTGTGCCTGTGGGTGTCGTTGTTACCATAGGTCAGTGTTGGAAAGGCAACACGTTGAAGCGTATGAGTGCTCCTCTGTCCCAGGGATAACTCGATGGAGGTGGTCCTCTGACTTGCATTCTGGGAGAGGGTATTTATGGGCCAGACGCCATGTTTTAGGGTTTGTTTTCGTTCCACCTGCTGGCCCTCCTGGCCGACAGGTATGAGCTAGGAGTACTACCTCGTGGTCCTCCGTCCGGGAGGCCCACATCCCTGCAGCGTGTGGGTGGGCCCAGAAGCCTGTCTGGAGCCTACCACAGCGGCGGAGGAATGGTCCTGGGCTGTCTGTCCTAGAAGGAAGAAGCTGGACAACTGAGAAGATCCCAGGGGAGGACCCGTCATGGAAGGATCATGCAGAGTGCTGGTCTGGAGAGGGGCCTGGTGACTCAGTTGGAGGACGCATCCTAAAGTAATCCTACCGCATAGTACTGCCGGGTCGGCTTAAAGGTTCTAGTACTGTGTTTGCTGTTCATCGTAAACCATTACATCCTGTGGCAGAGGATCGTATGGGTTTTGTTCCAATCAAGTCTGTGGCAGAGACTTTTGTTCGTGCTGTGTACTGGCTGCTAGGTTAGTGAGAGAAACCTATCCAGGCGGGCAAAGATTCAACTCTAAAGAGAGAGTACATTCATCTACAAGCTTTCAATTCCTAATACTACACTAAGAAAAGGTATTTGAACTTCCCTGCAACTCTCCTTCTACCTCTTTCCTGCTACTTCCTTCAATTTACGTTTATAAAAGCATTGGAAAAGATACTCAAGTGTCCGGTGCTACATTGTCTGGTATTAAACTCAACGGGACCCTAGACCCGGTTCTGGTGTAATAGAGGTAACGAAGGTGACAGTAACAGCCCGCTTTAAACCAGCAGCTCCACCGAGAGTTATTGCTACAGGTGAAACAGCATTACGATTACTATAATGACTATCAAACCCATCTTTTTCATCTGTAAAAACTGAAGAGAAAAACGTATTTAATGTCTATCTGCCTATCTGTACTTCCATAACCTTTTTACTATTGATATATTTGAAAACTTTTTGGGATTTATTTTACTTGTTGTTGCAATGTATTTCTTGTATACTATTTTAGCCTCCCTGATAATTCCCTTGCATTTCTTGTTGTATTCTTTGTAAATCTGGATTATCAAAGGTATCCCTTCTACTATGTACTTTTTAAAGACCTGTTTTGTATCATTTATTTGTTTTTAACACTATAATTTAGCAATACATATCATCTTTCAAACACTTTCACTTGCTTGTGTGCCCTTTGTTGCAAATATTTTGTCCCATTGAGTGTCATGCAGGATCATCAGTTAGCATCATGATGAACAAGGGGGGATTTTCTAAAGCCTGAGCACACTGAATCTAGTGAAGTTGTCCATAGTAACCATTTAGCTTCTATGTTCTATTCAAAAGGCTTAATTGAACAAGCTAAAGTTAGAAGCTGTTTGGTTACTATGCACAGCAGTACCAGATTCGGTGTGCTTCAGTTTTAGAAAATCTGCCCCACAGTATCTGTGTTCCCAAGAGAATACATGCTTGCTGGACCTGTTATCACACCAAGATTGGATGATTGGAGATGAGTGTCTTTACGGTCACTTAACCACTTGCTTACTGGGCACCTAAACCCCGATCCTGCCCAGACCAGTTTTCAGCTTTTAGCGCTGTCACTCTTTAACTGCTTTCAGACCAGCCATCACAGTTTTACTGCGGCAGGTTGGCTCCCCTGCGTGAAACCATGTAACTGTACGTGAGCTTGCGGGGTCCGGATAGCAGGCGCGCGCCCGCTGCACAGCGGGGGTGCTGATGCTCGTGGTCGCGATGACCGCTGGCCATGATCAATCCTGACCAGGAGACACAGAACAGGGACGAGTGTGTGTAAACACACACTTCCCTGTTCTGTTTTGACAGGAGTGACAGATCGTGTGTTCCTATTAGCTAGGAACCACGATCCGTCACTTCCTCTGGTTAGTCCCCTCCCCCTTCAGTTAGAATCGCCTCCCAGGGAACACAGTTAACCCCTTCACCGCCCCCTAGTGTTAACCCTTCACTGCCAGTGAAATTTTTACAGTAATCAATGCATTTTTAATCGCACTGATCGCTATATTAATGCCAATGGTTCCAAAAATGTGTCAAAATTGTCTGATGTGTCCGTCATAATGTCGCAGTCACGATAAAAATCGCAGATCGCCGCCATTACTAGTAAAAAAAAAAATAATAATAAAAATGGTATAAATCTATTCCCTATTTTGTAGGCACTATAACTTTTGCGCAAACCAATCAATATGCGCTTATTGCGATTTTTTTCCAAACATATGTAGAAGAATACATATCGGCCTAAACTAAGGAAAACAATTGTTTTCTTATATATTTTTGGGTGATATTTATTATAGCAAAAAGTAAAAAATAATGCGTTTTTTTTTCAAAATTGTCGCTCTTTTTTTTGTTTATAGCGCAAAAAATAAAAACCGCAGAGACGATCAAATACCTCCAAAAGAAAGCTCTATTTGTGGGAAAAAAAGGACGTCAATTTTGTTTGGGAACAACTTCGCACGACCGCGCAATTGTCAGTTAAAGCGACGCAGTGCTGAATCACAAAAAGTGCTCTGGTCAGGAAGGAGGTAAATTCTTCCAGAGCAAAAGTGGTTAAATGACAATTGCGCGATCATACAACACTGTACCCAAATGAAATTTTTATAATTTTTTTTCCCCACAAATAGAGCTTTCTTTTGGTGGTATTTGATCACCTCTGGGTTTTTTATTTTTTGTTAAAAAAATTTTAAAAGACCGAAAATGTTTAAAAAAAAATACAAAACCGTTTTATATTTTGTTAATAAATTTTGCAAACAGATAATTTTTCTCCATCATTGAGGTAAGCTGATGAGGCTACACTGATGGGCACTGATAGGCTGCACTGATGGGCACTGATAGGCTGCACTGATGGGCACCGATAGGCTGTATTGATGGGCACTGATAAGGTGACACTGATGGGCACTGATAAGGCGGCACTGATGGGCACTAATAGGCAGCACTGGTGGCCAATGATAGGTGGCTTTGTTGGGCACTGAGAGGTGGCACTGATGGGTGGTACTGATGGGTGTCACTGATGAGAGGCACTGAAGGGCATTTATAGGTGGCACTGAAGGCCACTACTAGGTGGCACTGATAGCTGGCACTGATGGGGACTAATGGGTGGCAGTGATGGGCACTGATGGATGGCAGTGATGGGCACTGATGGGTGGCAGTGATGGGCACTGATCGGCACTGGTAGGTGACACTGATAGGCAGCACTGCTAGGTGGCACTGATGAGGCACTGATTGGCACCACTGGTGGGCATTGATAGGTGGCACTCATGGGCATTGATAGGTGGCACTGATTGCTGGAACTTATGTACTGTGGGCACTGATTTGTGGCACTGTGGGCACTGATTTGTGGCACTGGCCGGCGGTACTGGTGGGCACATATAAGGTGGCTTTGCCTCTTCCTCTTCGAGACCAATGTCCCTTCAAGAGAAGCTGGTGATCTGTTTTTTTTTTCTTCTCACACTGTCAGCATGAGAAGAAAAAAATATGATTACCGATCTTATGTTTACATCACGTGATCAGCTGTCATTGGCTGACAGCTGATCACATGGTAAGGGGCCGGGATCGACCCCTTACTCTGATCTGTGATCACCCGGGTCTCATTGACTCAGGTGATCAATGCGCGCGCCCTTCAGGGGGGCGTGGCAAGCATGCAAAGAGGAGGACATCTATTAACGGCCTCCCGGCAAAGCAAATCCGCACTGTAATGCCCTGTACACACGGTCAGATTTTCCGACGGAAAATGTGCGATCGGAGCTTGTTGTCGGAAATTACGACCATGTGTGGGCTTCATCGGACTTTTTCCATTTTTTCCATTTTCCGACACACAAAGTTTGAGAGCAGGCTATAAAATTTTCCGACAACAAAATCCGATCGCATCAATTCCGACCGTGTGTGGACAATTCCAACGCACAAAGTGCCACGCATGCTCAGAAGAAATTCCGAGACGGAACTGCTCGGTCTGGTAAAATTAGCGTTCGGAATGGATATAGCACTTTCGTCAGGCTGCAATGTTTAAAATTGTTTAATGCAGCCCACTCTGTTCTTCTTTATAATGCTTGAAGAATGAAGTTGTTTTGCTGTTCATATTCACACAGACTTCTCACAAACTTCTTTCTTTATTATTCATCGTGATTTCATCAATATATTTTGATTTGTCACATCTGACAAAAAAGATTTTTTTTTTGGGTTTGTATTTTTTTCAAGCCTGATAGTGTTTTTATTATTATTTTTTTTATTATTATTTTACTCGAGAATATTTTTGGGTGTTTTGTGTGTCAAGTTACCACAACAGCATTATTATCTTGTATAATTTAATCTCAAGGAGATTGCTTGGTGTTGGTGTCTCTTGTTAATTTCACATTGTATTTTTGAAATGTACCTGCCTCCTCACAAACAAACTTTCCTTTTTGAAGGAAAATACACATAGGCGAGTATAATTGAAACAAAAAATCCTTTATTAAGGGCTCAGAACCAAACAAAGAGGGGGGCAACGCTGGAGAAACATCAGAAGTTGGCAAAGCCTTTGGCCCCCAGGGCAGACATCAATTATTTTACAGCAAAATTGGTGGCCTGAGGAGTCCATATCTAAGGGAGTGCAGTCTGGTCCAGAAGTCCAAGAGCCTGCATCTTTGGCCAGACCAGACTGAACCCAGGTCATCACTCTCTGGTCTTCCTTACACGCTTCCTTCCTGGCTGTGGCTCTGGTGTTAGAGGTGTGGCAGGAGGAGTAGTAGGACCTGGAGGAGGAGGAGTAGGACCTGGAGGAGGAGGAGGAGGACCTGGAGGAGGAGGACCATGGGTGAGCTGACAAATGTGGGTTTCACATGTGAGTTGGCCCCTCAACCCCTTATTTAGAGCTTCCAAAATTACAAACTCACAAAATAGTTGTTGGCCCTCCTCCATCTGCATCATTTTGCATGCAGTTAGCTCTGCAAAATCATCTTCCACACTGTGGGGTGTTCTGAGGGCGTCAGTAGCCTTCCAAAATAGGCCTATTGCTGGTTACTCTTCTTCCTGCCACTTTTTCTTTGAAGGCGGAGGGGAGGGACCTGGGTATTGGGCAGCCTGCTTGGCCCGGCCACCTCCTGGCTGAGACTTCCCTGTGTATGAAAAAGGGACATGGTTTTAGTTTTTGGTACATAAATAACAATCATAAATTAGTACTCCAAAGTAACATCTATTTAACATCATTGATTGGACAACCATAAATATTTAGAAGAATGCTATACCTGGCTCAAGCTGGGCTCCTCCACATGTTGCTGCCTGGAAGGCCCAGGTTGGGCGTCAGAAGCCTCAGCTGAGGTGCAAGGAAGCGTGGAAGGAAGAGTGAAGTGCTGGCCTGGGTTCAGTCTGACCTGCCAGAAAATGCAGCCTGTCATAGTACCACAGCCTGGGGACATAAATGTCATCTGCAGCTCCTGATCTCTGGGAATCCTGGACCTTCTTGTGCTCCCTTAGATAAGTGCTCCTCATGCCACCAATTAGGATCTTCAAATAGGTGATGTCTGCTGTGGGGATCACCGGCTTCACAATTTCCAGCAAATTATCCAGCGCTGCCTTCCTCTTTGTTTGGTTCTTATATTCGGGGTGGTTTACCTGCCACAGGCATGGCAGCTCCCTGAACATATCTATGAAGATTGGCATAAAGTCCTGATCATTGACTAGATCCATTTTCACTGCAAGACACAACACCAGACAAACCCTAATGTCAGCCTAAAGTCTTCTAAACTTGTCCAAATACATGCCTCAATCTAGAAGCAGTATAGGCCCAAATTTAAATCTTACCTTCGTTATCACGATCGGCGCCTCCGATATTCTTTCCACCGCTCACAGATCGTATGTACTACGCACGCGTGTTACGCTTTATATACACTGCGCATACGTGAAACTCCCCCCGCCCCTGACATTCTTTCTAGTCTATTCCCCGCCCCTTCTCGTTCGGCGCAGTGGGGAAAGAGCACATGGCGGAGACATAGCAGGTGCGTGCTAATTACAGCAATGAGGAGGAGGAGGAGGAAAGCCCGGAGCCAGAAACGCTGCGATCCCGGAGGAGACGATTTAAGGCCTCAAATATGTCCTTTGGGGAGATGTTGGAGATGGTGGACATGCTAAAGTGGGCCGACTATGACGGAAAGTATGGACCTTACCCCAACCCCAGAAAGGCTTTGTCAGAAAGGCCAAGATAATGGGGAAAGTGGTCAAAAGTCTGCAGAAGAATTTCGGTGTATGACGATCCAAGATCAGCTCAGGAAGCGGTGGTTGGACCTCAAATTAAGGGAGCACAATCAGTACAGAAGGATCAGGAGAGTGCTGCAAAATAGTAAGTAGTTGTCCTGTGTTCCTATTCTTTATTTTTCTAACGTTCGTGCTGCTCCATGTGCTTTTCTTTACTGTTGTACAGTTTAAAATGGCAATTTTCATGTTCATGGGCACATTGTTCGTTCGTATGAAACATTATTTGTTCGGCATAGAAAACCCCATTGTTTTGGCCATATGCATTTGAATACATTTTTTCGGGTCTACTTCTCTTAAAATAATTTTGGAGTCTAGGTGGGTTTGTAGAATGTAATGCAAACTAGATTCTGTGTAAGGAGAGGACACTCAGCAGCTGTTTAAACACCTGGATGCTGGAGCACTAGTGTGGGACACCAGAACACCGTTTTTATTAGGGGGTCCCACACAGGTGCTCCAGTGTATACTATAGGGGTGTCGCCATTTGAGAAGCTTGTACAAAACAGGTAAGTATTCAAGCTTGACAAAGTCAAAAAATATTTCTTCATCTTGGAACTCTGCCAAAACAGACAATTGTACCCCACTTCCAAGCAATGTTTCATATTCCTATTTCTGCCATAAAATATCTGTGTGCTAAGTATACCTATTTTTTTTACATAGGGGAGAAAAGACTCGGAGGACACCCCTCATCAGAGGAGACAACAGACCCCCCACCTCATGAAGAAGGTGAAATCCCCCAAAGCCAACAGGAGGAGGAGGAGGAAGGAGACGTGGTGGAAATTGTCACCACAACAGGTGAGTGTCTGCGACCACAGGCTCAGGTAAGAGATGGATGCCGGCATATTTATAATACATGGTATGTTTTTGTTTCTCTAATTTTAGGTGATTGTGATGTTGTGGATCAAAGACATTTCACCAGTGAGAGTGCCCAGATCCTGATTGGGGAGATCATGGGGTGTAATAGGGACTTGGAAAACATCCAGAAAAACATCAATGATGTTAAAAACAAAATGAAGAACATCATTGATGTTTTAGTGAGAGTTTAAAGACCTCCAAATCCCTTCCTTGTTTGTGGTATTTGTAATGTAAAATTTTTTAACATTTTTTGACATTTTATAGAAAAGCCAAATTTTGAAGATGCACACAGTGTGTCAACATGTGCTATCTGCCATCACGGGAGATCAATGTAGGCGTTTTGGGGGTGCAACCCCTTCCTCAATAATAGAGTAGCTGAGAGGAAGGGGTTGCACCCACAAAACACGTCCCTTGATCCACCGTGATGGCAGCTAGCACATGTTGACATTCGGCAATTTGTGTACATCTTCAAAATTTGGCTTTTCCAGGGGTGACTTCACCCCATCTGAACGCAATATCAAACAGAGTTTCTAAATACTCATGTCTGATATTGCCTTTAATTTCTACAAAAGTTGAATTTTGTAAGTTCCAGATTTGTGTATTTCTTGTTGATTTGAAACCTGCCTGTTTTACCTTAAATGGACATTTCAATACTTGTTAATGTGACCAAAAAAATTGTTATACAACAAACATGTTGGTTTGTTTTGAAAACCTTTCAGAAATGCACGTGTGATTGTGCTGGTTTTAAAAAGATTGATACTCAAGAATGTGTGGATTATTGTTTCAATGCTCCTAAAATTTTGTTAAGGTAAAATTGGTGTTTTCAGTGACAATGGGGGTTATTTCCTAAGGGCAAATCCACTTTGCACTACAAGTTCAGTTTCAATGCACTTGTAGTGCAAAGTGTATTTTCCTTTAGTAAATAACACCCAACAAGGCTTTTTAAGGTTACACAATCACAACATTTTCAGGACTTCCCACATTTCTGTCAGAGTCAGCTAAAAGAAACACAAGCAGTAAATGTCACCAAAGATTTTAGTAGGTAAAATGATTTTTTTATTTTCAAAATGTATCAGACAGTGTCTGGCATATTGATGGCCCCCCTATCCGCAAAGTAATCAAGGTATCTAAGACAGACCTCGCGGGCACTCAGAGGGGGCAAGCCAGGATGGCCACTTTCAAGCACAGTCAGGGTGGTTCATTTACTTGAATTCCGGACTCAGGCCCAACTGAGGCAGCATAGTTGGCAGAATTTCGCCTTAAAAAGTTGTGAAGAACACAGCACGCCAGGATGATATGATTCAGTTTATACTCCGCCATGTGTATGGGTGTAAGAAATAGGCGGAACCGGTTGGCCATGATTCCAAATGTGTTCTCCACCACTCTTCTGGCCCTGGCCAGACGGTAATTAAAAACCCTCTGGTCCGGGGTGAGGGTCCTCATAGGGAATGGCCGCATGAGATGGTCACCCAGCGCAAACGCTTCATCAGCAATGAAGACGAATGGGAGTCCTTCCACATTGTCTTCTGGAGGTGGCAAGTCCAAGCTGCCATTCTGGAGATGCCTGTAGAACTCCATCTGGGCGATGACTCCACCATCCTACATCCGGCCATTCTTCCCCACGTCCACATACAGGAACTCATAAGTAGCCAACACCACTGCCAACATTACAATACTATTGAACCCCTTATAATTATAATAGTATGACTCCGAGTTGGGTGGTGGGACGATGTGGACGTGTTTCCCATCAATTGCCCCTCCGCAGTTAGGAAAGTCCCACCGCTGGGCAAAGTGGGAGGCCACAGTCTGCCATTCCTGTGGGTTGGAAGGAAACTGTGGAGTCAAACAAGAAAAATAAATTAATCATTTTGCACATAAACAGGGAAAGCAGATTAGACACAAACATCCTTGGCCAACAACAGTATAACATTTATTTTAGGGAGTATTTAAAGACCAAGGTATAAGGTCCACCTATCAGATTCCTCCTCCCCCTCTCTCATGGGCCATTTGTAAAATTTTATGGGGGGGAGATGTTTTGGACAGGTAACCATCTCCACTTCATTGAGAGATGAATGCCTAAATAGTGTGTATTACTTTGGCCAGCCCCTCCTTACTTACACTATTGGCAGCCCACTGGACAGGTAAGAAGTGTCATAATACAAAGAGATAAATACACACTGTACACATTTTAGCACATTTTTACATTCTGCTATTACCTATCAAGATAATAATAGGATCCAAAAACTTGAAACAGTACCATTTGAAAGTATTCAGGGAGGCCCTTGCACTACATGCTTTGGGGAATTCATCCATAAATCTGACCACTAAAGAGGTGGGTATAGTGTGTATGGGTTTAGCAAAGTCAGCAGATACAGGATTGTTATCAGCTGAGTTAGCAGTTGGGGGGGGGAGGGAGGGTTCCAAATGAATTTGGGACACCAAAAAAAAGCCTCTGGCACTCTGCCTGAATTTAAAACACAAATCACATTTTTACACATTTTAGGGGGTGTTTGGGGTAAAGCACTACTATGGAGCTGACAAAATACAGTGAATACACAAGGTGAATATAGGGCCAGGAGAGCATGCTGGGGAGGTAAGCGAAGGCAAATATGTATGAAGGACAAAAAAATTTTGAAAAAAAACCAGCATGCATGAGGACAAAGGGGGACATTCACAGCATATTACAATCATGGTAATTAGGGAATGAGGAAAGAAATACAATACATTATCAAACATTAAATACAATAAAATGTGATGTTAAAGGATAAAAATCTTGCCTTAATATACTCCTTCTGCAGGACCTGAATGATGGCAGAACAGGTCTCTGGGATAATGATCCCCAGAGCCTGGGGGGAGATGCCTGTCGAGAACTTGAGGTTCTGCAGGCTTCTCCCCGTCGCCAAGTACCGCAGGGTGGCGACTAGCCTCTGCTCCGGAGTGATGGCTTGCCTCATGCAGTTATTCTTCCTGCTAATATAATGGTCAGCAAAGCCAACAAACGGTGAAATACGGGGTCCGTCATTTGGAGAAAGTTCCTGAAATCATCAGGATTATTCTCACGGATCTCCTGGAGCAAAGGCATGTGACAGAATTGGTCACGCTGGAGCAACCAATTCTTGGTCCATGAACTCCTCCCCACCCTGTTCATGGACTGGGCTTGTGTCAAGGTAAGGACCCCAACACCAAGCCCTCGCACAGCACGAACTCTACGAGGAGTATGTATACGCAACATGGCTAGAAAACGGTCGGCTGCTCAGAACGAAGTAACAGAACGCACTGAAGAACAGCAAGGCCTGTGAAGAGCGACCTGAAAATCAGTAACGAACGAACACAATGACAAGTCAATTGTACTCGCTGCATGCACTGAAGACCAGATACAAACCCACAAGCACAAACTGAACAGCAGAAAATGATCTGAAAACCACGAGTCTGAAAAAGCGCGAATCGTCTCTCACCAAACTTTTACTAACACGAGATTAGCAAAAGGAGCCCAAAGGGTGCCGCGCTTGGTTCGGAACTGCCCTTTTCTAGTCTTGTCGTACGTGGTGTACGTGACCGCGTTCTTGGCAATCTTAAATTCCGACAACTTTGTGTGACCGTGTGTATGCAAAACAAGTTTGAGCCAACATCCGTCTGAAAAAATACATGGATTTTGTTGTCGGAATGTCCGATCAATGTCCGATCGTGTGTACAGGGCATAACTGTCATTCGGCTATAGCGCAGATCTGAAGCAGTTAAAGAAGTAATTCAGTCATATTTTGAAAAAATTTAAATCAGCAGCTGCAAAAACTTTAGCTGCTGTCTTTTCAGTTTCTTCACCGGGCTTCAGCCACTGGCACCGACATACTAACTGTGGGCAACCGACTGTGACTGCTTGCGGCTTGGTCTTACAGCTTTCTGGGACCTGTGATATGTCCCAGAAAACTGCGGTAGAAGGAGGAGGGGACACAGACAGCGGAACTCAGCCTCGCCCCCGTAAACATGTCAACAGATTTGATTGACAGCAGTGGGAGCCAATTGCTCCCGCTGCTATCAATCTGTCTAATGAGGAGAGAGACAGTGGTGGTAGCTGCTGTGCTTGTGCACACCGCTGGATTAGAAGGGCTCAGGTAAGAAAAAGGGAGGTCTGGGGAGCAGCTGCAGCAGGGAAGGCAATTCACCTTAATGGATAAAATCTATTAAGGTGAAAAACCTTAAAGCGGTTGTATACACGCACAAAAAATATAAACATATAAAATAAAATAAAAAACCTGTAAGGCAAAGTCATAATGAGCTAGTATGCACCGCATATTAGCTCATTATGAAATACATACCTTTGATTGAGGCGTCGGCATTGGATCCCGGTCACCGCCTAGGGAGCTGAAATTTTTCCCTTGGCGTGTCTTCCAGGTTCGCGGTTCTGGCACTGTGAGTGGCCGGAACTGCGATGATGTCACTCCCGCGCATGCACGTGGGAGTCTTCTTTCTGGGACAGGCCTGGCAGCATCCGTCTGACCTTCAGCCAGACCTTCAGAGTGCATGCGCCGCTGCCATCAGCGACTGCATGCAAGGTGAATATCACCTAAACTGTACAGGTTTAGGAGATATTCATTTTACCTACAGGTAAGCCTTGTCATAGGCTTACCTGTAGGTAAAAATGTAAAAATAGGGTATACAACCACTTTAAGGCATTTAAAACCACTTTAAGTTTGATGTGTGAACCACAAACAGCACAGAGGCTGTTATCATTTACGTTTGTACTGATGTTTTTAGTGTATGTTAGCTATTTTGTTATGTTACGTGTATTTTATTTCAATTGTATTTGCATTCAGCGCTGCACTATTTGGGTTGATATTTTTGACATTTTGTGAAAGTGTTTTGTTTCCAAAACTTTGTGCTAGCTGCTTGTAGGATTATATAATCTGAGCAGAAATTGTTTCTTTTATGTTTTGCAATATACAGTATAAATATTATATAATATATATGTATATATATATATATATATATATATATATATATATATATATATATATATACACATTTGATTATGCCTTCATCATGCCTACATGTTTGAACGCCATCTAACTTACTGTTACTGCAATGTTCTAATTGTCAGCAAGGTTACAAGGTTAAAGGTTTAGTTAATAATAGTTATATTCCTTTTCAAATCAGTCTTGCTCCTACTACTTTATTTTGCTCTGCTAAATCCTTTATCCTTCCATAATTAAGGATGAAAGATCCAAGACTTCCCACACAACTACTGTTAACCCCTCTTACTCATTGCTTTTTCTCGGATTTATTTTATAAAAAAATAAATAAAAGAAGTGATGATTCACAATATCTATCTTAGCATTGCTAAGTGCTTGGTTTTATGCAAGGAAAACATTGTGTGCATTAACCAGGGGAAAATATTTTTTTTACTACAATTCTTTACACAATAAAAATAAAGCAAATACTACAGATCTACTGTATACTATATGGCAATAGTACTACTACTACTTCATTTCTTATAAATTGTTTTATTATTTTGCATTTTATTAGCAATACGTTATTACTAAATTCTATATTATTGTATGTACAAGTTGTTTTATAGCACTGTTAAATCAGTAGTTATAAAGTACAATTTATTTTCTTTCTCTTAGTACACTGTGTTTCACTTTGCTAACACATCAAAGTTCAAGTGATAAGACAGGGAGAGAATGAGGAAGATTATGAGCCTCATGCTGTAAAGTAGATATGTCTGTTTTCATTAGTTAATTCCCACTGCTATCACCAGGAGGAAATGCCAAATGTGCTTTACTCATTGTAGGTTCCAGTAAAATTCTGTGGTACTGGTACTGAAGAATGAAGTCTGCAATCATGCACAAACCAACAGGTAAAAATTTGATTCCAGACATTTTTCAGAAACACACAACTGAGGTTTTTACTAACCCATTCCTGGGTTTAAAATTCTTTATGTAAAATTCACCAAACAAATTAATTAGATTTTACAGACACCTGAAAATGATACTATATGAATAAAAACAGCAAATGATATTTTCTAAATTAGCAATGTCTAGCATTACATTATTTAGCATACCTGCTCTGTTTATCAATCATTTGAAAATATCTTTACCAACTTATGTAATACAATCATGAGTTTAAAAGTACTTTACTGAATGTCCCAAAGTCATATTGCCTACAATATTTTTTTTTTAAATAAATCTACTGCATCCAATGTTACCTGGAGACATGGGTGACATCACTGTGTCTCGATTTTGCCTCCCAGAAAGTTTAATGCTCAAAATCCTAAAGGAACCATTGCAGGTGGGCACATTCTCATGGAATTTCACATGCTCAGCTTTCCCATCAAGCAGCGGTGAGGCGCGGTAACATCTTCCACACATCTTATAAGCACTGGAAGCTTAAACTGAGGTAAGTATTTTTTTTACAATAGTTTTAGTTTTTAAACAGACTTTGTAGGTGAACTGACATAGGGAAAGGATGGGGGTTGGGGGCTTTTAATAAAGCACACTTTCTATTTTCATGGAAAACACGCTTTAAGAAAATTTCTTATGAATAAGGCTGGAGCGGTACTTGCCTTAACCTCTTCTGGTACACACTCTGCATTTAAATAATGCTTTGCATAATGATATATACTGAGAAAATGTTTATAAGCATTCCCACTGGTGCACAGTGACCTTTTATTAAAGGAGAAATACAGCCAAAGCTGGTTTGACTGTTGTTCTCCTGTGGATCACAGGAGTGCAGTTTGTTTTACACTCCTGTGACCAATTTTTAGCAGAGAGCGGGCTGAAGTCCACTGTCTGCTGATGTCACAGAGTCGGTCCAGGCTCGGGCGTCCCCACGACCATAGAGTTGGGATCTGCCCACAGGACCGACACCTGTCTCAGCCTCTTAGCGAGCCGCTGAGAGCCTGAGCCAGCCACTCCCGCCCCTTCCACAGCCCAGTGCTCCAGTGAGAGAGGTAGAGCAGAGAGCTGTTAACCACTTCAGCCCGAAGGATTAGGCTGCTCAATGACCAAAGCACTTCTTACAATTTGGCACTATGCTGCTTTAACTGGTAATTGCACGGTCATGCAATGTTGTAACCAAACAAAATTTGCATCCTTTTTTCCCCACAAATAGAACTTTCTTTTGATGGCATTTGATTGACTTGATTTGATTTTTATTTTTTGCGATATAAATGGAAAAAGACCGAAAATTTTGAAAAAAAATTATATTTTCTACTTTTTGTTATGAGAAAAATCCAATAAACTTAATTTTAGTCATACCTTTAGGCCAAAATGTATTCAGTCACATGTCTTTGGTAAAAAAAAAAAGTCAATAAGCGTATATTTATTGGTTTGCGCAAAAGTTATAGCGTCTACAAACTATGGTACATTTTCTAGAATTTACACAGCTTTTAGTTTATGACGGCCTATCTCATTTCTAGAGATGCTAAAATGGCAGGGCAGTACAAACCCCCCCCCAAATGACCCCATTTTGGAAAGTAGACACCCCAAGGAAATTGCTGAGAGGCTTGTTGAGCCCATTGAATATTTTATTTTTTTGTCACAAGTGATTGAAAAATGACAAAAAAAAAAATTCACAAAGTTGTCACTAAATTATATATTGCTCACACATGCCATGGTTATGTGTGGAATTACACCCCAACATACATTCTGCTGCTTCTCCTGAGTAAAATGCCCAGACAGCACAAACCCCCCCCAAATGACCCCATTTTGGAAAGCAGACACCCCAAGTTATTTGCTGAGAGGCATGTTGAGTCCATAGAATATTTTATATTTTGCCACAAGTTGCGGGGAAATTACAAACTTTTTTTTTTGCACAAAGTTGTCACTAAATAATATATTGCTCAAACATGCCATGGTTATATGTGGAATTAGACCCCAAAATACATTCTGCTGCTTCTCCTGAGTACGGGGATAACACATGTGTGAGACTTTTTGGGAAGTTAGTCGTGTACAGGACCCCAAAAACCAATCACCGCCTTCAGGCTTTCTAAGGGCGTAAAATGGTGATTACAGTTACAGAGGCCCTGGAATGTCCAGATAGCACAACCCCCCCCCCAAATGACCCCATTTTGGAAAGTAGACACCCCAAGGTATTTTCTAAGAGGCATGGTGAGTATTTGTTTTTGAAAATGAAAAAAGAAAAAAAATGTATTTTTTTTCTTTTTTCATTTTTCAAAACTTTGTGACAAAAAGTGAGATCTGTAAAATACTCAACATGCCTCTCAGCAAATAGCTTTGGGTGTCTACTTTCCAAAATGGGGTCAATTTGGGGGGGTTGTGCTATTTGGGAATTTAATGGCCTCCGAAACTGTGATAGGCAGTGAGGAGTGAAATCAAAAATGTACGCCCTTTGAAAGCCTGAATGCGGTGATTGGTTTTCGGGGTCCTGTACACAGTTAGGCTCCCAAAAAGTCTCATACATGTGGTATCCCTGTACTCAGGAGAAGCAACAGAATGTATTTTTGGGGTGTAATTTCACATAAGCCCATGGCATGTTTGAGCATTATTTAATTTAGTGACAACTTTCTGTAAAAAAAAAGAAATCATTTTCCCGAAACTTGTGGCAAAATATAAAATATTCCATGGACTCAACATGCCTCTCAGCAAATAGCTTGAAGTGTCTTCTTTCCAAAATGGGGTCGATGGGGGGGAGGGGCTGTGCTATCTTGACATTTCATGGCCTCCGAAACTGTGATAGGTAGTGAGGAAGTGAAATCACCATTTTATGCCCTTAGAAAGCTTGAAGGCGGTGCTTGGTTTTCGGGGTCCTGTACAGGGCTAGGCTCCCAAAAAGTCTCACACATGTGGCATCCTCGTACTCAGGAGAAGCAGCAGAATATATTTTGGGGTGTAATTTCACATATGCCCATGGCATGTTTGAGCAATATATCATTTAGTGATGATGTGCAAAAAAATTTATAAATTTTTCCACAACTTGTGGCAAAATCTAAAATATTCCATGGACTCAACATGCCTATCAGCAAATAGCTTGGGATGTCTACTTTCCAAAAAGGGGTCATTTGGGGGGGTTTTGAACTGTCCTGGCATTTTATGCACAACATTTAGAAGGATTGGAGCACGGGACGCTGCCACAGACAGTCAACAGGAGATGAGCTCGGCGCTCGTGGCTACTACATACTGCAGAACGCTTTTAAATGTAAGTTGGTTGGACTTGTTTTACCTAATAAATATATTTTTATATGGGATCACGCTATGTGCGTCTATTTCTCCTTACATTGTACATCACTACTCTATCCCACGAACACTGAGGAGAGAGGCACGAGGACATACTCCAGTTTCCAGGCACGGGGACAGATGCCAGATTGACGTTACCCCAGGAGGTATACGAGCTCGGCGCTCGTGGATATATGCCTACGCTCACTTTATGAAAGTGAGTGCAACCTCCCCCTCCCTGTGTGTTTCACATCCTCCCCTCCACTGTGGTCGTAGCAGAGTTATTTTACATGCTGTATATTTTTTCTATTTTATATATTTTGCTTGGCATGTTCATCATTACTACTACCTGTATACACGGAACGTCTACACCTGTGGGTCATTTGCAACACAGGCTGTATACCTTACAGCTGTAAGGTAAGCGGCTTGCAAACACAGAGGTGTCCTCACTGAAGATCCCCCCTCCCCCCACTATTGGAATCGTTTTGTATATTTTTTATCATGTGTTTTGTTTTGGACTAGATGATAGAACTGTTTTCCCTGGGGATTTGTCACTTGTAGTCCACCAGGATTTGGCACGTTTTTTTTTTTCACTGATGGGGCACTAGCCCACATGAATTTTTTGGACTCATCATATACATTTTTGTAGTATATATGTTTGCACTGTGTCACTACTTTACATCAATTTTTATATGTATTTTTGCTTTGTTTTATTTAAGCAGTCACTGTTTCACATATACCATTCATACATCAGGCTTTTTCTGCTCGTAACGTATCAGTTACGCTGATCAGCTATTTTGCACTGCACTTTATCCTTACCATGTCTTTTTAGCATGTAGGATCCTTCTATATTATCGTTTTATAGCTTACTTTGCCACTTTTAGTCAGCATTGCAGCTCTCCCCCTCCCTCCCCCCTTTATCACAGCGCAACTACCATCCTCCCTTACTTTTGTTTCATTTGTCCTGCTTTGGATCAGTACTTAGGTGTTGCAGCAGTGTCCTTTAACGTAGGCTCCCCCCCCCCCCGACAGCGCAGGAGTTTTCACTTTTACATTTAGAAGCTTATGTCACACATCACCCACTCTTCTAACCACTTGAAGACAAAGCCATTTCTGACACTTTTTGTTTACATGAAAAAATAGTTTTTTTTGCAAGAAAATTACTTTGAACCCTCAAACATTATATATTTTTTAAAGCAAAGGCCCTACAGATTAAAACGGTGGGTGTTGCAATTTTTTTTTCATACAGTATTTGCGCAGCGATTTTTCAAACACAATTTTTTTGGAAAAAACACGCTTTTTTAATTTTAATGCACTAAAACACACCATATTGTCCAAATGTTTGATGAAATAAAAAAGATGATCTTATGCCGAGTACATGAATACCAAACATGACATGCTTTAAAAGGGCGCACAAATGTGCAGCAGCGAAAACATTCATTTTTAATAGCCTTTAAAAGCCTTTACAGGTTACCACTTTATATTCATAGAGGAGGTCTACTGCTAAAATTACTGCCCTCGATTTGACCTTTGTGGTTATACCTCACATGCATGGTGCAATTGCTGTTTACATATGAAACCAGACGATGCTTGCGTTCGCCTTTTCAAGTGAGCACGGGGGGACAGGAGTGCTTTTTTTTTAGTTTAATTTTTCATTATTTATTTTGCTTTTTTTATTTTAATTTTAAACTGTTCCTTTCATTTTTTTTATCATTTTTATTGTTATCTCAGGGAATGTAAATATCCCCTATGATAGTAATAGTTAGTGACAGATACACTTTTTTGAAAAAAAAGACCCTAGATCTCTCCTCTGCCCTCAAAGCATCTGACCACAGCAAGATCGGTGTGATAAAATACTTTCCCAATGGCGCTGTTTATATCCGACGAAACCTAAGTCATGAAATGCTCGTAGCTTCCAGTTTCTTGGGCCATAGAGATGATTTGAGCCACTCTGGTCTCTGATCAGCTCTATGGCCAGCGACTGCATTCTCGGGTTCCCTGTTGGGACAGGAGAGCCCGAGAAAACCATGAAAGACAGTGGGAGGGGGGATGTTCTCTCCCACTGCTTGTAAAAGCAGTCTAGAGGCTAATTAGACACTAGGATTGCTTTTACATGAAAGCCGACCACTGGCTGAAAAGAATTATACCAAGATGATACCTAAACCTGCAGGCATCATTCTGGTATAACCACTCGAAGTCCAGCAACATACCAGTATGTCGCTGGTCCTTGTTGGGCATATATTGTAATGTTCTTTTTTTCATGCAGCCTATGGGCTGCATGAAAAAAAGAGATTGATCACCTCAGTTTTTTTTTTTTAACTGAGGTGATGAAATCACCTCCTACAGTGCTGGAGTCGCAGATTTACATATGGTGGGAGCAAACTCTGTTGCTGTCAATATAAATAAATCAGTCCTGCAGCTGAATGGCGTACCTGCTAAGCAAATTATGGTTAACAATAAAACAAAGTAACATTACAGTATAACAGTAAGACATACCATACCTGCAAAGCAAATATAATAAAACTATCAGGGACCATGAATCAGACCAAGACAGAAGTATAGTTAAATCACACTTGTTTAATAATAATAACAATAAGGTAAACAGAGTAAGCGTAGTCAAAACAAGCCAGAGTTCAGTAACCGGATCGGGTAGTCAGCTAAGCAAATGCCAGAGAGCCAGAAATAAACGTAGTAGTAGAACAAGCAGGATCAGGAGCCAGAAGGAACGTCAGCCGAGCAAGTCATCAACAGGAACGGAGGAGAAAGTCTCTGTGATGTTGACAAAGGCAAAGGCAGAGATCAAGTGAGGTGGACGACTTTAAGTAGGCAGGACTGACGAGCAGAATCAACAACAGTTGGGTAACTGTGGAGAGAGATGGGAGCTGGCAATTAGCCGACAGCTGAGCAGCCAGCTCAGAGAAGGAAGGGCTGTACCCAGCCCTGGCAGTACCCCCTCCTCAATGACCCCTCTACCTTGGAGGACCACTGGGCTTGAGGGGAAAACATCTATGGAAATCACAGAGGAGGACAGGGGCGTGTACGTCCGAGGATGAGACCCAAGAGCGTTCCTCCGGACGGTACCCCTTCCAATGCACCAAGTACTGTATGCACCCACGGAATCTACGGGAGTCAACAATGGATTTTACTTCATACTCCTCATGGTTCTCAACCTGTATAGGGTGAGGATGTGGCACCAAGGTGCTAAAGCGATTGCAGACCAAAGGTTTCAATAAGTAGACATGAAACACATTTGAGATGTGCATACTAAGAGGAAGGTCCAAGGCGTAAGCCACTGGGTTAATACTGCAAAGGATACAGAAAGGCCCAATAAACCGAGGTGCGAACTTCAAAGGAGGAACACAAAGTCGGAGGTTGCGAGATGACAGCCAGACTCTGTCCCCAACCTGGTAGGAAGGTGCAGGCAGGCATCTGCGGTCAGCATGGAGTCTGTACCTATCGTTAGCATGTTGCAAAGCCTCTTTAACTTGTGCTCAAGTGGAACGAAGATCATGGAGATGCTCCTCTAATGCAGGAATACTCTGCGGAACAAACGAGTCAGGCAACATGGAAGGTTGGAAACCATAATTCGCCATAAATAGGGACAATCGGGAAGCAGAATTCAAGGTGCTGTTGTGAGCAAACTCTGCCCACGGTAATAGGTCTGACCAGTTGATATTATTGGCTCGTTCTGTGGCCCCATTAGACTGCAGGTGATATGCAGAGGAGAAAGCAAGCAAATTCCCAACTGTGCACAAAAGGCTCGCCAGAACCATGAGACAAACTGACTACCCCTGTCCGATACAATCACCTTGGGTAACCCATGTAAACGAAAGATCTCCCGAGCAAAAATGGAAGCCAGTTCCTTAGAAGTGGGCAACTTCATAAGTGGAATACAATGACACATCTTTGAGAACCGTTCAACCACCATAAGGATAACAGTGTTGCCTTAGGAGTTGGGTAACTCCACAATGAAATCCATAGACATGTGGGTCCAGGGCCTCTCTCTATTGGGTATGGGTTGTAGGAGGCCCACTGGAAGGTGTCGTGGAGGCTTATGCCCTGTACACAAGGTCGGACATTGATCGGATATTCCCACAACAAAATCCATGGATTTTTTCCAACGGATGTTGGCTCAAACTTGTCTTGCATACACACGGTCACACAAAGTTGTCAGAAAATCTGATCGTTCTGAACGTGGTGACGTAAAACACATACGCTGGGACTATAAACGGGGCAGTAGCCAATAGCTTTCGTCTCTTAATTTATTCTGAGCATGCGTGGCACTTTGTGCGTCGGATTTGTGTACACGCGATCGGAATTTCCAACAACGGATTTTGTTGTCGGAAAATTTTATAGCAAGTAGGGATAAACTTCGTGTTTGAGTCGAACCCATGTTCGACTCGAACATCGTCTGTTCGCCCGTTCGCTGAATTGGGAACGATATGGGCCGTTCGCGCCAAATTCGTGTGGTGCGTCACGGCCCATAATTCACTGCGGCATCGCAGTGCATTGCTGGCTGATGATTGGACAAGCATGCACTATGATCCGCATGCTTGGCCAATCACAGTGCCATCAGAACAGAGAGCCGTAATTGGCCAAAGCCAAGGAGGCTTTGGCCAATTATGGCTCAGGGGATTTAGTACACGCCCCACACTATATAAGGCCGCCTACACGGCGGCCCTGTGTAGTGTGTGTTCCGGCGTTCATAGATAGAGAGAGAGACAGACAGTGTCATTTGATTTGAGTTAAATAGATTAGGCAGAACAGTCAGTCAGTTAGCTGCACTTACAGTGTATTGTGTACATATATGCATCCCAGGTGTTGCATATATATATATACAATGTATTCAGTTTAGCTAGATCCGTTCCTGTTATCTTCTTACTGACAGGCAGGCTTGTCTTGTTACAGTATTTACAGCTACCTGAAGAAAATTTCTGGTGTTCTTTTGATCCTATTAGTACCACAGTCAGGCAGCTAGACTATTTACAGTTAGTGCAGTGCATCCTGCTCACAGTGTTCAGCTAAACCTACAAGTTAGTGGGGTGCGTCCTGCTCACAGTGTTCAGCTAAACCTACAAGTTAGTGGGGTGCATCCTGCTCACAGTGTTCAGCTAAACCTACAAGTTAGTGTGGTGTGTCCACCTCACAGTGTTCAGCTAAAACTACAAGTTAGTGCAGTGCATCCTGCTCACAGTGTTCAGCTAGATCCGTTCCTGTTATCTTCTTACTGACAGGCAGGCTTGTCTTGTTACAGTATTTACAGCTACCTGAATAAAATTGCTGGTGTTCTTTTGATCCTATTAGTACCACAGTCAGGCAGCTAGACTATTTACAGTTAGTGCGGTGCGTCCTGCTCACAGTGTTCAGCTAAAACTACAAGTTAGTGCTGTGCGTCCTGCTCACAGTGTTCAGCTAAACCTACAAGTTAGTGTAGTGAGACCTCTGCACAGTGTTCAGCTAAAGCTACAAGTTAGTGGGGTGCGTCCTGCTCACAGTGTTCAGCTAAACCTACAAGTTAGTGTGGTGTGTCCACCTCACAGTGTTCAGCTAAACCTACAAGTTAGTGGGGTGCGTCCAACTCACAATGTTCAGCTAAACCTAGAAGTTAGTGCGGTGTGTCCTGCTCACAGTGTTCAGCTAAAACTACAAGTTAGTGCTGTGCGTCCTGCTCACAGTGTTCAGCTAAACCTACAAGTTAGTGTAGTGAGACCTCTGCACAGTGTTCATCTAAAGCTACAAGTTAGAGCAGTGCGTCCTGCTCACAGTGTTCAGCTAGATCCGTTCCTGTTATCTTCTTACTGACAGGCAGGCTTGTCTTGTTACAGTATTTACAGCTACCTGAAGAAAATTGCTGGTGTTCTTTTGATCCTATTAGTACCACAGTCAGGCAGCTAGACTATTTACAGTTAGTGCAGTGCGTCCTGCTCACAGTGTTCAGCTAAAACTACAAGTTAGTGGGGTGCGTCCTGCTCACAGTGTTCAGCTAAACCTACAAGTTAGTGGGGTGCGTCTAACTCACAGTGTTCAGCTAAACCTAGAAGTTAGTGCGGTGCGTCCTGCTCACAGTGTTCAGCTAAAACTACAAGTTAGTGCTGTGCGTCCTGCTCACAGTGTTCAGCTAAACCTACAAGTTAGTGTAGTGAGACCTCTGCACAGTGTTCAGCTAAAGCTACAAGTTAGTGTAGTGCGTCCTCCTCACAGTGTTCAGCTAGATCCGTTCCTGTTATCTTCTTACTGACAGGCAGGCTTGTCTTGTTACAGTATTTATAGCTACCTGAAGAAAATTGCTGGTGTTCTTTTGATCCTATTAGTACCACAGTCAGGCAGCTAGACTATTTACAGTTAGAGCAGTGCGTCCTGCTCACAGTGTTCAGCTAAAACTACAAGTTAGTGGGGTGCATCCTGCTCACAGTGTTCAGCTAAACCTACAAGTTAGTGGGGTGCGTCCTGCTCACAGTGTTCAGCTAAACCTACAAGTTAGTGTGGTGCGTCCACCTCACAGTGTTCAGCTAAACCTACAAGTTAGTGGGGTGCGTCCAACTCACAATGTTCAGCTAAACCTAGAAGTTAGTGTGGTGTGTCCTGCTCACAGTGTTCAGCTAAAACTACAAGTTAGTGCTGTGCGTCCTGCTCACAGTGTTCAGCTAAACCTACAAGTTAGTGTAGTGAGACCTCTGCACAGTGTTCATCTAAAGCTACAAGTTAGAGCAGTGCGTCCTGCTCACAGTGTTCAGCTAGATCCGTTCCTGTTATCTTCTTACTGACAGGCAGGCTTGTCTTGTTACAGTATTTACAGCTACCTGAATAAAATTGCTGGTGTTCTTTTGATCCTATTAGTACCACAGTCAGGCAGCTAGACTATTTACAGTTAGTGCAGTGCGTCCTGCTCACAGTGTTCAGCTAAAACTACAAGTTAGTGGGGTGCGTCCTGCTCACAGTGTTCAGCTAAACCTACAAGTTAGTGGGGTGCATCCAACTCACAGTGTTCAGCTAAACCTAGAAGTTAGTGCGGTGCGTCCTGCTCACAGTGTTCAGCTAAAACTACAAGTTAGTGCTGTGCGTCCTGCTCACAGTGTTCAGCTAAACCTACAAGTTAGTGTAGTGAGACCTCTGCACAGTGTTCAGCTAAAGCTACAAGTTAGTGTAGTGCGTCCTCCTCACAGTGTTCAGCTAGATCCGTTCCTGTTATCTTCTTACTGACAGGCAGGCTTGTCTTGTTACAGTATTTACAGCTACCTGAATAAAATTGCTGGTGTTCTTTTGATCCTATTAGTACCACAGTCAGGCAGCTAGACTATTTACAGTTAGTGCAGTGCGTCCTGCTCACAGTGTTCAGCTAAAACTACAAGTTAGTGGGGTGCGTCCTGCTCACAGTGTTCAGCTAAACCTACAAGTTAGTGGGGTGCGTCCTGCTCACAGTGTTCAGCTAAACCTACAAGTTAGAGTGGTGCGTACACCTCACAGTGTTCAGCTAAACCTACAAGTTAGTGCGGTGCGTCCTGCTCACAGTGTTCAGCTAAAACTACAAGTTAATGCTGTGCGTCCTGCTCACAGTGTTCAGCTAAAACTACAAGTTAGTGTGGTGCGTCCACCTCACAGTGTTCAGCTAAACCTACAAGTTAGTGCAGTGTGTCCTGCTCACAATGTTCAGCTAAAACTACAAGTTAGTGCTGTGCGTCCTGCTCAGTGTTCAGCTAAAACTACAAGTTAGTGCTGTGCGTCCTGCTCACAGTGTTCAGCTAAAACTACAAGTTGGTGCAGTGCGTCCTGCTCACAGTGTTCAGCTAAAACTACAAGTTAGTGTGGTGCGTCCACCTCACAGTGTTCAGCTAAACCTACAAGTTATTTTTTTGCGAGCTCTGCACAGTGTTCACCTAAAGCTACCTGTAGAAGGTTGGTGGTGTTTTCCTGATCCTATCACTACCGCAGGCAGCTAAAAAAGCTACAAGTTAGTTTTTTGTGAGCTCTGCACAGTGTTCAGCTAAAGCTACCTGTAGAAGGTTGGTGGTGTTCTCATACTACAGGCAGGCAGTTGATTTTGCTAGATGCAGTATCAGTACATATATATATATATATATGTATCCCAGCTTAGTGCAGCTACAGGCCATTAGTATGTCTGGAAGGCCACAGTCACAAGCCAATAAGAAAGGGCAAACAGGCTCTGTGTCTAGTGCTGGTCGTGGAGAGGGTGCATCCTCATCAGCACGTGGCCGTGGGACACGCTTGGCCTTTTTTTCAGCAGCTGGCCGTGTTGAGCCGCAACATGCGGAAGACTTGGTCGAGTGGATGACCAAGCCATCCTCATCCTCCTCATACTCTCTCACCCATGCCCAGGGTACTTTGTCTGGCAAAGCAGCGGCCTCTTCCCTTGGCTCAATGTCATCAGTGACTCCTTCCCTAGCCCCACCATGTCCTCCTGAGGAGTCCCTCGAACTGTTTGACCACAGTGTTGGGTACATGCTCCAGGAGGATGCCCAGCGTTTGGAAGGCTCTGATGATGATACTGAGCTCGTTGAAGGCAGTAACGTGAGCACGGACAGAGGGGGTGCCCAAGAAGGGCAGCAATCTGGCAGTCATGCTCCCCCTGCTGCAGCATACTGCCAGGTTTGCTCCAGTGATGAGGAGGGAGGGGATGATGAGGTCACTGACTCAACGTGGGTGCCTGATAGGAGAGAGGAGGAGGAGGAGGCGGCACATTACCAACGAGGCAGGATGCCCTCCAGGGGCCAGCCTAAAGGCAGCACATTGACTGCATCACACCCCAAAGCTCAACATGTGCAGGGCGCTGCAGTGTCTGCACGTTATTCAAAAAGTTCTTTGGTGTGGGCCTTTTTTGAGACGAGTGCATCAGATCGCACCGCTGCTATTTGCACCATATGTCTCAAGCGTATCTCGCGTGGCCAAAACATCTCCCTCTTGGGTACCGCATGCTTGACCAGACATATGTTGACCTACCATGCAGTTCGTTGGCAAGCGTATCTAAAAGACCCACACCAAAGAACAAAGAGGACCTCTCCTTGCTCCTCATCAGCTGAGATCTCCAACCCCACTATACCTTCAGTCCTCTCTGAGACCTGCACTGAGAGGAATGAAGGTGTAGAATTAGGTGTGTCACAGCCAAGTACTTGTGGGCAATCTGCTTTTGGTACACCGACGTCAGATTGTACCAGGCAAATTTCCCTGCCCCAGCTGCTGCACCGCCGAAAGAAGTTTGCTCCCAGCCATCCACATGCGCAGCGGTTGAATGCTAGCTTGGCAAAATTGCTAGCACTTCAACTGCTGCCTTTTCAGTTGGTAGACTCTGCCCCCTTCCATGAGTTTGTGGAATGTGCGGTTCCTCAGTGGCAGGTACCGAAACGCCACTTTTTCTCACGGAAGTTGATTCCGGCTCTCTACCAGCATGTGGAAGGCAATGTCCATGCCTCGCTGGACAGGGCGGTCAGCAGTAAGGTGCATATTACCGCTGACTCATGGTCCAGCAGGCATGGACAGGGACGTTACCTAAGTTTCACGGCACATTGGGTGACTCTGCTGGAAGCTGGGAAGGATGCAGGACAAGGTGCAGTAGTGTTGGAGGTTGTTCCGCCACCACGTCTCCAAAATGCTAATGATTGTGACACACCCCTCTCCTCCACCCCCTCCTCTTCTTCTTCCTCCATGGCCTCTTCCTGTGCTTTGTCCTCGGAACCAGCGGTGCTCCGTAGCCGTTCAAGGGGCTACGCAAGTACGCAGGCCAAAAGATGCCATGCGGTGCTTGAGCTGGTGTGCTTGGGGGACAGGAGTCACACTGGGGCAGAGGTTCTGTCAGCTCTGCAGGGGCAGGTTCAGAGGTGGTTGACGCCACGCCAACTTAAGGCAGGAATGGTGGTTTGCAACAATTGCACCAACCTCCTCTCTGCCCTCCGACAGGGACAAATGACCCATGTGCCCTGTTTGGCTCACGTCCTTAACTTGGTGGTGCAGCGGTTCTTGGGCAGGTACCCGGGCTTACAGTATGTCCTGAGGCAGGCCAGGAAAGTCTGTGTGCGTTTCCGCCGGTCATATAATGCCAGTGCTCGGCTGGCGGACCTCCAGAAGGAGTTTAACCTGCCCAAGAACCGCCTAATCTGTGACATGCCCACCAGGTGGAACTCAGCGTTGGCCATGCTGCAGCGGTTGCACACGCAGCAGAGGGCCATCAATGAGTACCTGTGCGACTATGGCACCAGGACAGGGTCAGGGGAGCTTGTTTTTTTTTCCCCACGCCAGTGGGCCATGATCAGGGATGCATGCACTGTCCTGTCACCATTTGAGGAGGCCACGAGGATGGTGAGCAGTGACAGTGCATGCATCAGTGACACTGTCCCCCTTGTCCACCTGTTGGAGCACACGCTGCGTGGAATAATGGACAGGGCACTTGAGGCAGAACAGAGGCAGGAAGAGGAGGACTTCCTTAGCTCTCAAGGCCCCCTTTATCCAGACAGTGTTCCTGCGTGCCCGCCGATCACACAGGAAGAGGACGAGGAGGAGGAGGAGGAGGAAGATTGTGTCAGTATGGAGGTGGAGCCTGGCACTCAGCATCAGCAGCAGTCTTTAAGGGATCAGTCCCAAGAAACACATGGACTTGTACGTGGCTGGGAGGAGGTGGCTGCAGACCATGTCGTCCTTAGTGACCCAAAGGACTCCGGACCGTATGCCTCAGCAAACCTACGCTGCATGGCCTCCCTGATCCTGCAAAGCCTGCGTAAGGATCCTCGTATTCATGGTATCAAGGAGAAGGACCAATACTGGCTGGCAACCCTCCTTGATCCACGTTACAAGGGTAAGGTTGCGGACCTTATCTTGCCATCGCAGAGGGAGCAGAGGATGAAACATCTTCGGGAGGCCTTGCAGAAAGGTCTGTGCAACGCGTTCCCAGAGACTGGGAGGTTACAAACTCCTGTTTCTAGACAACGTGTTGCTGAGGCTTCGGTCAGTCAAAGAAGGAGCGGTGGAGAAGGTGGCCGTCTAACCGATGCGTTCAGACAATTTTTTGGTCCGCAGTCCCAAGGTATGATCGGTTCCAGCAACCATCGCCAGCGTCTGTTTTACATGGTGCAGGAATACCTAGGGGCAAGATCTGACTTGGACACCTTTCCCACCGAAAATCCTCTGGGTTACTGGGTCTTGAGGATGGATCACTGGCCAGAGCTTGCACAGTATGCAATTGAGCTACTGGCCTGTCCTGCATCCAGCGTTCTTTCGGAACGCACATTCAGTGCTGCTGGAAGCTTTGTAACCGATCACAGGGTGCGTCTGTCCCCCGACTCAGTCGATCGACTGACCTTCATAAAAATGAATCAGTCTTGGATCACCACCAGCTACCAAGCACCAGATGCTGATGTAACCGAATATTTTTTTTTGAAATCTCAGATCCCTTCAAAGACTGCCTATGCTGATGCTGAGTGACTATCCCTGAGTAATTATCCTCTTCCTCCTCAATGATCACGCTGATAGCTTGTAAGAACATTTTTGGTTCTGGGCGCCACCACCAGTGCCTAAGGCCCAATTTTTCAGCCCCTGTTTAACAGGGGCGTGTAATTACAATTTTTGATGCAATACTTTGCAGCAGGGCTCGTTTCTGCGTTACAACTAGAGTGTCTGTGAGGGGTTGCAGTGTTGTGGCACCAGCACCAGTGTCTAAGGCCCAATTTTTCAGCCCCTGTTCAACAGGAGCATGTAATTACAATTCTTGATCTAATATTTCACAGCAGGGCCCATTTCTGCACCCACCAAGAGCGAGTGAGGACATACAGTGTTGTGGCACCAGCACCACCACCACCACCAAAGGCCCAATTTTTCTGCCCTTGTTCAACAGGGGCATGTAATTACAATTCTTGATCTAATATTTCACAGCAGAGCCTATTTCTGTACCCACCAAGAGCGAGTGAGGACTTACAGTGTTGTGGCACCAGCACCACCACCACCAAAGGCCCAATTTTTCTGCCCTTGTTCAACAGGGGCATGTAATTACAATTCTTGATCTAATATTTCACAGCAGGGCCAATTTCTGCACCCACCAAGAGCGAGTGAGGACATACAGTGTTGTGGCACCAGCAGCACCACCACCACCAAAGGCCCAATTTTTCTGCCCCTGTTCAACAGGGGCATGTAATTACAATTCTTGATCTAATATTTCACAGCAGGGCCCTGTGAGGGCTTACAGTGTTGTGGCCACAACAACACCTAAGGCCCAAATTTCTGCTGAGTATATAGGGCAGGCCCCTACTTTCAAACATCTAACTTACAAACGACTCCTACTTGCAAACGGAAGGAGACAACAGGAAGTGAGATGAAATCTACCCCTAGGAAGGGAAATTCCTTCCTGTAAGAGTTAATATGGGAAAAACATTTCTCCTTTCCACTGATGCTTTCCAATCCTTGTTCCACAAAAAAACCCAAATTTTCAAAAAACATTTGTCATTGGGACAAAAAGTGAGGTGAAATCTTCTGAAGAGGAAAGACAGCAAAACAAATGCCACAGGGGTGATAACCCTTCCCTATGTTTTCCAAAAAGCTTAAAAAAGATTTTTTGGCTGCAGCTAAACACGTTAAAAATGTACCCGTTCAAAATTACAAACAGATTCAACTTAACAACAAACCTGAAGAAAGAGAAAAATATCCTGGACGGCCGCACACCATAGAAGACATCTTTATAGATATGAAGAAATAAAATCCAAATGCAGTCACCTCATGTACAGGGAGGAACAGGAAAGACAGCTAACATGTTTCACGCCCCATCATGGCGCTTATTCATAGCTGAATGATTAAAGTTTGATCATGGGTATATATAGGGACTTCAGGTTTTGATAGCCAATCCAGAGATGGTCTCAAATAGAGACCTGCCCACATGATCAAACTCTAGACCGACACCCAAGAGATAGGAGACACCTGGGATGTGAAGTTGAATTTTGAATCAAAATTTGAAGACAAGATAACATGACAATGTAATAATGCCTATAAAGGTCCACCAAACTAAAAAAAGTTTACTAAGTGAACCAATGCGCATATATATATGTATATACATGCACTAGACACATGATTATTTTTACTATTCGCATTATTCAACTTCTCCCATTGTGTTCATCCATAACCTTGGGATGAAGACCATGATAAATACTAAAACGATATTAAACAATAGCAAAGTACAAAGTAACAACACTAATTTTCAAATCATAAATGATAAATAATCTCAAAGGAAAACTTGTGTATAAATGATGATAAACAAAATTTGTAAAAATGTAAAACATGCTGAAACCATACAAAATCGCAAAATCGCAAAATAACATATACAAGAAATTGATGTGAAAATACCAATAATCCTATTCCCAGCACTATCAATTATGTCTTGGTAACTGCATATATATACACATACACATCATCCTGCAATATATAAACCTAATTACATTTGAAAATTGTGTAAATAAAACCTTGATTTTCGTTTAAAAATGATTATGTATAAATCATTATTCCCACATAAATCCATGCACTCAAGAAGAACGCAAGCCCCATTCAACGACGTCTGGAATCCATTCATATTGGAAACATAAACAAAAAATATATCTCAAATTTGCAACAAACGGCCAAGAAAAAAAGAGAAGAAAAAGACAGAAAATCGTCATCCAATGGGGAAGCATTTAAATGGTGCATGGAAAAGGTGGGAAAATAGAGAGGGACCCTAAAGGAGTTACGTTAACATTTTTTTAATAGACTAGCTATGTGTGCTAAATAACGTAAACTTCAGACGGTGGTCCAAAATTTATAGAGATCTATAAATATTACCTGGATGGCTATGCAAGGAACAGTAAACAAAGAGCAATGATCTTGTTGTACCTGTAACTGCTATGGGAAAGGTGGCCACGCTACTGATTTTCTCAGTTGAATCTCAAAGAACCCTAGAAAATCAACAGATATTGTGTGGATAGATGTGTAGGAGACATAGTCTCTCTATACTTGGTGCAATAACATGATTAAGATGATAATTTTGTTACAAAAGCTATAATTTAAACTTCCAGGCTCTAAGTAGATCACAAACAGCAATGGATCACCAAATATATATAAAATCGCAAAAAAATCACAAAAAACGCACAAATCGCAAAAAGTCGCAGAATCACAAAATATCGCAAAAAATCGCAAAAAATCAAAAAACATCGGAAAAAATCGAAAAAAACATGGAAAAATACACAAAATTTATAGCAAATCGGAAGAACAAAAAACAAAAAAATCGAAGTGAAAGATGGCCACTGACAAATATAAACCAGGGAGCATTACGTCATATACTAAATAAATTTAGGCTAAGGTATCACGATAGCCACACATGTAAGTGAGATATTGGGGATACACATGGGCATAACACGGTGCATATCTATTGATAAAAGTGGGACACGTCCCATTCAAAATTGAGGCCGGTGGGACGTCTAGTATTTAGATTAAAAATCCACCGAACCTCTTGTTTGCACAATATGTCAAATTTGTCCCCACCTCTAGGAGGTTTAGCAATTTTTTCAATGCCTTGAATGGTGAGGCTGGAAGTATCCTTGAAATGAATATCAACCCAATGGCGAGCAATGTTAGTGGCATGTTCCTTCTCTATGTCATAGAGGTGATCGTAAAGACGATCCCTCAGTCTGCGAGTGGTCCTGCCAACATATTGCATAGAGCAAATGGTACATGTGATGACATAAACTATGTAATGTGTGTTGCAATTGATGAAGGACTGTATTTTATATGATTTGCCTGTTGAAGTAGATGTGACAGTGTCACCCCCTTTTATGAAGGGACAATATGTGCAAGACCGACCACCGCATCTGTATGTTCCCTTAAACTGCAGCCAATGAGCAGTTTGTTTTTTGCTAATGTAAAGGCTAGGGGACAAAAGTCCACCTAAAGAAGGTGCTTTCCTTGATACCGTACGTATGCCTTTATTTAAAATTTGAGAATAGATATGATCATTAGACAACACCGGCAGATATTTGGTAACTATTTTCTTTATTTTATGAAATTCAGCACTGTACGGAGTGGAAAATGTTGGAACAAAATGGGATTTTTCTGATCTATTCCGTCTACTGTGGTTACTGGGTTTGTCCATTAGCAAATTGGCCCGAGGTGTTTTATTTGCAATGGAAAAAGCCCTATTGATAGCTGACCTGGGGTAACCCCTAGCTTGCTAGGGGTAACCTAGTTCTCACCTAGTTCTTCCCCATTGGATGACGATTTTCTGTCTTTTTCTTCTCTTTTTTTCTTGGCCGTTTGTTGCAAATTTGAGATATATTTTTTGTTTATGTTTCCAATATGAATGGATTCCAGACGTCGTTGAATGGGGCTTGCGTTCTTCTTGAGTGCATGGATTTATGTGGGAATAATGATTTATACATAATCATTTTTAAACGAAAATCAAGGTTTTATTTACACAATTTTCAAATGTAATTAGGTTTATATATTGCAGGATGATGTGTATGTGTATATATATGCAGTTACCAAGACATAATTGATAGTGCTGGGAATAGGATTATTGGTATTTTCACATCAATTTCTTGTATATGTTATTTTGCGATTTTGTATGGTTTCAGCATGTTTTACATTTTTACAAATTTTGTTTATCATCATTTATACACAAGTTTTCCTTTGAGATTATTTAGCATTTATGTGTTGTTACTTTGTACTTTGCTATTGTTTAATATCGTTTTAGTATTTATCATGGTCTTCATCCCAAGGTTATGGATGTACACAATGGGAGAAGTTGAATAATGCGAATAGTAAAAATCATCATGTGTCTAGTGCATGTATATACATATATATATGCGCATTGGTTCACTTAGTAAACTTTTTTTAGTTTGGTGGACCTTTATAGGCATTATTACATTGTCATGTTATCTTGTCTTCAAATTTTGATTCAAAATTCAACTTCACATCCCAGGTGTCTCCTATCTCTTGGGTGTCGGTCTAGAGTTTGATCATGTGGGCAGGTCTCTATTTGAGACCATCTCTGGATTGGCTATCAAAACCTGAAGTCCCTATATATACCCATGATCAAACTTTAATCATTCAGCTATGAATAAGCGCCATGATGGGGCATGAAACATGTTAGCTGTCTTTCCTGTTCCTCCCTGTACATGAGGTGACTGCATTTGGATTTTATTTCTTCATATCTATAAAGATGTCTTCTATGGTGTGCGGCCGTCCAGGATATTTTTCTCTTTCCTCAAGCTTGTGCAGAGCCAGCACCTGTGAGTTCCATTAGGGCGGGTGTCTTGATACGGATTTGAGAGATTGGAGCGGCAATCTTTTGCTAACAACAAACCTACAGTCCCTGTCTTGTTTGCACCGCCTGTATACTGCTGTTCAGGGTATATAGGGCCTGGTGGCCCCACACCTTTCCTTATTTTAATTTGGGTGCGGGGTTCCCCTTAATATCCATACAAGACCCAAAGGGCCTGGTAATGGACTGGGGGGTACCCATGCCGTTTGTCTCACTGATTTTCATCCATATTGCCAGGACCCGACATTACATTAATGCCGCAAGCAGTTTTAAATGAGATTTTTTCCTTTAAAAATGACATTTTGTGCAGGGACTGTTCTAAACACGGGAAACACGCGCCACTTTACAGGCATACTATAGACACACCTCAGGTACGATATTTAAAGGAATATTTCACTTTTTTTTTTTTACTTTAAGCATCATTAAAATCACTGCTCCTGAAAAATCGGACGTTTTTAAAAGTTTTTTTTGCATTGATTCATGTCCCCTGGGGTAGGAACCGGGTCCCCAAACCCTTTATAGGACAATACCATGCAAATTAGCCTTTAAAATGAGCACTTTTGATTTCGAACGTTCAAGTCCCATAGACGTCAATGGGGTTCTAACGTTCGTGCGAATTTTTGGTCCGTTTCCAGGTTCTGGTGCGAACCGAACCGGGGGGTGTTCGGCTCATCCCTAATAGCAAGCTCTCAAACTTTGTGTGTCAGGAATTCCTATGGAAAATGTGTGATGGAGCCTACACACGGTCGGAATTTCCGACAACATGGTCCTATCACACATTTTCCATCGGAAAATCCTATAGTGTGTACAGGGCATTACTCTGAGCACACATGAAACAGGCAGCTACAAAGGCAGTTACATCAACCCATAGACTAGGCCACCAGAATTGTTGGGAAATGGCCCAAATGAGTTGATTCTTCCCAGAGTGGCCAACTGCCTTGGGAGAATAGTAAGTCTGGAGCACGCAGTACGGAGACTCTCTGGGAGCAGCGGTCACAAGGTTTCTCAGGAGGAGCATTGACCTGAGCAGCAAGAATTTTGTCACCCAAAGGAGAAGTAAGACTGGTGCGAACCGTAGCCAGAATATGATCAGGAGGAATCACAGGAACCAGAACCAACTCCAACTTGGAAGTGGAGGAAAATTGTCGTGACAAGGCGTCAGCCCTTACATTCTTAGTACCGGGTAAGAATGAGACAATGTAATTAAAACTCGACAAGAAAAGAGCCCATTGCGCCCTTCTGGAAGAGGGGCACTTAGCTTCAGACAAGAATGTGAGATTCTTATGGTCAGTGAGAATGAGAACCGGCACAGTGGTACCTTCAAGGAGACGTCTCAATTCTTTCAGGGCTAAAATGATCGCCAATCTCGTAATTGCACTCTGCAGGTTACAATTTCTTGGAAAAGTAGCCACACGGATGCATATTGCTCTCAGAGTTAGGACGTTGAGACAGAAGGGCGCCAACTCCAGTCTCAGAAGCATCGACTTCTAGGATAAAAAGGCAATGTAGGATCAGGATGTGCCAACCAGGAGCATAAACAAATGCAGCCTTGAGACTCTCAAAGGCCTTAATGGACTCAGGAGACCACCTCTGTGGGTTACCATCCTTTCTGGTCATATCAGTCAGGGGCTTGACCAGAGACGAGAAGTTACGAACAAACCTCTGATAATATTTGGCAAAGCCCAGGAAACGCTGCAGAGGACGTAAACCCACAGGTTGGGGCCACTGTAGGACTGGCGAAAGTTTCTCTGGGTCCATCGAAAAACCAGCAGTGGACATAGCCCAGGAATTTAATCTGTTCACGATGGAACTCGCACTTCTCCAGTTTACAATAGAGATTGTTTTCTCTTAGTTTCTGAAGCACACGACAGACATCTGTGTGGTGGCTCTCCTGGGACTTGAAAAATATAAGGATATCATTGAGATAAACCACCATACATAACATAACAAATCTCAGAGGACATCGTTAATAAATTCCTGGAAAACTCATAATGACCTGTTCTGGTATTAAACGCAGTTTTCCACTCGTCGCCCTTCTTAATCCGCATGAGATTGTATGCTCCTCTCAAATCAGGCTTTGTGAAAACTGTTGCTCCCTTAAGGCGGTCAAATAGCTCTATAATCAACGGAATCGGGTAGGCATTCTTAATCTGAAACGATTGAGACCCCTATAATCAATACAAGGTCTCAGTTCACCGCTCTTCTTCTTCACAGAGAAGAAACTAGCACCAGGAGGAGACGAGGATTTGCGGATGAAACCTCGAGAAAGTGCGTCTGCAACATACTCCTCCATGGCCTTATCCTCAAAGACCGACAAAGGGTAAACCCGGCCACAAGGGGGTATGGCACCAGGTTGAAGGTCAATTGCACAATCATAATGCCGGTGTGGAGGCTAACTACAGGCTTGACTTTTGTCAAAGATATCGCTAAAATCGTGGTACTCCTTCGGCAGGGAGAAGAGTGAAGAGGTGCACAGGACCTTGGCTACCTTCTGGAAGCATGTCTCACTGCATTGTGGTGACCAGGAGAGAACCTCAGCATGGAGCCAGTCAAAAGAGGGAAGAGGGGTTGTGCCTTTGTAACCAAGGATAACCAATAACCAGCAGAAACCTAGGTGAGGAAATAACTTGGAATTGGATTATCTGATGGTGAAGAGCCCCTACGGCCATGGACAATGGCATCATCTCATGAGTCACATGGGCAGGCTGTAGAGGTCTCCCGTCAAGAGCCTCAATGGCAAGTGAAGTGTCACGCAGCTGCATTGGTGTCAGAGGAATGTCAGAATCAGGGCCTGTCAGTATAGGCATTTCCCCATGCGCCTGCGTGGTAGAATTGCACATCGGCGTGTACCGTTTCACAATCAGCGGGTACGAGCGCGTGTCCGAACGAATCAGCTCACGTGGGTGCACGACACAGCACATCAATACGAACACATGCACGCACATTGGGACGTTCCCCTGGCGGGCCTATATAAAGACAGCTATGTCCTGTGTTTTTTGCTGGTTTGTATTTTCAGCTCCTGTGATCTGTTCCTGAATCTGTGTACCTGTGCCTGCCCGTTGTGACATGGATCGACCTCGACCTTGCTTGAACCTCTCTTGTGCTTGACCCTCGGCTGCCTTCTGGACTTCTCTACCTGCTTGACTACCTGTGTTTGACCCTCGGCGTGCTCCTGGACTTGTCTCTGGCTTATCCTAGTGTGGATCATCTACCTGCTTGACTACCTGTGTTTGACCCTCGGCCTGCTCCTGGACTTGCCTCTGCCTCATTCTAGTGTAGATCATCTGCCTGCCTGACTACCTGTGTTTCACCCCCGGCCTTCTCTTGGACTTTGTCTCTGCTTCACCCCAGTGTTGGATTATCTGCCTGTTTGAATACCCGTGTTTGACCCCAGCTTCTCTACTACCCGCTGGCAACCCGTGTTCCTTCGTGCCCAATACCCGCTGTGCCACTCCCAGAGGGTATCATGCGCCCAGCTGCAAGGGGAGCCTCTCTAAGCAACTCGGCCTTGGTGAGTACCTGACAAGTGGAATCAAGTGCTGCGATACAAAGGCAGCATCAATATATAGGCCTGCAGCCCCAGACTCGATTAGAGCCTGTATCTCGATGGACGACTCAGCCCAAGAAAGGGTGACCAAAACCAGGGGCTTATTCTTCTGGATAACTGGGGATGAAACAACGCCACCTAAGGTCTGTCCATGACAGGACCTGAAGGTTTGGGTTTTCCCTGGACGGGTAGGACAAGACTTCAAAAAGCGACCTGCCTGGCCATAATAAAGGCACAATCTCTCCCTCCTCCTAAGGGCTCTCTCATTCACAGAAAGACGCATGAAGCCCAAGTGCATTGGTTCATCTTCACTAGGGATGAGCTTCGTGTTCGAGTCAAACCCATGTTTGACTCGAACATCGTCTGTTCGCCCGTTCGCCGAATTGCGAACGATATGGGCCATTCGCGCCAAATTCGTGTGGCGCGTCACGGCCCATAATTCACTGTGGCATCACAGTGCATTGCTGGCTGATGATTGGCCAAGCATGCACTATGACCCGCATGCTTGGCCAATCACAGCGCCGTCTGAACAGAGAGCCATAATTGGCCAAAGCCAAGCAGGCTTTGGCCAATTATGGCTCAGGGGATTTAGTACACACCCCACACTATATAAGGCCGCCTGCACGGCGGCCCTGTGTAGTGTGTGTTCGGGCGTTGAAAGAGATAGACAGAGAGACAGTGTCATTTGATTTAAGTTAGATAGATTAGGCTGGATAGTCAGTGAGTTAGCTGCACTTACAGTGTAGTGAATATAAATATATGCATTCCAGGTGTTGTGTGTATATATATATACACACACTGTATTCAGTTTAGCTAGATCCATTCCTGTTATCTTCCTACTGACAGGCAGGCTTGTCTTGTTATAGTATTTACAGCTACCTGAAGAAAATTGCTGGTGTTCTTTTGATCCTATTAGTACCACAGTCAGGCAGCTAGACTATTTACAGTGAGTGTAGTGCGTCCTCCTCACAGTGTTTAGTTAAAGCTACAAGTTAGTTTAGTGTGACCTCTGCACATTGTTCAGCTAAAACTACAAGTTAGTGTAGTGTGTCCTCCTCACAGTGTTCAGCTAAAGCTACAAGTTAGTTTAGTGTCACCTCTGCACAGTGTTCAGCTAAAGCTACAAGTTAGTGTAGTGCGTCCTCCTCACAGTGTTCAGCTAAAACTACAAGTTAGTGTAGTGAAACCTCTGCACAGTGTTCAGCTAAAGCTACAAGTTAATGTAGTGCGTCTTCCTCACAGTGTTCAGCTAAAACTACCTGTAGAAGGTTGGTGGTGTTTTACTGATCCTATCACTACCGCAGGCAGCTAAATAAGCTACAAGTTAGTGTAGTGCGAGCTCTGCACAGTGTTCACCTAAAGCTACCTGTAGAAGATCGGTGGTGTTTTCCTGATCCTATCACTACCGCAGGTAGCTAAATAAGCTACAAGTTCGTTTTTTGCGAGCTCTGCACAGTGTTCGCTTAAAGCTACCTGTAGAAGGTTGGTGGTGTTTTCCTGATCCTATCACTACCGCAGGCAGCTAAATAAGCTACAAGTAAGTTTTTTTCGAGCTCTGCACAGTGTTCACCTAAAGCTACCTATAGAAGGTTGGTGGTGTTTTCCTGATCCTATCACTACCGCAGGCAGCTAAATAAGTTACAAGTTAGTGTAGTGCGTCCTCCTCACAGTGTTCAGCTAAAACTACAAGTTAGTGTAGTGCACAGTGTTCAGCTAAAGCTACAAGTTAGGGTAGTGCATCCTCCTCACAGTGTTCATCTAAAGCTACAAGTTAGTGTAGTGCGTCCTCCTCACAGTGTTTAGCTAAAACTACAAGTTAGTGTAGTGCGACCTCTGCACAGTGTTCAGCTAAAGCTACAAGTTAGTGTAGTGCGTCCTCCTCACAGTGTTCAGCTAAAACTTCAAGTTAGGGTAGTGCATCCTCCTCACAGTGTTCAGCTAAAGCTACAAGTTAGTGTAGTGCGTCCTCCTCACAGTGTTCAGCTAAAACTACAAGTTAGTGTAGTGAAACCTCTGCACAGTGTTCAGCTAAAGCTACAAGTTAATGTAGTGCGTCTTCCTCACAGTGTTCAGCTAAAACTACCTGTAGAAGGTTGGTGGTGTTTTACTGATCCTATCACTACCGCAGGCAGCTAAATAAGCTACAAGTTAGTTTTTTTCGAGCTCTGCACAATGTTCACCTAAAGCTACCTGTAGAAGGTTGGTGGTGTTTTCCCGATCCTATCACTACCGCAGGCAGCTAAAAAAGCTACAAGTTAGTGTAGTGCGAGCTCTGCACAGTGTTCACCTAAAGCTACCTGTAGAAGGTTGGTGGTGTTTTCCTGATCCTATCAGTACCGCAGTCAGCTAAATAAGCTACAAGTTAGTGTAGTGCGAGCTCTGCACAGTGTTCACCTAAAGCTGCCTGTAGAAGGTTGGTGGTGTTTTCCTGATCCTATCACTACCGCAGGCAGCTAAATAAGCTACAAGTTAGTTTTTTTCGAGCTCTGCACAGTGTTCACCTAAAGCTACCTATAGAAGGTTGGTGGTGTTTTCCTGATCCTATCACTACCGCAGTCAGCTAAATAAGCTACAAGTTAGTTTTTTGAGAGCTCTGCACAGTGTTCACCTAAAGCTACCTGTAGATGGTTGGTGGTGTTTTCCTGATCCTATCACTACCGCAGGCAGCTAAATAAGCTACAAGTTAGTGTAGTGCGTCCTCCTCACAGTGTTCAGCTAAAACTACAAGTTAGTGTAGTGCACAGTGTTCAGCTAAAGCTACAAGTTAGGGTAGTGCGTCCTCCTCACAGTGTTCATCTAAAGCTACAAGTTAGTGTAGTGCGTCCTCCTCACAGTGTTTAGCTAAAACTACAAGTTAGTGTAGTGCGACCTCTGCACAGTGTTCAGCTAAAGCTACAAGTTAGTGTAGTGCATCCTCTGAACAGTGTTCAGCTAAAGCTACAAGTTAGTGTAGTGTGTCCTCCTCACAGTGTTCAGCTAAAACTACAAGTTAGGGTAGTGCATCCTCCTCACAGTGTTCAGCTAAAGCTACAAGTTAGTGTAGTGCATCCTCCTCACAGTGTTCAGCTAAAACTACAAGTTAGTGTAGTGAAACCTCTGCACAGTGTTCAGCTAAAGCTACAAGTTAATGTAGTGCGTCTTCCTCACAGTGTTCAGCTAAAACTACAAGTTAGTGTAGTGCGAGCTCTGCACAGTGTTCAGCTAAAGCTACCTGTAGAAGGTTGGTGGTGTTTTCCTGATCCTATCACTACCGCAGGCAGCTAAATAACCTACAAGTTAGTTTTTTTCGAGCTCTGCACAGTGTTCACCTAAAGCTACCTGTAGAAGGTTGGTGGTGTTTTCCTGATCCTATCACTACCGCAGGCAGCTAAATAAGCTACAAGTTAGTGTAGTGCGAGCTCTGCACAGTGTTCACCTAAAGCTACCTGTAGAAGGTTGGTGGTGTTTTCCTGATCCTATCACTACCGCAGTCAGCTAAATAAGCTACAAGTTAGTGTAGTGCGAGCTCTGCACAGTGTTCAGCAAAAGCTACCTGTAGAAGGTTGGTGGTGTTTTCCTGATCCTATCACTACCGCAGGTAGCTAAATAAGCTACAAGTTAGTTTTTTTCGAGCTCTGCACAGTGTTCACCTAAAGCTACCTGTAGAAGGTTGGTGGTGTTTTCCTGATCCTATCACTACCGCAGGTAGCTAAATAAGCTACAAGTTAGTTTTTTGCGAGCTCTGCACAGTGTTCACCTAAAGCTACCTGTAGAAGGTTGGTGGTGTTTTCCTGATCCTATCACTACCGCAGGCAGCTAAATAAGCTACAAGTAAGTTTTTTGCAAGCTCTGCACAGTGTTCACCTAAAGTTACCTATAGAAGGTTGGTGCTGTTTTCCTGATCCTATCACTACTGCAGTCAGCTAAATAAGCTACAAGTTAGTTTTTTTGCGAGCTCTGCACAGTGTTCACCTAAAGCTACCTGTAGAAGGTTGGTGCTGTTTTCCTGATCCTATCACTACCGCAGGCAGCTAAATAAGCTACAATTTAGTGTAGTGCGTCCTCCTCACAGTGTTCAGCTAAAACTACAAGTTAGTGTAGTGCACAGTGTTCAGCTAAAGCTACAAGTTAGGGTAGTGCGTCCTCCTCACAGTGCTCATCTAAAGCTACAAGTTAGTGTAGTGCGTCCTCCTCACAGTGTTTAGCTAAAACTACAAGTTAGTGTAGTGTGACCTCTGCACAGTGTTCAGCTACAGATACAAGTTAGTGTAGTGCATCCTCTGAACAGTGTTCATCTAAAGCTACAAGTTAGTGTAGTGCGAGCTCTGCACAGTGTTCAGCTAAAGCTACCTGTAGAAGGTTGGTGGTGTTTTCCTGATCCTATCACTACCGCAGGCAGCTATATAAGCTACAAGTTATTTTTTTGCGAGCTCTGCACAGTGTTCACCTAAAGCTACCTGTAGAAGGTTGGTGGTGTTTTCCTGATCCTATCACTACCGCAGTCAGCTAAATAAGCTACAAGTTAGTGTAGTGCGAGCTCTGCACAGTGTTCACCTAAAGCTACCTGTAGAAGGTTGGTGGTGTTTTCCTGATCCTATCACTACCGCAGGTAGCTAAATAAGCTACAAGTTAGTTTTTTGCGAGCTCTGCACAGTGTTCACCTAAAGCTACCTGTAGAAGGTTGGTGGTGTTTTCCTGATCCTATCACTACCGTAGGCAGCTAAATAAGCTACAAGTACATTTTTTGTGAGCTCTGCACAGTGTTCACCTAATGCCGCGTATGCACGAGCGGACTTTACGGCAGACTTTGCCCGGCGGACTTTTCTACGTACTTTACGACGGACTTTCTGAATGAACGGACTTGCCTACACACAATCCGCCAAAGTCCATCAAATTCGTATGTGATGACGTACGACCGGACTAAAACAAGGAAGTTCATAGCCAGTAGCCAATAGCTGCCCTAGCGTGGCTTTATGTCCTTTGAACTAGCATACAGACGGCGGACTTTTCGACCGGACTCGATTTCGACGGATTAATTCACACACGATCGAATTGTCCGACCAAATCCCGTCCGTCGGGCAAAGTCTGCCGTAAAGTCCGATCGTGTGTACGCGGCATAAAGCTACCTATAGAAGGTTGGTGGTGTTTTCCTGATCCTATCACTACCGCAGGCAGCTAAATAAGCTACAAGTTAGTGTAGTGCGTCCTCCTCACAGTGTTCAGCTAAAACTACAAGTTAGTGTAGTGCACAGTGTTCAGCTAAAGCTACAAGTTATGGTAGTGCGTCCTCCTCACAGTGTTCAGCTAAAACTACAAGTTAGTGTAGTGCGACCTCTGCACAGTGTTCAGCTAAAGCCACAAGTTAGTGTAGTGCATCCTCTGAACAGTGTTCAGCTAAAACTACAAGTAGGTGTAGTGTGTCCTCCTCACAGTATTCAGCTAAAACTACAAGTTAGTGTAGTGCGAGCTCTGCACAGTGTTCAGCTAAAGCTACGTGTAGAAGGTTGGTGGTGTTTTCCTGATCCTATCACTACCGCAGGCAGCTAAATAAGCTACAAGTTATTTTGTTGCGAGCTCTGCACAGTGTTCACCTAAAGCTACCTGTAGAAGGTTGGTGGTGTTTTCCTGATCCTATCACTACCGCAGGCAGCTAAATTAGCTACAAGTTAGTTTTTTGCGAGCTCTGCACAGTGTTCACCTAAAGCTACCTGTAGAAGGTTGGTGGTGTTTTCCTGATCCTATCACTACCGCAGGCAGCTAAATTAGCTACAAGTTAGTTTTTTGCGAGCTCTGCACAGTGTTCACCTAAAGCTACCTGTAGAAGGTTGGTGGTGTTTTCCTGATCCTATCACTACCGCAGGCAGCTAAATAAGCTACAAGTTAGTGTAGTGCGTCCTCCTCACAGTGTTCAGCTAAAACTACAAGTTAGTGTAGTGCACAGTGTTCAGCTAAAGCTACAAGTTAGGGTAGTGCGTCCTCCTCACAGTGTTCATCTAAAGCTACAAGTTAGCGTAGTGCGTCCTCCTCACAGTGTTTAGCTAAAACTACAAGTTAGTGTAGTGCGACCTCTGCACAGTGTTCAGCTAAAGCTACAAGTTAGTGTAGTGCATCCTCTGAACAGTGTTCAGCTAAAGCTACAAGTTAGTGTAGTGTGTCCTCCTCACAGTGTTCAGCTAAAACTACAAGTTAGGGTAGTGCGTCCTCCTCACAGTGTTCATCTAAAGCTACAAGTTAGTGTAGTGCGTCCTCCTCACAGTGTTTAGCTAAAACTACAAGTTAGTGTAGTGTGACCTCTGCACAGTGTTCAGCTAAAGCTACAAGTTAGTGTAGTGCATCCTCTGAACAGTGTTCAGCTAAAGCTACAAGTTAGTGTAGTGTGTCCTCCTCACAGTGTTCAGCTAAAACTACAAGTTAGTGTAGTGCGAGCTCTGCACAGTGTTCAGCTAAAGCTACCTGTAGAAGGTTGGTGGTGTTTTCCTGATCCTATCACTACCGCAGGCAGCTATATAAGCTACAAGTTATTTTTTTTGCGAGCTCTGCACAGTGTTCAGCTAAAGCTACCTGTAGAAGGTTGGTGGTGTTTTCCTGATCCTATCACTACCGCAGGCAGCTAAATAAGCTGCAAGTTTGTTTTTTGCAAGCTCTGCACAGTGTTCAGCTGAAGCTACCTGTAGAATGTTGGTGGTGTTTTCCTGATCCTATCACTACAGCAGGCAGCTAAATAAGCCACAAGTTAGTTTTTTGCGAGCTCTGCACAGTGTTCAGCTAAAGCTACCTGTAGAAGGTTGGTGGTGTTCTCATACTACAGGCAGGCAGTTGATTTTGCTAGCTGCAGTATCAGTACACACATATATATATATATATATAGAGAGGCAGACAGTCACAAGCCAACAAAAGAGGGCAAGCAGGCTCTGTGTCTAGAGGCAACAGTGCTGGTCGTGGAGACGGTGCATCCTCATCAGCATGTGGCCGTGGGACATGCTTGGCCTTTTTATCAGCAGCTGGCCATGTTGAGCCACAACATGCAGAAGACTTGGTCAAGTGGATGACCAAGCCGTCCTCATCCTCCTCATCCTCTCTCACCCATGCTCTGGGTACTTTGTCTGGCAAAGCAGCTGCCAATGCGGCCTCTTCCCTCGGCTCAATGGCATCAGTGACTCCTTCCCTAGCCCCACCATGTCCTCCTGAGAAGTCCCTCGAACTGTTTGACCACAGTGTTGGGTAAATGCTCCAGGAGGATGCCCAGCGTTTAGAAGGCTCTGATGATGATACTGAGCTAGATGAAGGCAGAAACGTGAGCACGGACAGAGGGGTGCCCAAGAAGGACAGCAATCTGGCAGTCATGCTCCCCCTGCTGCAGCATATTGCCAGGTTTGCTTCAGTGATGAGGAGGGAGGGGATGATGAGGTCACTGACTCAACATGGGTGCCTGATAGGAGAGAGGAGGAGGAGGAGGCACATCACCAACGATTGTACTGCTGCTATTTGCAACATATGTCTCAAGCGTATCTTGCGTGGTCAAAACATCTCCCGCTTGGGCACCACATGCTTGATCAGACATATGTTGACCTGCCATGCAGTTCATTGGCAAGCGTATCTAAAAGACCCACACCAAAGAACAAAGAGGACCTCTCCTTGCTCCTCATCAGCTGAGATCTCCAACCCCATGATACCTTCAGTCCTCTCTGAGACCTGCACGGAGAGGAATGAAGGTGTAGAATTAGGTGTGTCACAGCCAAGTACTTGTGTGCAATCTGCTTTCGGTACACCGACGTCAGATTGTACCAGGCAAATTTCCCTGCCCCAGCTGCTGCACCGCCGAAAGAAGTTCGCTCCCAGCCATCCACATGCCCAGAGGTTGAATGCTAGCTTGGCAAAATTGCTAGCACTTCAACTGCTGCCTTTTCAGTTGGTAGACTCTGCCCCCTTCCGTGAGTTTGTGGAATGTTCCTCAGTGGCAGGTACCCAAACGCCACTTTTTCTCACAGAAGGCGATTCCGGCTCTCTACCGGCATGTGGAAGGCAATGTCCATGCCTCGCTGGACAACGTGGTCAGTGGTAAGATGCATATTACCGCTGACTCATGGTCCAGCAGCCATGGACAGGGACGTTACCTAAGTTTCACGGCGCATTGGGTGACTCTGCTGGCAGCTGGGAAGGATGCAGGACAAGGTGCAGTAGTGTTGGAGGTTGTTCCGCCACCACGCCTCCAAAATGCCACTACTAATGATTGTGACACACCTCTCTCCTCCACCCCCTCCTCTTCTTCTTCCTCCATGGCCTCTTCCTGTGCTTTGTCCTCGGACACAGCGGTGCTCCGTAGCCATTTAAGGGGCTACGCAAGTATGCAGGCCAAAAGATGCCATGCGGTGCTTGAGCTGGTGTGCTTGGGGGACAGGAGCCACACTGGGGTAGAGGTTCTGTCAGCTCTGCAGGGGCAGGTTCAGAGGTGGCTGATGCCATGCCAACTTAAGGCAGGAATGGTGGTTTGCGACAATGGCACCAACCTCCTCTCTGCCCTCCGACAGGGACAAATGACCCATGTGCCCTGTTTGGCTCACATCCTTAACTTGGTGCTGCAGCGGTTCTTGGGCAGGTACCCGGGCTTACAGTATGTCCTGAGGCAGGCCAGGAAAGTCTGCGTGCATTTCCGCCGGTAATATAATGCCAGTGCTCGGCTGGCAGACCTCCAAAAGGAGTTTAACCTGCCCAAGAACCGCCTAATCTGTGACATGCCCACCAGGTGGAACTCAACATTCGCCATGCTGCAGCGGCTGCACATGCAGCAGAGGGCCATCAATGAGTTCCTGTGCGACTATGGCACCAGGACAGGGTCAGGGGAGCTTGTTTTGTTTACCACGCCAGTGGGCCATGATCAGGGATGCATGCACTGTCCTGTCACCATTTGAGGAGGCCACGAAGATGGTGAGCAGTGACAGTGCATGCATCAGTGACACTGTCCCCCTTGTCCACCTGTTGGAGCACACGCTGTGTGGAATAATGGACAATGCACTTGAGGCAGAACAGAGGCAGGAAGAGGAGGACTTCCTTAGCTCTCAATGCCCCCTTTATCCAGACAGTGTTCCTGCGTGCCTGCCGATCACACCGGAAGAGGACGAGGAGGATTGTGTCAGTATGGAGGTGGAGCCTGGCACTCAGCATCAGCAGCAGTCTTTAAGGGATCAGTCCCAAGAAACACATGGACTTGTACGTGGCTGGGAGGAGGTGGCTGCGGACCATGTCGTCCTTAGTGACCCAGAAGACTCCGGACCGAATGCCTCAGCAAACCTACGCTGCATGGCCTCCCTGATCTTGCAAAGCCTGCGTAAGGATCCTCGTATTCGTGGTATCAAGGAGAAGGACCAATACTGGCTGGCAACCCTCCTTGATCCACGTTACAAGGGTAAGGTTGTGGACCTTATCTTGCCGTCGCAGAGGGAGCAGAGGATGAAACATCTTCGGGAGGCCTTGCAGAAAGGTCTGTGCAACGCGTTCCCAGAGACTGGGAGGTTACAAACTCCTGTTTCTGGACAACGTGTTGCTGAGGCTTCAGTCAGTCAAAGAAGGAGTGGTGGAGAAGGTGGCCATCTGACCGATGCGTTCAGACTATATTTTAGTCTGCAGCCCCAAGGTATGATCGGTTCCAGCAACCATCGCCAGCGTCTGTTTTACATGGTGCAGTAATACCTAGGGACAAGATCTGACTTGGACACCTTTCCCACCGAAAATCCTCTGGGTTACTGGGTCTTGAGGATGGATCACTGGCCAGAGCTTGCACAGTATGCAATTGAGCTACTGGCCTGTCCTGCATCCAGCGTTCTTTCGGAACGCACATTCAGTGCTGCTGGAGGCTTTGCAACCGATCACAGGGTGCGTCTGCCACCGTCTCAGTTGATCGACTGACCTTCATAAAAATGAATCAGTTTTGGTAGAATCAGCTACCAAGCACCTGATGCTGATCTAACCGAATATTTTTTTTTTGAAATCTCAGATCCCTTCAAAGACTGCCTATGCTGATGCTGAGTGACTATCCTGAGTAATTATCCTATTCCTCCTCAATGATCCCGCTGATAGCTTGTAAGAACATTTTTGGTTCTGGGCGCCGCCACCAGTGCCTAAGGCCCAATTTTTCAGCCCCTGTTTAACAGGGGCGTGTAATTACAATTTTTGATGCAATACTTTGCAGCAGGGCTCGTTCCTGCATTCCAACTAGAGTATCTGTGGGGGGTTGCAGTGTTGTGGCACCAATGCCTAAGGCCTAATTTTTCAGCCCCTGTTTAACAGTGGAGTGCAATTACAATTGTTGATGCAATACTTTGCAGCAGGGCTCATTTCTGCGTTCCAACTAGAGTATCTGTGAGGGGCTGCAGTGTTGTGGCACCAGCACCAATGCCTAAGGCCTAATTTTTCAGCCCCTGTTTAACAGGGGCGTGTAATTACAATTTTTGATGCAATACTTTACAGCAGGGCTCGTTTCTGCGTTCCAACTAGAGTATCTGTGAGGGGTTGCAGTGTTGTGGCACCAGCACCAGTGCCTAAGGCCCAATTTTTCAGCCCCTGTTCAACAGGGGCATGTAATTACAATTCTTGATCTAATATTTCACAGCAGGGCCCGTTTCTGCACCCATCAAGAGCGAGTGACGACTTACAGTGTTGTGGCACCAGCACCACCACCACCACCAAAGGCCCAATTTTTCTGCCCCTGTTCAACAGGGGCATGTAATTACAATTCTTGATCTAATATTTCACAGCAGGGTCCTTTGAGGGCTTACAGTATTGTGGCCACAACAACACCTAAGGCCAAAATTTCTGCTGAGTATATAGGGCAGGCCCCTACTTTCAAACATCCAACTTACAAACGACTCCTACTTGCAAACGGAAGGAGACAACAGGAAGTGAGATGAAATCTACCCCTAGGAAGGGAAATTCTCTCCTGTAAGAGTTAATATGGGAAAAACATTTCTCCTTTCCACTGATGCTTTATCACCAATCCTTGTTTCACAAAAAAACCCACATTTTCAAAAAACATTTGTCATTGGGACAAAAAGTGAGGTCAAATCTTCTGAAGAGGAGCACAGACAGCAAAACAAATGTCACAGGGGTGATAACCCTTCCCTATGTTTTCCAAAAACTTAAAATAGATTTTTTGGCTGGAGCTAAACACGTTAAAAATGTACCAGCTCAAAATTACAAACAGTTTCTACTTAACCACTTAAGGACCGCCTCACGCCGATGTACGTCAGCAAGGCGGCACGTGCAGGCAAAATCACGTACATACACGTGATCTGCCTCCCGCGGGTGGGGGGTCCGATTGGACCCCCCCCGGTGCCCGAGGCGGTCCTCTTTTGTCCCCCGGCGATCGGAGGTGAGGGGGAGGCCATCCGTTCATGGCCCCCTTGTCGCGATCGCCGCCGGCAAATCACAACATTCCTTTGCTGCTGTATGCTAAACAGCAGCAAAGGAAATTATGTCATCTCTCCTCGGCTCGGTATTTTCCGTTACGGCGCCGAGGAGAGAAGACATCTATGTGAGTGCACAAACACTACACACACAGTAGAACATGCCAGGCACACAAAACACCCCTGATCCCCCCCCCGATCGCCCCCCCGATCACCCCCCAATCACCCCCCCCTGTCACAAACTGACACCAAGCAGTTATTTTTTTTTCTGATTACTGTATTGGTGTCAGTTTGTGACAGTTACTGTGTTAGGGCAGTTAGGGTTAGCCACCTTTAGGTCTAGGGTACCCCCTAACCCCCCTAATAAAGTTTTAACCCCTTGATCACCCCCTGTCGCCAGTGTCACTAAGCGATCATTTTTCTGATCGCTGTATTAGTGTCGCTGGTGATGCTAGTTAGGGAGGTAAATATTTAGGTTCGCCGTCAGCGTTTTATAGCGACAGGGACCCCCATATACTATCTAATAAATGTTTTAACCCCTTGATTGCCCCCTAGTTAACCCTTTCACCACTGATCACCGTATAACTGTTACGGGTGACGCTGGTTAGTTTGTTTATTTTTTATAGTGTCAGGGCACCCGCCGTTTATTACCGAATAAAGGTTTAGCCCCCTGATCGCCCGGCGGTGATATGCGTCACCCCAGGCAGCGTCAGATTAGCGCCAGTACCGCTAACACCCACGCACGCAGCATACGCCTCCCTTAGTGGTATAGTATCTGTACGGATCAATATTTGATCCGATCAGATCTATACTAGCGTCCCCAGCAGTTTAGGGTTCCCAAAAACGCAGTGTTAGCGAGATCATCCCAGATACCCGCTAGCACCTGCGTTTTGCCCCTCCGCCCGGCCCAGCCCAGCCCACCTAAGTGCTCTTTGCATTGGTGAATGTTTTGAACGCTACCATTCACTAGTTGAGTATTAGCGTAGGGTACAGCATTGCACAGACTAGGCACGCTTTCACAGGGTCTCCCAAGATGCCATCGCATTTTGAGAGACCCGAACCTGGAACCGGTTACAGTTATAAAAGTTAGTTACAAAAAATGTGTAAAAAAATATATATATATATAAAAAAAAAAAGTTGTCGTTTTATTGTTCTCTCTCTCTCTATTCTCTCTCTCTATTGTTCTACTCTTTTTTACTGTATTCTATTCTGCAATGTTTTATTGGTATTATGTTTTATCATGTTTGCTTTTCAGTTATGCAATTTTTTATACTTTACTGTTTACTGTGTTTTATTGTTAACCATTTTTTTGTCTTCAGGTACGCCATTCACGACTTTGAGTGGTTATACCAGAATGATGCCTGCAGGTTTAGGTATCATCTTGGTATCATTCTTTTCAGCCACTGGTTGGCTTTCATGTAAAAGCAATCCTAGCGGCTAATTAGCCTCTAGACTGCTTTTACAAGCCGTGGGAGGGAATGCCCCCCCCCCCACCATCTTCTGTGTTTTTCTCTGGCTCTCCTGTCTCAATAGGGAACCTGAGAATGCAGCCGGTGATTCAGCCAGCTGACCATAGAGCTGATCAGAGACCAGAGTGGCTCCAAACATCTCTATGGCCTAAGAAACCGGAAGCTATGAGCATTTCATGACTTAGATTTCGCTGGATGTAAACAGCGCCATTGGGAAATTGGGAAAGCATTTTATCACACCAATCTTGGTGTGGTCAGATGCTTTGAGGGCAGAGGAGAGATCTAGGGTCTAATAGACCCCAATTTTTTCAAAAAAGAGTAACTGTCACTACCTATTGCTATCATAGGGGATATTTACATTCCCTGAGATAACAATAAAAATGATTAAAAAAAAAAAGCACTAAGTCGAACGCAAGCGGCGGTCTGTCGTCAAACGTAAACAGCAATTGCACCATGCACGTGAGGTATCACCGCGAAGGTCAGATCGATTGCAGTAAGTATTTTGCAGCTTTCATTTGTTTTTGAAAATGAAGAAAGACAAGAAAAAACATTTTTTTTTCTTTTTTCAATTTTCAAAACGTGAGGTCTGCAAAATACTCACTATACCTCTCAGCAAATAGCTTGGGGTATCTACTTTCAAAAATGGGGTCATTAGGGGGGATTTTGTGCCACCTGGGCATTCCATGGCCTCCGAAACTGTGATAGGCAATGAAGAGTGAAATCAAAAATTTACACCCTTAGAAATCCTGAAGGCGGTGATTGGTTTTCGGGGCCCCGTACGCGGCTAAGCTCCCAAAAAGTCCCACACATGTGGTATCCCCATACTCAGGAGAAGCAGCTGAATGTATTTTGGGGTGCAATTCCGCATAGGCCCATGGCCTGTGTGAGCAATATATCATTTAGTGACAACTTTTTGTAAATATTTTTTTTTGTCATTATTCAATCACTTGGGACAAAAAAAATATTTAATGGGTTCAACGTGCCTCTCAGCAATTTCCTTGGGGTGTCTACTTTCCAAAATGTGGTCATTTAGGGGGGTTTTGTACTGCCCTGCCATTTTAGCACCTCAAGAAATGACATAGACAGTCATAAACTAAAAGCTGTGTAAATTCCAGAAAATGTACCCTAGTTTGTAGACGCTATAACTTTTGCGCAAACCAATAAATATACGCTTATTGACATTTTTTTTACCAAAGACATGTGGCCGAATACATTTTGGCCTAAATGTATGACTAAAATTGAGTTTATTGGATTTTTTTTATAACAAAAAGTAGAAAATATCATTTTTTTTTCAAAATTTTCGATCTTTTTCCGTTTTTATAGCGCAAAAAATAAAAACCGCAGAGGTGATCAAATACCATCAAAAGAAAGCTCTATTTGTGGGAAGAAAAGGACGCAAATTTAGTTTGGGTACAGCATTGCATGACCGCGCAATTAGCAGTTAAAGCGATGCAGTGCCAAATTGGAAAAAGACCTCTGGTCCTTAGGCAGCATAATGGTCCGGGGCTCAAGTTGTTAACAAGAAACCTACAGTCCCTGTCTTGTTTGCACCACCTGTATACTGCTGTTCGGAGTACAGAGCCTGTATACTGCTTTTTCCTTTTTTAATTTGGGTGCGGGGTTCCCCTTTAATATCCATACAAGACCCAAAGGGCCTGGTAATGGACTGGGGGGTACCCATGCCGTTTGTCTCATCCATATTGCCAGGACCCAACTTTACATTAACCACTTCAGCCCCGGAAGAATTTACCCCCTTCCTGACCAGAGCACTTTTTGCGATTCGGCACTGCGTCGCTTTAACTGACAATTGCGCGGTCATGCGACGTTGCACCCAAACAAAATTGACGTCCTTTTTTTCCCACAAATAGAGCTTTCTTTTAGTGGTATTTTATCACCTCTGTGGTTTTTATTTTTTGCGCTATAAACAAAAATAGAGCGACAATTTTGAAAAAAATGCATTATTTTTTACTTTTTGCTATAATAAATATCCCCCAAAAATATATAAAAAAAATTTTTTTACCTCAGTTTAGGCTGATACGTATTCTTCTACATATTTTTGGTAAAAAAAAATCGCAATAAGCGATTATTGATCAGTTTGTGCAAAAGTTATAGCATTTACAAAATAGGGGATAGTTTTTTGGCATTTTTATTAATTTTTTTTTTTTTAAATGGCGGCGATCAGCGATTTTTATCGTGACTGCAACATTATGGCGGACACATCGGACATTTTTGACACATTTTTGGGACCATTGTCATTTATATAGCAATCAGTGCTATAAAAATGCATTGTTTCCTGTATAAATGACACTGGCAGTGAAGGGGTTAAACACTAGGGGGCGGGGAGGGGTTAAATCAGTAGTAGGGAGTGATTACTAACTGTCAGGGGGATGGGCTGTAAGTGTGACGTCACTGATCTCTGCTCCGATGACAGGGAGCAGAGATCGAGTGACACTTGTCACTAGGCAGAACGGGGAGATGCTGTTTACAAGAGCATCTCCCCGTTCGTCCTCTCCGTGAGGCGATCGCGGGTATGCCCGCGGCGATCGAGTCCGCGGGACCCGCGACCCGACTCACGGAGCTTGCCGCTGGCCGCCTCTTAAAGGGCAACGTACAGGAACGTGATTTTGCCTGTACGAGCCTTCTGCTGATGTAAATGTATGTGAGGCGGTCGGCAAGCGGTTAAAGCCGCAAGCAGTTTTAAATGACTTTTTTCCTTTAAAAATTACGTTTTGTGCAGGGACTGTTCTAAGCACGGGAAATGCGCACCACTTTACTGGCATACTATAGACACCCCCCAGGTACGATATTTAAAGGATTTAAAGGAATATTTCACTTTTTTTTTTTTTTTACTTTAAGCACCATTAAAATCACTTCTCCCGAAAAAACGGCGGTTTTTAAAAAAAAAATTTGCATTGATACATGGCCCCCTGGGGCAGGACCCGGGTCCCCAAACCCTTTTTAGGACAATACCATGCAAATTAGCCTTTAAAATGAGCACTTTTGATTTCGAAAGTTCGAGTCCCATATACGTCAATGGGGTTCTAACGTTCGTGCAAATTTTCGGTCCGTTCGCAGGCTCAGTTGCGAACCGAACCGGGGGGTGTTCGGCTCATCCCTAATCTTCACTGACTGACTCGGTACCAGGAGGCATGGGAGGTGAGGGAGGCACGGGTGGGACTGTAAAGCTTGGAGGCAAATGTACAGGAGGCTTCCGCAAGTGCTCCTTAAAAGAGTCTTTCTCTGAGTCTGGAGTCAATGAGGATGGAAAACGTGATCAACCTCTCCAGCTCAGTGGGTATCTGCTATCTCATCCTTGATGGAATCTGAGAGACCAAGAGAAAAAGCAGCCACAAGGGCCTCATTGTTCCAAGCAACCTCTGCTGCCAGAGTACTGATTTCAATGGCATAGTTGGCAACAGTTCTCGTACTCTGTTTGATGGACATGAGGCACTTGGCAGTAGAAGCAGAGTGTACGGGAACGTCAAATACCCTTTTAAAGGAGGCCACAAAGTCAGGGTAACTCAAGACAACAGGTTTTTGCATCTTCCATAGAGGGTTTGCCCAGGCCAAGGCTCTCTCAGAAAGCAAAGATATCATGAAACCTACTTTGCTTCTGTCCAAGGGAAACGCCTGGGGCAGCATCTCAAAGTAAATCTCAACCTGGTTGAGAAACCCTCTGCATTGATCTGGATCACCCCCAAATTGCTGGGGAAGCGGAGCTGTCACGTACCTGGTGAGATCGAGCTGGAGAGGGGGCTTCTCTTGCACCTCCTGTCTGGCACCCCTGGTAGTGTTGACAGGGAGTGAAGGACACAGAGTGGCTGGGCCTTGGCAGGAACCAGGTGGCTGGGGAGCACAGGGCAGGTTCTGAGAACTGGAGCTCCGGATCGCTGTGTCAGCAGATAGAGACCTAGCTGGGACGAAAGCCAGGAGGTCAACAACACCCGGGCAGAGCAGGTACTGAGACAGGAGGCAGAGACAGGACACAAGCCGGGTTCGGTACACAGACGGGCAGCAAGGTACAGGAACATCAGGCAGAAGCGGAGTCAAAGCCAAGCCGGGATCAGGTAGGCAGGCAGAGGTCAAGGAGGAGGTTCGGGTATAACTGGGTCAAGACACAGATAACTGGAACAGATTAGGTAAGCAGGCACTAGCTGAAAGACCACTCAGCAATGTTCATGTGTCAGTGTTCAGTTTAAATAGGCTTACTTGGCACCCACACGTGCACATGCGCGCGTGCATTGGCCTGTGTGCGTCCGCGCATGCACCAATACAAGTCCCTCTTATTACACACACTGGTGTGCCCATGCTTGTGTGCAGATGTGCATCTGTTAGCCGGACTTCTCTTACAGGAGCGGAACCAGACATATCACTTATAGAGGTAATACTCGAGGCGGGTGCCTGCACAGAGACTGGGGCAGCAGCAGGGACGGCCTGCAACTCAGGTTGTACCGGAGCAGCCACAGTGGGAGACTCCAGATGAGCCATGTGACTCAGGAGCATTTGTAACGCTATGGCAAACTGATCCATGCAGTGATCTTGCTCATGCAATCTGAAAAAAAATATTACCACCAAGTGGATTGACTGTATCTTCTGAATTCAAGGCCTTCGCCTACTATCAGGGACCATGAATCAGACCGAGACAGAAGTATAGTTAAATCGCACTGGTTTATTAATAATAATAATAATAATAATAATAATGAGGTAAACAGAGTAAGCGTAGTCAAAACAAGCCAGAGTTCAGTAAGCGGAATGGGTAGTCAGCCAAGCAAATGTCAGAGAGCCAGAGATAAATGTAATAGTACAGCAAGCAAGATCAGGAGCCAGAAGGAATGTCAGCAGAGCAAGTCTTCAACAGGAATGCAGGAGAAAGTCTCTGTGATGTTGACAAAGGCGAAGGCAGAGATCAAGTGAGCTGGATGACTTTAAGTAGGCAGGACTGACAAACAGAATCAACAACAGCTGGGTAACTGTGGAGAGAGATGGGAGCTGGCAATTAGCCGACAGCTGAGTGGCCAGCTCAGAGAAGGAAGGGCTGAGCCCAGCCCTGACAAAAAAATAGTAAAAACAAAACATTTTTTAATGCAATCTGTGCCTAAAAAATATATGCTGAAGCATGGGGGCAATCTGCCCTTAATGTTAGGAGCAAATCACTCCTCCACCCCTGCCCCCATGCTTCGGCATATATGCTCTTTTTTTAAACTGTGGTAGTGACATCACCTCCTACAGCGCTGGAGTCACGGCTTTACGTATCATGATAGCAAACGCTGTTGCTGTCAGAATAAATAAACCCATGCTGCAGCTGAATGGCGTACCTGCTAAGCAAATGATGGTTAACAATAAAACAAAGTAACATTACAGTATAACAGTAAGACACACCATACCTGCAAAGCAAATACAATACAACATAGTAAAAATAAAACATTACAGTTCTAAAATACAGTAACAACAGAGAGAGAACAATAGATATAGAACAATAGTGAGCAAACAATAGAGCGGATAATAGAGAGCAAACATAAGAGAGAGAATAATAGAGAGAGAGAAGAAAAATAAAACCACCAACTATTTTTGGCTTTTTTATTTTAATTTTTTGTGTTTTTGTGTGTGTGGTTTTTTTTGCACTTTTATAAAAACTGTAAACTGTGAACGTTCCAGATTATGGTCTCTCAAAATGTGATGGCCATCTCATCTTTTGAGACCCTGTGTTAGTGTGCTCTAGGACTTTGCAGTGCTGTACCCTACGCTAATACTCCACTAGTGTGTGGTAGCATTTGAAACAGTCACCTATGCAGAGACCAGGTTGGTCATTACAGGAGGGACAATAAAAGCGGGTGTCATGCCTAAATCCGTGTTTTCTGCAGAAACTACATATTATTTGGGGTGTTCTTTGGGTAGGGGTAACAGGGAGGACATATGGAAAATGCCTCTCATGCAGCCGTCTCACTGCATTTGCGTTGGGAAGGTGGGCCATAGCACCATCTGGAAACAGAAGGAACGGATAGTCAGACACGCCAAAACATCAGAGAGCCAGAGATGAGCATAGTAGAACAGCAAGCAGGATCTGGAGCCAGAAGGAATGTCAGCCAAGCAAGTCTTTAACAGGAACACAGGACAGCATCTCTAGAGACGTGACCAAGGCGAAGGCAGAGATCATCTGGGCTGGACGGCTTAAGTAGGCAGGACTGACCAGCAGGATATCATCAAGAGGTAAGTCACTGTGGAGAGATAGGAGCTAGCAATTAGCCAACAGCTGAGCGGCCAGCTGAGAGAAGGAAGGACTGAGCCCGGCTCTGACAGCAAGCTCCTATGAGCAGGGCCCTTAAAACCCAATTGCTAACTGTTTTGCTAAATGTAGCACCATATACCCTATAGAATATTTTTTTGAAGCTAGTAAATGAATGTACATAATTTTGTTTCTGCTGGCAAAATAAAAGTACATGATTGAGCTTGTTTGTTGGGTTTTCTTTTCTTCTCTTTTCTTTCTTCTTTTTAATTAGTATCTTATAATTTCTATATGTAATTGTGCACCAAAAAAAACAAATCTCTTCAGCACACTGACAAGTAAATGATAAAAGTGGAATCTTTATATAAAACAGCTGTGGAGAATTGCAGGTAATGAAGTGTTGTATGTGTCAGCCTGGTTCACATTAGTGCTATTTGACATGTCAAATTGGTGGCAATTGCACCTTTCTAATTGGTGCGGCGCTGCAATTTCCAAAAGTAGTTTCTGTACTACTTTTTGGCGACTTCGGTGCGATTTTTATTGACATCAGTGCAGAAACCTGCAGAGATGAAATTCCTCTGAAATTCCCCCCCGCAGTCAGGACTGTCAGCTGAACTCGCACGATTTCTTCCCGCTGTCAGTGTGAACCAGGGCTCAAACTGGGCCTTTGTCTTTGTAATTCACCTGCTGCTATCCCAGGGACACCATTTCTTATCGAACTCCCTTAAGTTTACCTTCAAATATCATTATATGTAGAAATACAGATTTGCATATCTGCAAATAAAACGAAAATAAAACAATTCTAATCGTGATTGTGATCAAATATTTGCAGCTGCGATCAACAGAGCGTGGTTTCACCTTCTGACTAGGAAATGAGTCATTGTAATCACCCAGAAGTTCCTGTGCTGGTCAGGATCTCCATCTAGGTGGACATGGCAAGGTCCCTCTTTAGCAAAGAAGAGGTGCTGCTCATTTGCCGGGTAAGTGTAGGATATATACTTGTGCTTAATCCATGTGGGGGTGGATGTGGAAGTTAAATTTGGTGTGGGTGGGATTCATTGATTTGTTTGGCATCACCACACATTTGCTTCTGGCCCATGTGCACACATCACTTCCTGCATTTATTCTGCTCATGTAAATCAGTAAGGACTATGCAAATATAAATGAGAGCTCCTTTCTTTTAAAATATATATGACTATTTCACAGTTGGGTGACTTTTCCAGCAAATTTGGACCGACTTGCATCATGGGGTACAAGTTGTACCCCATGATTCTCAATGATAACCATTCATATCTGTGCTACTTCAAGTTGCAACAACTTCAAAGTAGTCCCTGTAGTCCCTGTACTACTTTGGTGTGACTTTCATGTGACTTGACGTACATAGGGCACAACATTACACAGGTATTCCCAGAAGTTGGGGCCAAGTTGAAGCAGCAAAGTGGCAGCAAAATAGTGTGACTTTCAGGTCGCTGCAGTGTCAATGAGATTCATGGATAATACCTTTGAATTAGGCACTATTCTCACTTGTGCATCCTGCAAGTGGGTCAAATTTGTCCCTGCACTACTTTGGTTTGACTATGATGCAACTTGAGGCCCATATACCGCAAGATTATACAGACATTGGTCGCAAAAGTGCAAATGGGGCCTAATTCAAAGGTGTTATCAATGAATCTCATTAGGTTCCTTTCACACTTGGCTGACTTTTCATACAACTTGAGAATTTGAGAATTTTTTCATACAACTTTGTCGACTTTTCATACAACTTGAGAATTTTTTCATACAACTTGAGACCTGAAGGGCCTGGTATGGATTTTGGGGGACCCCCACGCAATTTTTTTTTTCGTGTGGGGTTCCCCTTAATATTCATACCAGACCCAAAAGGCCTGGTAATAGACTGGGTCGGGGGAACTCATGCCGTTTGTTTCAATGATTTTTATCTATATTGCCGGGATCCGACAATACATTACAGCCACGAGCAGTTTTAAAAGACATTTTTTTTCCTTTAGAAATGTCATTTTGCTGCGGTACTGTTCTAAACATGGGAAAGATGCGCTACTTTACAGGCATACTAAGGGCACCCCCCAGGAACGATATTTAAACAAATATTTCATTTGTATTGTTTCACTTTAAGCATTAATAAAATCACTGCTCCTGAAAAAACAGCAGTTTTTAATTATTTTTTTTTTTGCATTGATACATGTCCCCTGGGGCAGGAACCGGGTCCCCATACACTTTTTATGGCAATAACTTGCAAATAAGCCTTTAAAATTAGCACTTTTGATTTTTCATGCACAAGTGAGAATAGTGCCTAATTCAAAGGTATTATCCATGAATCTCATTGACACTGCAGCGACCTGAAAGTCACACTATTTTGCTGCCACTTTGCTGCACATTTTTTGCCTGTTCGCAAGTTCTGGTGCGAACCAAACCGGGGGTGTTCGGCTCATCTCTACCCAATAGTCAATGGCACATGAGCATGGTTGGTACCATAATAATAATATAACTGCCTCAAATGCAAAACTTTATTGTATAGCGTAGTGGTATGCCCTGCTACCTTCTAAAGGTTCAAACCATGGGTTTGAATCCCACCAATGGTATCACCTCCTGAAAACATACATTATAATTAGCGAATGCAGATCACTTTAGTTTTTTCCATAATGTTAACTCTTCAAATGCATACAATGGTATGTAAGTATTCAAAAATATTATGGTATGGAATTCCAAAAATCCAGCTATTCAAAAATCAATTAAACAAAAATTGACATGGGGTCTCCCCCAAAATCCCTACCAGGCCTTTCAGGTCTGGTATGGATGTTAAGGGAAACCCTGCGCCAAAATTGAATAAAAAATGGCTTAGGGGTCCCCCCCCCCAAAATCCATACCAGACCCTTATCTGAGCAAGCAACCTGGCAGGTCCCCCCTGAACCATACCAGGCCACATGCCTTCAACATGGGGAGGGTGCTTTGGGGCCCCCCAAAGCACCTTGTCCCCATTTTAATGGGGACAAGGGCCTCATCCCTGCAACCCTTGCCCAGTGGTTGTGGGGGTCTGCGGACAGGGACCTTATTGGAATCTGGAAGCCCCCTTTAACAAGGGGGCCCCCAGATCCCACCCACCCCTACGTGAATGGGTAGCGGGTACATTGTACCCCTACCCATTCACCTAAAAAGCAGTGAAATGTGACAAAAAACAATAGCCGGGGAGGCGCACATGTGTGGGACTCCCGGGAGGACGCCATAACCGAGAGCTCTGCTCGGGCTCTTCTCAGCTCCCCAAGCAGTCAGATCGAGTGGGACCCACCTCAATCCGACCACCACACCTCCCGGAAGATCCAGGCACTAAACCGGCCTCCAAAAGAAGGACGTTAGCCACCAGCTGGACATTAGCCAGGCGGCCCCTGCACCTTTTAAGATGGCGACCGTGGCGCTCGCACGAGGAGGCATGGAGGACCAGGATTCCATTGCTGACCCACCATCTCCACCCCAGCAGCCTATTCCCTTGCTGGCAACACCAGTGAGTACCTGTGTCCCCCAAGGGGTCTCCCCTGCCTCCACAGAATCCCTGCTGAGCAGGACATTAGGGGATTTCATCCACAATCCCATGCTGAACTCCCCTTTAGGCCTTGCAGGCCCTCAGCAGACCTCCCCCTTGCAGCCTGTCTATCCCCCTGGCATGAATCAATTGCTGCATAGTTTCTCTGAAATGTTAGCTGCAGGACTTGCCCAAAACGCTAAGCAGATTGCAGCTACCATTAAGGCTGACTTGCAGAGCCTTGGAGCCCACATGGATGCCATTGAGCAGGCAGTGGATAACACGGCCGCTCGCACTAGCCAAAACACCACCTGTATCCAAACGCTACAAGATCAACTTGAAGCTGCACTAGCCAAATTAGATGATTTGGAAAATAGGAACAGGAGATACAATTTCCAGATAAGGGGCATCCCTGAATCGGTTACAGATATACAAGGACGAGTCAAACTTTTCTTTAAAGACATTATACCGGACATCCAGGACCATAGACTCGAACTTGACAGAGCACATAGAGCCCTACAGCTCCCCATAGATGAGCTCCCGAGGGACATTGTAGTCAAACCAAATTATTATGGTGTTAAAGCAGACATTATGAGAAGAACCCACAATCTAGACAGCCTCTCCTTACAAGGAAGCAAAATCCAAATCTTTGCGGATATCTCCCCTACCACTATCCAAAAGCAGAGATCCCTCAAACCGCTCCTTGAAATTCTTGCTCAAAAATCCATCAAATACCGCTGGTCATTCCCTTTCCATCTCCAGTTTCAATTCAGAGACAAATCATACAGATTCACCAACTTTCAAGACGTTTGCTGCTGCAACTAGGACTTATTTCCCAAGATTTAGCACTCCAGCAACCAGCAACCAAGACAAGCTCCTCCAAGCGACCCCCTCGCTAACCCTACTGTGGAACAAGCAACTACCAAAGAGACACCGAGACTCTCACCCCTGAGATGAGCGTCTCTCCCTTGTTTCCCTGACAGGTTGTTGCACCCCCACTTTTTTGGGCTGGATGTTTGCCCCACTCGTTTGTGTAGTGGACTGCCCTACACACATCTGATTATTGATATACTCATTGGGCCTCTGGCCTCATGGTGTTGGGTCCCATTAGCCCCTTTAATGGCTAATTGGGATACCTGTCTTCCCTCCTGTCTCCCGCCCAGCAGGACTGGTATCTGCTTAACTGTGTCTGTATGCACAATGTTATGCTCCTTCTAGTTCTCCTTCCCCAGACGTTTTTTCCTATTACCCTCCTCTCCCCTGCCTTCCTCCCTTTCCCCCCCTCCCCTGCAGAGATCCCTATATTATCCAGATAATGTTTGGTTTTCTTTAATGTCGCTTTTTATTGTTTTGAATCTGTGTACTTTTCATTACACCTGCCTCCTTAGGTCCCACAATGATATTTTTTCCCAAAGTAGACCTGGCGGCCAGAGCAGCCCAACATGCCAACCCCTCTGTTGTGACGTAGAGGGACTCATACCCCTCTGGTGACACCAGGTAAACAACCCGCTACGTAGTTGTATCCTCTCCGATCCCACCGGGGGTTTGGAGTAGGACTCGGCTTGCCAGTCCTGTAGCTACATTACTAGTAGGGATGAGCCGAACACCCCCCGGTTCGGTTCGCACCAGAACCTGCGAACGGACCGAAAATTCGCACGAACGTTAGAACCCCATTGACGTCTATGGGACTCCAACATTCAAAATCAAAAGTTCTCTATTTAAAGGCTAATTTGCATGGTATTGTCCTAAAAAGGGTTTGGGGACCCGGGTCCTAACCCAGGGGACATGTATCAATGCAGAAAAAACTTTTAAAAACTGCCATTTTTTCGGGAGCAGTGACTTTTATGATGCTTAAAGTAAAAAAAAAAAAAAGTGAAATATTCCTTTAAATATCGTACCTGGGGTGTGTCTATAGTATGCCTGTAAAGTGGCACATTTTTCCCGTGTTTAGAACAGTCCCTGCACAAAATGTCATTTTTATTTTTTATTTTTTTAAATAAAGCTTTATTTTGTTAAATCCATACATAAAAGTAGTACAAAAAAGTAAGGTATAAGATAAAATGATAACAGTGTTATACAGAGGGAACAGTCCAGAAAGTACAACGTTATATTTTAACAAGTATTCAAATATAAAACTGTGGAGTTGTTGAAAAAGACATTACATCTGGGGTGTGGATATATGGGATTACAGATGAGTGTGGATAGAAAATATAAAGAACATGTATCAAAGCAAGTAAAACAGTTTTTAAACATGTTGATCTTTAGGAGCAAAAAAGAATAAAAAGGAGAGAAGAGAAAAAACCATATGCCAATGTATAGTATTAGTATATGGGTCTAAGATTTCCGTTGGATTATGTTTGGGATAACCATTGATTACTATGTCTGTGTGAAAATGTGATATTAATCCTGGCGTATGGTGCCCAGAAGTAGGATAATATTTGTAGATAGAGATATAATCATAGCATACAACATTAGATACCTATCATAGTAAGGTGTCGAGTAAATGTGGATCAAAGTACAGTGAAAAGTACAAAAAAAGAAAGTAGGGGAGAGTTCTTTCCCGTCCCTGGCTCAGCCATGGGTCTAACGGGAAGTATCTGTTCAGAAACAAAATGTCATTTTTAAAGGAAAAAATCTCATTTAAAACTGCTTGCGGGTTTAATGTAATGTCGGGTCCTGGCAATATGGATGAAAATCAGTGAGACAAACGGCATGGGTACCCCCCAGTCCATTACCAGGCCCTTTGGGTCTTGTATGGATATTAAGGGGAACCCCGCACCCAAATTAAAATAAGGAAAGGTGTGGGGCCACCAGGCCCTATATACTCTGAACAGCAGTATACAGGCGGTGCAAACAAGACAGGGACTGTAGGTTTGTTGTTAAGTAGAATCTGTTTGTAATTTTGAACAGGTACATTTTTAACGTGTTTAGCTCCAGCCAAAAAATCTTTTTTAAGCTTTTTGGAAAACATAGGGAAGGGTTATCACCCCTGTGACATTTGTTTTGCTGTCTGTCCTCCTCTTCAGAAGATTTCGCCTCACTTTTTGTCCCAATGACAAATGTTTTTTGAAAATTTGGGGTTTTTTGTGGAACAAGGATTGGAAAGCATCAATGGAAAGGAGAAATGTTTTTCCCATATTAACTCTTACAGGAGAGAATTTCCCTTCCTAGGGGTAGATTTCATCTCACTTCCTGTTGTCTCCTTCCATTTGCAAGTAGGAGTCGTTTGTAAGTTAGATGTTTGAAAGTAGGTGCCTACCCTATATACTCAGCAGAAATTTGGGCCTTAGGTGTTGTTGTGTCCACAACACTGTAAGCCCTCACAGGGCCCTGCTGTGAAATATTAGATCAAGAATTGTAATTACATGCCCCTGTTGAACAGGGGCAGAAAAATTGGGCCTTTGGTGGTGGTGGTGGTGCTGGTGCCACAACACTGTAAGTCCTCACTCGCTCTTGGTGGGTGCAGAAATTGGCCCTGCTGTGAAATATTAGATCAAGAATTGTAATTACATGCCCCTGTTGAACAGGGGCAGAAAAATTGGGCCTTTGGTGGTGGTGGTGGTGCTGGTGCCACAACACTGTAAGTCCTCACTCGCTCTTGGTGGGTGCAGAAATGGGCCCTGCTGTGAAATATTAGATCAAGAAATGTAATTACATGCCCCTGTTGAACAAGGGCAGAAAAATTGGGCCTTTGGTGGTGGTGGTGGTGGTGCTGGTGCCACAACACTGTAAGTCCTCACTCGCTTTTGGTGGGTGCAGAAATGGGCCCTGCTGTGAAATATTAGATCAAGAATTGTAATTACACGCCCCTGTTGAACAGGGGCTGAAAAAGTAGGCCTTAGGCACTGGTGCTGGTGCCACAACACTGCAACCCCTCACAGACACTCCAGTTGGAACGCAGGAACGAGCCCTGCTGCAAAGTATTGCATCAAAAATTGAAATTACACACCCCTGTTAAACAGGGGCAGAAAAATTGGGCCTTAGGCACTGGTGCTGGTGCCATAACACTGCAACCTCTCACAGATACTCTAGTTGGAATGCTAAAATGAGCCCTGCTGCAAAGTATTGCATCAAAAATTGTAATTACACGCCCCTGTTAAACAAGGGCTGAAAAATTGGGCCTTAGGCACTGGTGCTGGTGCCAAAACACTGCAACCCCTCACAGACACTCTAGTTGGAACGCAGGAACGAGCCCTGCTGCAAAGTTTGCATCAAAAATTGTAATTACATGCCCCTGTTAAACAGGGGCTGAAAAATTGTGCCTTAGGCACTGGTGGTGGCGCCCAGAACCAAAAATGTTCTTACAAGCTATCAGCGTGATGATTGAGGAGGAAGAGGATAATTTCTCAGGGATAGTCACTCAGCATCAGTATAGGCAGTCTTTGAAGGGATCTGAGATTTCAAAAAAAATTATTCGGTTACATCAGCATCAGGTGCTTGGTAGCTGGTGGTGATCCAAGACTGATTCATTTTTATGAAGGTCAGTCGATCGACCGAGTCGGTGGACAGACGCACCCTGTGATCGGTTACAAAGCCTCCAGCAGCACTGAATGTGCGTTCCGAAAGAACGCTGGATGCAGGACAGGCCAGTAGCTCAATTGCATACTGTGCAAGCTCTGGCCAGTGATCCATCCTCAAGACCCAGTAACCCAGAGGATTTTCGGTGGGAAAGGTGTCCAAGTCTGATCTTGCCCCTAGGTATTCCTGCACCATGTAAAACAGATGCTGGCGATGGTTGCTGGAACCGATCATACCTTGGGGCTGCGGACCGAAAAATTGTCTGAATGCATCGGTCAGACGGCCACCTTCTCCACCACTCCTTCTTTGACTGACCGAAGCCTCAGCAACACGTTGTCCAGAAACAGGAGTTTGTAACCTCCCAGTCTCTGGGAACGCGTTGCACAGACCTTTCTGCAAGGCCTCCCGAAGATGTTTCATCCTCTGCTCCCTCTCCGATGGCAAGATAAGGTCTGCAACCTTACCCTTGTAACGTGGATCAAGGAGGGTTGCCAGCCAGTATTGGTCCTTCTCTGCTGAGGCATTCGGTCCGGAGTCCTCTGGGTCACTAAGAACGACATGGTCCGCAGCCACCTCCTCCCAGCCACGTACAAGTCTATGTGTTTCTTGGGACTGATCCCTTAAAGACTGCTGCTGATGCTGAGTGCCAGGCTCCACCTCCATACTGACACAATCTTCCTCCTCCTCCTCCTCCTCGTCCTCTTCCTGTGTGATCGGTGGGCACGCAGGAACACTGTCTGGATAAAGGGGGCCTTGAGAGCTAAGGAAGTCCTTCTCTTCCTGCCTCTGTTCTGCCTCAAGTGCCCTGTCCATTATTCCACGCAGTGTGTGCTCCAACAGGTGGACAAGGGGGACAGTGTCACTGATGCATGCACTGTCACTGCTCACCATCCTTGTGGCCTCCTCAAATGGTGACAGGACAGTGCATGCATCCCTGATCATGGCCCACTGGCATGGGGAAAAAAAACCAAGCTCCCCTGACCCTGTCCTGGTGCCATAGTCGCACAGGTACTCATTGATGGCCCTCTGCTGCATGTGCAGCTGCTGCAGCATGGCCAACGTTGAGTTCCACCTGGTGGGCATGTCACAGATTAGGCGGTTCTTGGGCAGGTTAAACTCCTTTTGGAGGTCCGTCAGCCGAGCACTGGCATTATATGACCGGCGGAAATGCACACAGACTTTCCTGGCCTGCCTCAGGACATCCTGTAAGCCCGGGTACCTGCCCAAGAACCGCTGCACCACCAAGTTACGGACGTGAGCCAAACAGGGCACATGGGTCATTTGTCCCTGTCGGAGGGCAGAGAGGAGGTTGGTGCCATTGTCGCAAACCACCATTCCTGCCTTAACCACTTCATTACCCGCCCATAGTCATATGACGTCCACAGATGGGATCTCCCATCCTGGGTGGGCGTCATATGACGTCCTGGGACTCCCGGCCGCCTAGGGGGCGCGCGCGCGCCGCCGGGAGCGCGCGCGCGCGCCGGCCGCGTTCCTCGGGACCCGGTGCGTGTGCCCGGCGGCCGCGATGTCCGCCGGGCACCCGCGATTGCCGGTTAACCGGACCGGCATGTGGATCTGTGTGTGTAAACACACAGATCCACAGCCTGTCAGCTCTGAGGAGACCGATCTGTGTTCCCAGAACGGAGGAACACTGATCGGTCTCCTCCCCTAGTGCGTCCCCTCCCCCTACAGTTAGTAATCACTCCCTAGGAAACATATTAACCCCTCCCCGCCCCCTAGTGGTTAACCCCTTCACTGCCTGTCACATTTACACAGTAATCAATGCAATTTTATAGCATTGATCGCTGTATAAATGTGAATGGTCCCAAAAATGTGTCAAAAGTGTCCGATGTGTCCGCCATAATGTCGCAGTCACGAAAAAAAATCGTGATCGGCGCTAAAAAAATAAATAAATATATATTTTTTTAAAACGCCATAAATCTATCCCGTATTTTGTAGACGCTATAACTTTTGCGCAAACCAATCAATATACGCTTATTGCGATTTTTTTTACCAAAAATATGTAGAAGAATACGTATCGGCCGAAACTGAGGAAAAAATTAGTTTTTAAAAAAAAAATTGGGATATTTATTATAGCAAAAAGTAAAAAATATTGTGTTTTTTTCAAAATTGTCGCTCTTCTTTTGTTTATAGCGCAAAAAATAAAAACCGCAGAGGCGATCAAATACCACCAAATGAAAGCTCTATTTGTGGGGAAAAAAGGACGTCATTTTTTTTTGGGTACAACGTTGCACGACCGCGCAATTAACGTTTAAAGTGCGACAGCGCTGAAAACTAAAAATTGGCCTGGGAAGGAAGGGGGTGAAATTGCCCTGTATTGAACCGGTTAAGTTGGCATGGCGTCAACCACCTCTGAACCTGCCCCTGCAGAGTCCTGTCCCCCAAGCACACCAGCTCAAGCACCGCATGGCATCTTTTGGCCTGTGTACTTGCGTAGCCCCTTGAACGCTACGGAGCACCGCTGGTTCCGAGGACAAAGCACAGGAAGAGGCCATGGAGGAAGAAGAAGAGGAGGGGGTGGAGGAGAGATGTGTGTCACAATCATTAGCATTTTGGAGGCGTGGTGGAGGAACAACCTCCAACACTACTGCACCTTGTCCTGCATCCTTCCCAGCTGCCAGCAGAGTCACCCAATGCGCCGTGAAACTTAGGTAACGTCCCTGTCCATGCCTGCTGGACCATGAGTCAGCGGTAATATGCACCTTACCACTGACCACCCTGTCCAGCGAGGCATGGACATTGCCTTCCACATGCCGGTAGAGAGCCGGAATCGCCTTCCGTGAGAAAAAGTGGCGTTTGGGTACCTGCCACTGAGGAACCACACATTCCACAAACTCACGGAAGGGGGCAGAGTCTACCAACTGAAAAGGCAGCAGTTGAAGTGCTAGCAATTTTACCAAGCTAGCATTCAACCGCTGCGCATGTGGATGGCTGGGAGCAAACTTCTTTCGGCGGTGCAGCAGCTGGGGCAGGGAAATTTGCCTGGTACAATCTGACGTCGGTGTACCAAAAGCAGATTGCCCACAAGTCATTGGCTGTGACTAGGGATGAGCCGAACACCCCCCTGTTCGGTTCGCACCAGAACATGCGAACAGGAAAAAAGTTCGCTCGAACACGCGAACACCGTTAAAGTCTATGGGACACGAACATGAATAATCAAAAGTGCTAATTTTAAAGGCTTATATGCAAGTTATTGTCATAAAAAGTGTTTGGGGACCTGGGTCCTGCCCCAGGGGACATGGATCAATGCAAAAAAAAGTTTTAAAAACGGCCGTTTTTTCAGGAGCAGTGATTTTAATAATGCTTAAAATCAAACAATAAAAGTGTAATATCCCTTTAAATTTCGTACCTGGGGGGTGTCTATAGTATGCCTGTAAAGGGGCGCATGTTTCCTGTGTTTAGAACAGTCTGACAGCAAAATGACATTTTGAAGGAAAAAACACATTTAAAACTACCCGCGGCTATTGCATTGCCGTCAATACACATAGAAGTTCATTGATAAAAACGGCATGGGAATTCCCCACAGGGAAACCCCGAACCAAAATTAAAAAAAAAAAAATGAAGTGGGAGTCCCCCTAAATTCCACACCAGGCCCTTCAGGTCTGGTATGGATATTAAGGGGAACCCCGGCCAAAATTTAAAAACAAAATGACGTGGGGTTCCCCCTAAATTCCATACCAGACCTGAAGGTATGGATTTTAAGGGGAACCCCGCGCCAAAAAAAAAAAAAAAAAACGGCGTGGGGTTCCCCCAAAAATCCATACCAGACCCTTATCCGAGCACGCAACCTGGCAGGCCGCAGGAAAAGAGGGGGGACGAGAGTGCGGCCCCCCCCTCCTGAACCGTACCAGGCCACATGCCCTCAACATTGGGAGGGTGCTTTGGGGTAGCCCCCCAAAACACCTTGTCCCCATGTTGATGAGGACAAGGGCCTCATCCCCACAACCGTGGCTGGTGGTTGTGGGGGTCTGCGGGCGGGGGGCTTATCGGAATCTGGAAGCCCCCTTTAACAAGGGGACCCCCAGATCCCGCCCCCCCCCCCTGTGTGAAATGGTAAGGGGGAACTTACCCCTACCATTTCACTAAAAAAGTGTCAAAATAGTTAAAAATGACAAGAGACAGTTTTTGACAATTCCTTTATTTAAATGCTTCTTCTTTCTTCCTTCATCTTCTTCTTCTTCTGGTTCTTCTGGCTCTTCTGGTTCTTCCTCCGGCGTTCTCGTCCAGCATCTCCTCCGCGGCGTCTTCTATCTTCTTCTCCTCGGGCCGCTCCGCACCCATGGCATTGGGGGGGAGGCTCCCGCTCTTCTCTTCATCCTCTTCTCTTCTTCCTTCTTCTCTTCTTCCTTCTTCTCTTCTTCTCTTCTTCTCTTCTTCTGCGGGCCGCTCCGCATCCATGCATGGAGGGAGGCTCCCGCTGTGTGACGGCGTCTCCTCATCTGACGGTTCTTAAATAACGGGGGGCGGGGCCACCCGGTGACCCCGCCCCCTCTGACGCACGGGACATGACGGGACTTCCCTGTGGCATTCCCCGTGACGTCACAGGGAAGTCCCGTCAAGTCACCGTGCGTCAGAGGGGGGCGGGGTCACCGGGTGGCCCCGCCCCCCGTTATTTAAGAACCGTCAGATGAGGAGACGCCGTCACACAGCGGGAGCCTCCCTCCATGCATGGATGCGGAGTGGCCCGCAGAAGAAGAGAAGAAGAGAAGAAGGAAGAAGAGAAGAAGGAAGAAGAGAAGAGGATGAAGAGAAGAGCGGGAGCCTCCCCCCCAATGCCATGGGTGCGGAGCGGCCCGAGGAGAAGAAGATAGAAGACGCCGCGGAGGAGATGCTGGACGAGAACGCCGGAGGAAGAACCAGAAGAGCCAGAAGAACCAGAAGAAGATGAAGGAAGAAAGAAGAAGCATTTAAATAAAGGAATTGTCAAAAACTGTCTCTTGTCATTTTTAACTATTTTGACACTTTTTTAGTGAAATGGTAGGGGTAAGTACCCCCTTACCATTTCACACAGGGGGGGGGGGCGGGATCTGGGGGTCCCCTTGTTAAAGGGGGCTTCCAGATTCCAATAAGCCCCCCGCCCGCAGACCCCCACAACCACCGGCCACGGTTGTGGGGATGAGGCCCTTGTCCTCATCAACATGGGGACAAGGTGTTTTGGGGGGCTACCCCAAAGCACCCTCCCAATGTTGAGGGCATGTGGCCTGGTACGGTTCAGGAGGGGGGGGGCGCACTCTCGTCCCCCCCTCTTTTCCTGCGGCCTGCCAGGTTGCGTGCTCGGATAAGGGTCTGGTATGTATTTTTGGGGGAACCCCACGCCGTTTTTTTTTTTTTTTTTTTGGCGCGGGGTTCCCCTTAAAATCCATACCAGACCTGAAGGGTCTGGTATGGAATTTAGGGGGTACCCCACGTCATTTTTTTTTTAAAATTTTGGCCGGGGTTCCCCTTAATATCCATTTCAGACCTGAAGGGCCTGGTATGGAATTTAGGGGGACTCCCACTTCATTTTTTTTTTTTTAATTTTTGTTCGGGGTTTCCCTGTGGGGAATTCCCATGCCGTTTTTATCAATGAACTTCTATGTGTATTGACGGCAATGCAATAGCCGCGGGTAGTTTTAAATGAGTTTTTTCCTTCCAAATGTCATTTTGCTGTCAGGCTGTTCTAAACACGGGAAACATGCGCCCCTTTACAGGCATACTATAGACACCCCCCAGGTACGAAATTTAAAGGGATATTACACTTTTATTGTTTGATTTTAAGCATTATTAAAATCACTGCTCCTGAAAAAACGGCCGTTTTTAAAACTTTTTTTTGCATTGATCCATGTCCCCTGGGGCAGGACCCAGGTCCCCAAACACTTTTTATGACAATAACTTGCATATAAACTGTGAGCAGGGCGCACTGCACTAACTTGTAGCTTTAGATGAACACTGTGCAGAGGTCTCACTACACTAACTTGTAGGTTTAGCTGAACACTGTGAGCAGGACGCACCGCACTAACTTGTAGGTTTAGCTGAACACTGTGAGCAGGACGCCCAGCACTAACTTGTAGTTTTAGCTGAACACTGTGAGCAGGACGCACCGCACTAACTTGTAGGTTTAGCTGAACACTGTGAGCAGGACGCACCGCACTAACTTGTAGGTTTAGCTGAACACTGTGAGCAGGACGCACCCCACTAACTTGTAGTTTTAGCTGAACACTGTGAGCACGATGCACTGCACTAACTGTAAATAGTCTAGCTGCCTGACTGTGGTACTAATAGGCTCAAAAGAACACCAGCAATTTTATTCAGGTAGCTGTATATACTGTAACAAGAAAAGCCTGTCTGTCAGTAAAAAGATCCATGTCCCCTGGGGCAGGACCCAGGTCCCCAAACACTTTTTATGACAATAACTTGCATATAAGCCTTTAAAATTAGCACTTTTGATTTCTCCCATAGACTTTTAAAGGGTGTTCCGCGGCATTCAAATATGCTGCGAACACCCCAAATTGTTCGGTGTTCGGCGAACTTGCGCACAGCCAATGTTCGAGTCGAACATGAGTTCGACTCGAACTCGAAGCTCATCCCTAGCTGTGACACACCGAATTCTACACCTTCATTCCTCTCAGTGCAGGTCTCAGAGAGGACTGAAGGTATAGTGGGGTTGGAGATCTCAGCTGATGAGGAGCAAGGAGAGATCCTCTTTGTTCTTTGGTGTGGGTCTTTTAGATACGCTTGCCAACGAACTGCATGGCAGGTCAACATATGTCTGGTCAAGCATGTGGAACCCAAGCGGGAGATGTTTTGGCCACGCGAGATACGCTTGAGACATATGTTGCAAATAGCAGTGGTGCGATCTGATGCACTCGTCTCAAAAAAGGCCCACACCAAAGAACTTTTTGAATAATGCGCAGAGAATGCAGTGCCCTGCACATGTGGAGCTTTGGGGTGTGATGCAGTCAATGTGCTGCCCTTAGGCTGGCCCCTGGAGGGCATCCTGCCTCGTTGGTGATGTGCCGCCTCCTCCTCCTCTTCCTCTCTCCTATCAGGCACCCACGTTGAGTCAGTGACCTCATTATCCCCTCCCTCCTCATCACTGGAGCAAACCTGGCAGTATGCTGCAGCAGGGGGAGCATGACTGCCAGATTGCTGTCCTTCTTGGGCACCCCCTCTGTCCGTGCTCATGTTACTGCCTTCATCGAGCTCAGTATCATCATCAGAGCCTTCCAAACGCTGGGCATCCTCCTGGAGCATGTACCCAACACTGTGGTCAAACAGTTCGAGGGACTCCTCAGGAGGACATGTTGGGGCTGGGGAAGGAGTCACTGATGACATTGAGCCGAGGGAAGAGGCCGCTGCTTTGCCAGACAAAGTACCCTGGGCATGGGTGAGAGAGGATGAGGAGGATGAGGACGGCTTGGTCATCCACTCGACCAAGTCTTCTGCATGTTGCGGCTCAACACGGCCAGCTGCCGAAAAAAAGGCCAAGCGTGTCCCACGGCCACGTGCGGATGAGGATGCACCGTCTCCACGACCAGCACTAGACACAGAGCCTGCTTGCCCTCTCTTATTGGCTTGTGACTGTCTGCCTCTCCTTCTTGGCCTTCCAGACATACTAATGGCCTGTAGCTGCACTAAGCTGGGATATATATATATATATATATATATATATATATATATATATATATATATATGTACTGATACTGCAGCTAGCAAAATCAACTGCCTGCCTGCAGTATGAGAACACCACCAACCTTCTACAGGTAGCTTTAGCTGAACACTGTGCAGAGCTTGCAAAAAACTAACTTGTAGCTTTTTTAGCTGCCTGCGGTAGTGATAGGATCAGGAAAACACCACCAACCTTCTACAGGTAGCTTTAGGTGAACACTGTGCAGAGCTCGCAAAAAAATAACTTGTAGGTTTAGCTGAACACTGTGAGGTGGATGCACCACACTAACTTGTAGTTTTAGCTGAACACTGTGAGCAGGACGCACAGCACTAACTTGTAGTTTTAGCTGAACACTGTGAGCAGGGCGCACTGCACTAACTTGTAGCTTTAGATGAACACTGTGCAGAGGTCTCACTACACTAACTTGTAGGTTTAGCTGAACACTGTGAGCAGGACGCACCGCACTAACTTGTAGGTTTAGCTGAACACTGTGAGCAGGACGCCCAGCACTAACTTGTAGTTTTAGCTGAACACTGTGAGCAGGACGCACCGCACTAACTTGTAGGTTTAGCTGAACACTGTGAGCAGGACGCACCGCACTAACTTGTAGGTTTAGCTGAACACTGTGAGCAGGACGCACCCCACTAACTTGTAGTTTTAGCTGAACACTGTGAGCACGATGCACTGCACTAACTGTAAATAGTCTAGCTGCCTGACTGTGGTACTAATAGGCTCAAAAGAACACCAGCAATTTTATTCAGGTAGCTGTATATACTGTAACAAGAAAAGCCTGTCTGTCAGTAAAAAGATAACAGGAACGGATATAGCTGAACACTGTGAGCAGGACGCTCTGCACTAACTTGTAGCTTTAGATGAACACTGTGCAGAGGTCTCACTACACTAACTTGTAGGTTTAGCTGAACACTGTGAGCAGGACGCACAGCACTAACTTGTAGTTTTAGCTGAACACTGTGAGCAGGACGCACCCCACTAACTTGTAGGTTTAGCTGAACACTGTGAGCAGGACGCACTGCACTAACTGTAAATAGTCTAGCTGCCTGACTGTGGTACTAATAGGATCAAAAGAACACCAGCAATTTTCTTCAGGTAGCTGTATATACTGTAACAAGACAAGCCTGCCTGTCAGTAAGAAGATAACAGGAACGGATCTAGATGAACACTGTGAGCAGGACACACTGCACTAACTTGTAGCTTTAGATGAACTCTGTGCAGAGGTCTCACTACACCAACTTGTAAGTTTAGCTGAACACTGTGAGCAGGACGCACAGCACTAACTTGTAGTTTTAGCTGAACACTGTGAGCAGGACGCACCGCACTAACTTGTAGGTTTAGCTGAACACTGTGAGGTGGACGCACCACACTAACTTGTAGTTTTAGCTGAACACTGTGAGCAGGACGCACCCCACTAACTTGTAGGTTTAGCTGAACACTGTGAGCAGGACGCACTGCACTAACTGTAAATAGTCTAGCTGCCTGACTGTGGTACTAATAGGATCAAAAGAACACCAGCAATTTTCTTCAGGTAGCTGTATATACTGTAACAAGACAAGCCTGCCTGTCAGTAAGAAGATAACAGGAACAGATCTAGCTGAACACTGTGAGCAGGATGCTCTGCACTAACTTGTAGCTTTAGATGAACACTGTGCAGAGGTCTCACTACACTAACTTGTAGGCTTAGCTGAACACTGTGAGCAGGACGCACAGCACTAACTTGTAGTCTTAGCTGAACACTGTGAGCAGGACGCACCGCACTAACTTGTAGGTTTAGCTGAACCCTGTGAGCAGGACGCACCCCACTAACTTGTAGGTTTAGCTGAACACTGTGAGCAGGACGCACCCCACTAACTTGTAGTTTTAGCTGAACACTGTGAGCAGGACACACTGCACTAACTGTAAATAGTCTAGCTGCCTGACTGTGGTACTAATAGGATCAAAAGAACACCAGCAATTTTCTTCAGGTAGCTGTATATACTGTAACAAGACAAGCCTGCCTGTCAGTAAGAAGATAACAGGAACGGATCTAGCTGAACACTGTGAGCAGGACGCACTGCACTAACTGTAAATAGTCTAGCTGCCTGACTGTGGTACTAATAGGATCAAAAGAACACCAGCAATTTTCTTCACATAGCTGTAAATACTGTAACAAGACAAGCCTGCCTGTCAATAGGAAGATAACAGGAACGGATCTAGCTAAACTGAATACAGTGTATATATATATATGCAACACCTGGGATGCATATATATACACAATACACTGTAAGTGCAGCTAACTGACTGACTGTTCTGCCTAATCTATCTAACTCAAATCAAATGACACTGTCTCTCTGTCTATCTCTTTCAATGCCGGAACACACACTACACAGGGCCGCCGTGCAGGCGGCCTTATATAGTGTGGGGCGTGTACTAAATCCCCTGAGCCATAATTGGCCAAAGCCTCCTTGACTTTGGCCAATTACGGCTCTCTGTTCAGACGGCGCTGTGATTGGCCAAGCATGCGGGTCATAGTGCATGCTTGGCCAATCATCAGCCAGCAATGCACTGCGATGCTGCAGTGAATTATGGGCCGTGACGCGCCACACGAATTTGGCGCGAACGGCCCATATCGTTCGCAATTCGGCGAACGGGCGAACAGACGATGTTCGAGTCGAACATGGGTTCGAATCGAACACGAAGCTCATCCCTAATTACTAGACTCTGTTATATTTTTTTTTTGTTTTTTTGTACTAATTATTTCTTTTATCACTCCTTATCACTCTCCCTCTTTCCTTCCCCTTTTTCTCCCTTTCTACTCTTCCCATGATTTATCTCCACCCCCCTACCCATCTCAACTATATCCTTCAGGAATCTTCGGGGGGAATTCCATCTGTTCTTTCCTAAAGGCATCCACATGTTCCCAAGGACTCGAGGGGCGACCCCTGATCTCAAAGGCAGAGGTAAGCTCCCCTCATACATGTTCGCTGCCCCCCCCCTTACGCTCATGGCTGACTTGAATAACCACCACAGGCCCCTCAGAGTAGCTTCACATAATACGCAGGGGCTTAACTCACCCTGCAAATGCCGGAAGGCCCTCCAAAGTTACCACGCCAGAAGCCTTGATATTGTCCTACTACAGGAAGACCCATTTTCCCGCCAGCTACACCCCATCCTTTCTCCACCGTAACTTCCCCACCTTATATCTGGCAAATGCGGATTCTAAAAAAAGGGGGGTTGCCAACCCTTCCATTCGTACACACACACATGGTCAAAGACACAGACGGCAGATATATACTGATCAAAGGGCTCATTGAGAAGGTGTCGTACTTCATCATCTCCTATTATGCTCCTAACCAAGGCCAGGCGCGCTTCTTCACCTCCATGCTGTCAACCCTCTCTCCCCTTTTGGAAGGCAGAGTAATTATAGGAGGAGACTCCAACATCACATTTGATCATATGCTAGACAAATCAACCCAAGACAGACCACTTCTCAAAAGACCACCAAAACAGAGCCTCCGTATAGCTTGTCTACTTCATGACCTGGGCCTGATTGACTCCTGGAGGGAACTAAACCTCACAGCCAAGGACTACACACACTACTCTGCACCACATAAGACATACGCCAGAACTGACCACATTTTTATCCCCAGCTCTGAGATTCACACAGCAACACGCGCATCTATCCATGAAGTACCCTGAACAGACCACTCTTTGGTGATCCTTAGAACCATTAGCTCCCTTTCTCCTCCAGGGCCCCCCCAGTGGCGCTTAAGTGAATCCCTCCTATCCAACCCAGTTCACTGTGCCATGCTGAATAAAGATATATGGGAATTTTTCCTCATTAATGATACTGGAGACATGACCCCAAGCTCCCATTGGGGGGCTCACAAAGCTGTCTTAAGGGGAAAAATTATCCAGCTGGCATCCAAAATTAAACGGAAAAGGAGAGCAAATGTAGAGAAACTTGAAAAAGTCTTTAAATCAATCAGCAAATCCCATAAGAGCAACCCTATGTCCGATACTCTAGCCAAATTAGAATTCATTCGAGTAGCCCTGAATCTAGCCCTGACCTCCATTGCGGACAAACACCTCAGCTGGTTGAGTGGCAGGTTCTACTTGCAGGCCGACAAAATTGGCCCACACTTAGCAGCCAAACTCTCCCCCCCAAAATTAAAACTTTCTCCCTCCCCAAAATTAAATCCCTATCAGGTACCCTAACCCAGAATCCCCACAAAATTCTAGAAGCCTTTCACTCCTTTTATTCCAAACTTTACTCCGCACCTGACCCAAATAATTCCAACTCCATCAACTCATTCCTATCAGACAACATCCGGACATACATGGGGTGAAATGTGGTCAACGAACGGACAAGTGTGCCTTATTCGCTGATGACGTTCTCCTGTTTATCACTTCCCTCCTCATCTCCACCCCCAACATTCTCCAACTCCTTAAAACATTAGGATTAGTTTCGGGCCTACAAGTCAACATGTCCAAATCAACAGCCCTAGACATCTCCACCCCCCAAGATCTAGTGGATAGATTAAAAAAATCACTTCCCCTAGTGGATAGATTAAAAAAATCACTTCCCCTTCGCCTGGAGCACATCCTCTCTTCCCTACCTGGGCGTACACCTCACCTCTAAAATTGAACTACTGCACCACCACAATTACCCCCCCTATGCTTAAGAGATTATTGGAAGATCTCTTGCAATGGTCCCTCTATAAAATGTCCTGGCTGGGGAGAGTAAATGTGGTCAAGATGACCTGCTTCCCAGGATTTTGTATCTATTCCGCTCCCTTCCCATACCCGTAACAAAGCGTATCCTAGACAAACTGCAATCAGCGATTATACATTTCATCTGGGGTGGCAAGAGACATCGTCTCTCTAAGAATGTTCTGTACAGATCCAGGAAAAAAGGGGGTTTAGGGTTACCCAACTTATGGTGTTATTACCAGGCTGTCCAACTCTGCCAATTTTCTATTATTTACTCCAAAGGCCCAAAACCAGACTGGGTGGATATAGAAAGACAGGCAACTCCACACCACACTCTAGATTTTCTAATCTGGGGCCCACAGAAAGATAGGCCCCCAATTCTTTCCCCCACACTGTCACATTCAATGACCCTCTGTGACTCACTACACAAAAGACAATCCCTGACCTCGCCATGGCGCCCCCTTGCACACATCTTCCACAACCACCAGTTCCCCACGGGACTAAATATCAAGGCTTTCAGGTGGTGGCTAGACAAGGGCCTTTACAGAATAGGGCAATATTTCAATGGTAATGGCCCCATCACACTTAGCTATCGCATAGCCAAATTGGACATGCCACCTTCGGAAACATTCCGCTATAACCAGCTGTTACATTTCCTGCGCCTGGTGTGGAAAAGCTCTGACACCACGCTTTCGGTGACTCAATATGAGCTTTGGTGCTCCTCGGCCACGAGCGTGAGAGGGGGAATCTTCCTCATCTATTCAGCGTTAGCTGATCCCCTGGAGAAAGCGACCTACATGTTGAAATGGGAGCGAGACCTCCAGTTTGAGTGTGACCTGGATACATGGCACACAAATTTTGCTCGCTCCTACAGGGGAATACTGAATAACTCACTTGTGGAAGAGGACCTCAAAGTCATTTCCCGATGGTATCTGTCCCCACTCGTCTCACCAAATTCTATCCGCAGTCCTCCCCACACTACTTTAGAGGGTGTGGCCACATAGGTTCCCTCCTACACACCCTTTGGGAATGCCCCAAAATCAGAGGGTACTGGAACAGGATCTTCAATCTCATCCGCAAGTGCACTGGATATGCGGTGAAACAGGACCCCACCATACCATTTCTCAATAACCGAATCCCTGATGTACCCAAATTGACCCAATCCCTAATCCACTTTATTTTCCTGGGGGCCAAGATAATAATTGCCCGCTCATAGAAATCTCCCTCGGTCTCCTTTTACTAGACCAAACAGAAGATCTCCTGGATAATGTTGCAGGAAAAAAATTCTAACATCATTTTGGATACATCAGATACAAATTTAAACTCACATGGGAACCTTGGGCTGCATACATAGGAATCTCTCTACTCCCCTAAGGCACCAAAGCCCCTATAAGTCCACACGAGTCTCATAACTGTCCAGTCTCCTCCCCCCTCTGCGAAGGGTCCCCCCTTCCTCTTTCCTTCTTTCCCACTCCATCTCCCTCAGACTCCCTCTCTACCCCCTAATATTACTCTCTCTGTAACTTTTTTTCTCCTTTTTCCTCATGCTCAGCCTTAGGCTGAATTGACCCACTACATGTACTGGAGTAAACAAATACCCCAGAATGGTAATCCAGTCAAATATATTGACCCATTGGAAAACAATGGGGACTCTCTCATGTCCCCCTCGATAATCTACAATTGCCTATCTCATACCACTAATGATATCAACAGGCTTTCCATTTTGAGTTGACTCCCATGGGGGTTTGAAGTCTCGGTCAGGAGAGCGGTCTAGCCCTCTCCCTATAATTTCTAGTCGTTCACCCAGTTTGCCCGCGCACAGCAGGCTCCCATTTGGGGTGCGTGGGACGGATTGGAGGGAGCTCCATAAATGGAGTCCTCCAGTATGGTTTTGACTATCACCCCCGGCTCATTCTTCTGCATGGAGCCTGACTAGTTTATGATGGAGATCACCGGTTTTCTTTTCTCCTTTGTACCAACTACTCACATGTTCTGCTTTCGTTTTTGTACAATTGTTATATATTTTGTACTAACTTCACACATGGTCTTTGTCCATATCTGTACAACTGTTATGCCCCGTACACACGGTCGGACTTTGTTCGGACATTCCGACAACAAAATCCTAGGATTTTTTCCGACGGATGTTGGCTCAAACTTGTTTTGCGTACACACGGTCGCACAAAGTTGTCGGAATTTCCGATCGCCAACCACGCGGTCACGTACACCACGTACGACGAGACTAGAAAAGGCCAGTTCAGAACCAAGCGCGGCACCCTTTGGGCTCCTTTTGCTAATCTCGTGTTAGTAAAAGTTTGGTGAGAGATGATTCGCGCTTTTTCAGACTCGTGGCTTTCAGATCGTTTTCTGCGGGTCAGTTTGTGCTTGTGGGTTTGTATCTGCTCTTCAGTGCGTGCAAGCAAGCTACGCGTGACTTGTCATTGTGTTCTTGTTCGTTCGTTACTGTTTTTCAAGTCGCTCTTCACAGGCCTTGCTGTTCTTCAGTGCGTTCTGTTAATTCGTTCTGAGCAGCCGACCGTTTTCTAGCCATGTTGCGTATACGTACTCCTCGTAGAGTTTGTGCTGTGCGGGGGCTTGGTGTTGGGGTCTTGACCTTGACACAAGTCCAGTCCATGAACAGGGTGGGAGGAGTTCATGGACCAAGAATTGGTTGCTTCAGCGTGACCAGTTCTCTCATATGCCTTTGCTCTCTGAGATCCGTGAGAATAATCCTGATGATTTCAGGAACTTTATCAGGATGACGGACCCCGTATTTCACCGTTTCTTGGCTTTGCTGACCCCTTATATTAGCAGGCAGGATACCTGCATGAGGCAAGCCATCACTCCGGAGCAGAGGCTGGTCGCTACCCTGCGGTACTTGGCGACAGGGAGAAGCCTGCAGGACCTCAAGTTCTCGACAGGCATCTCCCCCCAGGCTCTGGGGATCATTATCCCAGAGACCTGTTCTGCCATCATCCAGGTCCTGCAGAAGGAGTATATGAAGGTAAGATTTTTATCCTTTAATATCACATTTTATTGTATTTAATGTTTGCTAATATATTGTATTTCTTTCCTCATTCCCTAATTACCATGATTGTAATATGCTGTGAATGTCCCCTTTGTTCACATGCATGCTGGATTTTTATGTAATTTTTTTTTTTGTCCTTCATACATATTTGCCTTCACTTACCTCCCCAGCATGCTCTCCTGCCCTATATTCACCTCATGTATTCACTTAACAATGTATTTTGTCAGCTCCATAGTAGTGCTTTACCCCAAACACCCCCTAAAATGTTTAGAAATGTGATTTGTGCTTTAAATTCAGGCAGAGTGCCAGAGGCTTTTTTTTGTGGTGTCCCCAAATCATTTTTAGTAACCCTCCCCCCCCCCAACTGCTAACTCAGCTAATACCAATTCTCTATCTATCCTCAGTCATCTATCTGCTGACTTTGCCAAACCCATACACACTATACCCATCTCTTTTGTGGTCAGATTTATGGATGAATTCCCCAAAGAATGTAGTGCAAGGGCCTGCCTGTATACTTTCAAATGTTACTGTTTAAAGTTTTTCTATCCTATTATTATCTTGATAGGTAATAGCAGAATGTCCAAATGTGCTAAAATGTGTACAATGTGTATTTATATCTTTGTATTATGACACTTCTTACCTGTCCAGTGGGCTGCTCATGGTGTAACTAAGGAGGGGCTGTTCCAAGTAATACCCTGTATTTAGGCATTCATCTCTCAATGAAGTGGAGAGGGTTACCTGTCCAAGATTCCCCCCCCTATAATGTTAGAAATGGCCCATGAGAGGGGGGGAGGGCTAATATGATAGGTGTACCTTATACTTTGGTGTTGTTAAGTTCCCCTTAATAAATGCTATCTGGAGGTTGGCCAAGAATGTTTGTGTCTAATCTCCTTCCCATGTTTATGTGCACAAATACAAATTTTTTTTTGTTTTCCTTCACAGTTTCGTTCCACGCCACAGGAATGGCAGACTGTGGCCTCCCACTTTGCCCAGTGGTGGGACTTTCCTAACTGCGGAGGGGCAATTGATGGGAAACACGTCCACATCGTCCCACCACCCAACTCGGGGTCGTACTACTTCAACTATAAGGGGTTCAATAGTATTGTGATGTTGGCGGTGGTGTCGGCTAATTACGACTTCTTGTATGTGTACGTGGGGAAGAATGGCCGGATGTCCGATGGTGGAGTCATCGCCCAGACGGAATTTTACAGGCGTCTCCAGAATGGCAGCTTGGACTTGCCACCTCCAGAGGACAATGTGGAAGGACTCCCATTTGTCTTCGTTGCTGATGAAGCGTTTGCGCTGGGGGACCATCTTATGCGGCCATTCCCTATGAGGACCCTCACCCCGGAACAGAGGGTTTTTAATTACCGGCTGGCCAGAGCCAGAAGAGTGATGGAGAACACATTTGGAATCCTGGCCAGCCGGTTCCGCCTATTTCTGACACCCATCCATATGGCGGAGTATAAACGTAATCATATAATCCTGGCGTGCTGTATTCTCCATAACTTTTTACGCCAACATTCGGCCAACTATGCTGGCTCAGTTGGGCCTGAGGCCGGAATGATACATGAAACAACACTCACGGCGCTTGAAAGTGGCCGTCCTGGCTTGCCCTCCCTGAGTGCCTGTGATGTCCGATTACGATACCTGGAGTTCTTTGCGGGTAGGGGGGCCATCAATATGCCAGCAAATTTGTGAAGCCTTTATCAAATTAAAAACCAAAAAAAATTACATCTTTGTTGACATTTACTGCTTGTGTTTGTTTTAGATGACTCTGACAGAAATGTGGTGAGTCCCGAAAATGGCGTGATTGTGTAACCTTATACAAAGCACTGTTGGGTGTTATTTACTAAAGGCAAAGACACTTTGCACTACAAGTGCACTTGAAACTGCACTGAAACTGCACTTGTAGTGCAAAGAGGATTTGCCCTTAGGAAATAACCCCCATTTTCACAGAAAGCAGCAATTAGAGCCCCACAAAAGTGTTGTAGAGTTGAGACAATAATCCACACATTCTTGATGAACAATATTTTTAATACCTGCACAATCACATGTGCATTTAGAAAACGTTTTTTAAACAGACCAACATGTTTGTTGTATAACAATTTTTGGGGTAGCATTATCAAAAATAGAAATGTCCATTTAAGATAAAAAAGGCCTGTGTAAAACCAACAAGAAAGACACAAATCTTGAACTTAGAAAGTTCACATTTGCTAGAATTTGAAGGCAATATCAGACATGAGTATTTAGGAACTGTGTTTGATATTGCGTTCAGATGGGGTGAAGTCACCCCAGGAAAAGCCTAATTTGGAAGATGCACACAAATTTACCAATGTCAACATGTGCTAGCTGCCATCATGGGGGATCAAGGGACGTGTTTTAGGGGAAAAACCCCTTCCTCACAGCTACTTTATTATTAAGGAAGGGGTTGCACCCCCAAAACGCGTCCATTGATCTCCCGTGATGGCAGATAGCACATGTTGACACACTGTGTGCATCCTCCAAATTAGGCTTTTCTAAAAATCGCTCAAACATTTTTAACATTGTAGCACACAAAAGAAGAAAGTGATTTGTAGGGGGTTTTAAACTCGCCCCAAAACATCAATGTTTTTTTTTTTTTTTAATAACATCATTGATGTTTTTCTTGAGGTTTTCCAATTGTAAATTACACCCCATGATCTCCCCGATCAGGATCTGGGCACTTTCTGATGTGAAAGGATCTGGATCCACAACATCACGATCACCTAAAAAAGAGAGAACCCAAAAGAAAAGGTATCAAAAATATGCCGGCATCCATCTCTTACCTGAGCCTGTGGTCGCAGACACTCACCTGTTGTGGTGACTAGTTCCCCCACGTATTCCTCCTCCTCCTGCTCAGCTTGCGTTTGGGGGATTTCCCCTTATTCCAGAAGTGGGGGGTCTGTGGTCTCCTCGGATGAGGGGTGTCCTCCGAGTCTTTTCTCCACTATGTAAAACAAAAATGCTATACTTAGCACACAGATATTTGATGGCACAACTATAAATATGAAACATTGCTTGGAAGTGGGGTACAATTGTCTATTTTGGCAGAGTTCCAAAATGGAGCATTTTCAGTGTCCTTTGTCAAGCTGCAATACTTTACCTGTCTTGTACAAGCTTCATAGATGTAGCCCCCCCTATAGTATACACTGGAGCACCTGTGTGGCCCCCTAATCAAAATGGTGTTCTTGTGTCCCACACTAGTGCTCCAGTGTCCAGATGTGAAAACAGCTGCTGAGTGTCCTCTCCTCACACAGAATCTAGTTTGCATTTCATTCTAGTAACAAAGCCATCTACACAAACAAATTAGTTTCAGACAAGTAGGGCGTAAAAATTGTGGCCAAATGCATATGGCCTAAACAATGGTGTTTTATAGGCCGAAAGAAAAATGTTTGATATGAACAAATAATGTGCCCATGAACATGAAAGTTGCCATTTAAAAATGTACACTTGTAAGAAAAGCACATGGAGCAGCACGAACGTAAGAAACATAAAGAATAGGAACACAGGACAACTACTTACTTTTTTGCAGCACTCTCCAGATCTTTCTGTACTGCTCGTGTTCTTTTAATTTGAGGTCCGACCATCGCTTCCTGAGCTGATCTTTCGATCGATGTACCCCGAAATTCCGGTGCAGACTCCTGACCACTTTCGCCATTATTTGGCCTTTCTGACATTGGGGTTGGGGTAAGGTCCATACTTCTCATCATAGTCAGCCTTCTTCAGGATGTCCACCATCTCCAACATCTCCTCAAAGGACATATTTGAGGCCTTAAATCTCCTTCTGGATCGGGACGTTTCTGGCTCCAGGCTTTCCTCCCCCTCCTCCTCGTTGCTGTAATTAGCACGCACCTGCTGTGTATCCGCCATGTGCTCTTCCCCCACTGCGCAGAACGAAAAGAGGCGGGGAATAGACTAGAAAGAACGTCAGGGGCGGGCGGAGTTACACGCATGCGCAGTGTGTATAAAGCGTAACACGCGTGCGTATTACGTACGATCTGTGAGCGCAGGAAGGAGCATCGGAGGCGCCGATCGTGATAACGAAGTTAAGATCTAAACTTGGGCCTATACTGCTTCTAGATTGAGGCCTATATTGTAACAAGATTAGGAGAGTTTTGCCTGACATTAGGGTTTGTCTTGTGTCGTGTCTTGCAGAGAAAATGAATGGCTTCAATGACCACAACTTCCTCCCCCTGTTCATAGACAAGTAAAGGGAGCTGCCCTGTCTGTGGCAGGTGAAACATCCACATTAAAGTCATAAACAAAAGAGGCTGACATCGCTGGAGAAACTGCTGGAGTTGGTGAAGCCGGTGGTCCCCACAGCAACCATCCCCTATTTAAAAACCAAAATTGGTGGCCTGAGGAGCACTTATCTTAGGGAGTGCAAGAAGGTCACAGATTCCCAGAAGTCCGGAGCTGCAGCAGATGACATTTATGTCCCCAGGCTGTGGTACTATGAGAGACTGCGATTTCTGTCAGACCACACTGAAGTCAGGAAATCCCTCTCTGCTCTTCCTTCCACGCTTCCTTCCACCCCAGCTGAGGCTTCCGATGTCCAACCTGGGCCTTTCAGCCAGCAAGAAGTGGAGGAGCCCAGCTGGAGTCAGGTATAGCATTCTTCTACTGATTTCTGGTCAATAAATAAATGATGTTTATTAGATGTTATTATTGATCACTAATTGCTGATTGAAAAAAGTGTTTTACATATCAATAGACAGTAGTGGGCACCCAAAATTGGGACAAGAATGAAAACTGCTGAGCTCAGAATGATAGTCTGTTATATTTGTTAACATTCAATTTGCAACAGTCAGGAGGTGAAAATTGTCTGTGAATGATGAATAAAAAACTCAAACGATGTCCCTTTTTCATACACAGGAAGACCTCAGCCAGGAGGAGGTTGTGGAATGTGGCAGTCAGGAGGAGGTGGGGATTAGTGGCAGCCAGGAGGAGGCGGGGCTAAGTGTCAGCCAAGAGAAGCCTGGGACAAGTCGCAGCCTGACTGAATCGCAGGTTCCTCCCCTCCGCCTTTCATACAAAAGAGCGAGGAAGGTGACTCACATGCAGGATTCAGCGCTCAGGCTAATTCAGGAGGCTTCTGCGTCCCTCAGAGCCTTACCCACTCCTGAAGAGGCCTTTGCCTGCATGGCTGCAACAAAACTGCAGGGCATGCAGGAGGGTCAACGCAAACTATGTGAGGACCTGCTTTATAAAGTCCTAACTAAGGGGGTGAGTGGGGAAGTAACACCCAAGACCGACGTGATTGAGTTGGACCATCCTCCTCCTCCTCCTCCTCCTGCCACAGCTCCACCACCAGAGCCACCGCATGGAAGGAAGCGTGGAAGGAAGACAAGAGAGTGATGACCTGGGTTCAGTCTGGTCTGACAAAAGCTGCAGTCTCTTGTATGACCACAGCCTGGGGACACAGATGTCATCTGCTGCTTTCCGGATCTCTGGGACTTCTGGAGCAGACTGCACTCCCTTAGATAAGGACTCCTCAGGCCACCAATTTTGCTTGAAAATAGTTGATGTGTGCCCTGGGGGTCCAAGGCTTCACCCATTCCTGCAGTTTCTCCAGCGTTGCCTCCCTCTTTGTTTAGTTGTGAGCCCTTAATAAATGATTTTTTTGGGGAAATTCTACTCTCCTATGTGTGTTTTCATTCCAAAAGGACAGTTTGTTGGTGACGATTCAGGTACATTTCTAGAGTACAATGTGAAATTAACAAGAGACAACAACACCAAACAATCTCCTACAGATTAAATATAACAACATATCAATGGTGTTGTGGTAACTTGACACAAAAACACACACAAAAATTTTCAGGAGTACAAATAAAAATGCAAAAAAACAAAAATCAGCCTTGAAAAAAATACAAACCAAAAATAACTAATCTGCCTTAAAACCAAAAAAAAAAAAAAAACCAACACCAAAATAATGTTGTCAGATGTGACAAATCAAAATATATTGAGGGAATCCCGATAAATAGTAAAGAAATAAGTTTGTGAGAAGTCTGTGTGAATATGAGCAGCAAAACTATTTCTTCTCACATTATAAAGAAGAAGAGAGTGCGCTGTATTAAACCATTTTTGACATTGCAACGTGACAAAAGTGCTGTATCCATTGCGAATGCTAAGTTTACCAAGCGGAGCTGATCCGTGTCGGAATTACTTCTGAGCATGCGTGGCACTTTGTGCGTCGGAACAGGCCACGCACGGTCGGAATTGACGCGATCGGATTTTGTTGTCGGAAAATTTTATATCCTGCTCTCAAACTTTGTGTGTCGGAAAATGCGATGGAAAATGTCCGATGGAGCCCACACACAGTCGGAATTTCCGACAACACGCTCCGATTGGACATTTTGTGTACGGGGCATTATACTTTTATTTTGAATAAACTTTTTTAAAACCAAAAAAAAAAAAAAGACAATAGCCGTTTTTTGACAATTCCTTTATTAAAAATATTTTCTTCTTTCCCCCGCTTCTTCCTCCATCTTCCTCCAGGCTTCCTTCAGTTTTCTTCTTATTCCTTCAGCTGCTTCTTCCCCCTTCTTCCTCCATCTTCCCCTGCTTTGTCCTCCGGTATTTCTCCTCTGCCGCTCTCACCACCAACCCACTGAACATGAAAACAACGACCCTCCTCCGACGCTGCGGCCGGCCGATTTGTCTGCTTCCATAGCGCACATTTCATAACTATGGGACGTGGCCGCTGGATGATGTCAGCAGGAGACCCCGCCCCCTTGTGACATCACTGACCCATCATTCCTCGGGGCGGTGAAGTCACAAGGGCCAGGGTCTTGGAGTGATGTCATGCGCCCCATTGCAGCATCGGAGGAGGTTTGTTTTTTGAATGTGGAGCGGCAGAGGAGAAAGACCTGAGGACGAAGTAGGGGAAGAAGAAGCCAGAGGAAGATGGAGAAGACCGGCGGAAGAAGTGAAGGAAGATGAAGGACGAAGAGGGGGAAAGAAGAAGACATTTCTAATAAAGGAATTGTCAAAAAACGGCTATTGTCTTTTGTCACATTTCACTGCTTTTTTATGTACCCGATACCCATTCTCAAAGGGGGATCTGGCTTCCCCATGGCATCAGAGGGGGTAGGGTCACCTGTTTACGTCACCGGGTGGCCCTGTCCTCAGTTACATAAGAACTGTCACAAGCAAAGAAGCATCACACGACAGGAGCCTCCCATGAAGGCGGGTCGGTTATGGATTTTTTTCTTTTTCAGTCTGTCGTGGCATGATAGAAGAAGATGAATGGACACCGTGGGACATTTTTATTTTTTTATTTTTTAATAAAGGACTTGTCCCCAAGCTGTGTCTCTGATACTTTCTTTGTGAATGGTAGGGGTACATTTGTACCCCGTTACCATTTCACACTGGGGAGAGGCTGTGATCTGGGGGACCCCGTGTTAAAGGGGCTTCCAGACTCCGATAAGCCCCCCGCCCGTAGACCCCCACAACCACCGGGCAAGGGTTGTGGGGATGAAGCCCTTGTCCCCATCAACATGGGACCAAAGGACCCTCCCCATGTTGAGGGCATGTGGCCTGGTATGTTTCAGAAGGGAGGGGTGCTCGCTCGTTCCCCCTTTCCTTACCTGCCAGGTTGCGTGCTCGGATAAGGGTCTGGTATGGATTTTGGGGGGACCCTATGCCATTTTTTAAAAAATTTTGGCATGGAGTTCCCCTTAATATCCATACCAGACTCGAAGGACCTGGTATGGACTGGTGGAGGGAACCTACGCCATTTTTTTCCTTTGATTTTTACTCTTTATTGCTATATTCCTGGGAACCGGCAATTCATTACAGCCGCGAGCAATTTTAGATGACATTTTTTCTTTTAAAAATGTCATAATGTCATTTGGCTGCGGTACAGTAATAAACATGGGAAAGATGTGCTACTTTACAGACATACTAAGGACACCCCCCCCCCCCCAGGCATGATATTCAAAGGAAATTTTATTTTTTATTGTTTCACTTTAAGCATTATTAAAATCACTGCTCCTGAAAAAATGCCTGTTTTGAAAACATTTTTTCCAATTGATACATGTCCCCTGGGGCAGGACCCAGGTCCCCATACTTTTTATGGCAAAGAACTTGCTAATAAGCCTTCAGTGAAAACTTTGGATTTTGCAGGTTCGAGCCCCATTGACTTCCACTATTCCCGCATTTTTTATCTGACAGGCAATAGCGCTGCTTTCCATTTGCATTCGCACCCAGTTTCTAAGAGTTGAAGTCTTAATTGGCCTTTATTGGGCGCTATTTTCCGTGACTGCAGGATCATTTATTGGCGCTATATTAAATACCCCCACTAAGTTTTATTGTACACAGAATTGCACATTGGGAAGTGTCTGGGATTGCTGTGCGCCTTGGACACCGTGCATCAGAGGTCAGGATAAAGGGCCAATCACAGAGGCCCTTTACCATGTGATCACTTGTGTCCAAGCACAAGCGATCACAAAAGTATACAGGATCTTAATTGCAGCCCCATCAGTGCAGACTCATCAGTAAATACAAAACAGTTTTAACAGCGCCACAGGTAAATCACATTAATCAAGAAATAATCAAACAATAGACCGCAGCTTTCTCAGTAATGACATTCGAAAATGGAAGGGTAAAATTGAGAGCAAGAGTAGCGCAGGTCCACAATATTCTAAAGCATAGAATGTAGTCCTCAGTATAATATTGAAATCTATTGAATATGTTTGTAATCATACATTATTATGTGTAAATATGCAAATTATATGTGTGATTATATGCACTGTGCAAACATGCAATGGAACTAATTTTACATGTGAATAAATCAATAATATTTAATGGATAAATAATCATATAAGTGGTATATATTATCACCAATGTAAGTACAATGTGTATGTGCAAATCTGCATCTATAAACTATGACACCAATTGTTCTCAATATTGATGAATAAAATAAAATTTGACCTCCCAATATAACAGAAAAAATACTTTTTGTGCAATGTTCTTAATCAATGTAATGACTCTTCAAGCCAATTAAACACCCAGTGTTCTAAGAAAAATTGTGAGTCTCTCACCAATATCAACTTGCTGTTAAAGATCGAGGACTTTTTCAATAAGCTCCAATCACTGCTCCTGCTGAGTTGTTTCAATCACAGGCACATCATGCCACGGAGTGTATGATAAGGGAGGGGGAAGGAAGGGAAAATGCTTCTCATAGCATGATATGTTCAAACAGGCAATTAATAAAAGCAAAAAAGATTTCCACCCACAAATTACAAGTGCCTGCCTGGCACTTAGGATAATATACGCTCAGCTCAGATCGTTACATGCTTCGGTATTATCACATAACACGGGCTACGGACATACACCAGCGTTCCTGTCTCACTTGACGTACATTTTGTCTGGTTGACTTCTTCACGGAGTGGCGCATTAGTGCACAGCAGTACAGCCTCATTCATGCACATCAGTGCCCATTAGTGCAGTCTGATCAGTGTCCATCAGTTCAGCCTGATCAGTGCCTGTCAGTATAGCCTCATCGGTGCACATGAGTGCACATCAGTGTGGCCTCATCAGCACCCATCATAGCAGCCTCATCAGCACCCATCAGAGCAACCCCATCATCACCCATCAGTGCTGCCTCATCAGCACCCATCAGAGCAGCCTCATGAGCACCCATCAGGGCAGCCTCATCAGCACTGATCAGTGTAGCCTCATCAGCACCCATCAGAAGTGTGTCACCACAGCCAGTTTACACTATTTCTAAAAAATTATTTACTAGTGAGGAGGCATACCAAATTCTCAGTATTACTGATGAGATCACCGGGAAGCTCTCTGTGTCTGATTCTAATTTGGAATATGAACTGGTGTTCAGTAGTGGGTCTGTAAAAGAATCAGAGGAGGATTAAAGGGTGCCCACCAAACAAAGGCATTCTGACAGGGAAAAGGCCACCATGTTCCTCTGCATGAAAGACCAGGTAGTGGTGAGGTTTCACGTCAGCCACAAAGGGTTTGGTCCCATGCCAGTCTCCCAGATGCACTTGCAAACCCGGTATGGCCTCCACTTAACAGGATCAGCTAATATCCCCCCTTTACGTGCACAGCCAGGTGTCCAGGCAAGCACGGAAAAAAAAATTTAGATTTATTTTTCACCAATGATTTATTACATTTAATTGTGGACCGGTGCAACCTTTATGCCTGACAATTTATAGCCAATAACCCAAATTCAAGTTATGCCCATCCTTATGAATGGAAACCATTAACAGTGGAGGAATTCAAAATCTTTTGGGGCCTCACATTTAACATGGGACTGACAAAAAAAATGAAGTACACTCTTACTGGTCTACACAAAAAAGGGTTATCATCTATAAGCTGATAACTATTATACCTGCCACTTTTCTTTAGCAAAAGAAAACACTAGCATGTGGCATAGTGAGAGCTAGCAGGAAGGGCTTCCCGCAAAGGCTGGTTAATACAAAACTGCAAAGAGGGAAGTCGTTGAGTTTGCAGAATGAAGAAGTATTGGCTATGAAGTGGAGGGACAATCGACACATTGATATGCTTTCTTTAATCCACAATGATACCTCTGTGGAAATCCACAAAAGGAATGGCCCAGTCCAGAAGCCTGAATGTATATATGAGTATAATATGTTAATGGGGAAAGTCCATTATAATGATCAGATGATCCAACCCTCTCTTGTAACAAGATGAACCCATCACTGGTACAAGAAGGTCTACATTGATCTCTTTAATTTGACAATTTATAATTCTTATATTATCCACTGAAGACCTCAAATATCAGGAGGCTATTGTCACTGACCTTGTGTACCAGTAAAGCCACCCACCAGAAAACATTTGCTCAGATGCAGTGAGCAGTCTTCACGAATGCCATTTTCCAGATAAAGTCCCTCTCAGAGAAACATGGCAAAAAAAATGTTGAGGATGCTTCAGAGGGGGAGTTAGAGGAGACACCATTTATTCAAGTCCCCAGTGTCCTTCCCAATAAGGCCTATGCATAGGTTTCCACCATTACAATACTGTACTTCTTTACAATATTAGTGAAGTATGGTGAATTCTGAATTCCTGCCGTTTCCCTGTATCTGACCATTTACCTTCACACTCATCATGCCTCTGTCTGCTCCCTAACTGACCCTAGACTATTATTGAATCATGCCTCTGCCTGCCACCCAAACTTACCATGCCTCTGCTTGCCACCTGAACGGACCCTGGCCTGCTTATCAATGATGCTTCTGCCTACCGCCTACATTTTTGTTTTTCTCTGAGTTTTGTAATTCCTTTATTAGGGTCTGGAGACTGGAGGCTTCAAAGAGATTTGGATGGGAAGAAGCCTCCCATCCTGCCTACTGCTTGGACCAATACTTTGCCTGTGCTGACCATGCCTTTGCCTGCTGCTTGGACAATTCCTTTGGCTGTTGCTGACCACATCTCTGCTTGCTGCCTGGACCAATGCTTTGGCTGTGCTGACAATTTCTTTGACTGCTGCTGTACTGACCCTGGACTGTTTGTAGTGAGTATTCCTGTCTGCTGCCTGTCACTGACCACATCCCTTCCTGCTGCCTGGACCAATGCTTTACTCTGTGGACAGCTGCACTACTAAAACCACAGGATGTGGTATTGCAATACTCAACAGGAGTATCAGAATGTATTTTGGGGTGTAATTATTGGTGTGTACATGCTATGTTTTGGAAATATCTTTAAAAATTGACAACTTTGTGTAAAAGAAAAATCAGTTTTCATTTTCTTTCCACATTTTCAAAAAACTTGTGGAAAAAATGACATGTTCAAAAGATTTATTACACCTCATAAAACATTCATTGGGGTATTTTCTTTCCAAAATGTGGGCATTTTGTGGGTAGTTTCATGGTCCTGGTGCTCCAGGGCCTTCAAAAATGTGATAAGTAGTCAGGAAATTAGAGGTGTAATTTATGCCTTTAGAACGCCTGAAGGTACTACTTGAATTTTAGGCCTCTCTATGTGGCCAGGCTGTGAAAAAGTTTCACACACGTGCTAGCCCCATACTCAGGAGGAGTAGCAGAATGTGTTTTGTGGTGAGTATGCCTATGCCGTGTGTGAGAAATAACTTGTTAATATGACAATTTTGTGAAAAAAATATATTACATTTTTTCATTTTCAAAATAATTGTGTTAAAAAATGACAACTTCAAAAAACTCACAATGCCTCTTATTAAATACCATGGACTGTCCTATTTCCAAAAAGGGGTCATTTGGCATTTTAGGACCTCAAGAAATGAGAAAGGTAGTCAGTACATCAGGATTCATAAATTTTCAATGATACGTAGCATAGCTTGTAGACTATAACTTTCACACAGACTAAATAATGTACTCTGATTTGGGTTATTTTTACGAAAGAAATGTAGCAGTATAAATGTAGGCCTAAATGTATGAGGAAAAATTACTTATATGCAAAATTTTATAATAGAAAGTAAGAAAAACACATTTTTTAACAGAAAACAGTATCTACAGTACAGTAATTGTCATTCGAAGTGGGAGAGCACTGAAAGCTGAAAATTGGCCTGAGCAGGAAGGGTGTATAAGTGCCCAGTTCTGAAGTGGTTAAATTATTATTCAAAAATGAATTCCACCAGGACAGTTATTGTTTATAAATGCTTAAAGTGGAACATTAAAAATTACCAATTTATTTAAATAACATACCTTGTGGGGTGTCCTAATCATGCCTCTGAAGGGGTGACTTTGTTAGGAGCAAGTGACTACAGGGATGCTCCTTTCTTTTAAATAAAGGGGCGAAATAGCCAGCCATATTGCCAGTGGCTACACTTGGGCAGGGATGTCACTGCTTTCAAGCAAAGGGTGGAGATTCTCCTTGGTGTTAGTAGTTTCTAAGGATGCCATGAGTGCAAGCACCTGCAGCTTCCTTAGAAACCAGCAACAGTGGAAAGCTGTCATATATAAAATCTGTAGACATATTGCTTCTACATATGATACACAGCTCCCATCCAGTGTTGCCAACCGCCCGTGTATTTACGGGCAGCCTGTAAAAAAACGGGCATTTTTTCCCGCCCGTAAAAGCCCGTAAAGTTAAAAGCCTGCCAGTAAAAAAAAAGCTGTCGACCTGTGATGAGAGCCTCCAATCAGCTTTCTTTCCACTCTGAGTGATGCTCCAATTCTACCCTCCCCCTTTCCCAGTGCGCATTATTTGATTTCTGGGAGGGGGAGGAGTGTAGCTGCTGGCTCGAAAAAGATCATACATGCTTGGCACCATTTCTAAATTGAAGGCACTCGTTCTCGGCGGTGCCACAGTGGTGCCTCACCAGTGACTTGCAGCAGCAGAGATAGAGGAGGAGCCAAGGAGGATAATAAAAAGGGGGCGCAGGAGGACATTACTGGGGGGGTGACACCGTGAAGGTGCACAGGAGGAGGAAAACGATGTGGAGAGGTAATATGAAAGGGGACAGAGGATGAAACTACTATGAGTGGCTGAGGAGGACACTACCATGCCCACAGCCTCTGACCATCTTCTGTTATTGTATCGTGTCTGCAGTCTCTGACCATCTCCTGTATCCTGTCCGCAACCTCTGACCATCTCCTATATCCTGTCTGCAGTCTCTGACCATCTCCTGTATCATGTATGCAGTCTCTGACCAGCTCCTGTATCATGTATGCAGTCTCTGACCATCTCCTGTATCATGTATGCAGTCTCTGACCATCTTATGTATCATGTCTGCAGTCTCTGACCATCTCTTGTATCATGTCTGCAGCCTCTAACCATCTCTTGTATCATGTCCTCACTCACTGACCATCTCTTGATTTTTTCCAGTAAAAAATTGGTGCTTTTTGTAAATTTTGGCATCCTGCCAATAAATTTCACTTCGAGGGGTTGGCAACACTGCTCCCATCAAACAGGGGGCTGAACGCTTGCCTCATTAAATAAGACATATCTCCTTCCGAATCTCAGATTTTTTTTCAAAGTTTAGTCGAGCATGGTGGTATGTGAGAAGCATAAAGTGTATCTGTAACTAGAAAAAAAGGGCACTTATAAAGCAGTCCCCAGTACTGAAATCTGCTCTTGCTTTGCCCTAACATTACTTTCCCTTTGTGAACAACAGATAATGCATTTGCCTTGAACAAAGGTAGTACACCTTGCTACTGCCAATTCGCAATAAATGTAACCATATGGTACATGGCCTTTTTAGGTGTGTTTAGTGTAATTTAGCCATACTATGCATTCAAAATAGAGATTTGTTTCCCTAAAATTACCTAGCAAAGCAAGGGGTACACAAAGCACAGCAAACACACACTGGAATACCGGGAGACATCCAGATGGCCATTGTGCATGTATTCCAATGAGTATTCTAGGAGGAACATCCTTTTTTATGACCTGTGTGTTGGTGTTAATAACTACATTTACAGTTATGGGGTCAGGGCTCAATTATATTTTTAGAATTTTTAACTTATCTCAGAATGTATTAACTTTATATTTTTATAGATAGTTCCAAGCTTTACCATAAAAAAATCCCATCAATCTGCAGTGTTCTTAAGCATTAATGGATGCATCTCATACAATTGATGTCTGATAACTGCACAATAATGAATTATTGATCATAGTATGTAACTTTGACCAGCATGTTAGTATAGTATAAATAAAAAGGAGCCTGCAAAGACTATTTTAAGTTTAATTTGATTCTGCCCTTACATCTTGCAATGGATATCAGCCATGCATTTGTTTACCTCACTATTGCCTCATTTATCTGCAACAGACAGGTCTAGAAGATGCCTGTGGGGAGTTTTTTGGAAGACAGTATTCAAAATATTAATAAAAAATGGAAAGCTGCTGTTCAGATAACAGGACATTTGAATTATTGCAGTACAGAAACATTACTGGGGTAATTTACCAAAATGTAGAAATTTTCTTAAAGTAGAAATAAAGACCTTGATAGCATTTAAAAAAATGTATAGCTAAAATATCAGTGATGAGGATGTAGAAAATTGCTCCATCCACTGTTCATAAACTATGTATTAAAGAACACCTGTCATGGAAGAATTATGTAGCCCACCATTCCTTGTCCATTTGGGTATGATAGTTTTGTGGCTGTCATGCCAATGCCAGGCTTAAATGCTTTTTGAGTCATTTACCTGAAACAAGAATAGAAGTAAGGAATTATTTTTGTGATATAACATGCTTGTTTTTTTTATTTAAAAGTAATAAAGACAGAAATGGTCAGGTAACTAGCATTTGCAGAAGGAGAACATCGGTGGCAGAGACTATATTTCTTTAATGACAAGTGTACTTTGAGATAAAGCTACACTATAAATGTATAAGTTATTAATGTACAGCTGGCTAATTGGATTTCAAAGAAATACTTGACTTACACCTTCCAGGATCCATAAATAAGAAATTGCAACCTCATTTTATTGGATTGTCATTGTGTCAATGATTACATGCAAATTCCTTCTATTTTTAAGGAGGCAATGCTGTTTTACACTGTATTTTTTAAATCAGACCATGTAGCTAAAATGCAGTCTACTCTAATGGTGGGACCAGGAAGTGGATGTAAATGCAACAGATGCATGGCCCTAAAAATACACTGCACAGTTTTCAAATATTGACACATGGCTGTGTCCATGCAGCCACTGTGCCTTTAGGCTTAATGTACACGGAACGTTGTTTAACCTCTCCTGAACAATTAAAAAAACGTCTGTTTAGCCGTGTTTACATGCCGCGTTTAGCCGTGTTTGCGTCTAGAATATTTTATTTTACTGTTAAAATGAAAAGGTCTGTAAGCAAAATGCTGCGGGTTACCACATTTAGCAGTGTTTACAAGCTATTACAGGTATTTGGCGTTTGAAAAGCCTCTGAACATCTGTCTGAACCCATTTTTTTTGCGTTCCAAAAAATGCTTCTAAACTCAACTGCCTAGAAATGACTATAAACGACCCTGTGTACATGTACTGCTAAGATAACATAGAGGAGAGTTCAGGGGCAGCTGAAAAAATACCCAACTACTCCAAAACGTCCGTTTACCAGCATTAGTGTACATGAGGCCTCATTAGGCTACCTGCACACAGCTTGGGGAAGATATAGATGGCAAAACAAGCACAACCTAAACACAGTACAGGTGCCAGAACTCGTTTTTTTTTGTTTGTTTTGTTTTTTAGTAAATTTTACTTGATTTTCCAACTTACAGAAACTCAAAGCAATGACAACAGAAATCAGAGGCGATCAACCTAAAGCATATTCAATTGCAAACAATGTAATGTCAAAAGGGAAGGGAGGGATGAGGGATGGGGGAGGAAGGAGAGGAAGGAAAGGAGGGAAGAAGAGGTAAAAAAAAGGGTGGAGGTGGAAGGAAAAGTGGGAAAGGTGAGAAGGGAAGGGGTGAACCAAAGCTAGGGTTTTGCATGAGGGGATCTATCATTTAGCTCAGAAAACATCAAGCACTTATTCAATAGGGGTATAGCAGTAAAAATAGGTAGCACTTAACTCAGGGGGGAGATTATGTGTATCATACATTGCTATAGCAATGAACTAGGTAAGTTCCATATGGTACCAGAGTCCGGAAAAATATACAAACAGAAAGGTGGAACCATGGCATGTCTTTCTGGAATAGGTTATGAGGTCAAGTCACCCCACTGTTCGGTGGATAGGGTCCTGAATTTAAAGATTTCTGAGGCTAGCATTACCTAAGAAATGTAGGCGTCCCATTTATTATGGAAGCGTGGAGAGTGAATACGAGGAGAGAGAGCCAAGTCAAGCTTTTCTTTGCATAGGAGACTTGAAAGGACTGTTTTCACATCAGTATTGGTTGGAAGGGTGGTAGAAGTCCATTGTTTGATAACAGCCCTCCTAGCAGCCATGAAGCAGGTGGAAAACCATGCTTTGTTGTGTTGGATAACCAATAGCTGTATTTTTGGTAGGCCTGAGGGAGAGGATCTTTTTGCAGCTGATTACATGTAACCATGGCAGCAAAGTTCTCCAGTTGATCCCAGAAGTGAGAGATGAAGGGGCAGTACCACAACCTATGGAACAGAGAGGGTCTATGTTCACCACACCATGGACACTGCTGCTGAGTTGGGGAGGATGTGGACATCGTGAAAGGAATGTAGGCACAGTGCATGATTTTGAATTGCTGTTCCTGCCAGAACTCATTAGTGATGAAAGCACAGGTGGTATTGTATGGCTAGTATGCAGTCTATTGCTTCTGAGAAGAGAAAGTCTTTGTTCCATGAGGAGGTGGGACCAGGGTGCAGTGATTTGGTGAGGGGAGAGGACAAGGGTTTGCAGATATCAGAAATCTTGAGTTGTTGACGTTTATAGATAGTATCCAGTAGAGAGGTGCGGAATCTAAGGTCTCTAGCAGGGCAGAGACTGGCCACGAAGTTGATTGCTTGCTGAGCGTAAATGTGATGATGAGCAGGTAGGTTGTACTGGGCCCTAATCTGAGAAAAGGGCAGGGCTGGAAGGGTCAAAGAGGTGGACAAAATTGGTAAACCCATGGGAGGCCCATGTGTAAAATGCCGCATGTTGTTGAGCTTGTGGAAACATAGGGTGTATGTGTATCGGGAGGTAGCGAGATATAAAGGGAGATAGGCCTATTTTTATCCTGATCTCTCTCCAGGCTATTAATGTGTCTCCTAATAGTAGGTTATGTTTCAGTCGGGGGGGAGTGAAATTTGCAATGCAGCAGAGTGGACAATCCACATGGATCTACCATCTCTGACTCAACTTGGCACCTCCCACTCGTTTGGGAAGGTATAACTTTTGAAGAGAGACATGGGGACAGCAGCCAAGCCAAAGGAAAACAGTGAGAGCCTTGTGTCATTTCTGGAGGTCTTTGTGTTGCAGTAGAAGAGGGATAGTTTGAAGGGGGTAGAGGAGTTTGGCAAAACTAACCATTTTAAATAAGTGGCATCTTCCGAAGAGGGTAAGTGGAAGGTCTGCCCAAGTTTCTAGTTTCCCAATGCTTTCAGAAATAACCGGGGGATAGTTGAGGTGGTATAGGGAGGAGTTCAATTTAGCTATTTTAATCCTGAGGTAGGTAATGTGGGTTTTCGCTATTGAGAAGATGAAATATTCTGTCCAGGAAGGAGCGTGGGCATGGTACAATGATGGTATTTCTATTTTAGAGAAGTTAATCTTAGGCCCTGAGCATGCACAAAACTGAGTGAAGAGCTCCTGAATGTTGGGCATGTCCATCTTAGAAAAAACACAGTCACTTCCAGTGCTAAAGGGTCTTCTGAAGTGAAGGGTAACAGGGACAAAGGTATCCCAAAACTGGGTTGATGCTGCCTTCCTTAGATGGGGTAATCTGATGGAAGCTACAAAAAAGACAAAATGGAGCCTAGCTCAGAGGAAGGGAGTGTGCCCCCAAAACACGTTAGTTAAACACTGTGTTATGGTCCTGCACATGTCTATACACTGTATGTGTTTTTATGGCTCAATTGAGATCCATGCTTTGTGAGTACCCACTTTTTATGGATTTCTATTTATTAAATTGTCATTGGTAATGCACTAGGTGTGCACGCCTTCCATTTTGTCTTTTTTGCATGTCCATCTTGGGGTCAGAGGTGAATATTAGAATATCATCTGTGAATAGAGCAGTTTGTAACTCTTAATGACCTACCATAATTCTGTGAAGGTTACAATGAAAAAGGAAGTAGCGTGACAGGGGCTCAAGTGCTAAGTTAAAGAAAAGGGGTGACAAGGGACACCCCTGTCTAGTTCCTTTGTGAAGGGAAATGCTATTGGAAATGTGACCTGCAGCTAGGCTATTCGCAGATGGGGAAAAACACATAGTGGAAATCAGGTGAAGGAAAGAGCTAGTAAAACCAAATCTCCGAAGAACCAACTGCAACCAGTGAAAGTTAACATTATTGAAAGCCTTTTCGGCATCTAGAGTGATAATGGCTAGATCAGTGTTTCTCAACTCCATTTCTCAAGGCGCACCAACAGGTCATGTTTTTAGAATTTCCCTCAGATGAAACGGCTGTGGTAAATACTAAGGCAGTGAAATTGATTAATTCACCTATGCAAAATAATTAAAAGCCTGAAAACATGACCTGTTGGGACGCCTTGACGACTTGAGAAACACTGGGCTAGATCACTGGGTTGGCTCTTGCGTGCTCCAAGACAGTGAGGACTTTATTTATGTTGGAGGTGGCAGGGCATCCTAATGTAAAACCAGCCTGAGAGGGGTGAATCAGTGAGGGCATGATCAATGCTAACCTGTTGACAATAATTTTTGAGTGAGTTTTGAAGTCAAGATTCAACAAAGATATTGAATGGTAGGAGCCTGGCTCTGTTGGGTCTTTGTCTTTCTTGGGGGATCAGATTGATATGGGCTTGAAAGCTCAAGGGGAGGTATTGGCCCCCATCAAGGATCGATTGGTAGAAGGAAGAGTGGGGATTACAGAATCAGCAGGCATCCTGTAGAATTTCGATCTATACCCATCTGGGCCTGGGGCTTTACCATTAGCCAATAATGCAATTGCGGATGCCACATCTGTAGCAGTAATTGGGGCATTGAGCTGGTCAAGAAGTGTGGGATCTACCTGGGGGAGAGGGACCTGATCTAGGAAGGCCTGCACCCCCATTGCATCTATGGGATCTGGGCCATACAGGTTAGCATAGAATCTATCTAGGATGGAGTTGACGTCTTTAGGGGAGGAGGTGAGCCTACCATTCATATCTTTCAGGACGGATATGTGAGTGGGGGTACGATATCCCCTGTTTAGACGGGCCAGCAAATTCCCAGCTTTATTGCCAAATTTGTGGTATTGAACGTCCAAGAACGACAGGTGAATCTGTTCCTTTTCATCAGCCCATAAATGAAATAGATTTTTGACATTACACCAGGCTTTTCTGTGTTCTGAAGAGTTCTGCTGTGCAAGACGAGTTTGGGCTATGTGGAGGGTATTTCTTGCTGCACAGTACTGTCTGGTAACATTTTTCCTGTAGCCGGCAGAAAAGGCTATGATTCTGGCCCGTAGCACAACTTGCCCAGCCTCCCAGAAAAGTTTGGGTCTGAGCAATGCCGTAAATTAGCATCAGCATATTTTGCCCAAGCCTCTCTGATGACCTTTAAGTGGTCTTGGTTGTTTGATAAGTAAGATGGGAATCGCCAAGTATTAACTGAGCTAGGGGGCACAAAGTAATAAAAAGGTCAACTGATATCCGGGCATGATCAGAAATTGCGATCTCATAGATATGAGAATCAATGGTGTTGTTTTTTTAATAGAAAGGGGTTGCAAAATAAATAATAAATCCTGGACAAACTGTGGTGTGGGGAGGGGGAGAAAAGAATATTTTTGTTTCCCATCAGGGTTGAGTAACCTCCAGAGGTCTACTAATTGCAGTCCTTCTACAAAGTGCATTAAAGGAGTGGCAAATGATGAGGAGGTAGTATCTGGAGGGCCCCTGCCCAGGGATTTGTCCTCCAGGCGGTGCATCAAAGAGTGGAAGTAATAGAGGAAGGTGGATATAGGGGGCTAGGTGGGAAGTTAGAGCTTGAAAAAAGAGTTTAGAATGGGAATTTGGGGCATATATATTGGAGAGAACCCACTCTCTGGCGAACATTCTCAACTTGATTGTTAGAACCCAGCCAGCGTCGTCACTCTCTACAGTAGAGATGAGCTTCGATCGACTCGAACATCGGCTGTTTGCCAGTTGGCTGAACAGCGAACAATTTGGGATGTTCGCAGCACATTCGAAAGCCGCAGAACACCCTTTAAAAGTCTATGGGAGAAATCAAAAGTGCTAATTTTAAAGGCTTATATGCATGGTATTGTCCTAAAAAGTGTTTGGGGACCTGGGTCTTGCCCCAGGGGACATGGACCAATGCAAAAAAAGTTTTAAAAACGGCCGTTTTTTCGGGAGCAGTGATTTTAATAATGCTCAAAGTGAAACAATAAAAGTGTAATATTCCTTTAAATTTCATACCTGGGGGGATGTCTATAGTATGCCTCTAAAGGGGCGCATGTTTCCCGTGTTTAGAACAGTCTGACAGCAAAATGACATTTTTAAAGGAAAAAAAGTCATTTAAAACTACTCGCGGCTTTTAATGAATTACGTAACGGGTGCCCCTGCCCCCCTCTGACGTCACGGGGAAACCCATAGGGAAGTTCCTGTCAAGTCCCCGTGCGTCAGAGGGGGCGGGGTCACTGGGTGGCCCCGCCCTCCATTATTTAAGAAGTGTCAGAAGACGAGAAGCATCACACAGTGGGAGCCTCCCATCATGGATGCGGAGCGGCCCGAGAACGAAGAAGGGAAGAAGACGCCACGGAGGAAGTTGCCAGATGAGAACACCGGAGCAAGAAGCAGAGGATTGGAGGAAGAACCAGAGGAAAAAGAGGATGGAAGAAGAAACCGAAGGAAGATAGAAGAAAGAAGATAGAAGAAAGAAGATGGAAAAAAGTAGACTTTAAATAAAGGAATTGTCAAAAATAGTCTCTTGTCAGTTTTTACATTTTTGACACTTTTTTTGTGAAATGGTAGGGGTAGTTTTGTACCCCCTTACCATTTCACACAGGGGCGGCTGGAATCTGGGGTCCCCTTGTTAAAGGGGGCTTCCAGATTCCGATAAACCCCCTGCCCGCAGACCCCCACAACCACCGGCCAACGGTTGTGGGGATGAGGCCCTTGTCCCCATCAACATTGGGGACAAGGTGCTTTGGGGGGGACCCCAAAGCACCCTCCCAATGTTGAGGTCATGTGGCCTGGTACGGTTCAGGGGGGGCTCTCTCTCATCCCCACTCTTTTCCTGCGGCCTTCCAGGTTGCGTGCTCGGATAAGGGTCTGGTATAGATTTTTGGGGGACCCCATGCTTTTTTTTTTTAATTTTGGCGCGGGGTTCCCCTTAAAATCCATACCAGACCTGAAGGGTCTGGTATGGATTTTGAGGGGGACCCCACGTCATTTTTTTTTAAATTTTGGCATGGGGTTCCCCTGTGGGGAAATCCCATGCCGTTTTTATCAATGAACTTTTATGTGTATTGTCGGACCGACAATTCATTAATAGCTGCGAGTAGTTTTAAATTACTTTTTTTCCTTTGAAATGTCATTTTGCTGTCAGTTTGTTATAAACAGTGGAAACATGCACCCCACCCCTTTACAGGCATACTATAGACACCCCCCAGGCACGAAATTTAAAGGAATATTAAACTTTTATTGTTTCACTTTAAGCATTATTAAAGTCACTGCTCCCTGCTGCTTCTAAAACTTTTTTTTGCATTGATCCATGTCCCCTGGGGCAGGACCCAGGTCCCCAAACACTTTTTATGACAATAACTTGCATATAAGCCTTTAAAATTAGCACTTTTGATTATTCATGTTCGAGTCCTATAGACTTTAACAGTGTTCGCGTGTTCGAACAAATTTTTTGCCTGTTCGCATGTTCTGGTGCGAACTGAACAGGGGGGTGTTCGGCTCATCCCTACTCTACAGACAGCACATCACAGGGGAGGGTTTTGTGAATGAGGATAAGCCCACCTGCTTTCCCCTTTACTACCACTGAGCCACAAACCTGCCCCACCCATAATTTGTGCATGCAGTTAAAATCCTCTGCTGTCAAATGGTTTTCTTATAATATTGCTATATCCGTTTTGAGCTGTTTGAGGAGACGTAGGAGACCGTAGCCCCTTGACATTCCAAGAGATGAGTTTTATAATGAGATAGTGATGAGGGGGGCCTAGTATAAGAGGTAGATGTGAGGGTAAGGGACGACGAAGGAGTAGGACTGATGGAGGGGGTGCTTAAATCCTGGAAGGGAGGGTTTAGAGGAATAACAGACCCAACAGGGGTCAACAGGGAAAAGCAAACAAAAACATACCAAATATAGCAAAGACTTCTCTTTCCTCCACATGAGAAACACACATCCAAGGATAGCATTACCGGAGATGTAAAGGAGACTGGACCACAGACTATGCAGGCTGGTTGCCCCCCAGGGAAGACGTAGTTCCATGGGGCAAGAAGCATGCCCCCCCTGCTCGCAGTCAGCAATATTTTTGTAAAAGATCTCCAATAAGGCTGTGGATACAGAGAAAAACAGTGCATAGTTAAATGATCGTTAAAGCAAATTGTTTGGAATACTAAAGTATTATATCAGCTAGGTGAGTCACTGTGGCCTTTAGCATTCTGGCAGAGACAAAGTTGCCATGGGACAGTTACAACCAACACCTCAGTGAGGTTTGTTACGTTTGGGCTTGTTGGAATAGCAGCGCCTCTTTGACAGGTCTTTTCTTGGGCTGCATTGATCCCTGAGATCAGGAGGGCAAGGAGGCCCAGACATGGGATCAGATTCCATGGGAGTATGTGGGTAAGCTTGCAAATAATTTCCGGTCTCCTCAGGGCGCGAAAATTACTTTGATTCACCAACCGGATCAGTGAGACTGTCAGGAACCATGAATCAGACTGAGACAGAAGTATAGTTAAATCACACTTATTTAATAATAATAAAAATAATAAGGTAAACAGAATAAACATAGTCAAAACAAGCCAGAGTTCAGTAACTGGATCGGGTAGTCAGCCAAGCAAATGTCAGAAAGCCAGAGATAAATGTAGTAGTACAACAAGCAGGATCAGGAGCCAGAAGGAATGTCAGCCGAGCAAGTCTTCAACAGGAACACAGGAGAAAGTCTCTGTGATGTTGACAAAGGCGAAGGCAGAGATCAAGTGAGCTGGATGTCTTCAAGTAGGCAGGACTGACGAGCAGAATCAACAACAGCTGGGTAACTGTGGAGAGAGATGGGAGCTGGCAATTAGCCAACAGCTGAGCGGCCAGCTCAGAGAAGGAAGGGCTGAGCCCAGCCCTGACAGAGACAAAGAGTGGCAGGGTAAGCCAATGTGAACTTAACGCCTTTTTGGAAGAGCACAGCACAGATGGGTTGGAAATCTGGAAATCCTTTTGCCTACAGGAAACCTCTTGAGAGTAGTCTGTGAAGAGTAGCAATTTATGGCCATCCAAGTGGAGGAATTTGGCATTACGGAAAGATCTAAGGATGCCCACATCTGAGTAATTGAGAGAGCGGACGATGATGGGGCTGGGGGAGCGGCGGCATTTGAAGGAGTCCCCATGCGATACACTCTTCACTTCACATGGCGCCGTGATCCCCAGAGCTTGTGGTTTGCGTTTAGCGCAGATCTCCTGCAGAGAACCAGAGTTGAAGGTTTCAGGGAGACCTATGACTCTCAGGTTGTTCTGGCGGGAACGGTTCTCGAGTTTTTCAAGTTTCTCTAAAATGTATTGCTGGGCTTGAGCATATGGCTGGTCACTTGCCTGAATATTATACACCTCATCCTCCAGGTCAGAAAGGCGGTGTTCCAGATCAGACAGCCGATTGGCATGGTCTCTCAGCTCCTTCCTGAGTTGTGTGAGGCCCGCAGCTACAGCCCTGACTACCACAGCTGTGATGGGGGGGGGCAGAAGGGCGGCCACAGCTTGGGCAATTTTACAATACTTTTCATCAGGGGGAGCGGGCGCGACATCCACAGGCTTCACTGGACTTGCAGCTTCCCCCATGTCCTTGCTTTCGACCACATTGGCTGCTTGCAGAGGGTGCGGGCTCCGAGCGGGAGGCTGAAGCCATGCTGGAGCCACTATGGATGACATAGTGATCCATACCACGATCTCCGGGGAGTGCACAAGGGGATGGCTGAGCCGGTGAGTGTCCTCAGGCTGTGAGAATTTGGCTTTGTAGGCTGATGTGTCCGGAAGCCGCTGGTTCTCAGTCCTCTCTCATGTGGAGCTGGAACCGGAAGTCCACCACTTGTTTTAATGAAGACTGATGTGTGTTTATCTTTTAATTTATCTATTGGGAACTGAGCGTGTGGTGAATGTGAGTGGTATAATCTGAGGTGGTTTAGGTGCACACTATCCTGGAGCTTGGAACTTTTTTATTTTAAACAATGCAGAGGTATGCTGCAATCAAAAGAAAGGACTAAGAACAAATGGGCAGTAAGAAGTGAATTCTACATCTTGCCAAACTTAAAAAGGCCCCATCAAAAAAAATAAATCCTCAAAAAATAAAACCCCACAATACCACCAAACAAAAATGAAGTCTTGCAGCAAAAAAAAAAAACATGTGTTGGACAAAAAATAAAAACCCTAGCAATATAAAATAAAAATTAATAAACACCTAAAATAAACAAAAATCCCCAAATCCACCACTAATAAGAACAACAACAAGAAAAGTTGGCCGCAAAGAGGTAGATTTCCCAGATAGCTAGCAATTTAAATTAAAATACAATATCCTACAGTAAATGACCACCAACTTTCCCAAGGCAGTTTGTCAGCTGTCCTTAAAGCGGAGTTCCACTTGTTGTTAAGTTTATTAAAGGTCAGCAGCTTCAAAAAGTGTAGCTGCTGACTCTTAATAAAAAAAAAAACACTCACATGTCCCACGGTCCAGCGATGCGGCCACCTGATGCCTCGCTCCTCTCCCCTGCCTCTCCGCGGCGCTGGCAATGTAAGTTTGGTTGCCCGGCTGTGACAGCTTGCAGCTTTACAGCTGGGCGTGCACTGCGCATGCACGAGTCGCACTATGCTAGCTCGGGCTCTGCGCGCTAGGCAATCTTCTGGAAGGGAGGGGTCGCTTAGGAGGAATGGAGGAGTTGCCTAGGCGGCCAGGCGACCATACTGGGAAGTGGGAGCTGGGTACCGATCAAAACTAGGTACCCGCTCCCCCCCAAAAATAAGGGGGGAATTAAAGCGGAAGTTCCACTTTTGAGTTCCACTTCCAATTACCTAAAACTATGGCTTCTCTGCGCCTCCCTTTTATAGTGAAGGGGCTGGCTTATTTAAATGTTCCCTTGCTGGCCCTAGTAAATCCTGCAGGCCATAGTTCAAAGGCCACAGAGTCCATTATGATTTTAAAATGTTCTCCCAGGCGAATTTACCCAAAAATGTAATGGTAGCAATGAACCCAAACCTCATTTCTACTGACATCACTAGTGACTACGGATGAGCCGAACACCCCCCCCCCCGGTTCGGTTTGCGGCAGAACATGCAAACTGACAAAAAGTTTGTGCGATCGGACCCGAACGTGAAAAATCAAAAGTGCTAATTTTAGGCTAATATGCAAGTTATTGTCATAAAAAGTGTTTGGGGACCCGGGTCCTGCCCCAGGGGACATGTATCAAAGCAAAAAAAAGTTTTAAAAACGGCTTTTTTTTGGGAGCAGTGATTTTAATAATGCTTAAAGTGAAACAATAAAAGTGAAATATTCCTTTAAATATTGTGCCTGGGGGGTGACTATAGTATGCCTGTAAAGTGACACATTTTTCCCCTGTTTAGAACAGTCCCTGCAGCAAAATGACATTTCTAAAGAAATAAAGGTCATTTAAAACTGCTTGCGGCTGTAATGTATTGTCGGGTTCCGGCAATATAGATGAAAATCATTGAGAAAAACAGCATGGCCCCCCCCCCCAGCCCATTACCAGGCCCTTTGGGTCTGGTATGGATATTAAGGGGAACCCCGCACCCAAATTAAAAAATAAAAGGCGTGGGGCCCCCAGGCCCTATATACTCTGAACAGCAGTATACAGGTGGCCCCCGAGTTACAGACAGGATAGGGACTGTAGGTTTGTTCTTAGGTTGAATCTGTTTGTAATTTGGAACAGGTACATTTTTTAAGTGTAGCTCCAGCCAAAAAATCTATTTTTAAGCTTTTTGGATAACATAGGGAGGGTTATCACCCTGTAACATTTGTTTTGCTGTCTGTGCCCCTGTTCAGAAGATTTCACCTCACTTTCTGTCCCAATGACAATTGGATTTTGAAAATTTTGGTTTATTAGGGAAACAAGGATTGGTGATAAAGCATCAGTGGAGACAGTTTTTTTCCCATATTAACTCTTACAGGAGAGAATTTCCCTTCCTAGGGGTAGATTTTCTCTCACTACCTGTTGTCTCTCTCCGTTTGTAAGTAGGAGTTATTTGTAAGTCAGATGTTTGAAAATAGGGGACCGCCTGTATATACTATACGGCCTGCCCTATATACTCTGCTGAAAATTGGGCCTTAGGTGTTGGTGGTACCAGAACACTGTAAGCCCTCACAGTTACTCTTGGTGGGTGTTGGAACAGGCTCTGCTGTGAAATATTATATCAAGAATTGTAATTACATGCCCCTGTTAAACAGGGGCAGAAAAAGTGGGCCTTTGTTGGTTGTGCCACAACACTGTAAGCCCTCACAGTTACTCTTGGTGGGTGCTGGAACTGGCCCTGCTGTGAAATTATATATCAAGAATTGTAATTACATGCCCCTGTTAAACAGGGGCAGAAAAATTGGGCCTTTGGTGGTGGTGGTGCCACAACACTGTAAGCCCTCACAGTTACTCTTGGCTGGCGCATGAACGGGCCCTGCTGTGAAATATTATATCAAAAATTGTAATTACATGCCTCTGTAAAACAGAGGCAGAAAAATTGGGCCTTAGGCAGTGATGGTGGTGCCACAACACTGTAACCCCTCACAGATTCTCTTGCTGAGCGCAGGAACGAGCCCTGCTGTGAAATAGAGCAAAAATTGTAATTACATGCCCCTGTTAAACAGGGGCAGAAAAATTGGGCCTTAGGCAGTGGTGGTGGTGGCACAACACTGTAAAGCCTCACAGATACTCTTGTTGAGTGCAGGAACGGGCTCTGCTGTAAAATATATGATCAAAAACTGTAATTACATGCCCCTGTTAAACAGGGACATAAAAATTGGGCCTTAGGCAGTGGTGGCACTGAACCAAAAATATTCTTAGAAGCTATCATCATGAAGATTGAGGAGGAATAGGATAGTCACTCAGCATAATAGGAGAGTCACTCAGTATAGGCAGTCTTTAAGGGATCCCATATCTATAGAAAAATCGACCAGTTACATCAGCATCAGGTGCTTGGTAGCTGGTGATAAGGGATGGGCTTTTATGTTCAAAACCCCATCTCTTGTGTTTTTTAACCTTTTTGACACTTTTTTTGTGAAATGGTACCCCATTACCAATTCACATGGGGGGGGGGCAGGATTTGGGGGTCCCCTTGTTAAAGGGGGCTTCCAGATTCCAATAAGCCCCCCGCCCGCAGACCCCCAAAACCACCTGGCAAGGGTTGTGGGGATGAGGCCCTTCTCCCCATCAACATGGGGACAAGGTGCTTTAGTGGGCTACCCCAAAGCACCCTCCCAATGTTGAGGGCATGTGGCCTGGTACGGTTCAGGAGGGGGGGCGCTCTCTCATCCCTCCTCTTTTCCTGTGGCCTGCCAGGTTGTGTGCTTGGATAAGGGTCTGGTATGGATTTTTGGGGGGACCCCACGCAATTTTTTTTAAATTTTGGCACGGGGTTGCCCTTAAAATCCACACCAGACCTTAAGGGTTTGGTATGGATTTTGAGGGGGACCCCCATCCCATTTTTTTTAAATGTTGGCACGGGTTTCCCCTTAATATACATACCAGACCTGAAGGGCCTGGTATGGAATTTAGGGGGGACCCCATGTATTTTTTTTATTTTGGTTCGGGGTACCACTGTGGGGAAATTCCATGCTGTTTTTATCAATTAATTTTTATGCCAGACCAACAATTCATTATAGCCAGCGCTAGTAGTTTTACCTGACTTTTTTTCCTTAAGGAATATCACACTTTTATTGTTTCACTTTAAGCATTATTAAAATCACTGCTCCCGAAAAAACGTCTGTTTTTGAAATTTCTTTTTGCATTGATACATGTCCCCTGCGGCAGGACCTAGGTCCTCAAACACTTTTTATGACAATAACTTGCATATAAGCCTTTAAAATTAGCACTTTTGATTATTCATGTTCGTGTCCCATAGACTTTAACAATGTTCGCGTGTTCGACCAAATTTTTTGCCTGTTCGCATGTTCTGGATGCAAACCGAACCGGAGGGTGTTCGGCTCATGCCTACTGGTGATCCAAGACTGATTCATTTTTATGAATGTGAGCCACTCAACAGAGTCTGCGGACAGGCGCACTCTGTGATCGGTTACAAAGCCTCCAGCAGCACTGAATGTGCGTTCAGAAGAACGCTGGATGCAGGACAGGCCAGTACCTCAATTGCATATTGAGCAAGCTCTGGCCAATGGTCCATCCTCAAGACCCAGTAACCCAGTGGATGTTCTGTTGGAAAGGTCTCCAGGTCTGATCTTGCCCCTAGATATTCCTGCACCATGTAATTCAGACGCTGGTGATGGTTGCTGGAACTGATCAGACCTTGGCGCTGAGGACTGAAGAATTGTCTGAAGGCATTGATCAACCGGCCACCTTCTCCACAGCTCTTTCTGTGACTGAACGAAGCCTCAGCAGCACGTTGTCCAGCACCAGGAAATTGTAACCTCCCAGGCCCTGGAAACGCATTGAACAAAGCTTTCTGCAAGGCCTCTCGAAGATGTTTCATCCTCTGCTCCCTCTGCGAAGGCTGGATAAGTTCTGCAACCTTACCCTTGTAATGTGGATCAAGAAGGGTTGCCAGCCAGTAATGATCCCTATCCTTGATACCATGAATGCTAGGGTCCTTTTGCAGGCTTTGCAGGATCAGGGAGACAATGCAGTGTAAGTTTGCAGAGGCATTCGATCCTGAGTCCTCTGGGTCATTAAGGATCACATGATCTGCAACCACCTCCTCCCAGCCACGTACAACTCCATGGGTTTCTGGGGACTGAAAACAATCCCTTGAAGACTGCTGCTGATGCTGAGTGATATTCTCCACCTCCATGCTGACACAATCCTCCTCCTTCTCCTCTTCTTCTTCCTGTGTGATCGCCAGGCCCGCAGGAATACTATCCAGATAAAGGGGGCCTTGAGAGGTAAGGAAGTCCTCCTCTTCCTCCCACTGTTCTGCCTCAAGTGCCATGTCCATTATTCCACGAAGCGTCTGCTCCAACAGGAAAACAAGAGGGACAGTATCACTGATGCATGCACTGTCACTGCTCACCATCCTCGTGGCCTCCTCAAATGGTGACAGGACAGTGCATGTATCCTTAATCAGTAGCTACTGGCGTGGGCAAAAAAAGCCAAGCTCCCCTGACCCTGTCCTGGTGCCATACTCACACAGGTACTCATTGATGGCCCTCTGCTGTGTGTGCAGCTGCTGCAGTATTGACAACATTGAGTTCCACCTGGTGGACATGTCACAAATGAGGCGGTTCTTGGGCAGGTTGCATTCCCTTTGAAGGTCATCCAGCTGAGCACTGGCGTTATATGACCAGCGGAAATGACCACAGACTTTCCTGGCCTGCCTCAGGAGATCCTGTAAGCCTGGGTACCTGCTCAAGAATCACTGCACCACCAAATTCAGGACGTGGAGGAGGTTGGTGCCATTGTCGCATACAACCATTCCTGGCTGAAGCTGGCGTGGTGTCAACCACCTCTGAGCCTGTCCCTGCAGAGCTGACAGAATCTCTGTCCCAGTGTGGCTCCTATCTCCTAAGCAGATCAACTCAAGTACCGCATGGCATCTTTTTGCCTTAGTGCTTGCGTAGCCACTTGAACGCCTACGGAGCACCGCTGGTTCAGTGGACAAATCTGCAGAGGAAAAGGCCATAGAGGAAGCAGAAGAGGAGGGGTGGAGGAGAGAGCTGTGGCAGAATCACCACTAGCATTTTGGAGACATGGTGGCAGAACAAGCTCCAACAATACTGAACCCTGTCCTACATCCTTCCCAGCTGCCAGCAGAGTTACCCAGTGCGCCGTGAAAGAAAGGTAACGTCCCTGTCCATGCCTGCTGGACCATGAGTCTTTTACAATATTTTCCTTTTATTTTTCCTCTCTTCTATGCTCTCTCCTTTGGGAGCATACAAGGGGCCAGTGCTACACTTGTTAGTATACTTTTAGTACTGAAATTTCTACCCCTAATCTTGATGTCAACCACCAACTGTATTTGTCTATCGAGTTACTGTACACCAACTTTATGGCTTTTCTCAATAAAGAAATTTAAAAAAGAAAGAAATGGTGTTTGGGAACCTGCCACTGAGGTACCACATATTCCACAAATTCATGAAAGGGGGCAGAGTCTACCAGCTGAAAAGGCAGCAGTGAACCTGCCTGCTTGCTCAATCTAAATCACACTCTCTTTCCATCCACGCCAACAACACACTACACAGGGCCGATGTGCAGGCAGCCTTCTATAGTGTGACTTAGTCCCCCTGAGCCATAATTGGCCAAAGGCATCCTGCCTTTGGCCAATTATGGCTCTCTTAGCTGAGGGTGCTGGGATTGGCCAAAGCATGCAGGTCATGGTGCATGCTTTGGCCAATCATCATAGAGCAATGCATTGCAATTTCGCAGTGCATTATGGGGCGTTATGCGGCGCTCAAATTTGCCGCGAACGCCCCATAATGTTCGTTTTTCAACGAACGGGCGAACACCTGATGTGCGAGTCGAACTCATTTTCGACCCGAACATAAAGCTCATCCCTACTAGTGACTAATAATTCAATTTTTCACCATCATAACAAACATAATTTCTCATTTATGTTCCAGTAAGCAATAATGATAGCTTTGATAGCTTTGCAATTATTCATTGAGCATCCTACTATTTATAAACCCTAGTTTAAAAGACATATCCTTTTTTAATTATGATTATTGTTATTTTATAATGCCAACATCTTTCTCGGAGAATGCAAAAATTCTGTAAACTCCTACAATTTACTTATTTTAAAGGTGCAAGCTTTGGGCCTGTCAGCCTGTGCATAGCTTAACTATGAAATTAAGTATTTGACCAGAAAGTCTAAAAGGTCAGACATGCACCCTCATTTTAGGGTACAAATTACAGCCTCATCATGTGCACCTTTAAAAAGAAATTAGCAATGACAGTTGCCATATTTTAATTTACATACATTTACATTAAAATTACTGTAGATGACATACAAGCTACTCTTTAAGACAACATTTATCTTGTAACCTAAGTCAAATGTAAAAATTAGAAGAATATTGTGTGCATTTAAGACATTAAAATAGGACAATACATCTAAGCTAATACTATATACTTATGAGGTGACAAACCTAGAAAAAATACTTGAGTATAGTTTACTTATATACATATATGGTCGGAACCCCTTCAACCGAGATAGACGTGAAACCAAAAAGGGGGCATATCCAAGATAAGTAATGGTTGATTGTAGAAGAGGGATGTGAAGATAGTGCCCTGTAAAGGGGATGGGAGGGAAGGTATCGGGCACTGGAACTGAAAAGGAACACAGGTGAGTGGGCTGCTTAAATACCCCTACTCCCATAAATTCAGGCCACCATACTGGCCTTCTAATTTATGGTCGGAGCCCTCCAACCGAGATAGACGTGAAACCACATAAAGACACCACAAGACTCACAATATAACATAGACCTGAGGTGTGCCCTGGTCAGCTGGTCGGTACACCAAAAAGGGGCCAAAAATGCCAGCATAGGAAAAGCTGTTTTTTTGGTATACATGACATTTATTGGGCAAGCTTGGTGAAGGCTTGCGACATCTCAACCTGGGGATTCAGAATGTACCAAGTAAAGCAAGCGGATTTCCATGTGCCAAATCTTCTGATGACATGACCCGGCACCCTGTGCCAGAAGGCGGCCGAGGCTGCTCTGATCCTGAAGGAATGCCCGGAAACCTGGTTAGGGTTAAGGCCTAGATTAGCCAGAAGGATGCGAACATGTCTGATGTACTGGCTAGCTGTTAGTGGGCTGGAAGGAAAAGGCAAAATTGGGCTGGAGTTATACTTGCTCAGCAGGTGTGATAACAACTGGTCCAGAACAGCTACTGGACACCATACCTTGTGGGTCTGGAAGAATTTGATGTTGACCCCAGTGCTGGACTGATGAGTTTTGGACACTGCCAGATGTAGGACCAAATAGTCTTGAAGGTAGGCCAGGTGGCACCTGCGTAGCACCTGGCAACTTGGATGACCAGGCTGGGAAAAAACCCAAATGGGGACGATGACAGGATGGCTGACATGTCCTGGAATGTGGAACTTGATATGGACAAGCGTTTGCTACTGGCTATGGGCTGATGTTTCTGGATGCCACCCATCAAGGTTTTGACCGCATGGGTTGCAAACAATGAGGGATTCCCAGGGGCTTGTAGAGAGAGGAAATGCTGGATGCCAGCTAGGTACAGTCCGACAGTGTTGTGGGACAGTCTCAGATGAGTGTGGTAGTAAGACACGAAGGCCAGGACGTGCTTGATGTGGCCTCTGCCCATCCTGGGGCATGTGGCTAGGAATTTTCCATAGGCATTCCAGGCGGTGCGGTAGGCCTTCAGCGTGTTGGGCGACAGTGACCGGTTTATGAGCAGCGCAGCATTGCGAAGGTGGTCTCTTAGCCCATCGTTAGCTGCGACCAAGGTGGGATAGGAAATGAGTTTGGGTCAGCTCTGAGTTTCTGTAAGAAATACAAAGGAAAATTGAGGCGGGACAGTATGTCTGCTGTGAGCATGCACTTGCCAGGTATGTAAGTACAGTAGATCAAAGTATAGGGAGTGGCGCTGTGTTAGGAGTATAAATAAAAATTAGCAAGAAATGCAAGTGTATAAATAAAGGTGTAAAGATAAAAAATGTGAAATTTTTTGGTATGATCCAAAAAAATATATAAATATCCTTGTGTTAGTGAAAAACACCTTGATCAGGCTGGCATTTCCAGTTTCATTGCCAATTCTTGAGCTTTCAGACTGGTCTTTGGATTGTTGCAGGAAGCCACTAGTGGAAAAACACATAAGGTCACCACATACAGCTAAACTCAGAGTGCAGCAGTCAGAGCGGATATCCAGTGGGGACTTTTAACACCAAGGGACAGGAAGTCCCCACCTCTCTGTGTATATAGTTGCGTTTTGGAAATGGGATGCATGGAAGGAAAATGACACCTATAGGACTGGAGTGACAGGACCAGCATTACACGCTCGTACCCCTGCAGGGGTGGGGCGCTCCGGTGAGTGCAACCACATTGGGGGGACAACCAGTTGTTACAGCACGGCACTTTATCACCTAAGAAGATTTTTCTGCACAATTGTTATGAACTTTCCTTGCACTAAATAACATATGGTTTTGTGATTTTTAGCTGCGATTTGGACACATTATCAATGATTTTTTATTGCTTATAATTATTGCACATTTACACATTATTGGTGGACAATTATTGTTTTTGGACAATTATTGTTTTTGGCACTTCATCGCTTTATATTTATTCATGTGAAGATGTATTTATGGTATTTAGTGATGCTGCTTGATATTTTTGTTTCTTTGCACATATAATACTAATTTTTACCTGATCAAGGTGTTTTTCACTAACACAAGGATATTTATATATTTTTTTGGATCATACCAAAAAATTTCACATTTTTTATCTTTACACCTTTATTTATACACTTGCATTTCTTGCTAATTTTTACTTATACTCCTAACACAGCGCCACTCCCTATACTTTGATCTATATTCTTGGGGGATCACTTAGGTGTTCCCTTCCTATCTAGGGGGGCTGCAGGTGTGAGTTAGTCTATGAGCGCGGATTCATTGATATATTTATGTAAGTACAGTGCACATTGAAATTGTAATGAAGGGATATCCGCACCAGCCTTCGTAGGAAGGACATGATGGCCAAGGACTTGGACCTGCCTTTGTTGACAATCTCAGCCATGGCCAAGTTGTCCATGGAGAAGACCACGGTCTGCCCCACCCAGGTTTGTCCCCAGACCTGAGCTGCCGCGACGATAGTGTAAAGCTCAAACAATGAGGACATCTGGCTGAAGACATCAAAGAAATTCTGGACAGCCGCACTCCAAAAATATTTGCCTTTATTCAATAAGGTGTCATCCAAAATACAGGTCACAGCAAAATGTAACTTTGACATGGATGACACCTTATCGAATAAAGGCAAATATTTTTGGAGTGCAGCTGTTCAGAATTTCTTTGATGTCTAACTGCCATAGCATTGCCAACACCTGGACTTCTAGACTGAAGGAGATGCCTTTTACCTTGATCTGACCCACCTGGAGTGGTGATACTCTCTCTCTATTTGGACATCTGGCTGAACCTGGGGACCAGGAGGATTTCCTGCGACCATGGACCTGCAAACCAATGGGTGCCAAAAATTGCAGAGAAGCCTGTGGAGGCTGCTGCATCTGTTACTATATGAGGTGAGAAGGCTGAAGCTGCTGGGATGAACATGGATACGCCGTTCCAGTTCTCAAGGAAGTTGTCCCACATTGCTAGACTGCAGCAGCTGCCTGGTCTAGCCTGATGGTTTGATCGGGGTCCTGTGTGTGGGAAAGGAAGACCAGGAGGAGAGAAATAAAGGAACGCCCCTGAGAGACAATCCTCATAGCAAAGTTCAGCATGCCTATCAGGGACTTCAGCTGTCTCTTAGTGCAACTTCATGAGGTGGTGAAGTCATGAATGACTGCCCTAATCCAGGACAGCTTGTCAGGGGGTAGGCTGACCTAGCAGGTGTCAAGGGTGATTCCTAGGAAGGTGATAGACTGCGCAGGGCCTTCCACTTTATGCTCCGCTATGGGCACTTTGAGGTTGCTGAACACTACCCTTAATTTGTCTAAATCTGAGGGGGGCTCGTCGGGCTGTTCGATCAGCAGGAAGTCATCCAGTTAATGGATGACTTTCTGGCACTGCGCTTGGTGAGTTAGGATCCATGTGAGGGACTGAGCGAATGTATTGAAGAGCCATGGACTGCTTTTTGAGCTGAAGGTCAGTTTGTTAGCAAAGTAGTATGAATCTCTCCATATGATGCCGTTCCTCTGCCACAAGGAAGGTTTAATGGGTAAGAGCTTAAAAAGCATCTGAAATGTCTGCCTTGGATAGATATATAGATTATATATATATATATATATATATATATATATATATATATATATATATATATATATATATATATATATATATATATATATATATATATATATATATATATAAATATATAGCTAAGTCAATGGATGCATATTTGAGAGAGAACTCTTCAGAAGGAATCAGTGACTTAAGACTGGGGATGTGGGAGGAATGAGGCATTGACAAGATGTACACCAAACGTAATTTATTTGAGAATTTGCCCTTGACAGACTCAATAGGGCTAACCCTCCATGTTTCAAATGGCAACTTAGCGAAGGGGCTGATAATGAATCCCTGATCCAGCTCGGTCTGCAACAGATTGTCTATAGCCTGCTCGTCAGTGGGAGCTGAGTGGAGGTTCCTGCACTCATGGGTGGTGTGGGGTAGGGTGATGAGCCCCATGTGGAATCCGGAGACAAACCCACGCACCAGGAATAGTGCGTATGCGGGTGACGGGTGAGAGGAAAGGTAGAACTCCAGCCATCGTATGTTCACCCGGCACAGTCAGGATGAGTTGGGATGCTTGAGGGTGCATGTGCTCTTGGGATGAGCTCTATGATAGTTGATACAAATGTGGAGCAGTCACCATCGATTGAAGCTGCAGGTGCCATAGTTGAAGTTGTAGGCGTCTTGCCTAGTAACTGAATGGCCGTCCCAACTTGTCCACCTGAGGATGTTGCATAGGGGCAGGCATGCCTTGATCAGCACTAGAGGGAGAGGGGAGGGTGAAGGAACGTCTGGTGTCCATGTTAAAGCACCAGGAGGACTGTGTGTGTGTGGAGGACTGGCAAACGGTGCAAAGCGGGGAATGCAGATCCACAAAGTGGTGGAAGTGAATGCAGATCCACAATTCGGTGTCTACGATGCTCCAATTCATACTGGTTTGGACCTGGGCAACTTTGGCTGCGGCTCTGGCTGTGAATGAGTAGTGATAGACGTAAAATGTAGAGCCTCTGTATTTGTATCCTAATAGGGCGTACACATGGTCGGACTTTGTTCGGACATTCCGACAACAAAATCCTAGGATTTTTTCCGACGGATGTTGGCTCAAACTTGTTTTGTCTACACACGGTCGCACAAAGTTGTCGGAATTTCCGATCGCCAACCACGCGGTCACGTACACCACGTACGACAAGACTAGAAAAGGCCGGTTCAGAACCAAGTGCGGCACCCTTTGGGCTCCTTTTGCTAATCTCGTGTTAGTAAAAGTTTGGTGAGAGACGATTCGCGCTTTTTCAGACTCGTGGCTTTCAGATCGTTTTCTGCTGTTCAGTTTGTGCTTGTGGGTTTGTATCTGCTCTTCAGTGCATGCAGCAAGTTCCGCGTGACTTTAATTAGTCATTGTATTCTTGTTCGTTCGTTACTGTTTTTCATGTCGCTCTTCACAGGCCTTGCTGTTCTTCAGTGCGTTCTGTTACTTCGTTCTGAGCAGCCGACCGTTTTCTAGCCATGTTGCGTATACGTACTCCTCGTAGAGTTCGTGCTGTGCGGGGGCTTGGTGTTGGGGTCCTGACCTTGACACAAGTCCAGTCCATGAACAGGGAGGGGAGGAGTTCATGGACCAAGAATTGGTTGCTTCAGCGTGACCAGTTCTCTCATATGCCTTTGCTCCGTGAGATCCGTGAGAATAATCCTGATGATTTCAGGAACTTTCTCAGGATGACGGACCCTGTGTTTCACCGTCTGTTGGCTTCGCGGACCCCTTATATTAGCAAGCAGGATACCTGCATGAGGCAAGCCATCACTCCGGAGCAGAGGTTGGTCGCTACCCTGCGGTATTTGGCGACAGGGAGAAGCCTGCAGGACCTCAAGTTCTCGACAGGCATCTCCCCCCAGGCTCTGGGTATCATCATCCCAGAGACCTGTTCTGCCATCATACAGGTCCTGCAGAAGGAGTATATGAAGGTAAGATTTTTATCCTTTTATATCATATTTTATTGTATTGAATGTTTGCTAATATCTTGTATTTCTTTCCTCATTCCCTAATTACCATGATTGGAATATGCTGTGAATGTCCCCTTTGTCCTCATGCATGCTGGATTTTTATGTAATTATTATTTTAGGTCCTTCATACATATTTGCCCTTCACTAACCTCCCCAGCATGGTGTCTCCTGGCCCTATATTCACCTCATGTAGTCACTTAACAATGTATTTTTTCTGCTCCATAGTAGTGCTTTACCCCAAATAGGGATGAGCCGAACACCCCCCGGTTCGGTTCGCACCAGAACCCGCGAACGGACCGAAAGTTCGCACGAACGTTAGAACCCCATTGACGTCTATGGGACTCGAACGTTCGAAATCAAAAGTGCTCATTTTAAAGGCTAATTTGTATTGTCCTAAAAAGGGTTTGGGGACCCGGGTCCTACCCCAGGGGACATGTATCAATGCAGAAAAAACTTTTAAAAACGGCCGTTTTTTCGGGAGCATCGATTTTAATAATGCTCAAAGTGAAACAATAAAAGTGTAATATTCCTTTAAATTTCATACCTGGGGGGATGTCTATAGTATGCCTCTAAAGGGGCGCATGTTTCCCGTGTTTAGAACAGTCTGACAGCAAAATGACATTTTTAAAGGAAAAAAAGTCATTTAAAACTACTCGCGGCTTTTAATGAATTACGTAACGGGTGCCCCTGCCCCCCTCTGACGTCACGGGGAAACCCATAGGGAAGTTCCTGTCAAGTCCCCGTGCGTCAGAGGGGGCGGGGTCACTGGGTGGCCCCGCCCTCCATTATTTAAGAAGCGTCAGAAGACGAGAAGCATCACACAGTGGGAGCCTCCCATCATGGATGCGGAGCGGCCCGAGAACGAAGAAGGGAAGAAGACGCCACGGAGGAAGTTGCCAGATGAGAACACCGGAGCAAGAAGCAGAGGATTGGAGGAAGAACCAGAGGAAAAAGAGGATGGAAGAAGAAACCGAAGGAAGATAGAAGAAAGAAGATAGAAGAAAGAAGATGGAAAAAAGTAGACTTTAAATAAAGGAATTGTCAAAAATAGTCTCTTGTCAGTTTTTACATTTTTGACACTTTTTTTGTGAAATGGTAGGGGTAGTTTTGTACCCCCTTACCATTTCACACAGGGGCGGCTGGAATCTGGGGTCCCCTTGTTAAAGGGGGCTTCCAGATTCCGATAAACCCCCTGCCCGCAGACCCCCACAACCACCGGCCAACGGTTGTGGGGATGAGGCCCTTGTCCCCATCAACATTGGGGACAAGGTGCTTTGGGGGGGACCCCAAAGCACCCTCCCAATGTTGAGGTCATGTGGCCTGGTACGGTTCAGGGGGGGCTCTCTCTCATCCCCACTCTTTTCCTGCGGCCTTCCAGGTTGCGTGCTCGGATAAGGGTCTGGTATAGATTTTTGGGGGACCCCATGCTTTTTTTTTTTAATTTTGGCGCGGGGTTCCCCTTAAAATCCATACCAGACCTGAAGGGTCTGGTATGGATTTTGAGGGGGACCCCACGTCATTTTTTTTTAAATTTTGGCATGGGGTTCCCCTGTGGGGAAATCCCATGCCGTTTTTATCAATGAACTTTTATGTGTATTGTCGGACCGACAATTCATTAATAGCTGCGAGTAGTTTTAAATTACTTTTTTTCCTTTGAAATGTCATTTTGCTGTCAGTTTGTTATAAACAGTGGAAACATGCACCCCACCCCTTTACAGGCATACTATAGACACCCCCCAGGCACGAAATTTAAAGGAATATTAAACTTTTATTGTTTCACTTTAAGCATTATTAAAGTCACTGCTCCCTGCTGCTTCTAAAACTTTTTTTTGCATTGATCCATGTCCCCTGGGGCAGGACCCAGGTCCCCAAACACTTTTTATGACAATAACTTGCATATAAGCCTTTAAAATTAGCACTTTTGATTATTCATGTTCGAGTCCTATAGACTTTAACAGTGTTCGCGTGTTCGAACAAATTTTTTGCCTGTTCGCATGTTCTGGTGCGAACTGAACAGGGGGGTGTTCGGCTCATCCCTACTCTACAGACAGCACATCACAGGGGAGGGTTTTGTGAATGAGGATAAGCCCACCTGCTTTCCCCTTTACTACCACTGAGCCACAAACCTGCCCCACCCATAATTTGTGCATGCAGTTAAAATCCTCTGCTGTCAAATGGTTTTCTTATAATATTGCTATATCCGTTTTGAGCTGTTTGAGGAGACGTAGGAGACCGTAGCCCCTTGACATTCCAAGAGATGAGTTTTATAATGAGATAGTGATGAGGGGGGCCTAGTATAAGAGGTAGATGTGAGGGTAAGGGACGACGAAGGAGTAGGACTGATGGAGGGGGTGCTTAAATCCTGGAAGGGAGGGTTTAGAGGAATAACAGACCCAACAGGGGTCAACAGGGAAAAGCAAACAAAAACATACCAAATATAGCAAAGACTTCTCTTTCCTCCACATGAGAAACACACATCCAAGGATAGCATTACCGGAGATGTAAAGGAGACTGGACCACAGACTATGCAGGCTGGTTGCCCCCCAGGGAAGACGTAGTTCCATGGGGCAAGAAGCATGCCCCCCCTGCTCGCAGTCAGCAATATTTTTGTAAAAGATCTCCAATAAGGCTGTGGATACAGAGAAAAACAGTGCATAGTTAAATGATCGTTAAAGCAAATTGTTTGGAATACTAAAGTATTATATCAGCTAGGTGAGTCACTGTGGCCTTTAGCATTCTGGCAGAGACAAAGTTGCCATGGGACAGTTACAACCAACACCTCAGTGAGGTTTGTTACGTTTGGGCTTGTTGGAATAGCAGCGCCTCTTTGACAGGTCTTTTCTTGGGCTGCATTGATCCCTGAGATCAGGAGGGCAAGGAGGCCCAGACATGGGATCAAATTCCATGGGAGTATGTGGGTAAGCTTGCAAATAATTTCCGGTCTCCTCAGGGCGCGAAAATTACTTTGATTCACCAACCGGATCAGTGAGACTGTCAGGAACCATGAATCAGACTGAGACAGAAGTATAGTTAAATCACACTTATTTAATAATAATAAAAATAATAAGGTAAACAGAATAAACATAGTCAAAACAAGCCAGAGTTCAGTAACTGGATCGGGTAGTCAGCCAAGCAAATGTCAGAAAGCCAGAGATAAATGTAGTAGTACAACAAGCAGGATCAGGAGCCAGAAGGAATGTCAGCCGAGCAAGTCTTCAACAGGAACACAGGAGAAAGTCTCTGTGATGTTGACAAAGGCGAAGGCAGAGATCAAGTGAGCTGGATGTCTTCAAGTAGGCAGGACTGACGAGCAGAATCAACAACAGCTGGGTAACTGTGGAGAGAGATGGGAGCTGGCAATTAGCCAACAGCTGAGCGGCCAGCTCAGAGAAGGAAGGGCTGAGCCCAGCCCTGACAGAGACAAAGAGTGGCAGGGTAAGCCAATGTGAACTTAACGCCTTTTTGGAAGAGCACAGCACAGATGGGTTGGAAATCTGGAAATCCTTTTGCCTACAGGAAACCTCTTGAGAGTAGTCTGTGAAGAGTAGCAATTTATGGCCATCCAAGTGGAGGAATTTGGCATTACGGAAAGATCTAAGGATGCCCACATCTGAGTAATTGAGAGAGCGGACGATGATGGGGCTGGGGGAGCGGCGGCATTTGAAGGAGTCCCCATGCGATACACTCTTCACTTCACATGGCGCCGTGATCCCCAGAGCTTGTGGTTTGCGTTTAGCGCAGATCTCCTGCAGAGAACCAGAGTTGAAGGTTTCAGGGAGACCTATGACTCTCAGGTTGTTCTGGCGGGAACGGTTCTCGAGTTTTTCAAGTTTCTCTAAAATGTATTGCTGGGCTTGAGCATATGGCTGGTCACTTGCCTGAATATTATACACCTCATCCTCCAGGTCAGAAAGGCGGTGTTCCAGATCAGACAGCCGATTGGCATGGTCTCTCAGCTCCTTCCTGAGTTGTGTGAGGCCCGCAGCTACAGCCCTGACTACCACAGCTGTGATGGGGGGGGGCAGAAGGGCGGCCACAGCTTGGGCAATTTTACAATACTTTTCATCAGGGGGAGCGGGCGCGACATCCACAGGCTTCACTGGACTTGCAGCTTCCCCCATGTCCTTGCTTTCGACCACATTGGCTGCTTGCAGAGGGTGCGGGCTCCGAGCGGGAGGCTGAAGCCATGCTGGAGCCACTATGGATGACATAGTGATCCATACCACGATCTCCGGGGAGTGCACAAGGGGATGGCTGAGCCGGTGAGTGTCCTCAGGCTGTGAGAATTTGGCTTTGTAGGCTGATGTGTCCGGAAGCCGCTGGTTCTCAGTCCTCTCTCATGTGGAGCTGGAACCGGAAGTCCACCACTTGTTTTAATGAAGACTGATGTGTGTTTATCTTTTAATTTATCTATTGGGAACTGAGCGTGTGGTGAATGTGAGTGGTATAATCTGAGGTGGTTTAGGTGCACACTATCCTGGAGCTTGGAACTTTTTTATTTTAAACAATGCAGAGGTATGCTGCAATCAAAAGAAAGGACTAAGAACAAATGGGCAGTAAGAAGTGAATTCTACATCTTGCCAAACTTAAAAAGGCCCCATCAAAAAAAATAAATCCTCAAAAAATAAAACCCCACAATACCACCAAACAAAAATGAAGTCTTGCAGCAAAAAAAAAAAACATGTGTTGGACAAAAAATAAAAACCCTAGCAATATAAAATAAAAATTAATAAACACCTAAAATAAACAAAAATCCCCAAATCCACCACTAATAAGAACAACAACAAGAAAAGTTGGCCGCAAAGAGGTAGATTTCCCAGATAGCTAGCAATTTAAATTAAAATACAATATCCTACAGTAAATGACCACCAACTTTCCCAAGGCAGTTTGTCAGCTGTCCTTAAAGCGGAGTTCCACTTGTTGTTAAGTTTATTAAAGGTCAGCAGCTTCAAAAAGTGTAGCTGCTGACTCTTAATAAAAAAAAAAACACTCACATGTCCCACGGTCCAGCGATGCGGCCACCTGATGCCTCGCTCCTCTCCCCTGCCTCTCCGCGGCGCTGGCAATGTAAGTTTGGTTGCCCGGCTGTGACAGCTTGCAGCTTTACAGCTGGGCGTGCACTGCGCATGCACGAGTCGCACTATGCTAGCTCGGGCTCTGCGCGCTAGGCAATCTTCTGGAAGGGAGGGGTCGCTTAGGAGGAATGGAGGAGTTGCCTAGGCGGCCAGGCGACCAGACTGGGAAGTGGGAGCTGGGTACCGATCAAAACTAGGTACCCGCTCCCCCCCAAAAATAAGGGGGGAATTAAAGCGGAAGTTCCACTTTTGAGTTCCACTTCCAATTACCTAAAACTATGGCTTCTCTGCGCCTCCCTTTTATAGTGAAGGGGCTGGCTTATTTAAATGTTCCCTTGCTGGCCCTAGTAAATCCTGCAGGCCATAGTTCAAAGGCCACAGAGTCCATTATGATTTTAAAATGTTCTCCCAGGCGAATTTACCCAAAAATGTAATGGTAGCAATGAACCCAAACCTCATTTCTACTGACATCACTAGTGACTACGGATGAGCCGAACACCCCCCCCCCCGGTTCGGTTTGCGGCAGAACATGCAAACTGACAAAAAGTTTGTGCGATCGGACCCGAACGTGAAAAATCAAAAGTGCTAATTTTAGGCTAATATGCAAGTTATTGTCATAAAAAGTGTTTGGGGACCCGGGTCCTGCCCCAGGGGACATGTATCAAAGCAAAAAAAAGTTTTAAAAACGGCTTTTTTTTGGGAGCAGTGATTTTAATAATGCTTAAAGTGAAACAATAAAAGTGAAATATTCCTTTAAATATTGTGCCTGGGGGGTGACTATAGTATGCCTGTAAAGTGACACATTTTTCCCCTGTTTAGAACAGTCCCTGCAGCAAAATGACATTTCTAAAGAAATAAAGGTCATTTAAAACTGCTTGCGGCTGTAATGTATTGTCGGGTTCCGGCAATATAGATGAAAATCATTGAGAAAAACAGCATGGCCCCCCCCCCCAGCCCATTACCAGGCCCTTTGGGTCTGGTATGGATATTAAGGGGAACCCCGCACCCAAATTAAAAAATAAAAGGCGTGGGGCCCCCAGGCCCTATATACTCTGAACAGCAGTATACAGGTGGCCCCCGAGTTACAGACAGGATAGGGACTGTAGGTTTGTTCTTAGGTTGAATCTGTTTGTAATTTGGAACAGGTACATTTTTTAAGTGTAGCTCCAGCCAAAAAATCTATTTTTAAGCTTTTTGGATAACATAGGGAGGGTTATCACCCTGTAACATTTGTTTTGCTGTCTGTGCCCCTGTTCAGAAGATTTCACCTCACTTTCTGTCCCAATGACAATTGGATTTTGAAAATTTTGGTTTATTAGGGAAACAAGGATTGGTGATAAAGCATCAGTGGAGACAGTTTTTTTCCCATATTAACTCTTACAGGAGAGAATTTCCCTTCCTAGGGGTAGATTTTCTCTCACTACCTGTTGTCTCTCTCCGTTTGTAAGTAGGAGTTATTTGTAAGTCAGATGTTTGAAAATAGGGGACCGCCTGTATATACTATACGGCCTGCCCTATATACTCTGCTGAAAATTGGGCCTTAGGTGTTGGTGGTACCAGAACACTGTAAGCCCTCACAGTTACTCTTGGTGGGTGTTGGAACAGGCTCTGCTGTGAAATATTATATCAAGAATTGTAATTACATGCCCCTGTTAAACAGGGGCAGAAAAAGTGGGCCTTTGTTGGTTGTGCCACAACACTGTAAGCCCTCACAGTTACTCTTGGTGGGTGCTGGAACTGGCCCTGCTGTGAAATTATATATCAAGAATTGTAATTACATGCCCCTGTTAAACAGGGGCAGAAAAATTGGGCCTTTGGTGGTGGTGGTGCCACAACACTGTAAGCCCTCACAGTTACTCTTGGCTGGCGCATGAACGGGCCCTGCTGTGAAATATTATATCAAAAATTGTAATTACATGCCTCTGTAAAACAGAGGCAGAAAAATTGGGCCTTAGGCAGTGATGGTGGTGCCACAACACTGTAACCCCTCACAGATTCTCTTGCTGAGCGCAGGAACGAGCCCTGCTGTGAAATAGAGCAAAAATTGTAATTACATGCCCCTGTTAAACAGGGGCAGAAAAATTGGGCCTTAGGCAGTGGTGGTGGTGGCACAACACTGTAAAGCCTCACAGATACTCTTGTTGAGTGCAGGAACGGGCTCTGCTGTAAAATATATGATCAAAAACTGTAATTACATGCCCCTGTTAAACAGGGACATAAAAATTGGGCCTTAGGCAGTGGTGGCACTGAACCAAAAATATTCTTAGAAGCTATCATCATGAAGATTGAGGAGGAATAGGATAGTCACTCAGCATAATAGGAGAGTCACTCAGTATAGGCAGTCTTTAAGGGATCCCATATCTATAGAAAAATCGACCAGTTACATCAGCATCAGGTGCTTGGTAGCTGGTGATAAGGGATGGGCTTTTATGTTCAAAACCCCATCTCTTGTGTTTTTTAACCTTTTTGACACTTTTTTTGTGAAATGGTACCCCATTACCAATTCACATGGGGGGGGGGCAGGATTTGGGGGTCCCCTTGTTAAAGGGGGCTTCCAGATTCCAATAAGCCCCCCGCCCGCAGACCCCCAAAACCACCTGGCAAGGGTTGTGGGGATGAGGCCCTTCTCCCCATCAACATGGGGACAAGGTGCTTTAGTGGGCTACCCCAAAGCACCCTCCCAATGTTGAGGGCATGTGGCCTGGTACGGTTCAGGAGGGGGGGCGCTCTCTCATCCCTCCTCTTTTCCTGTGGCCTGCCAGGTTGTGTGCTTGGATAAGGGTCTGGTATGGATTTTTGGGGGGACCCCACGCAATTTTTTTTAAATTTTGGCACAGGGTTGCCCTTAAAATCCACACCAGACCTTAAGGGTTTGGTATGGATTTTGAGGGGGACCCCCATCCCATTTTTTTTTAATGTTGGCACGGGTTTCCCCTTAATATACATACCAGACCTGAAGGGCCTGGTATGGAATTTAGGGGGGACCCCATGTATTTTTTTTATTTTGGTTCGGGGTACCACTGTGGGGAAATTCCATGCTGTTTTTATCAATTAATTTTTATGCCAGACCAACAATTCATTATAGCCAGCGCTAGTAGTTTTACCTGACTTTTTTTCCTTAAGGAATATCACACTTTTATTGTTTCACTTTAAGCATTATTAAAATCACTGCTCCCGAAAAAACGTCTGTTTTTGAAATTTCTTTTTGCATTGATACATGTCCCCTGCGGCAGGACCTAGGTCCTCAAACACTTTTTATGACAATAACTTGCATATAAGCCTTTAAAATTAGCACTTTTGATTATTCATGTTCGTGTCCCATAGACTTTAACAATGTTCGCGTGTTCGACCAAATTTTTTGCCTGTTCGCATGTTCTGGATGCAAACCGAACCGGAGGGTGTTCGGCTCATGCCTACTGGTGATCCAAGACTGATTCATTTTTATGAATGTGAGCCACTCAACAGAGTCTGCGGACAGGCGCACTCTGTGATCGGTTACAAAGCCTCCAGCAGCACTGAATGTGCGTTCAGAAGAACGCTGGATGCAGGACAGGCCAGTACCTCAATTGCATATTGAGCAAGCTCTGGCCAATGGTCCATCCTCAAGACCCAGTAACCCAGTGGATGTTCTGTTGGAAAGGTCTCCAGGTCTGATCTTGCCCCTAGATATTCCTGCACCATGTAATTCAGACGCTGGTGATGGTTGCTGGAACTGATCAGACCTTGGCGCTGAGGACTGAAGAATTGTCTGAAGGCATTGATCAACCGGCCACCTTCTCCACAGCTCTTTCTGTGACTGAACGAAGCCTCAGCAGCACGTTGTCCAGCACCAGGAAATTGTAACCTCCCAGGCCCTGGAAACGCATTGAACAAAGCTTTCTGCAAGGCCTCTCGAAGATGTTTCATCCTCTGCTCCCTCTGCGAAGGCTGGATAAGTTCTGCAACCTTACCCTTGTAATGTGGATCAAGAAGGGTTGCCAGCCAGTAATGATCCCTATCCTTGATACCATGAATGCTAGGGTCCTTTTGCAGGCTTTGCAGGATCAGGGAGACAATGCAGTGTAAGTTTGCAGAGGCATTCGATCCTGAGTCCTCTGGGTCATTAAGGATCACATGATCTGCAACCACCTCCTCCCAGCCACGTACAACTCCATGGGTTTCTGGGGACTGAAAACAATCCCTTGAAGACTGCTGCTGATGCTGAGTGATATTCTCCACCTCCATGCTGACACAATCCTCCTCCTTCTCCTCTTCTTCTTCCTGTGTGATCGCCAGGCCCGCAGGAATACTATCCAGATAAAGGGGGCCTTGAGAGGTAAGGAAGTCCTCCTCTTCCTCCCACTGTTCTGCCTCAAGTGCCATGTCCATTATTCCACGAAGCGTCTGCTCCAACAGGAAAACAAGAGGGACAGTATCACTGATGCATGCACTGTCACTGCTCACCATCCTCGTGGCCTCCTCAAATGGTGACAGGACAGTGCATGTATCCTTAATCAGTAGCTACTGGCGTGGGCAAAAAAAGCCAAGCTCCCCTGACCCTGTCCTGGTGCCATACTCACACAGGTACTCATTGATGGCCCTCTGCTGTGTGTGCAGCTGCTGCAGTATTGACAACATTGAGTTCCACCTGGTGGACATGTCACAAATGAGGCGGTTCTTGGGCAGGTTGCATTCCCTTTGAAGGTCATCCAGCTGAGCACTGGCGTTATATGACCAGCGGAAATGACCACAGACTTTCCTGGCCTGCCTCAGGAGATCCTGTAAGCCTGGGTACCTGCTCAAGAATCACTGCACCACCAAATTCAGGACGTGGAGGAGGTTGGTGCCATTGTCGCATACAACCATTCCTGGCTGAAGCTGGCGTGGTGTCAACCACCTCTGAGCCTGTCCCTGCAGAGCTGACAGAATCTCTGTCCCAGTGTGGCTCCTATCTCCTAAGCAGATCAACTCAAGTACCGCATGGCATCTTTTTGCCTTAGTGCTTGCGTAGCCACTTGAACGCCTACGGAGCACCGCTGGTTCAGTGGACAAATCTGCAGAGGAAAAGGCCATAGAGGAAGCAGAAGAGGAGGGGTGGAGGAGAGAGCTGTGGCAGAATCACCACTAGCATTTTGGAGACATGGTGGCAGAACAAGCTCCAACAATACTGAACCCTGTCCTACATCCTTCCCAGCTGCCAGCAGAGTTACCCAGTGCGCCGTGAAAGAAAGGTAACGTCCCTGTCCATGCCTGCTGGACCATGAGTCTTTTACAATATTTTCCTTTTATTTTTCCTCTCTTCTATGCTCTCTCCTTTGGGAGCATACAAGGGGCCAGTGCTACACTTGTTAGTATACTTTTAGTACTGAAATTTCTACCCCTAATCTTGATGTCAACCACCAACTGTATTTGTCTATCGAGTTACTGTACACCAACTTTATGGCTTTTCTCAATAAAGAAATTTAAAAAAGAAAGAAATGGTGTTTGGGAACCTGCCACTGAGGTACCACATATTCCACAAATTCATGAAAGGGGGCAGAGTCTACCAGCTGAAAAGGCAGCAGTGAACCTGCCTGCTTGCTCAATCTAAATCACACTCTCTTTCCATCCACGCCAACAACACACTACACAGGGCCGATGTGCAGGCAGCCTTCTATAGTGTGACTTAGTCCCCCTGAGCCATAATTGGCCAAAGGCATCCTGCCTTTGGCCAATTATGGCTCTCTTAGCTGAGGGTGCTGGGATTGGCCAAAGCATGCAGGTCATGGTGCATGCTTTGGCCAATCATCATAGAGCAATGCATTGCAATTTCGCAGTGCATTATGGGGCGTTATGCGGCGCTCAAATTTGCCGCGAACGCCCCATAATGTTCGTTTTTCAACGAACGGGCGAACACCTGATGTGCGAGTCGAACTCATTTTCGACCCGAACATAAAGCTCATCCCTACTAGTGACTAATAATTCAATTTTTCACCATCATAACAAACATAATTTCTCATTTATGTTCCAGTAAGCAATAATGATAGCTTTGATAGCTTTGCAATTATTCATTGAGCATCCTACTATTTATAAACCCTAGTTTAAAAGACATATCCTTTTTTAATTATGATTATTGTTATTTTATAATGCCAACATCTTTCTCGGAGAATGCAAAAATTCTGTAAACTCCTACAATTTACTTATTTTAAAGGTGCAAGCTTTGGGCCTGTCAGCCTGTGCATAGCTTAACTATGAAATTAAGTATTTGACCAGAAAGTCTAAAAGGTCAGACATGCACCCTCATTTTAGGGTACAAATTACAGCCTCATCATGTGCACCTTTAAAAAGAAATTAGCAATGACAGTTGCCATATTTTAATTTACATACATTTACATTAAAATTACTGTAGATGACATACAAGCTACTCTTTAAGACAACATTTATCTTGTAACCTAAGTCAAATGTAAAAATTAGAAGAATATTGTGTGCATTTAAGACATTAAAATAGGACAATACATCTAAGCTAATACTATATACTTATGAGGTGACAAACCTAGAAAAAATACTTGAGTATAGTTTACTTATATACATATATGGTCGGAACCCCTTCAACCGAGATAGACGTGAAACCAAAAAGGGGGCATATCCAAGATAAGTAATGGTTGATTGTAGAAGAGGGATGTGAAGATAGTGCCCTGTAAAGGGGATGGGAGGGAAGGTATCGGGCACTGGAACTGAAAAGGAACACAGGTGAGTGGGCTGCTTAAATACCCCTACTCCCATAAATTCAGGCCACCATACTGGCCTTCTAATTTATGGTCGGAGCCCTCCAACCGAGATAGACGTGAAACCACATAAAGACACCACAAGACTCACAATATAACATAGACCTGAGGTGTGCCCTGGTCAGCTGGTCGGTACACCAAAAAGGGGCCAAAAATGCCAGCATAGGAAAAGCTGTTTTTTTGGTATACATGACATTTATTGGGCAAGCTTGGTGAAGGCTTGCGACATCTCAACCTGGGGATTCAGAATGTACCAAGTAAAGCAAGCGGATTTCCATGTGCCAAATCTTCTGATGACATGACCCGGCACCCTGTGCCAGAAGGCGGCCGAGGCTGCTCTGATCCTGAAGGAATGCCCGGAAACCTGGTTAGGGTTAAGGCCTAGATTAGCCAGAAGGATGCGAACATGTCTGATGTACTGGCTAGCTGTTAGTGGGCTGGAAGGAAAAGGCAAAATTGGGCTGGAGTTATACTTGCTCAGCAGGTGTGATAACAACTGGTCCAGAACAGCTACTGGACACCATACCTTGTGGGTCTGGAAGAATTTGATGTTGACCCCAGTGCTGGACTGATGAGTTTTGGACACTGCCAGATGTAGGACCAAATAGTCTTGAAGGTAGGCCAGGTGGCACCTGCGTAGCACCTGGCAACTTGGATGACCAGGCTGGGAAAAAACCCAAATGGGGACGATGACAGGATGGCTGACATGTCCTGGAATGTGGAACTTGATATGGACAAGCGTTTGCTACTGGCTATGGGCTGATGTTTCTGGATGCCACCCATCAAGGTTTTGACCGCATGGGTTGCAAACAATGAGGGATTCCCAGGGGCTTGTAGAGAGAGGAAATGCTGGATGCCAGCTAGGTACAGTCCGACAGTGTTGTGGGACAGTCTCAGATGAGTGTGGTAGTAAGACACGAAGGCCAGGACGTGCTTGATGTGGCCTCTGCCCATCCTGGGGCATGTGGCTAGGAATTTTCCATAGGCATTCCAGGCGGTGCGGTAGGCCTTCAGCGTGTTGGGCGACAGTGACCGGTTTATGAGCAGCGCAGCATTGCGAAGGTGGTCTCTTAGCCCATCGTTAGCTGCGACCAAGGTGGGATAGGAAATGAGTTTGGGTCAGCTCTGAGTTTCTGTAAGAAATACAAAGGAAAATTGAGGCGGGACAGTATGTCTGCTGTGAGCATGCACTTGCCAGGTATGTAAGTACAGTAGATCAAAGTATAGGGAGTGGCGCTGTGTTAGGAGTATAAATAAAAATTAGCAAGAAATGCAAGTGTATAAATAAAGGTGTAAAGATAAAAAATGTGAAATTTTTTGGTATGATCCAAAAAAATATATAAATATCCTTGTGTTAGTGAAAAACACCTTGATCAGGCTGGCATTTCCAGTTTCATTGCCAATTCTTGAGCTTTCAGACTGGTCTTTGGATTGTTGCAGGAAGCCACTAGTGGAAAAACACATAAGGTCACCACATACAGCTAAACTCAGAGTGCAGCAGTCAGAGCGGATATCCAGTGGGGACTTTTAACACCAAGGGACAGGAAGTCCCCACCTCTCTGTGTATATAGTTGCGTTTTGGAAATGGGATGCATGGAAGGAAAATGACACCTATAGGACTGGAGTGACAGGACCAGCATTACACGCTCGTACCCCTGCAGGGGTGGGGCGCTCCGGTGAGTGCAACCACATTGGGGGGACAACCAGTTGTTACAGCACGGCACTTTATCACCTAAGAAGATTTTTCTGCACAATTGTTATGAACTTTCCTTGCACTAAATAACATATGGTTTTGTGATTTTTAGCTGCGATTTGGACACATTATCAATGATTTTTTATTGCTTATAATTATTGCACATTTACACATTATTGGTGGACAATTATTGTTTTTGGACAATTATTGTTTTTGGCACTTCATCGCTTTATATTTATTCATGTGAAGATGTATTTATGGTATTTAGTGATGCTGCTTGATATTTTTGTTTCTTTGCACATATAATACTAATTTTTACCTGATCAAGGTGTTTTTCACTAACACAAGGATATTTATATATTTTTTTGGATCATACCAAAAAATTTCACATTTTTTATCTTTACACCTTTATTTATACACTTGCATTTCTTGCTAATTTTTACTTATACTCCTAACACAGCGCCACTCCCTATACTTTGATCTATATTCTTGGGGGATCACTTAGGTGTTCCCTTCCTATCTAGGGGGGCTGCAGGTGTGAGTTAGTCTATGAGCGCGGATTCATTGATATATTTATGTAAGTACAGTGCACATTGAAATTGTAATGAAGGGATATCCGCACCAGCCTTCGTAGGAAGGACATGATGGCCAAGGACTTGGACCTGCCTTTGTTGACAATCTCAGCCATGGCCAAGTTGTCCATGGAGAAGACCACGGTCTGCCCCACCCAGGTTTGTCCCCAGACCTGAGCTGCCGCGACGATAGTGTAAAGCTCAAACAATGAGGACATCTGGCTGAAGACATCAAAGAAATTCTGGACAGCCGCACTCCAAAAATATTTGCCTTTATTCAATAAGGTGTCATCCAAAATACAGGTCACAGCAAAATGTAACTTTGACATGGATGACACCTTATCGAATAAAGGCAAATATTTTTGGAGTGCAGCTGTTCAGAATTTCTTTGATGTCTAACTGCCATAGCATTGCCAACACCTGGACTTCTAGACTGAAGGAGATGCCTTTTACCTTGATCTGACCCACCTGGAGTGGTGATACTCTCTCTCTATTTGGACATCTGGCTGAACCTGGGGACCAGGAGGATTTCCTGCGACCATGGACCTGCAAACCAATGGGTGCCAAAAATTGCAGAGAAGCCTGTGGAGGCTGCTGCATCTGTTACTATATGAGGTGAGAAGGCTGAAGCTGCTGGGATGAACATGGATACGCCGTTCCAGTTCTCAAGGAAGTTGTCCCACATTGCTAGACTGCAGCAGCTGCCTGGTCTAGCCTGATGGTTTGATCGGGGTCCTGTGTGTGGGAAAGGAAGACCAGGAGGAGAGAAATAAAGGAACGCCCCTGAGAGACAATCCTCATAGCAAAGTTCAGCATGCCTATCAGGGACTTCAGCTGTCTCTTAGTGCAACTTCATGAGGTGGTGAAGTCATGAATGACTGCCCTAATCCAGGACAGCTTGTCAGGGGGTAGGCTGACCTAGCAGGTGTCAAGGGTGATTCCTAGGAAGGTGATAGACTGCGCAGGGCCTTCCACTTTATGCTCCGCTATGGGCACTTTGAGGTTGCTGAACACTACCCTTAATTTGTCTAAATCTGAGGGGGGCTCGTCGGGCTGTTCGATCAGCAGGAAGTCATCCAGTTAATGGATGACTTTCTGGCACTGCGCTTGGTGAGTTAGGATCCATGTGAGGGACTGAGCGAATGTATTGAAGAGCCATGGACTGCTTTTTGAGCTGAAGGTCAGTTTGTTAGCAAAGTAGTATGAATCTCTCCATATGATGCCGTTCCTCTGCCACAAGGAAGGTTTAATGGGTAAGAGCTTAAAAAGCATCTGAAATGTCTGCCTTGGATAGATATATAGATTATATATATATATATATATATATATATATATATATATATATATATATATATATATATATATAAATATATAGCTAAGTCAATGGATGCATATTTGAGAGAGAACTCTTCAGAAGGAATCAGTGACTTAAGACTGGGGATGTGGGAGGAATGAGGCATTGACAAGATGTACACCAAACGTAATTTATTTGAGAATTTGCCCTTGACAGACTCAATAGGGCTAACCCTCCATGTTTCAAATGGCAACTTAGCGAAGGGGCTGATAATGAATCCCTGATCCAGCTCGGTCTGCAACAGATTGTCTATAGCCTGCTCGTCAGTGGGAGCTGAGTGGAGGTTCCTGCACTCATGGGTGGTGTGGGGTAGGGTGATGAGCCCCATGTGGAATCCGGAGACAAACCCACGCACCAGGAATAGTGCGTATGCGGGTGACGGGTGAGAGGAAAGGTAGAACTCCAGCCATCGTATGTTCACCCGGCACAGTCAGGATGAGTTGGGATGCTTGAGGGTGCATGTGCTCTTGGGATGAGCTCTATGATAGTTGATACAAATGTGGAGCAGTCACCATCGATTGAAGCTGCAGGTGCCATAGTTGAAGTTGTAGGCGTCTTGCCTAGTAACTGAATGGCCGTCCCAACTTGTCCACCTGAGGATGTTGCATAGGGGCAGGCATGCCTTGATCAGCACTAGAGGGAGAGGGGAGGGTGAAGGAACGTCTGGTGTCCATGTTAAAGCACCAGGAGGACTGTGTGTGTGTGGAGGACTGGCAAACGGTGCAAAGCGGGGAATGCAGATCCACAAAGTGGTGGAAGTGAATGCAGATCCACAATTCGGTGTCTACGATGCTCCAATTCATACTGGTTTGGACCTGGGCAACTTTGGCTGCGGCTCTGGCTGTGAATGAGTAGTGATAGACGTAAAATGTAGAGCCTCTGTATTTGTATCCTAATAGGGCGTACACATGGTCGGACTTTGTTCGGACATTCCGACAACAAAATCCTAGGATTTTTTCCGACGGATGTTGGCTCAAACTTGTTTTGTCTACACACGGTCGCACAAAGTTGTCGGAATTTCCGATCGCCAACCACGCGGTCACGTACACCACGTACGACAAGACTAGAAAAGGCCGGTTCAGAACCAAGTGCGGCACCCTTTGGGCTCCTTTTGCTAATCTCGTGTTAGTAAAAGTTTGGTGAGAGACGATTCGCGCTTTTTCAGACTCGTGGCTTTCAGATCGTTTTCTGCTGTTCAGTTTGTGCTTGTGGGTTTGTATCTGCTCTTCAGTGCATGCAGCAAGTTCCGCGTGACTTTAATTAGTCATTGTATTCTTGTTCGTTCGTTACTGTTTTTCATGTCGCTCTTCACAGGCCTTGCTGTTCTTCAGTGCGTTCTGTTACTTCGTTCTGAGCAGCCGACCGTTTTCTAGCCATGTTGCGTATACGTACTCCTCGTAGAGTTCGTGCTGTGCGGGGGCTTGGTGTTGGGGTCCTGACCTTGACACAAGTCCAGTCCATGAACAGGGAGGGGAGGAGTTCATGGACCAAGAATTGGTTGCTTCAGCGTGACCAGTTCTCTCATATGCCTTTGCTCCGTGAGATCCGTGAGAATAATCCTGATGATTTCAGGAACTTTCTCAGGATGACGGACCCTGTGTTTCACCGTCTGTTGGCTTCGCTGACCCCTTATATTAGCAAGCAGGATACCTGCATGAGGCAAGCCATCACTCCGGAGCAGAGGTTGGTCGCTACCCTGCGGTATTTGGCGACAGGGAGAAGCCTGCAGGACCTCAAGTTCTCGACAGGCATCTCCCCCCAGGCTCTGGGTATCATCATCCCAGAGACCTGTTCTGCCATCATACAGGTCCTGCAGAAGGAGTATATGAAGGTAAGATTTTTATCCTTTTATATCATATTTTATTGTATTGAATGTTTGCTAATATCTTGTATTTCTTTCCTCATTCCCTAATTACCATGATTGGAATATGCTGTGAATGTCCCCTTTGTCCTCATGCATGCTGGATTTTTATGTAATTATTATTTTAGGTCCTTCATACATATTTGCCCTTCACTAACCTCCCCAGCATGGTGTCTCCTGGCCCTATATTCACCTCATGTAGTCACTTAACAATGTATTTTTTCTGCTCCATAGTAGTGCTTTACCCCAAATAGGGATGAGCCGAACACCCCCCGGTTCGGTTCGCACCAGAACCCGCGAACGGACCGAAAGTTCGCACGAACGTTAGAACCCCATTGACGTCTATGGGACTCGAACGTTCGAAATCAAAAGTGCTCATTTTAAAGGCTAATTTGTATTGTCCTAAAAAGGGTTTGGGGACCCGGGTCCTACCCCAGGGGACATGTATCAATGCAGAAAAAACTTTTAAAAACGGCCGTTTTTTCGGGAGCATCGATTTTAATAATGCTCAAAGTGAAACAATAAAAGTGTAATATTCCTTTAAATTTCATACCTGGGGGGATGTCTATAGTATGCCTCTAAAGGGGCGCATGTTTCCCGTGTTTAGAACAGTCTGACAGCAAAATGACATTTTTAAAGGAAAAAAAGTCATTTAAAACTACTCGCGGCTTTTAATGAATTACGTAACGGGTGCCCCTGCCCCCCTCTGACGTCACGGGGAAACCCATAGGGAAGTTCCTGTCAAGTCCCCGTGCGTCAGAGGGGGCGGGGTCACTGGGTGGCCCCGCCCTCCATTATTTAAGAAGCGTCAGAAGACGAGAAGCATCACACAGTGGGAGCCTCCCATCATGGATGCGGAGCGGCCCGAGAACGAAGAAGGGAAGAAGACGCCACGGAGGAAGTTGCCAGATGAGAACACCGGAGCAAGAAGCAGAGGATTGGAGGAAGAACCAGAGGAAAAAGAGGATGGAAGAAGAAACCGAAGGAAGATAGAAGAAAGAAGATAGAAGAAAGAAGATGGAAAAAAGTAGACTTTAAATAAAGGAATTGTCAAAAATAGTCTCTTGTCAGTTTTTACATTTTTGACACTTTTTTTGTGAAATGGTAGGGGTAGTTTTGTACCCCCTTACCATTTCACACAGGGGCGGCTGGAATCTGGGGTCCCCTTGTTAAAGGGGGCTTCCAGATTCCGATAAACCCCCTGCCCGCAGACCCCCACAACCACCGGCCAACGGTTGTGGGGATGAGGCCCTTGTCCCCATCAACATTGGGGACAAGGTGCTTTGGGGGGGACCCCAAAGCACCCTCCCAATGTTGAGGTCATGTGGCCTGGTACGGTTCAGGGGGGGCTCTCTCTCATCCCCACTCTTTTCCTGCGGCCTTCCAGGTTGCGTGCTCGGATAAGGGTCTGGTATAGATTTTTGGGGGACCCCATGCTTTTTTTTTTTAATTTTGGCGCGGGGTTCCCCTTAAAATCCATACCAGACCTGAAGGGTCTGGTATGGATTTTGAGGGGGACCCCACGTCATTTTTTTTAAATTTTGGCATGGGGTTCCCCTGTGGGGAAATCCCATGCCGTTTTTATCAATGAACTTTTATGTGTATTGTCGGACCGACAATTCATTAATAGCTGCGAGTAGTTTTAAATTACTTTTTTTCCTTTGAAATGTCATTTTGCTGTCAGTTTGTTATAAACAGTGGAAACATGCACCCCACCCCTTTACAGGCATACTATAGACACCCCCCAGGCACGAAATCTAAAGGAATATTAAACTTTTATTGTTTCACTTTAAGCATTATTAAAGTCACTGCTCCCTGCTGCTTCTAAAACTTTTTTTTGCATTGATCCATGTCCCCTGGGGCAGGACCCAGGTCCCCAAACACTTTTTATGACAATAACTTGCATATAAGCCTTTAAAATTAGCACTTTTGATTATTCATGTTCGAGTCCTATAGACTTTAACAGTGTTCGCGTGTTCGAACAAATTTTTTGCCTGTTCGCATGTTCTGGTGCGAACTGAACAGGGGGGTGTTCGGCTCATCCCTACTCTACAGACAGCACATCACAGGGGAGGGTTTTGTGAATGAGGATAAGCCCACCTGCTTTCCCCTTTACTACCACTGAGCCACAAACCTGCCCCACCCATAATTTGTGCATGCAGTTAAAATCCTCTGCTGTCAAATGGTTTTCTTATAATATTGCTATATCCGTTTTGAGCTGTTTGAGGAGACGTAGGAGACCGTAGCCCCTTGACATTCCAAGAGATGAGTTTTATAATGAGATAGTGATGAGGGGGGCCTAGTATAAGAGGTAGATGTGAGGGTAAGGGACGACGAAGGAGTAGGACTGATGGAGGGGGTGCTTAAATCCTGGAAGGGAGGGTTTAGAGGAATAACAGACCCAACAGGGGTCAACAGGGAAAAGCAAACAAAAACATACCAAATATAGCAAAGACTTCTCTTTCCTCCACATGAGAAACACACATCCAAGGATAGCATTACCGGAGATGTAAAGGAGACTGGACCACAGACTATGCAGGCTGGTTGCCCCCCAGGGAAGACGTAGTTCCATGGGGCAAGAAGCATGCCCCCCCTGCTCGCAGTCAGCAATATTTTTGTAAAAGATCTCCAATAAGGCTGTGGATACAGAGAAAAACAGTGCATAGTTAAATGATCGTTAAAGCAAATTGTTTGGAATACTAAAGTATTATATCAGCTAGGTGAGTCACTGTGGCCTTTAGCATTCTGGCAGAGACAAAGTTGCCATGGGACAGTTACAACCAACACCTCAGTGAGGTTTGTTACGTTTGGGCTTGTTGGAATAGCAGCGCCTCTTTGACAGGTCTTTTCTTGGGCTGCATTGATCCCTGAGATCAGGAGGGCAAGGAGGCCCAGACATGGGATCAAATTCCATGGGAGTATGTGGGTAAGCTTGCAAATAATTTCCGGTCTCCTCAGGGCGCGAAAATTACTTTGATTCACCAACCGGATCAGTGAGACTGTCAGGAACCATGAATCAGACTGAGACAGAAGTATAGTTAAATCACACTTATTTAATAATAATAAAAATAATAAGGTAAACAGAATAAACATAGTCAAAACAAGCCAGAGTTCAGTAACTGGATCGGGTAGTCAGCCAAGCAAATGTCAGAAAGCCAGAGATAAATGTAGTAGTACAACAAGCAGGATCAGGAGCCAGAAGGAATGTCAGCCGAGCAAGTCTTCAACAGGAACACAGGAGAAAGTCTCTGTGATGTTGACAAAGGCGAAGGCAGAGATCAAGTGAGCTGGATGTCTTCAAGTAGGCAGGACTGACGAGCAGAATCAACAACAGCTGGGTAACTGTGGAGAGAGATGGGAGCTGGCAATTAGCCAACAGCTGAGCGGCCAGCTCAGAGAAGGAAGGGCTGAGCCCAGCCCTGACAGAGACAAAGAGTGGCAGGGTAAGCCAATGTGAACTTAACGCCTTTTTGGAAGAGCACAGCACAGATGGGTTGGAAATCTGGAAATCCTTTTGCCTACAGGAAACCTCTTGAGAGTAGTCTGTGAAGAGTAGCAATTTATGGCCATCCAAGTGGAGGAATTTGGCATTACGGAAAGATCTAAGGATGCCCACATCTGAGTAATTGAGAGAGCGGACGATGATGGGGCTGGGGGAGCGGCGGCATTTGAAGGAGTCCCCATGCGATACACTCTTCACTTCACATGGCGCCGTGATCCCCAGAGCTTGTGGTTTGCGTTTAGCGCAGATCTCCTGCAGAGAACCAGAGTTGAAGGTTTCAGGGAGACCTATGACTCTCAGGTTGTTCTGGCGGGAACGGTTCTCGAGTTTTTCAAGTTTCTCTAAAATGTATTGCTGGGCTTGAGCATATGGCTGGTCACTTGCCTGAATATTATACACCTCATCCTCCAGGTCAGAAAGGCGGTGTTCCAGATCAGACAGCCGATTGGCATGGTCTCTCAGCTCCTTCCTGAGTTGTGTGAGGCCCGCAGCTACAGCCCTGACTACCACAGCTGTGATGGGGGGGGCAGAAGGGCGGCCACAGCTTGGGCAATTTTACAATACTTTTCATCAGGGGGAGCGGGCGCGACATCCACAGGCTTCACTGGACTTGCAGCTTCCCCCATGTCCTTGCTTTCGACCACATTGGCTGCTTGCAGAGGGTGCGGGCTCCGAGCGGGAGGCTGAAGCCATGCTGGAGCCACTATGGATGACATAGTGATCCATACCATGATCTCCGGGGAGTGCACAAGGGGATGGCTGAGCCGGTGAGTGTCCTCAGGCTGTGAGAATTTGGCTTTGTAGGCTGATGTGTCCGGAAGCCGCTGGTTCTCAGTCCTCTCTCATGTGGAGCTGGAACCGGAAGTCCACCACTTGTTTTAATGAAGACTGATGTGTGTTTATCTTTTAATTTATCTATTGGGAACTGAGCGTGTGGTGAATGTGAGTGGTATAATCTGAGGTGGTTTAGGTGCACACTATCCTGGAGCTTGGAACTTTTTTATTTTAAACAATGCAGAGGTATGCTGCAATCAAAAGAAAGGACTAAGAACAAATGGGCAGTAAGAAGTGAATTCTACATCTTGCCAAACTTAAAAAGGCCCCATCAAAAAAAATAAATCCTCAAAAAATAAAACCCCACAATACCACCAAACAAAAATGAAGTCTTGCAGCAAAAAAAAAAAACATGTGTTGGACAAAAAATAAAAACCCTAGCAATATAAAATAAAAATTAATAAACACCTAAAATAAACAAAAATCCCCAAATCCACCACTAATAAGAACAACAACAAGAAAAGTTGGCCGCAAAGAGGTAGATTTCCCAGATAGCTAGCAATTTAAATTAAAATACAATATCCTACAGTAAATGACCACCAACTTTCCCAAGGCAGTTTGTCAGCTGTCCTTAAAGCGGAGTTCCACTTGTTGTTAAGTTTATTAAAGGTCAGCAGCTTCAAAAAGTGTAGCTGCTGACTCTTAATAAAAAAAAAAACACTCACATGTCCCACGGTCCAGCGATGCGGCCACCTGATGCCTCGCTCCTCTCCCCTGCCTCTCCGCGGCGCTGGCAATGTAAGTTTGGTTGCCCGGCTGTGACAGCTTGCAGCTTTACAGCTGGGCGTGCACTGCGCATGCACGAGTCGCACTATGCTAGCTCGGGCTCTGCGCGCTAGGCAATCTTCTGGAAGGGAGGGGTCGCTTAGGAGGAATGGAGGAGTTGCCTAGGCGGCCAGGCGACCAGACTGGGAAGTGGGAGCTGGGTACCGATCAAAACTAGGTACCCGCTCCCCCCCAAAAATAAGGGGGGAATTAAAGCGGAAGTTCCACTTTTGAGTTCCACTTCCAATTACCTAAAACTATGGCTTCTCTGCGCCTCCCTTTTATAGTGAAGGGGCTGGCTTATTTAAATGTTCCCTTGCTGGCCCTAGTAAATCCTGCAGGCCATAGTTCAAAGGCCACAGAGTCCATTATGATTTTAAAATGTTCTCCCAGGCGAATTTACCCAAAAATGTAATGGTAGCAATGAACCCAAACCTCATTTCTACTGACATCACTAGTGACTACGGATGAGCCGAACACCCCCCCCCCCCGGTTCGGTTTGCGGCAGAACATGCAAACTGACAAAAAGTTTGTGCGATCGGACCCGAACGTGAAAAATCAAAAGTGCTAATTTTAGGCTAATATGCAAGTTATTGTCATAAAAAGTGTTTGGGGACCCGGGTCCTGCCCCAGGGGACATGTATCAAAGCAAAAAAAAGTTTTAAAAACGGCTTTTTTTTGGGAGCAGTGATTTTAATAATGCTTAAAGTGAAACAATAAAAGTGAAATATTCCTTTAAATATTGTGCCTGGGGGGTGACTATAGTATGCCTGTAAAGTGACACATTTTTCCCCTGTTTAGAACAGTCCCTGCAGCAAAATGACATTTCTAAAGAAATAAAGGTCATTTAAAACTGCTTGCGGCTGTAATGTATTGTCGGGTTCCGGCAATATAGATGAAAATCATTGAGAAAAACAGCATGGCCCCCCCCCCCAGCCCATTACCAGGCCCTTTGGGTCTGGTATGGATATTAAGGGGAACCCCGCACCCAAATTAAAAAATAAAAGGCGTGGGGCCCCCAGGCCCTATATACTCTGAACAGCAGTATACAGGTGGCCCCCGAGTTACAGACAGGATAGGGACTGTAGGTTTGTTCTTAGGTTGAATCTGTTTGTAATTTGGAACAGGTACATTTTTTAAGTGTAGCTCCAGCCAAAAAATCTATTTTTAAGCTTTTTGGATAACATAGGGAGGGTTATCACCCTGTAACATTTGTTTTGCTGTCTGTGCCCCTGTTCAGAAGATTTCACCTCACTTTCTGTCCCAATGACAATTGGATTTTGAAAATTTTGGTTTATTAGGGAAACAAGGATTGGTGATAAAGCATCAGTGGAGACAGTTTTTTTCCCATATTAACTCTTACAGGAGAGAATTTCCCTTCCTAGGGGTAGATTTTCTCTCACTACCTGTTGTCTCTCTCCGTTTGTAAGTAGGAGTTATTTGTAAGTCAGATGTTTGAAAATAGGGGACCGCCTGTATATACTATACGGCCTGCCCTATATACTCTGCTGAAAATTGGGCCTTAGGTGTTGGTGGTACCAGAACACTGTAAGCCCTCACAGTTACTCTTGGTGGGTGTTGGAACAGGCTCTGCTGTGAAATATTATATCAAGAATTGTAATTACATGCCCCTGTTAAACAGGGGCAGAAAAAGTGGGCCTTTGTTGGTTGTGCCACAACACTGTAAGCCCTCACAGTTACTCTTGGTGGGTGCTGGAACTGGCCCTGCTGTGAAATTATATATCAAGAATTGTAATTACATGCCCCTGTTAAACAGGGGCAGAAAAATTGGGCCTTTGGTGGTGGTGGTGCCACAACACTGTAAGCCCTCACAGTTACTCTTGGCTGGCGCATGAACGGGCCCTGCTGTGAAATATTATATCAAAAATTGTAATTACATGCCTCTGTAAAACAGAGGCAGAAAAATTGGGCCTTAGGCAGTGATGGTGGTGCCACAACACTGTAACCCCTCACAGATTCTCTTGCTGAGCGCAGGAACGAGCCCTGCTGTGAAATAGAGCAAAAATTGTAATTACATGCCCCTGTTAAACAGGGGCAGAAAAATTGGGCCTTAGGCAGTGGTGGTGGTGGCACAACACTGTAAAGCCTCACAGATACTCTTGTTGAGTGCAGGAACGGGCTCTGCTGTAAAATATATGATCAAAAACTGTAATTACATGCCCCTGTTAAACAGGGACATAAAAATTGGGCCTTAGGCAGTGGTGGCACTGAACCAAAAATATTCTTAGAAGCTATCATCATGAAGATTGAGGAGGAATAGGATAGTCACTCAGCATAATAGGAGAGTCACTCAGTATAGGCAGTCTTTAAGGGATCCCATATCTATAGAAAAATCGACCAGTTACATCAGCATCAGGTGCTTGGTAGCTGGTGATAAGGGATGGGCTTTTATGTTCAAAACCCCATCTCTTGTGTTTTTTAACCTTTTTGACACTTTTTTTGTGAAATGGTACCCCATTACCAATTCACATGGGGGGGGGCAGGATTTGGGGGTCCCCTTGTTAAAGGGGGCTTCCAGATTCCAATAAGCCCCCCGCCCGCAGACCCCCAAAACCACCTGGCAAGGGTTGTGGGGATGAGGCCCTTCTCCCCATCAACATGGGGACAAGGTGCTTTAGTGGGCTACCCCAAAGCACCCTCCCAATGTTGAGGGCATGTGGCCTGGTACGGTTCAGGAGGGGGGGCGCTCTCTCATCCCTCCTCTTTTCCTGTGGCCTGCCAGGTTGTGTGCTTGGATAAGGGTCTGGTATGGATTTTTGGGGGGACCCCACGCAATTTTTTTTTAATTTTGGCACGGGGTTGCCCTTAAAATCCACACCAGACCTTAAGGGTTTGGTATGGATTTTGAGGGGGACCCCCATCCCATTTTTTTTAAATGTTGGCACGGGTTTCCCCTTAATATACATACCAGACCTGAAGGGCCTGGTATGGAATTTAGGGGGGACCCCATGTATTTTTTTTATTTTGGTTCGGGGTACCACTGTGGGGAAATTCCATGCTGTTTTTATCAATTAATTTTTATGCCAGACCAACAATTCATTATAGCCAGCGCTAGTAGTTTTACCTGACTTTTTTTCCTTAAGGAATATCACACTTTTATTGTTTCACTTTAAGCATTATTAAAATCACTGCTCCCGAAAAAACGTCTGTTTTTGAAATTTCTTTTTGCATTGATACATGTCCCCTGCGGCAGGACCCAGGTCCTCAAACACTTTTTATGACAATAACTTGCATATAAGCCTTTAAAATTAGCACTTTTGATTATTCATGTTCGTGTCCCATAGACTTTAACAATGTTCGCGTGTTCGACCAAATTTTTTGCCTGTTCGCATGTTCTGGATGCAAACCGAACCGGAGGGTGCTCGGCTCATGCCTACTGGTGATCCAAGACTGATTCATTTTTATGAATGTGAGCCACTCAACAGAGTCTGCGGACAGGCGCACTCTGTGATCGGTTACAAAGCCTCCAGCAGCACTGAATGTGCGTTCAGAAGAACGCTGGATGCAGGACAGGCCAGTACCTCAATTGCATATTGAGCAAGCTCTGGCCAATGGTCCATCCTCAAGACCCAGTAACCCAGTGGATGTTCTGTTGGAAAGGTCTCCAGGTCTGATCTTGCCCCTAGATATTCCTGCACCATGTAATTCAGACGCTGGTGATGGTTGCTGGAACTGATCAGACCTTGGCGCTGAGGACTGAAGAATTGTCTGAAGGCATTGATCAACCGGCCACCTTCTCCACAGCTCTTTCTGTGACTGAACGAAGCCTCAGCAGCACGTTGTCCAGCACCAGGAAATTGTAACCTCCCAGGCCCTGGAAACGCATTGAACAAAGCTTTCTGCAAGGCCTCTCGAAGATGTTTCATCCTCTGCTCCCTCTGCGAAGGCTGGATAAGTTCTGCAACCTTACCCTTGTAATGTGGATCAAGAAGGGTTGCCAGCCAGTAATGATCCCTATCCTTGATACCATGAATGCTAGGGTCCTTTTGCAGGCTTTGCAGGATCAGGGAGACAATGCAGTGTAAGTTTGCAGAGGCATTCGATCCTGAGTCCTCTGGGTCATTAAGGATCACATGATCTGCAACCACCTCCTCCCAGCCACGTACAACTCCATGGGTTTCTGGGGACTGAAAACAATCCCTTGAAGACTGCTGCTGATGCTGAGTGATATTCTCCACCTCCATGCTGACACAATCCTCCTCCTTCTCCTCTTCTTCTTCCTGTGTGATCGCCAGGCCCGCAGGAATACTATCCAGATAAAGGGGGCCTTGAGAGGTAAGGAAGTCCTCCTCTTCCTCCCACTGTTCTGCCTCAAGTGCCATGTCCATTATTCCACGAAGCGTCTGCTCCAACAGGAAAACAAGAGGGACAGTATCACTGATGCATGCACTGTCACTGCTCACCATCCTCGTGGCCTCCTCAAATGGTGACAGGACAGTGCATGTATCCTTAATCAGTAGCTACTGGCGTGGGCAAAAAAAGCCAAGCTCCCCTGACCCTGTCCTGGTGCCATACTCACACAGGTACTCATTGATGGCCCTCTGCTGTGTGTGCAGCTGCTGCAGTATTGACAACATTGAGTTCCACCTGGTGGACATGTCACAAATGAGGCGGTTCTTGGGCAGGTTGCATTCCCTTTGAAGGTCATCCAGCTGAGCACTGGCGTTATATGACCAGCGGAAATGACCACAGACTTTCCTGGCCTGCCTCAGGAGATCCTGTAAGCCTGGGTACCTGCTCAAGAATCACTGCACCACCAAATTCAGGACGTGGAGGAGGTTGGTGCCATTGTCGCATACAACCATTCCTGGCTGAAGCTGGCGTGGTGTCAACCACCTCTGAGCCTGTCCCTGCAGAGCTGACAGAATCTCTGTCCCAGTGTGGCTCCTATCTCCTAAGCAGATCAACTCAAGTACCGCATGGCATCTTTTTGCCTTAGTGCTTGCGTAGCCACTTGAACGCCTACGGAGCACCGCTGGTTCAGTGGACAAATCTGCAGAGGAAAAGGCCATAGAGGAAGCAGAAGAGGAGGGGTGGAGGAGAGAGCTGTGGCAGAATCACCACTAGCATTTTGGAGACATGGTGGCAGAACAAGCTCCAACAATACTGAACCCTGTCCTACATCCTTCCCAGCTGCCAGCAGAGTTACCCAGTGCGCCGTGAAAGAAAGGTAACGTCCCTGTCCATGCCTGCTGGACCATGAGTCTTTTACAATATTTTCCTTTTATTTTTCCTCTCTTCTATGCTCTCTCCTTTGGGAGCATACAAGGGGCCAGTGCTACACTTGTTAGTATACTTTTAGTACTGAAATTTCTACCCCTAATCTTGATGTCAACCACCAACTGTATTTGTCTATCGAGTTACTGTACACCAACTTTATGGCTTTTCTCAATAAAGAAATTTAAAAAAGAAAGAAATGGTGTTTGGGAACCTGCCACTGAGGTACCACATATTCCACAAATTCATGAAAGGGGGCAGAGTCTACCAGCTGAAAAGGCAGCAGTGAACCTGCCTGCTTGCTCAATCTAAATCACACTCTCTTTCCATCCACGCCAACAACACACTACACAGGGCCGATGTGCAGGCAGCCTTCTATAGTGTGACTTAGTCCCCCTGAGCCATAATTGGCCAAAGGCATCCTGCCTTTGGCCAATTATGGCTCTCTTAGCTGAGGGTGCTGGGATTGGCCAAAGCATGCAGGTCATGGTGCATGCTTTGGCCAATCATCATAGAGCAATGCATTGCAATTTCGCAGTGCATTATGGGGCGTTATGCGGCGCTCAAATTTGCCGCGAACGCCCCATAATGTTCGTTTTTCAACGAACGGGCGAACACCTGATGTGCGAGTCGAACTCATTTTTGACCCGAACATAAAGCTCATCCCTACTAGTGACTAATAATTCAATTTTTCACCATCATAACAAACATAATTTCTCATTTATGTTCCAGTAAGCAATAATGATAGCTTTGATAGCTTTGCAATTATTCATTGAGCATCCTACTATTTATAAACCCTAGTTTAAAAGACATATCCTTTTTTAATTATGATTATTGTTATTTTATAATGCCAACATCTTTCTCGGAGAATGCAAAAATTCTGTAAACTCCTACAATTTACTTATTTTAAAGGTGCAAGCTTTGGGCCTGTCAGCCTGTGCATAGCTTAACTATGAAATTAAGTATTTGACCAGAAAGTCTAAAAGGTCAGACATGCACCCTCATTTTAGGGTACAAATTACAGCCTCATCATGTGCACCTTTAAAAAGAAATTAGCAATGACAGTTGCCATATTTTAATTTACATACATTTACATTAAAATTACTGTAGATGACATACAAGCTACTCTTTAAGACAACATTTATCTTGTAACCTAAGTCAAATGTAAAAATTAGAAGAATATTGTGTGCATTTAAGACATTAAAATAGGACAATACATCTAAGCTAATACTATATACTTATGAGGTGACAAACCTAGAAAAAATACTTGAGTATAGTTTACTTATATACATATATGGTCGGAACCCCTTCAACCGAGATAGACGTGAAACCAAAAAGGGGGCATATCCAAGATAAGTAATGGTTGATTGTAGAAGAGGGATGTGAAGATAGTGCCCTGTAAAGGGGATGGGAGGGAAGGTATCGGGCACTGGAACTGAAAAGGAACACAGGTGAGTGGGCTGCTTAAATACCCCTACTCCCATAAATTCAGGCCACCATACTGGCCTTCTAATTTATGGTCGGAGCCCTCCAACCGAGATAGACGTGAAACCACATAAAGACACCACAAGACCCTGGTCAGCTGGTCGGTACACCAAAAAGGGGCCAAAAATGCCAGCATAGGAAAAGCTGTTTTTTTGGTATACATGACATTTATTGGGCAAGCTTGGTGAAGGCTTGCGACATCTCAACCTGGGGATTCAGAATGTACCAAGTAAAGCAAGCGGATTTCCATGTGCCAAATCTTCTGATGACATGACCCGGCACCCTGTGCCAGAAGGCGGCCGAGGCTGCTCTGATCCTGAAGGAATGCCCGGAAACCTGGTTAGGGTTAAGGCCTAGATTAGCCAGAAGGATGCGAACATGTCTGATGTACTGGCTAGCTGTTAGTGGGCTGGAAGGAAAAGGCAAAATTGGGCTGGAGTTATACTTGCTCAGCAGGTGTGATAACAACTGGTCCAGAACAGCTACTGGACACCATACCTTGTGGGTCTGGAAGAATTTGATGTTGACCCCAGTGCTGGACTGATGAGTTTTGGACACTGCCAGATGTAGGACCAAATAGTCTTGAAGGTAGGCCAGGTGGCACCTGCGTAGCACCTGGCAACTTGGATGACCAGGCTGGGAAAAAACCCAAATGGGGACGATGACAGGATGGCTGACATGTCCTGGAATGTGGAACTTGATATGGACAAGCGTTTGCTACTGGCTATGGGCTGATGTTTCTGGATGCCACCCATCAAGGTTTTGACCGCATGGGTTGCAAACAATGAGGGGTTCCCAGGGGCTTGTAGAGAGAGGAAATGCTGGATGCCAGCTAGGTACAGTCCGACAGTGTTGTGGGACAGTCTCAGATGAGTGTGGTAGTAAGACACGAAGGCCAGGACGTGCTTGATGTGGCCTCTGCCCATCCTGGGGCATGTGGCTAGGAATTTTCCATAGGCATTCCAGGCGGTGCGGTAGGCCTTCAGCGTGTTGGGCGACAGTGACCGGTTTATGAGCAGCGCAGCATTGCGAAGGTGGTCTCTTAGCCCATCGTTAGCTGCGACCAAGGTGGGATAGGAAATGAGTTTGGGTCAGCTCTGAGTTTCTGTAAGAAATACAAAGGAAAATTGAGGCGGGACAGTATGTCTGCTTTGAGCATGCACTTGCCAGGTATGTAAGTACAGTAGATCAAAGTATAGGGAGTGGCGCTGTGTTAGGAGTATAAATAAAAATTAGCAAGAAATGCAAGTGTATAAATAAAGGTGTAAAGATAAAAAATGTGAAATTTTTTGGTATGATCCAAAAAAATATATAAATATCCTTGTGTTAGTGAAAAACACCTTGATCAGGCTGGCATTTCCAGTTTCATTGCCAATTCTTGAGCTTTCAGACTGGTCTTTGGATTGTTGCAGGAAGCCACTAGTGGAAAAACACATAAGGTCACCACATACAGCTAAACTCAGAGTGCAGCAGTCAGAGCGGATATCCAGTGGGGACTTTTAACACCAAGGGACAGGAAGTCCCCACCTCTCTGTGTATATAGTTGCGTTTTGGAAATGGGATGCATGGAAGGAAAATGACACCTATAGGACTGGAGTGACAGGACCAGCATTACACGCTCGTACCCCTGCAGGGGTGGGGCGCTCCGGTGAGTGCAACCACATTGGGGGGACAACCAGTTGTTACAGCACGGCACTTTATCACCTAAGAAGATTTTTCTGCACAATTGTTATGAACTTTCCTTGCACTAAATAACATATGGTTTTGTGATTTTTAGCTGCGATTTGGACACATTATCAATGATTTTTTATTGCTTATAATTATTGCACATTTACACATTATTGGTGGACAATTATTGTTTTTGGACAATTATTGTTTTTGGCACTTCATCGCTTTATATTTATTCATGTGAAGATGTATTTATGGTATTTAGTGATGCTGCTTGATATTTTTGTTTCTTTGCACATATAATACTAATTTTTACCTGATCAAGGTGTTTTTCACTAACACAAGGATATTTATATATTTTTTTGGATCATACCAAAAAATTTCACATTTTTTATCTTTACACCTTTATTTATACACTTGCATTTCTTGCTAATTTTTACTTATACTCCTAACACAGCGCCACTCCCTATACTTTGATCTATATTCTTGGGGGATCACTTAGGTGTTCCCTTCCTATCTAGGGGGGCTGCAGGTGTGAGTTAGTCTATGAGCGCGGATTCATTGATATATTTATGTAAGTACAGTGCACATTGAAATTGTAATGAAGGGATATCCGCACCAGCCTTCGTAGGAAGGACATGATGGCCAAGGACTTGGACCTGCCTTTGTTGACAATCTCAGCCATGGCCAAGTTGTCCATGGAGAAGACCACGGTCTGCCCCACCCAGGTTTGTCCCCAGACCTGAGCTGCCGCGACGATAGTGTAAAGCTCAAACAATGAGGACATCTGGCTGAAGACATCAAAGAAATTCTGGACAGCCGCACTCCAAAAATATTTGCCTTTATTCAATAAGGTGTCATCCAAAATACAGGTCACAGCAAAATGTAACTTTGACATGGATGACACCTTATCGAATAAAGGCAAATATTTTTGGAGTGCAGCTGTTCAGAATTTCTTTGATGTCTAACTGCCATAGCATTGCCAACACCTGGACTTCTAGACTGAAGGAGATGCCTTTTACCTTGATCTGACCCACCTGGAGTGGTGATACTCTCTCTCTATTTGGACATCTGGCTGAACCTGGGGACCAGGAGGATTTCCTGCGACCATGGACCTGCAAACCAATGGGTGCCAAAAATTGCAGAGAAGCCTGTGGAGGCTGCTGCATCTGTTACTATATGAGGTGAGAAGGCTGAAGCTGCTGGGATGAACATGGATACGCCGTTCCAGTTCTCAAGGAAGTTGTCCCACATTGCTAGACTGCAGCAGCTGCCTGGTCTAGCCTGATGGTTTGATCGGGGTCCTGTGTGTGGGAAAGGAAGACCAGGAGGAGAGAAATAAAGGAACGCCCCTGAGAGACAATCCTCATAGCAAAGTTCAGCATGCCTATCAGGGACTTCAGCTGTCTCTTAGTGCAACTTCATGAGGTGGTGAAGTCATGAATGACTGCCCTAATCCAGGACAGCTTGTCAGGGGGTAGGCTGACCTAGCAGGTGTCAAGGGTGATTCCTAGGAAGGTGATAGACTGCGCAGGGCCTTCCACTTTATGCTCCGCTATGGGCACTTTGAGGTTGCTGAACACTACCCTTAATTTGTCTAAATCTGAGGGGGGCTCGTCGGGCTGTTCGATCAGCAGGAAGTCATCCAGTTAATGGATGACTTTCTGGCACTGCGCTTGGTGAGTTAGGATCCATGTGAGGGACTGAGCGAATGTATTGAAGAGCCATGGACTGCTTTTTGAGCTGAAGGTCAGTTTGTTAGCAAAGTAGTATGAATCTCTCCATATGATGCCGTTCCTCTGCCACAAGGAAGGTTTAATGGGTAAGAGCTTAAAAAGCATCTGAAATGTCTGCCTTGGATAGATATATAGATTATATATATATATATATATATATATATATATATATATATATATATATATATATATATATATATATAAATATATAGCTAAGTCAATGGATGCATATTTGAGAGAGAACTCTTCAGAAGGAATCAGTGACTTAAGACTGGGGATGTGGGAGGAATGAGGCATTGACAAGATGTACACCAAACGTAATTTATTTGAGAATTTGCCCTTGACAGACTCAATAGGGCTAACCCTCCATGTTTCAAATGGCAACTTAGCGAAGGGGCTGATAATGAATCCCTGATCCAGCTCGGTCTGCAACAGATTGTCTATAGCCTGCTCGTCAGTGGGAGCTGAGTGGAGGTTCCTGCACTCATGGGTGGTGTGGGGTAGGGTGATGAGCCCCATGTGGAATCCGGAGACAAACCCACGCACCAGGAATAGTGCGTATGCGGGTGACGGGTGAGAGGAAAGGTAGAACTCCAGCCATCGTATGTTCACCCGGCACAGTCAGGATGAGTTGGGATGCTTGAGGGTGCATGTGCTCTTGGGATGAGCTCTATGATAGTTGATACAAATGTGGAGCAGTCACCATCGATTGAAGCTGCAGGTGCCATAGTTGAAGTTGTAGGCGTCTTGCCTAGTAACTGAATGGCCGTCCCAACTTGTCCACCTGAGGATGTTGCATAGGGGCAGGCATGCCTTGATCAGCACTAGAGGGAGAGGGGAGGGTGAAGGAACGTCTGGTGTCCATGTTAAAGCACCAGGAGGACTGTGTGTGTGTGGAGGACTGGCAAACGGTGCAAAGCGGGGAATGCAGATCCACAAAGTGGTGGAAGTGAATGCAGATCCACAATTCGGTGTCTACGATGCTCCAATTCATACTGGTTTGGACCTGGGCAACTTTGGCTGCGGCTCTGGCTGTGAATGAGTAGTGATAGACGTAAAATGTAGAGCCTCTGTATTTGTATCCTAATAGGGCGTACACATGGTCGGACTTTGTTCGGACATTCCGACAACAAAATCCTAGGATTTTTTCCGACGGATGTTGGCTCAAACTTGTTTTGTCTACACACGGTCGCACAAAGTTGTCGGAATTTCCGATCGCCAACCACGCGGTCACGTACACCACGTACGACAAGACTAGAAAAGGCCGGTTCAGAACCAAGTGCGGCACCCTTTGGGCTCCTTTTGCTAATCTCGTGTTAGTAAAAGTTTGGTGAGAGACGATTCGCGCTTTTTCAGACTCGTGGCTTTCAGATCGTTTTCTGCTGTTCAGTTTGTGCTTGTGGGTTTGTATCTGCTCTTCAGTGCGTGCAGCAAGTTCCGCGTGACTTTAATTAGTCATTGTATTCTTGTTCGTTCGTTACTGTTTTTCATGTCGCTCTTCACAGGCCTTGCTGTTCTTCAGTGCGTTCTGTTACTTCGTTCTGAGCAGCCGACCGTTTTCTAGCCATGTTGCGTATACGTACTCCTCGTAGAGTTCGTGCTGTGCGGGGGCTTGGTGTTGGGGTCCTGACCTTGACACAAGTCCAGTCCATGAACAGGGAGGGGAGGAGTTCATGGACCAAGAATTGGTTGCTTCAGCGTGACCAGTTCTCTCATATGCCTTTGCTCCGTGAGATCCGTGAGAATAATCCTGATGATTTCAGGAACTTTCTCAGGATGACGGACCCTGTGTTTCACCGTCTGTTGGCTTCGCTGACCCCTTATATTAGCAAGCAGGATACCTGCATGAGGCAAGCCATCACTCCGGAGCAGAGGTTGGTCGCTACCCTGCGGTATTTGGCGACAGGGAGAAGCCTGCAGGACCTCAAGTTCTCGACAGGCATCTCCCCCCAGGCTCTGGGTATCATCATCCCAGAGACCTGTTCTGCCATCATACAGGTCCTGCAGAAGGAGTATATGAAGGTAAGATTTTTATCCTTTTATATCATATTTTATTGTATTGAATGTTTGCTAATATCTTGTATTTCTTTCCTCATTCCCTAATTACCATGATTGGAATATGCTGTGAATGTCCCCTTTGTCCTCATGCATGCTGGATTTTTATGTAATTATTATTTTAGGTCCTTCATACATATTTGCCCTTCACTAACCTCCCCAGCATGGTGTCTCCTGGCCCTATATTCACCTCATGTAGTCACTTAACAATGTATTTTTTCTGCTCCATAGTAGTGCTTTACCCCAAATAGGGATGAGCCGAACACCCCCCGGTTCGGTTCGCACCAGAACCCGCGAACGGACCGAAAGTTCGCACGAACGTTAGAACCCCATTGACGTCTATGGGACTCGAACGTTCGAAATCAAAAGTGCTCATTTTAAAGGCTAATTTGTATTGTCCTAAAAAGGGTTTGGGGACCCGGGTCCTACCCCAGGGGACATGTATCAATGCAGAAAAAACTTTTAAAAACGGCTGTTTTTTCGGGAGCAGTGATTTTAATGATGCTTAAAGTAAAAAAAAAAAGTGAAATATTCCTTTAAATATCGTACCTGGGGGGTGTCTATAGTATGCCTGTAAAGTGATGCGTGTTTCCCGTGTTTAGAACAGTCCCTGCACCAAATGTAATTTTTAAAGGAAAAAATCTCATTTAAAACTGCTTGCGGGTTTAATGTCATGTCGGGTCATGGCAATATGGATGAAAATCAGTGAGACAAACGGCATGGGTACCCCCCAATCCATTACCAGGCCCTTTGGGTCTTGTATGGATATTAAGGGGAACCCCGCACCCAAATTAAAATAAGGAAAGGTGTGGGGCCACCAGGCCCTATATACTCTGAACAGCAGTATACAGGCGGTGCAAACAAGACAGGGACTGTAGGTTTGTTGTTAAGTAGAATCTCTTTGTAATTTTGAACATTTTTAACGTGTTTAGCTCCAGCCAAAAAATCTTTTTTAAGCTTTTTGGAAAACATAGGGAAGGGTTATCACCCCTGTGACATTTGTTTTGCTGTCTTTCCTCCTCTTCAGAAGATTTCACCTCACTTTTTTGTCCCAATGAAAAATGTTTTTTGAAAATTTGGGTTTTTTTGTGGAACAAGGATTGGAAAGCATCAGTGGAAAGGAGAAATTGTTTTCCCATATTAACTCTTACAGGAGAGAATTTCCCTTCCTAGGGGTAGATTTCATCTCACTTCCTGTTGTCTCCTTCCATTTGCAAGTAGGAGTCGTTTGTAAGTTAGATGTTTGAAAGTAGGGTCCTGCCCTATATACTCAGCAGAAATTTGGGCCTTAGGTGTTGCTGTGGCCACAACACTGTAAGCCCTCACAGGGCCCTGCTGTGAAATATTAGATCAAGAATTGTGATTACATGCCCCTGTTGAACAGGAGCTGAAAAATTAGGCCTTAGGCACTGGTGCTGGTGCCACAACACTGCAACCCCTCACAGACACTCTAGTTGGAACGCAGGAACGAGCCCTGCTGCAAAGTATTGCATCAAAAATTGTAATTACACGCCCCTGTTAGACAGGGGCAGAAAAATTGGGCCTTAGGCACTGGTGCTGGTGCCACAACACTGCAACCCCTCACAGACACTCTAGTTGGAATGCAGGAACGAGCCCTGCTGCAAAGTATTACATCAAAAATTGTAATTACACGCCCCTGTTAAACAGGGGCTGAAAAATTGTGCCTTAGGCACTGGTGGTGGCGCCCAGAACCAAAAATGTTCTTACAAGCTATCAGCGTGATGATTGAGGAGGAAGAGGATAATTACTCAGGGATAGTCACTCAGCATCAGCATAGGCAGTCTTTGAAGGGATCTGAGATTTCAAAAAAAATTATTCGGTTACATCAGCATCAGGTGCTTGGTAGCTGGTGGTGATCCAAGACTGATTCATTTTTATGAAGGTCAGCCGATCGACCGAGTCGGTGGACAGACGCACCCTGTGATCGGTTACCACGCCTCCAGCAGCACTGAATGTGCGTTCCGAAAGAACGCTGGATGCAGGACAGGCCAGTAGCTCAATTGCATACTGTGCAAGCTCTGGCCAGTGATCCATCCTCAAGACCCAGTAACCCAGAGGATTTTCGGTGGGAAAGGTGTCCAAGTCTGATCTTGCCCCTAGGTATTCCTGCACCATGTAAAACAGACGCTGGCGATGGTTGCTGGAACCGATCATACCTTGGGGCTGCGGACCAAAAAATTGTCTGAACGCATCGGTCAGACGGCCACCTTCTCCACCGCTCCTTCTTTGACTGACCGAAGCCTCAGCAACACGTTGTCCAGAAACAGGAGTTTGTAACCTCCCAGTCTCTGGGAACGCATTGCACAGACCTTTCTGCAAGGCCTCCCGAAGATGTTTCATCCTCTGCTCCCTCTGCGATGGCAAGATAAGGTCCGCAACCTTACCCTTGTAACGTGGATCAAGGAGGGTTGCCAGCCAGTATTGGTCCTTCTCCTTGATACCACGAATACGAGGATCCTTACGCAGGCTTTGCAGGATCAGGGAGGCCATGCAGCGTAGGTTTGCTGAGGCATTCGGTCCGGATTCCTCTGGGTCACTAAGGACGACAACGTCCGCAGCCACCTCCTCCCAGCCACGTACAAGTCCATGTGTTTCTTGGGACTGATCCCTTAAAGACTGCTGCTGATGCTGAGTGCCAGGCTCCACCTCCATACTGACACAATCTTCCTCCTCCTCCTCCTCCTCCTCGTCCTCTTCCTGTGTGATCGGCGGGCACGCAGGAACACTGTCTGGATAAAGGGGGCCTTGAGAGCTAAGGAAGTCCTCCTCTTCCTGCCTCTGTTCTGCCTCAAGTGCCCTGTCCATTATTCCACGCAGCGTGCGCTCCAACAGGTGGACAAGGGGGACAGTGTCACTGATGCATGCACTGTCACTGCTCACCATCCTCGTGGCCTCCTCGAATGGTGACAGGACAGTGCATGCATCCCTGATCATGGCCCACTGGCGTGGGGAAAAAAAACAAGCTCCCCTGACCCTGTCCTGGTGCCATAGTCGCACAGGTACTCATTGATGGCCCTCTGCTGCGTGTGCAGCCGCTGCAGCATGGCCAACGTTGAGTTCCACCTGGTGGGCATGTCACAGATTAGGCGGTTCTTGGGCAGGTTAAACTCCTTTTGGAGGTCCGTCAGCCGAGCACTGGCATTATATGACCGGCGGAAATGCACACAGACTTTCCTGGCCTGCCTCAGGACATCCTGTAAGCCCGGGTACCTGCCCAAGAACCGCTGCACCACCAAGTTAAGGACGTGAGCCAAACAGGGCACATAGGTCATTTGTCCCTGTCGGAGGGCAGAGAGGAGGTTGGTGCCATTGTCGCAAACCACCATTCCTGCCTTAAGTTGGCGTGGCGTCAACCACCTCTGAACCTGCCCCTGCAGAGCTGACAGAACCTCTGCCCCAGTGTGGCTCCTGTCCCCCAAGCACACCAGCTCAAGCACCGCATGGCATCTTTTGGCCTGCGTACTTGCGTAGCCCCTTGAACGCCTACGGAGCACCGCTGGTTCCGAGGAAGAGGCCATGGAGGAAGAAGAAGAGGAGGGGGTGGAGGAGAGAGGTGTGTCACAATCAGCATTTTGGAGGCGTGGTGGCGGAACAACCTCCAACACTACTGCACCTTGTCCTGCATCCTTCCCAGCTGCCAGCAGAGTCACCCAATGCGCCGTGAAACTTAGGTAATGTCCCTGTCCATGCCTGCTGGACCATGAGTCAGCGGTAATATGCACCTTACCGCTGACCGCCCTGTCCAGCGAGGCATGGACATTGCCTTCCACATGCCGGTAGAGAGCCGGAATCGCCTTCCGTGAGAAAAAGTGGCGTTTGGGTACCTGCCACTGAGGAACCGCACATTCCACAAACTCACGGAAGGGGGCAGAGTCTACCAACTGAAAAGGCAGCAGTTGAAGTGCTAGCAATTTTGCCAAGCTAGCATTCAACCGCTGGGCATGTGGATGGCTGGGAGCAAACTTCTTTCGGCGGTGCAGCAGCTGGGGCAGGGAAATTTGCCTGGTACAATCTGACGTCGGTGTACCAAAAGCAGATTGCCCACAAGTACTTGGCTGTGACACACCTAATTCTACACCTTCATTCCTCTCACTGCAGGTCTCAGAGAGGACTGGAGGTCTAGTGGGGTTGGAAATCTCAGCTGATGAGGAGCAAGGAGAGATCCTCTTTGTTCTTTGGTGTGGGTCTTTTAGATATGCTTGCCAACGAACTGCATGGCAGGTCAACATATGTCTGGTCAAGCATGTGGTACCCAAGCGGGAGATGTTTTGGCCACGCGAGATACGCTTGAGACATATGTTGCAAATAGCAGCGGTGCGATCTGATGCACTCGTCTCAAAAAAGGCCCACACCAAAGAACTTTTTGAATAACGCGCAGAGACTGCAGCGCCCTGCACATGTGGAGCTTTGGGGTGTGATGCAGTCAATGTGCTGCCCTTAGGCTGGCCCCTGGAGGGCATCCTGCCTCGTTGGTGATGTGCTGCCTCCTCCTCCTCCTCCTCCTCTCTCCTATCAGGCACCCACGTTGAGTCAGTGACCTCATCATCCCCTCCCTCCTCATCACTGGAGCAAACCTGGCAGTATGCTGCAGCAGGGGGAGCATGACTGCCAGATTGCTGTCCTTCTTGGGCACCCCCTCTGTCCGTGCTCATGTTACTGCCTTCATCAAGCTCAGTATCATCATCAGAGCCTTCCAAACGCTGGGCATCCTCCTGGAGCATGTACCCAACACTGTGGTCAAACAGTTCGAGGGAATCCTCAGGAGGACATGGTGGAGCTAGGGAAGGAGTCACTGATGACATTGAGCTGAGGGAAGAGGCCGCTGCTTTGCCAGACAAAGCACCCTGGGTGAGAGAGGATGAGGAGGATGAGGACAGCTTGGTCATCCACTCGACCAAGTCTTCCGCATGTTGCGGCTCAACACGGCCAGCTGCCGAAAAAAAGGCCAAGCGTGTCCCATGGCCACGTGCTGATGACAATGCACCGTCTCCACGACCAGCACTAGACACAGAGCCTGCTTGCCCTCTCTTATTGGCTTGTGACTGTCTGCCTCTCCTTCTTGGCCTTCCAGACATACTAATGGCCTGTAGCTGCACTAAGCTGGCATAGAACACCAGTAATTTTCTTCAGGTAGCTTTATATACTGTAACCAGACAAGCCTGCCTGACAGTGGGAAGATAACAGGAACGGATCTAGCTGAACACTGTGAGCAGGACGCACTGTACTAAATGTAAATAGTCTAGCTGCCTGACCGTGGTACTAATAGGATCAAATAGAACACCTGTAATTTTCTTCAGGTAGCTTTATATACTGTAACCAGACAAGCCTGCCTGTCAGTAGGAAGATAACAGGAACGGATCTAGCTGAACACTGTGAGCAGGACGCACTGTACTAAATGTAAATAGTCTAGCTGCCTGACCGTGGTACTAATAGGATCAAATAGAACACCTGTAATTTTCTTCAGGTAGCTTTATATACTGTAACCAGACAAGCCTGCCTGTCAGTAGGAAGATAACAGGAACGGATCTAGCTGAACACTGTGAGCAGGACGCACTGTACTAAATGTAAATAGTCTAGCTGCCTGACCGTGGCACTAATAGGATCAAATAGAACACCTGTAATTTTCTTCAGGTAGCTTTATATACTGTAACCAGACAAGCCTGCCTGTCAGTAGGAAGATAACAGGAACGGATCTAGCTGAACACTGTGAGCAGGACGCACTGTACTAAATGTAAATAGTCTAGCTGCCTGACCGTGGTACTAATAGGATCAAATAGAACACCTGTAATTTTCTTCAGGTAGCTTTATATACTGTAACCAGACAAGCCTGCCTGTCAGTAGGAAGATAACAGGAACGGATCTAGCTGAACACTGTGAGCAGGACGCACTGTACTAAATGTAAATAGTCTAGCTGCCTGACCGTGGTACTAATAGGATCAAATAGAACACCTGTAATTTTCTTCAGGTAGCTTTATATACTGTAACCAGACAAGCCTGCCTGTCAGTAGGAAGATAACAGGAACGGATCTAGCTGAACACTGTGAGCAGGACGCACTGTACTAAATGTAAATAGTCTAGCTGCCTGACCGTGGTACTAATAGGATCAAATAGAACACCTGTAATTTTCTTCAGGTAGCTTTATATACTGTAACCAGACAAGCCTGCCTGTCAGTAGGAAGATAACAGGAACGGATCTAGCTGAACACTGTGAGCAGGACGCACTGTACTAAATGTAAATAGTCTAGCTGCCTGACCGTGGTACTAATAGGACCAAATAGAACACCTGTAATTTTCTTCAGGTAGCTTTATATACTGTAACCAGACAAGCCTGCCTGTCAGTAGGAAGATGACAGGAACGGATCTAGCTGAACACTGTGAGCAGGACGCACTGTACTAAATGTAAATAGTCTAGCTGCCTGACCGTGGTACTAATAGGATCAAATAGAACACCTGTAATTTTCTTCAGGTAGCTTTATATACTGTAACCAGACAAGCCTGCCTGTCAGTAGGAAGATAACAGGAACAAATCTAGCTGAACACTGTGAGCAGGACGCACTGTACTAAATGTAAATAGTCTAGCTGCCTGACCGTGGTACTAATAGGATCAAATAGAACACCTGTAATTTTCTTCAGGTAGCTTTATATACTGTAACCAGACAAGCCTGCCTGTCAGTAGGAAGATAACAGGAACGGATCTAGCTGAACACTGTGAGCAGGACGCACTGTACTAAATGTAAATAGTCTAGCTGCATGACCGTGGTACTAATAGGATAAAATAGAACACCTGTAATTTTCTTCAGGTAGCTTTATATACTGTAACCAGACAAGCCTGCCTGTCAGTAGGAAGATAACAGGAACGGATCTAGCTGAACACTGTGAGCAGGACGCACTGTACTAAATGTAAATAGTCTAGCTGCCTGACCGTGGTACTAATAGGATCAAATAGAACACCTGTAATTTTCTTCAGGTAGCTTTATATACTGTAACCAGACAAGCCTGCCTGTCAGTAGGAAGATAACAGGAACGGATCTAGCTGAACACTGTGAGCAGGACGCACTGCACTAAATGTAAATAGTCTAGAAGATAACAGGAACGGATCTAGCTGAACACTGTGAGCAGGACGCACTGCACTAAATGTAAATAGTCTAGAAGATAACAGGAACGGATCTAGCTGAACACTGTGAGCAGGACGCACTGCACTAAATGTAAATAGTCTAGAAGATAACAGGAACGGATCTAGCTGAACACTGTGAGCAGGACGCACTGCACTAAATGTAAATAGTCTAGAAGATAACAGGAACGGATCTAGCTGAACACTGTGAGCAGGACGCACTGCACTAAATGTAAATAGTCTAGAAGATAACAGGAACCGATCTAGCTGAACACTGGGAGCAGGACGCACTGCACTAAATGTAAATAGTCTAGAAGATAACAGGAACGGATCTAGCTGAACACTGTGAGGAGGACGCACTGCACTAAATGTAAATAGTCTAGAAGATAACAGGAACGGATCTAGCTGAACACTGTGAGCAGGACGCACTGCACTAAATGTAAATAGTCTAGAAGATAACAGGAACGGATCTAGCTGAACACTGTGAGCAGGACGCACTGCACTAAATGTAAATAGTCTAGAAGATAACAGGAACGGATCTAGCTAAACTGAATACAGTGTATATATATATATGCAACACCTGGGATGCATATATATACACAATACACTGTAAGTGCAGCTAACTGACTGACTGTTCTGCCTAATCTATCTAACTCAAATCAAATGACACTGTTTCTCTCTCTCTCTATCTCTCAGCACACCGGAACACACACTACACAGGGCCGCCGTGCAGGCGGCCTTATATAGTGTGGGGCGTGTACTAAATCCCCTGAGCCATAATTGGCCAAAGCCACCCTGGCTTTGGCCAATTACAGCTCTCTCTACTGACGGCGCTGTGATTGGCCAAGCATGCGGGTCATAGTGCATGCTTGGCCAATCATCAGCCAGCAATGCACTGCGATGCCGCAGTGAATTATGGGCCGTGACGCGCCACACGAATTTGGCGCAAACGGCCCATATCGTTCGCAATTCGACGGACGGTCGAACAGCCGATGTTCGAGTCGAACATGGGTTTGACTCGAACACGAAGCTCATCCCTAACCCCAAACACCCCCTAAAATGTTTTGAAATGTTATTTTTGCTTTAAATTCAGGCAGAGTGCCAGAGGCTTTTTTTTGGTGGTGTCCCCAAATAATATTTAGTAACCTTCCCAACCCCCAACTGCTAAGTCAGCTGATCCCAATTCTCTATCCTCAATAATCTATCTGCTGACTTTGCCAAACCCATACACACTATACCCACCTCTTTACTGGTCAGATTTATGGATGAATTCCCCAAAGAATGTAGTGCAAGGGCCTGCCTGTATACTTTCAAATGGTACTGTTTAAAGTTTTTGTATCCTATTATTATCTTGATAGGTAATAGCAGAATGTCCAAATGTCCTCAAATGTGTACAGTGTGTATTTATATCTTTGTATTATGGCACTTCTTACCTGTCCAGTGGTCTGCCAATAGTGTAACTAAGGAGGGGCTGTTCCAAGTAATACCCTGTATTTAGGCATTCATCTCTCAATGAAGTGAAGAGGGTTACCTGTCCAAGATTTCCACACACCCCCTATAATGTTAGAAATGGCCCATGAGAGGGGGGGAGGGGGAATATGATAGGTGTACCTTATACTTTGGCGTTGTTAAATTCCCCTTAATAAATGCTATCTGGAGGTTGCCCCATAATGTTTGTGTCTAATCTGCTTGCCATGTTTCTGAGAAAAAATAGTAATGTTTATTGTTTTTTCCTCAACAGTTTCCTTCCACGCCACAGGAATGGCAGACTGTGGCCTCCCACTTTGCCGAGCGGTGGGACTTTCCTAACTGCAGAGGGGCAATTTATGGGAAACACGTCCACATCGTCCCACCACCCAACTCGGGGCCATACTATTTCAACTATAAGGGGTTCAATAGTATAGTGATGTTGGCGGTGGTGTCAGCTAATTACGACTTCCTGTATGTGGACGTGGAGAAGAATGGCCGGATGTCCGATGGTGGAGTCATCGCCCAGACTGAGTTTTACAGGCGTCTCCAGAATGGCAGCTTGGACTTGCCAGCTCCAGAGGACAATGTTGAAGGACTCCCATTTGTGTTCGTTGCTGATGAAGCGTTTGCGCTGGGGGACCACCTGATGCGGCCATTCCCAATGAGGACCCTCACCCCGGAACAGAGGGTTTTTAATTACCGGCTGGCCAGAGCCTGAAGAGTGGTGGAGAACACATTTGGAATCCTGGCCAGCCGGTTGCGCCTATTTCTGACACCCATCCATATGGCGGAGTATAAACTGAACCATATTATACTTGCGTGCTGTGTTCTCCATAACTTTTTAAGGAAACATTCGGCCAACTATGCTGGCTCAGTTGGGCCTGAGGCCGGAATGATACATCAAACCACACTGACGGCGCTTGAAAGCGGCCGTCCTGGCTTGCCCTCCCTGAGTGCCCGTGATGTCCGGTTACGCTACCTGGAGTTCTTTGCGGGTAAGGGGGCTATCAATATGCCAGCAAATCTGTGAAGCCTTTTTATAATAAAACAAAAAAAGAAATTCTTTGTGGACATTTACTGCTTGTGTTTGTTTTAGCTGACCCTGACAGAAATGTGTTGAGTCCAGAAAATGTTGTGATTGTGTAACCTTATTATACAAAGCACTGTTGGCTGTTATTTACTAAAATGCAAAAACACATTTCACTACAAGTGCAGTTGCAACTGCACTGAAACTGCACTTGTAGTGCCAAGAGGATTTGCCCTTAGTAAATAACCCCCATTTTCTCAGAAAACAACAATGACATCAACCCAAAAGTGTTGTAGCGTTGAGACAATAATCCACACATTCTTGATTAACAATCTTTTTAATACCTGCACAATCACATGTGCATTTACCAAAGGTTTTTCAAACAAACCAACATGTTTGTTGTATAACAATTTTTGGGGTAGCATTATCAAAACTCAAAATGTCCATTTTAGATAAAACAGGCCTGTGTAAAACCAACAAGAAAGACACAAATCTTGAACTTACAAACGTCACATTTGGTAGAACTTGAAGGCAATATCACACATGAGTATTTAGGAACTGTGTTTGATATTGCGTTCAGATGGGGTGAAGTCACCCCAGGAAAAGCCAAATTTGGAAGATGCACACCAATTTAATAATGTCAACATGTGCGACCTGCCATCATGGGGGATCAAGGGATGCGTTTTGGGGGAGCAAGCCCTTCCTCGCCGCTACTTTATTATTGAGGAAGGGGTTGCACCCCCAAAACGCAGCCATTGATCTCCCGTGATGGCAGATAGCACATGTTGACACACTGTGTGCATCCTCCAAATTTGGCTTTGGGAAAAATCACAAAAACATTTAGCACATTGTAGCACACAAAAGAAGAAAGTGATTTGGAGGGGCTTTAAACTCGCCCCAAAACATCAATGATGTTTTTATTTTTTGGAATAACATCATTGATGTTTTTCTTGATGATTTCCAATTGTAAATTACACCCCAGGATCTCCCCGATCAGGATCTGGGCACTTTCGGATGTGAAAGGATCTGGATCCACAACCTCACGATCACCTAAAAAGAGAGGAACCCCAAAATAAATTAGGTATAAAAAAAATGCCGCCATCCATCTCTTATCTGAGCCTGGGGTTGCAGACACTCACCTGTTGTGGTGACTAGTTCCACCACGTCTTCTTCCTCCTGCTCAGATTGTGTTGGGGGGATTTCCCCTTCTTCCAGAGGGGGGGGTTCTGGTCTCCTCGGATGAGGGATGTCCTCTGAGTCTTTTATCCCCTATGTCAAACAAAAATTGTATAATTAGCACACAGATATTTGATGGCAGAACTATAAATAGGAAACATTGCTTGAAAGTGGGGTACAATTGTCAATTTTAGCAGAGTTCCAAGATGTAGCTTTTTTAGTGTCCTTTGTCAACCTGCAACACTTTACCTGTTTAGTACAAGCTTCACAGATGTAGCCCCCCCCCCCTATAGTATACACTGGAGCACCTGTGTGCCCCCCCTAATAAAAATGGTGTTCTTGTGTCCCACACTAGTGCTCCAGTGTCCAGATGTGAAAACAGCTGCTCAGTGTCCTCTCCTTACACAGAATCTAGTTTGCATTTCATTCTATTAACAAAGCCATCTACACAACCCAATTCTTTTAAGACAAGTATAGGGCGTCAAAATGGTGGCCAAATGCATATGGCCTAAACAATGGTATTTTATAGTCCGAAAGAAAAATGTTTGATCCGAACGAATAATGTGCACATGAACATGAAAGCTGCCATTTTAAACTAAATTGTACAACAGTTCCTAAAAGCACATGGAGCAACACGAACGTAATAAACATAAAGAATAGGAACACAGCACAACTACTTACTTTTTTGCAGCACTCTCCGGATCTTTCTGTACTGCTCATGTTCTCGTAATTTGAGGTCGACCACCAGTCCCTGAGCTGATCTTTCGATCGTCGTACCCCGAAATTCCGGTGCAGACTCCTGACCACTTTCGCCATGATCTTGGCCTTTCTGATATTGGGGTTGGGGTAGGGCCCATACTTCCCGTCATAGTCGGCCTTCTTCAGGATGTCCACCATCTCCAACATCTCCCCAAAGGACATATTTGAGTCCTTAAATCTCCTTCTGGATCGGGACGTGTCCGGATCCGGCCTCTCCTCCTCCTCGTTGCTACAATTAGCACGCACCTGCTGTGTCTCCGCCATGTGCTCTTCCCCCACTGCGCTGAACGAAAAGGGGCGGAGAATAGACTAGAAAGAACGTTAGGGGCGGGCGGAGTTACACGCATGCGCAGTGTGTATAAAGCGTAACACGCGTGCGTCTTACGTACGATCTGTGAGCGGAGGAAGGAGCATCGGAGGCGCCGATCGTGATAACGAAGGTAGGATCTAAACTTGGGCCTATACTGCTTCGAAATGGAAGCCTATATTGTAACAAGATTAGGGGAGTTTGGCCTGACATTAGGGTTTGTCTTGTGTTGTGTCTTGCAGAGAAAATGGATGGGTTCAACGACCACAATTTCCTCCCCCTGTTCATTGACAAATACAGGGAGCTGCCCTGTCTGTGGAAGGTGAGACACCCCCACTATAACCATAAACAGAAGAGGCAGGCAGCGTTGGAGAAACTGCTGGAGTTGGTGAAGCTGGTGGTCCCCACAGCAACCATCCCCTATTTAAAAGCCAAAATTGGTGGCCTGAGGAGCACATATCTTAGGGAGCGCAAGAAGGTCACAGATTCCCAGAGGTCCGGAGCTGCAGCAGATGACGTTTATGTCCCCAGGCTGTGGTACTACGAGAGACTGCGATTTCTGTCAGACCACACTGAAGTCAGGGAATCCCTCTCTACTCTTCCTTCCACGCTTCCTTCCATCCTAGCTGAGGCTTCCGATGTCCAACTTGGGCCTTCCAGCCAGGAACAAGTGGAGGAGCCCAGCTGGAGTCAGGTATAGCATTTTTCTACAGATTTCTGGTCAATAAATAAATTATGTTTACTAGATGTTATTATTGATCACTAATTGCTGCTTGAAAGTGTTTTACATATCAATAGACAGTAGTGGGCACCCAAAATTGGGACAAGAATGAAAACTGCTGGGCTCAGAAGGATAGTCTGTTATATTTGTTAACATTCAATTTGCAGCAGTCAGGAGGTGAAAATTGTGTCTGATTGATGACTAAAAAACTAAAACTATGTCCCTTTTTTATACACAGGAAGACCTCAGCCAGGAGGAGGCTGTGGAATGTGGCAGTCAAGAGGAGGCGGTGATTAGTGGCAGCCAGGAGGAGGCGGGGCTAAGTGGCAGCCAGGAGAAGCCAGGGACCAGTCGCAGCCTGACTGAGTCTCAGGTTCCTCCCCTCCGCCTTCCATATAAAAGATCCAGGAAGACGACTCCGAGTCCCGTGCAGGATTCAGCGTTCAGGCTGATCCAGGAGGCTTTGGCGTCCTTACGAGCCTTACCCACTCCTGAAGAGGCCTTTGCCTGCATGGCTGCCACCAAACTGCAGGGCATGCAGGAGGGTCAACGCAGGCTCTGTGAGGACCTTATGTATAAAGTGCTACGTAAGGGGGTGAGTGGTGAACTAACACCCAATACCGACGTGGCTGAGTTGGACCATCCTCCTCCTCCTCCTCCTGCTGCCACAACTCCACCACCACAGCTACCACGTGGAAGGAAGCGTGGAAAGAAGACCTGTGAAAGATGACCCTGGGTTCAGTCTGGTCTGACAGAAGATGCAGTCTCTCGTATGACCACAGCCTGGGGACACAGATGTCATCTGCTGCTTTCCGGATCTCTGGGACTTCTGGACCAGACTGCCCTCCCTTAGATATGGACTCCTCAGGCCACCAATTTCGCTTAAAAATAGTTGATGTCTGCCCTGGGGGTCTTAGGCTTCGCCCACTTCTGCAGTTTCTCCAGCGTTGCCTCCCTCTTTGTTTAGTTGTGAGCCCTTGATAAAAAATTTTTGGGGAAATTCTACTCTCCTGTGTGTGTTTTCATCCAAAAAGAACAGTTTGTTGGTGACGATTCAGGTACATTTCTAACATAAAATGTGAAATTAACAAGAGACAACAACACCAAACAATCTCCTACAGATTAAATAGAACAACATATCAATGGTGTTGTGGGAACTTGTCACAAAAAACACACACAAACATTTTCGGGAGTACAAATCAAAATCCCCCAAAAAAAAAAACCCTTCAAAAAAATACAAACACAAAAAAAGAATCTACATTAAGGCCAAAAAAAAAAAAAAAAAAAGGTTGTCAGATGTGAGCAATCAAAATATATTGAGGGAATCCAGATAAATAGTAACGAAATAAGTTTGTGAGAAGTGTGTGTGACTATGAGCAGCAAAACTACTATATTCTTGTCACATTATAAAGAAGAAGAGAGTGCGCTGTATTAAACCATTGTTAACATTGCAGCGTGACGAAAGTGCTGTATCCATTGCGAACGCTAAGTTTACAAGAACGAGCTGTTCCGTGCCGGAATTTCTTCTGAGCATGCGTGGCACTTTGTGCGTCGGAACAGGCCACACACGGTCGGAATTGACGCGATCGGATTTTGTTGTCGGAAAATTTTATCTCCTGCTCTCCAACTTTGTGTGTCGGAAAATGTCCGATGGAGCCCACACACGGTCGGAATTTCCGACAACACGCTCCGATCAGACATTTTCCATCGGAAAATCCGACCGTGTGTACGGGGCATTAGTCAGCCACGCCATGGATGTACAAATCCATCTCTTCCCTCCTACCGGGGTCGGCCGAGCATAACAGGTCCCTAAACATGCCGAAATCCAGCAAAAACTCGGTGATCGACAGTTTGCAATTAAGCCTGGGGTTTTTGGCCTTCAGGACCACGGACACGTCCCCCCAGGCGTAGGACTTATTCTCGGCCAGATCATGGACCGAGATGAGGAGGGAGGCCAGGTTAACATCCTTTCCCTCCAGGATGTCTTTTCTGATGCCAGCAGGGAGGAAGTGAGCAGGAAAAATAGTGAAACAAGTGTCCGGCATACCTGTGGGTGGTAGTGCCAAGACAGGCGCTGCGACCCTGTCTAGGGAGGTCACCGCTGGGTGCACCTCTAGGGCTCCACCTCTCGCCTGCATTTCAGAGACTGCTGCGGTCAGAGGGGCAATCATGGTGCGCAGCTGGGCGAGAGCTGAGGAGATGGACTGTAGGGATGCCTGCTGGGTTCTGGGAGCCGCTGCTGCTGGTGTTAGGAACAGCAGCCTGAATAGCTTGGCTTTTCTGGCCATGGAGGGGTAGGGAATCGCCCTACGTCACAGCTCTGCCATGAGTTTGGGGATAGTCCATCCCTTGAGGTACTGAGTGCTGCCTGGCTCTGAACCCAAGGTGGGTGACAGAGGGGTGGAGGCAAGGTCCTCACTGCCGGAGAGTGACATGACTCCAGCTAAAATGATAAAAGAGGGGATGGGAGAGGGTGTATGTTTAAGAAGAGTTTTTGCAGAAGCATGGTGCCTGCTGGAAGAATGTATTATGTGTGTATATATATATATATATATATATATATATATATATATATATATATATATATATATATATATATATATATATATTTTTTTAGAAAGCACGTCCAACCTAGTGCAGGATGGAACGACCTGAACATGACTGACCTAAGGGAGAAACGACAGACAAGAAAACGTGAGTGGCCGAATTGTGTGCCAATGGAGACAATGAGTGGTCGGATTGTGTGCCACTGGAGACGTGCTTGCAATAATTGCAAGAAAGTAGCCTCATCAGGGAGGCGAGAACAAGGACAAATTGTGTCGACTTGGGTCGGAGTTATGAAGCTGGAGTATCGTATGTGTATGAGTAAGTGCGACCATATGAATGGTCTAGTTTCTTGTGGCAGGAGCCTCACGAGAGAGACCAAGCTGCAGGAAGCTTGTGATGTGTGTGACAACTGGAATCGACTTGTGTCATGCCGAGGATATGAAACACTATGTCGCTGATGCCACCAGGATTCAAATTGGCTATCATAGAGTGTGAAGGTGCCACCCCCTCCTCCAAAACCAAACATGAACACATACCAACCACCCAGCCCCCGAGGCTAATCAAAGTGCAGACAAGGCACCAGGTGGATCTAATTACCACCTCAATCAGCCACAGAGCCCGTGCAATCGATACATGCTAATCTCCAAATGGATGAGGCGGCAACCCCATAGACAGTGAATCCTATAACCAGTGAAGCCTGTGTCGAGTGATATTGGACAATGATCGACAGCGGTTCGACGGCTTGGATCTACGAATGAATTGTTTGTTCGTGAATGGGATGACAAACAAGGCAGAGGAAACCTACAAATCTACTATGCCTGTGCCGAATGATGTTGGGACACAACCAACAACAACTAGGAGGCAGCTAATAGGAAACATAACATATCGTAACATTGCGTATGAAACAAAAAATACCCATTTTAAGGCCAATAACTAGAATATAAGCCAGCCAAGGGGGGGCTAGCAAAATTAACAAGTCAGTTCCCATAGACTGCAATGGTATTTGTTGTATAACTTTTGCCCATGTTAGGCTCTTTATTTGCCCCCTGGCCCGGGGGATGTTTGTCCCATCTGTAATTTTGTAGCATGCTGGATGATGTGCTTAATTTTGGACAGAGGGGTTGCTTATTTTGTGCTAGCTGCATTTGGGTTGGTCTGGGCATGCTGAGGGACTTTGTTTTTTTATGATTTTTGTGTGTGAACAGCACTTGGATTTGTGCGTGTGAACAGCACTTGGATTTTTCTGTGTGTGTGTGTGTGTGCTGCATTATTTTGCAAAATCTACCTCAAGATGTTGTGACTAATAAATGTTTATATCCTTGAGAGACTGTCCATTTGTGGGTGCAGTCCTTTTAACTCCTGTTATTTTCCTCTGCAAAATGGTCAGACCTCAAAACCATATTCTGTTAGTGTCTCAAATTAGCATACATGTGTTTTTTGCTTTCCTTGCTCTTTTCCAAGTCCTGTTTTGTTGACCAATAATTTTTTATGATTTATGTGTTTTGTTAATAATTTGTTTTGCAGATGCATGCTCAATCCAAGTAATGCATTTTACACCCCCCCCCCAAAAAAAACTATTTTCATGCAACAACTTTCCCAGCTGCAGCTTAACTAGGCTGATTGGCATGGCAAAACAAAAAAAATGTGTGATTTGTCTAAAAGCTACTTTCCTGGTGCCTTCATGGTAGCATATGCATGGATTGTGCGTATGCTGCCATGGATAGGCATCAGGAAAGGAAAATTACCTAGAGGGAAGTATTCAATTTTCCATTTGAGCTCAGTGGTTCTCAGCCTCAGTCCTCAAGTACCCTCAACAGACATGTTTTGGGATTTTATCTTATCTAAAATAGCTGTCCAAAATACCAAGCCATTGACTGTGATTTAAAGCCCCTGGGCAAGATGAAGGAAAACCTGCAAACATGGCCTGTTGGGGGTAATTGAGGACAGGGTTGAGAACCACTGATTTAGAGCACTGCGCTAAAATCAAGCTCAAGACAATCCTATTCTAATTGTGGGCATTTGAGGGAAATCAAGTGAGTGTTGGAACCCCTGCTTGTCTTTTTTAGGTTGGGCTTTGTGTCCCTTTTCTGAAAATTGGCTTCACTTCCTGTCACATAGCCAAACAGGAAGTGAGGGTAAAACCCTACCAATGTCTTTCCTTGGGGACACACAGGTTAATCTAACTAGTGTCCCCATTAGGCAAATTGCACTCTAGCACTTTGTTGTGTGTTGTGTTATTAAGTATTTTGGGGTTAATTAAAGGCAAACCCACACTACAGTACAAGTGTACTCGCTGTAAATCTGAGGGGAAGCACTGGTGATTTTATCATCCAATCATGTAGAAGCAAAGATGCTGATTTTTTATTTTCCTTGCATGTCCCCCTCGGATCTAGAGCAACTGCACTTCCAAGTGCACTTGTAGGACAAAGTGAATTTGCCTTCAGTAAATAAACCCCAAAGTCCAAGATACCTAATATTTTGGGGTGTACACAGCAAAATGCTAGAGTGAAATTTACCTAATGGTGAAAATATTTAGATTGACCTGTGTGTCCCCAAGGAAAGACATTGGTAGGGTTTTACCCTCACTTCCTGTTTGGCTTAGGGTGCCCACGTGTCCCGGATTGCCCGGGATTGTTCCTTAATACATATTTGTGTCCCTGGTCCCGGGCACCTTCATTCTGGGACAATACAGTGTCCCGGAATGAAAAAAAAAAAAACATACCGCCAGTCCGCCACCCTGATAAACATTGCATCGCTCAGCTGAACTAACTGGTTGCTAGGGCCGCCCCGCCTCGCATCTAGCAACCAGCGACGTCGGCTGAGCGAGGCTTACCCAGTGCTGCCCTGCGCTGAGCAGCGCGCCTCAGAGTCCACCACGCTCCTCGGTCCACCTCAGCTCCGCCCCCTAATTCCGGCTCCCTCAGTCCCTCTCTCTTCATGCAGAGCAAACAGCGGCCGCCCTGACCGTGTTGCCCCTGTCAATGCAGCGCTCTTGCGGGAGCCCAGAAGAAGGAGCAGCCAGTGTGCAGGGAGCAAGTGCAACCCACAGCTTACAGAACGGGACAGCAGGAGAGAGGTATGTACAGTCCATTACTGTCCCTCTGTCCATCTCACTGTCCCCCTGTCCATCCCAAGTTCCCCCTGTCCATCTCACTGTCCCCCTGTCCATCCCACTGTCCCCCTGTCCATCCCACTGTCCCCCTGTCCATCCCACTGTCCCCCTGTCCATCTCACTGTCCCCCTGTCCATCTCACTGTCCCCCTGTCCATCTCACTGTCCCCCTGTCCATCCCACTGTCCCTCTGTCCATCCCACTGTCCCACTGTCCCCCTGCCCATCCCACTGTCCATCCCACGGTCCCCCTGTCCATCCCACGGTCCCCCTGTCCATCCCACGGTCCCCCTGTCCATCCCACGGTCCCCCTGTCCATCCCACGGTCCCCTGTCCATCTCATGGTCCCCTGTCCATCTCATGGTCCCCCTGTCCATCCCACTGTCCCCCTGTCCATCCCACTGTCCCCCTGTCCATCCCACTGTCCCCCTGTCCATCTCACTGTCCCCCTGTCCATCCCAGGGCCCCCCTGTCCATCTCACTTTCCCCCTGTCCATCTCACTGTCCCCCTGTCCATCTCACTGTCCCCCTGTCCATCCCACTGGCACTGCTGGTAAGCCAGGATCCACCACGGCAGCCTGTGCCCAGTGCCAGTCCAGGGGCTGACTACTCCCGCTGAATCATGTGTTGCTTTTAACAATGTTCCTTCTAGAATCTGATACTGCATGTTCGTAACAATAAAATTTCCTTTTTTTTTTTTTCTTTTTTTTTTTTTTCACATATGTATTTCTGTGTGGCGGAAAGTCTGGCTATCTTATTCAAAATAGGGTGACCACCTTGGTATTAGACCCCTTTCGCACTGTGCCGCCCCGGGCGTCAGCGGTAAAGCGGCGCTATTTTTTAACTCCCCACTAGCGGCTGAAAAGGGGTTAAATCCGCCTGCAAAATGCCGCTGCAGCGGCATTTTGCTGGCGGCATAGCAGCGCTGCCCCGTTGATTTTTTTTGGGGGGTGCGGGGGGGGGGGGTGTCCCTGAATGGCAGTTTGGAAATGTGGTCACCCTAGTTTGGCTATGTGACAGGAAGTGATTAAATTTGAAAGAGAAACTGGCAAAATTTGGGAGGTGTCTTCACCCTATCAGGGGTGCAGACATCCCCAAAAACTGACAAGTATAATAAGAATAAGAATAAGAAAGTATTTCTTTTAGTTTAACTTTGCAAAGACACATTCCTAAGTTCAACTGTGATGCATGTCAATGGCCCATTTAGACCTTGTTTAATAAAAAAACCCAGTTGCCTTTCATTATAAACATTTGTCAGTCCAGTCCTGGAAATTTGCATCTGCATGTGATATGCGCAACTGCTGTGTGCGGGACAGGAATGACATCACGCCCCTCCAGGAAGTTGTTTGTCATGCTGCTAATTTCTTCCAACCACCATGCCCCGCTCACTGTTCTCTGAGGAAGAGATGATCCTTATTTGCAAACTAAGATAATTTTTGATTCATTTTTACATGGGGTGGTCTTTGTGTGGGCCATGTGTGTATGTCAAAATGATTTGGCCTCAAAACACACTTACTTCCTGTGTACAGATTTACTTCCAGGCCAATGCATATTGCTTCCTGCTTCAGTGTGTGTGTATATATATCTATAGATGTAGGCTTCTGTGTCCACCAGGAGAGAAAAGTTGGGTAGATGCCACACTCTCAATTCTGGAGGCATAATAATGGTCTAGCACAGGAGTCTTCAAACTATGGCCCCCCAGTTGTTCAGGAACTACAATTCCCATCATGCCTAGTCATGTCTGTGAATGTCAGAGTTTTGCAATGCTTCATGGGATGTGTAGTTCCGCAACAGCTGGAGAGCCGTAGTTTGAAGATTCCTGATTACTCTAGCATGTCTTGAAAAAAGGTGTTTTTTCATGTGCCTTGTATAATGCCCAAGAATTATTGTTTGGAAAATATAAGTGGGTCATGGCACATCTACATTCCAAATTTGGCACTTAAGATGGTCATGTACTATGCAATCTGATTGGCCAATCTCTGTACAACTCAATATTTATTTAAAATAGGTAAAAGGAGGAATCACTTGAACAATTAATTCAAATTATAGGAAACCAAACAGGCTCTTGCACTAAATCTAATTTATTTAAGATCTAACTGATTGCAGTGTATGGTCACCTTTTAACCAGTTGCTGACTGCCGCACGCCGATGTACGTCGGCACGGGCAGGCATAAGGGCTTACCTGTACGTCCCTGCCTGCCCACGGGCGGGGGGTCCGATCGGACCCCCCCAGTGCCTGCAGCGGTCGGATTCATGTCAGGAGCGATCCGAGGTGAGGGGGAGGCCACTGATTCATGGCCACCCCCTCACGATCGCTCCTGGTGAATGACAGGCTTCCTCTGCTTGCTGTAACGTAAACAGCGGCAGAGGAAGTGATGTCATCGCTCCTCAGGAAGCCTTTTCGTTCCGGCTCCTGAGGAGAGAAGACATCCAAGTAAGTGCACCAAACACAACACTTACAGTAGAACACTCTAGGTACACATTTCACCCCCCATCACCCCCCGATCACCCCCCTGTATCCCCTGTCACAGTGACACCAATAGCAGGTTTTTTTTTTTATTATTGCATTGGTGTCAGTTTGTGACAGTTATAAGTGGTAGGGCAGTTAGTGTTAGGCCCCTTTAGGTCTAGGGTACCCCCCTAACCCCCCCTAATAAAGTTTTATCCCCATGATCACCCCCCGTCGCCAGTGTCACTAAGCGATCGTTTTTCTGATCGCTGTATAGTTAGGGAGGTAAGTATTTAGGTTCGTCGTCAGCTTTTTATAGCATCAGGGACCCCCATATACTACCTAGTAAAGGTTTTAACCCCCTGAGTGCCCCCTAGTTAACCCTTTCACCAGTGATCACCGTATAACTGTTACGGGTGACGGGTGGTTAATTAGTTTGTTTATTAAAGTTTCAGGGCACCGGCCAATTATTACCTAATAAAGGTTTAACCCCCTAATCGACCGGCAGTGATATGTTAAGTTTTAGGGTCAGATAGGGTCTTCGTCGCCCCAGGCAGCGTCAGGTTAGTGCCAGTACCGCTAACACCCACGCACGCACCATACACCTCCCTTAGTGGTATAGTATCTGAACGGATCAATATCTGATCCAATCAGATCTATACTAGCGTCCCCAGCAGTTTAGGGTTCCCAAAAACGTAGTGATAGCGGGATCAGCCCAGATACCTGCTAGTAGCAGCATTTTGCCCCTCCGCCCAACCCAGCCCAGCCCACCCAAGTGCAGTATCGATCGATCACTGTCACTTACAAAACACTAAACACATAACTGCAGCGTTTGCAGAGTCAGGCATGATCCCTGCGATCGCTAACAGTTTTTTGGTAGCGTTTTGATACAGTCGCTAACAGTCAGGAGCTTTTTTGCCTGTGAGTCTCACTAGTAGGGATGAGCTGAACACCCCCCCAGTTCGGTTCGCACCAGAACCGAACTGGGGGGGACGGACCGAAAATTCGCATGAATGTTAGAACCCCATTGAAGTTTATGGGACTCGAACCTTCAAAATCAAAAGTGCTAATTTTAAAGGCTAATTTGCATGGTATTGTCCTAAAAAGAGTTTGGGGACCCGGGTCCTACCCCAGGGGACATGGCTCAATGCAAAAAAAAGTTTTAAAAACGGCCATTTTTTCAGGAGCAGTGATTTTAATAATGCTTAAAGTGAAACAATAAAAGTGTCATATTCCTTTAAATTTCGTACCGGGGGGGGGGGGGTCTATAGTATGCCTGTAAAGGGGTGCATGTTTTCCGTGTTTAGAACAGTTTGACAGCAAAATGACATTTCAAAGGAAAAAAGTCAACAGACAATTCCTTTATTTAAAGAGGAGTTCCACCCAGGGGGTCCATTAAAAAAAAAATTAAAAGTCAGCAGCTACAAATACTGCAGCTGCTGACTTTTAACTGGACACTTACCTGTCCCTGGGTCCAGCGATGCGGGGGATCGAAGCCCCACTCTTCTCCCCCTCCACTCGTCGGCGCTGGCATTTCAACTGTGGGCACCGGGCTGTGGCTTCACAGCCTGGCACCCACTGCGCATGCGCGAGCGGCGCCGCGCCGTGATTGGCCGCTCAATCACCTGGGACCTGTAATGGGTCCCAGATGATTGACAGAAGGGAGGGAGCAGAGCCGAGACCTTCCTGTGCCGAGGGTGAAGTGATGTCACCAGCCCAGGCAAAGGAAGAGGCAGACTACGAGGGACCACCTAGCAACAGGCATTTAGAGGTAAGTAAAAAAAAAAATATCCAAATGTTTTTTTTGTTTTTGTTTTTTAGAATTTTTCAGGTATTTTTGTTTTTTTTGGTGGAACCCCACTTTAAAATCTTCTTCTTTTCCATCTTCTTTCTTCTTATGCAACGGGTGACCCTGCCCCCTCTGATGTCACGGGGAATGCCACAGGGAAGTCCCCGTCAAGTCCCCGTGCGTCAGAGGGGGCGGGATCACCGGGTGGCCCCGCCCTCCATTATTTGAGAACCGTCAGAAGACGAGAAGCGTCGCACAGCAGGAGCCTCCCATTATGGATGCGGAGCGGGCCGAGAACGAAGAAGGGAAGAAGACGCCGCGGAGGAAGATGCCGGACAAGAACACCGGAGCAAGAAGCAGAGGATAGGAGGAAGAAGATGGAGGAAGAAACCGAAAGAAGATAGAAGATGGAAAAGAAGAAGACTTTAAATAAAGGAATTGTCAATAATTGTTTCTTGTCATTTTTAACATTTTTGACACTTTTTTTGTGAAATGGTAGGGGTACCCCCTTACCATCTCACACGGCGGGGTGGGATCTGGGGGTCCCCTTGTTAAAGGGGGCTTCCAGATTCCGATAAGCCCCCTGCCCGCAGACCCCCACAACCACCGTGCAAGGGTTGTGGGGATGAGGCCCTTGTCCCCATCAACATTGGGACAAGGTGATTTGGGGGGGACCCCAAAGCACCCTCCCAATGTTGAGGGCATGTGGCCTGTTACGGTTCAGGGGGGGGCGCTCTCTCGTCCCCCCCTCTTTTCCTGCGGCCTGCCAGGTTGTGTGCTTGGATAAGAGTCTAGTATGGATTTTTAGAGGAACCCCACGCCATTTTTTTTAATTTTGGTGCGGGGTTCCCCTTAATATCCATGCCAGACCTGAAATGTCATTTTGTGCAGGGACTGTTCTAAACACAGGAAACATGTGCCTGTTCTAAACACAGGAAACATGTGCCCCTTTACAGGCATACTATAGACACCCCCGGTACAAAATTTAAAGGAATATTACACTTTTATTGTTTCACTTTAAGCATTATTAAAATCACTGCTCCCAAAAAAACAGCCATTTTTAAGACTTTTTTTGCATTGATCCGTGTCTCCTGGGGCAGGACCCAGGTCACCAAACACTTTTTATGACAATACCATGCATATAAGCCTTTAAAATTAGCACTTTTGATTTGTTCCATAGCTTTCGAATTTTCCGCAAACACCCCAAATTGTTCGTTGTTCGGTGAACTTGCGAACAGCCGATGTTTGAGTCGAGTATGAGTTCGACTCAAACTCGAAGCTCATCCCTACTCACTAGTGTACCACTAAATTTAGAGCCCAAAATGGCAAATCAAAGGTACACTAGTGAAGAGGCCTACACGTTTCTGAGCATGACAGATAGTGAAGAGGAAGTCACTCATCTGTCAGATTCAGGCTCAGAATATGAACCTGTAGACAGCAGCGACTCCATGACAGATAGCTCTGAAGACAGAGTTGTGGTCCCTGCCAAGGTCAGGTGTACCAGACCCCAATCTTCTTCTTCTGCTGTTGAGGTGCAAGAACTGCAGGGCTCTCATATGGAGCAGAGCAGTACTAGCGCCGCTATTCCTTATGGTGAACTGGCAAGCACCAGCGGCCTAGTACACCTTGGTCGTACATCCAGCACTGCAGTAACACTTGGTGACGTGGCGAGTCCCATAAGCGCAGTTCAAGCTGGCGAGGTGGCAAGACACAAGTAGTGTCCTGCTGCCACCAAGAAGACGAGCACAGGCCCGTCGTGCCCATAGTGCCCATAGTGCCCTTCCTGCTGCATTCGCCAATCCTAATTGGGAACCCACCACTTCTGCTGCACCCGTACTTCCCCCATTCACTGGCCAACCAGGCATTCAGGTGGAAACAGTTGATTTTACGCCACTTGATTTTTCTTCGCTGTTTTTCACCGAAGATCTCTATGGATCTATTGTGGACCAAAGCAATTTGTACGCTGGTCAACACATCGCCACTATTCCCCAGTCCTCCCTTGCCAGAGATTGGAGACCAATTACAGTTTCCAAATTTAAGCTCTTTCTGGGCCTTTCCCTCAACATGGGCATAACTAAAAAGAGTGAGTTGCGGTCATATTGGTCCACTGACCCGATTCACCATATGCCCTTGTTCCTTGCCTCCATGACCAGGGCACAATACGAGCAGATCTTGCGGTTCATGCACTTCAACAACAATGAACTCTGTCGTCCTCGTGGAGACCCTGGATACGATCAGCTCTACAAAATTCAGCCCCTTGTAAACCACTTCAACCAATGTTTTGCAGACTTGTTTACTCCCCATCAAGTTGTCTGCATTGATGAGTCCCTGATTAAGTTTTCTGGCCACCTGTCATTCAAACAGTACCTTCCCAGCAAGCGTGCCAGATACGGGGTCAAGATGTATAAGCTCTGTGACAGGGCCACAGGCTATACATGTAGTTTTATGGTTTACGAGGGAAAAGATAGCCACGTAGAGCCAACAAACTGCCCTGACTACATAGGAAGCGCTGGCAATATTGTGTGGGACTTGGTGTCACCCTTATTCGGAAAGGGGTACCGCTTATATGTGGACAATTATTACACGAGCATGCCACTTTTTAGTCACCTTTTTGATCATCAGATTGGAGCATGTGGCACCGTGCGACCTAATCGCCGGGGCTTTCCCCAGCGGCTTTTAGATTCTCGTCTTAGTCTGGGGGAGAGAGCCTGCTTGCAGTGTAATAATTTGCTCGCTATGAAGTGGAGGGATAATAAGAATGTTTTCATTCTTACCTCCCTTCATGCAGACATGATGGTCCAAATTACTACGGCGACTGGTGTTGTGGAGAAACCCCTTTGTGTCCACGAATTAACCAAAATATGGGAGAGGTGGACCTCAACGACCAGTTGTTGGCACTGTACCTAGTTGCCCGTAAGGCCTGACGCTGGTATAAAAAAGTGTCTGTATACTTATCTCAATTGGCTATGCTGAACACTCATGTGCATTACAGAGCTTTAGGACGGACTAGATCCTTCCTTAAATTCCAGGAAGAGATCGTCAGAGCCCTTCTGTTTCCAGACGGTGCTCCACCTCACCTTCCCAATGCAAATGCAGTAAGCCGGCTGCATGAGAGGCATTTTCCTTATGTCCTCCCGCGTACCCCTACCCAACGAGCCCCCCAAAGAAAATGTCATGTCTGCAGAAAGCGTGGATATAGGCGTGACACCCGCTATTATTGTCCCTCCTGTCCTGACAATGCTGGTCTTTGCATTGGTGAATGTTTTGAGCGCCACCATACACTAGTTGAGTTTTAGCGTAGGGTACAGCATTGCAAAGACTAGGCACACTTTCACAGGGTCATGCCATCGCATTTTGAGAAACCCAAACCTGGAACCGGTTACAGTTACAAAAGTTACAGTTATGAAAAAAATAAAAAAAACAAAAATAGTTGTCGTTTTATTGTTTTCTCTCTCTCTCTATTCTCTCTCTCTCTCTATTCTCTCTCTGTCGTTCTGCTCTTTTTTACTGTATTCTATTCTGCAATGTTTTATTGTTGTTATGTTTTATGATGTTTGCTTTTCAGGTATGTAATTTTTTTTATACTTTACTGTTTACTGTGTTTTATTGTTAACAATTTTTTTGTTTTCAGGTACGCCATTCAGCTTCAGCGCAGATTTATCCATCTTGACAGGAACAGCGTTTGCTCCCACGATACATAAAGCCGTGACTCCAGCACTATTGGAGGTGATTTCACCACCACAGTTACATACTTCAGCATATATGCTGAAGCATGGGGGCAGCAGGGGAGGAGGAGCGATTTGCTCCTACCTTTTGCGGGTAGATGCCCCCATGCTTCGGCATATATATATATTAGGCACAGGTTGCGTTAAAAAATGTTTTATTTTTTACTATTTTTTTTTGTATTTGCTTTGCAGGTATGGTAAGTCTAATGCCCCGTACACACGGTCGGATTTTCCGACAGAAAATGTGCGATCGGAGCGCGTTGTCGGAAATTCCGACCGTGTGTGGGCTCCATCAGACTTTTTCCATCGGATTTTCTGAGACACAAAGTTTCAGAGCGGGCTATAAAATTTTCCGTCAACAAAATCCGATCGCGTCAATTCCGACTGTGTGTGGACAAATGTGCGATCGGAGCGCGTTGTCGGAAATTCCGACCGTGTGTGGGCTCCATCAGACTTTTTCCATCGGATTTTCCGAGACACAAAGTTTCAGAGCGGGCTATAAAATTTTCCGTCAACAAAATCCGATCGCGTCAATTCCGACCGTGTGTGGACAATTCCGACGCACAAAGTGCCACGCATGCTCAGAAGAAATTCCGAGACGGAACAGCTCGGTCTGGTAAAATTAGCTTTCAGAATAGATAGAGCACTTTCGTCACGCTGCAATGTAAAAAATTGTTTAATACAGCACACTCTCTTCTTCTTTATAATGTGAGAAGAATTAAGTAGTTTTGCTACTCATATTCACACAGACTTCTCACAAACTTCTTTCTTTATTATTTATTGTGATTCCCTCAATATATTTTGATTTGTCACATCTGACCAAATTAGTTTTTTGTTGTTTTATTTTTGTTTTGTATTTTTTTCAAGGCTGATGTTTTTTTTTTTTTAATTGGTTTTACTCCATAATATTTTTGTATGTGTTTTGTGTGTTAAGTTACCACAACACGATTATTATCTTGTATTATCTCCAGAATTGTATTATCTCCAGAATTCGACCCTTCCTGACTAATGACACCACAAAGCAACTTATTCACTCCTTGATTATTTCCCGCCTCGACTACTGCAACTCTCTCCTTAATGGCCTACCCTTAAGCAGGCTATCCCCCCTTCAGTCTATTATGAATGCTGCTGCTAGACTAATACACCTCCCTAATTGATCCGTGACTGCTGCTCCTCCTTGCCAATCCCTTCACTGGCTTCCCCTACACCACCGTGTAAAATTCAAAATGCTAACCATAACATACAAGGCCATTCACAACATCGCCCCCATCTACATCACCAACCTCATCTGCAGATATCGCCCAAATCGCCCCCTCCGCTCCTCCCAGGACCTCCTGCTCTCTAGCTCCCTTGTTACCTCCTCCCATGCTCGCCTTCAGGACTTCTCCAGAGCCTCTCCCATCCTCTGGAATTCCCTGCCCCAGTATGTCCGATCAGCCCCTACCCTGTCCACCTTTAGGAGATCCCTGAAAACTCATTTATTCTGGGAAGCCTATCCCACACCCACATAACTGTCCCTGAGCCACCCCCATCAAATCATTCTTTGCAGCTATTACCTTTTGTACCACCACCCCCTCCCTTTAGAATGTAAGCTCTACGAGCAGGCCCCTCCTGTACCTTCTGTATTGAACTTTACTGTAATTGTGTTGTCCCCCTTATACATTGTAAAGCGCTGAGTAAATTGTTGGCGCTATATAAATCTCGTATAATAATAATAATAATAATATTATTTAATCTCAAGGAGATTGTTTGGTGTTGGTGTCCCTTGTTAATTTCACATTGTATTTTTGAAATGTACCTGCCTCCTCACAAACAAACTGTCCTTTTTGAAGGAAAACACACATAGGCGAGTATAATTGAAACAAAAAATCCTTTATTAAGGGCTCAGAACCAAACAAAGAGGGAGGCAACGCTGGATAAACATCATATATTGGCGAAGCCTTTGGCCCCCAGGGCAGACATCAATTCTTTTCCAGTAAAATTGGTGGCCTGAGGAGTCCATATCTAAGGGAGTGCAATCTGGTCCAGAAGTCCCAGAGATCCGGAAAGCAGCAGATGACATGTATGTCCCCAGGCTGTGGTCATACAAGAGCCTGCATCTTTTGCCAGACCATACTGAACCCAGGTCATCACTCTCTGGTCTTCCTTCCACGCTTCCTTCCCGGCTGTGGCTCTGGTGTTGGAGATGTGGCAGGAGGAGGAGTAGGACCTGGAGGAGGAGGAGGAGGAGGAGGAGTAGGACCTGGAGGAGGAGGAGGAGAAGGACTATGTGTGAGGTCACAAATGTGGGTAGCACATGTTATTTGGCCCCTCAACCCCTTATTGAGAGCTTCCAAAATTAAGAACTCACACAGGATTTGTTGGCCCTCCTCCATCTGCATCATTTTGCAGGCAGTTATGCCAGCAAAGGCCTCCTCCACACTGTGGGGGGTTCTCAGGGCCTCTGTAGCCTTCCAAAAGAGGCCTATGGCAGCCTCCTCCAGGTTACTCCTCTTCCTGCCACTTTTTCTTTGAAGGTGTAGGGGAGGGACCTGGGTATCGGGCAGCCTTCTTGGCCTGGCCACCTCCTGGCTGAGACTTCCCTGTGTATGAAAAAGGGACATGGTTTTAGTTTTTGCATCATCAATCACAATCATAAATTAGCAATCCAAACTAACATCTATTTAACATCATTGATTGGATAACCAGAAATATTTAGAAGAATGCTATACCTGGCTCAAGCTGGGCTCCTCCACATGTTGCTGCCTGGAAGGCCCAAGTTGGACGTCAGAAGCCTCAGCTGGGGGGGAGAAAGCATAGAAGGAAGAGTGGAGAGTGCTGGCCTGGGTTCAGTCTGACCTGCCAGAAGATGCAGCCTGTCATAGTACCACAGCCTGGGTACATAAACGTCATCTGCAGCTTATGATCTCTGGGAATCCTGGACCTTCTTGTGCTCCCTTAGATAAGTGCTCCTCAGGCCACCAATTAGGATCTTCAAATAGGTGATGTCTGCCGTGGGGATCACTGTCTTCACAAATTCCAAAAAAATTATCCAGCGCTGCCTTCCTCTTTGTTTGGATCCTTATATTCAGGGTGGTTTATCTGCCACAGACAGGGCAGCTCCCTGAACATATCAATGAAGATTGGCATAAAGTCCTTATCTTTCAAGATATCCATTTTCACTGCAAGACACAACACAAGACAAACCCTAATGTCAGCCTAAAGTCTTCTAAACTTGTGCAAATACAGGCCTCAATCTAGAAGCAGTATAGGCCCAATGTTGAATCTTACCTTCGCTATCATGATCGGCGCCTCCGTTACTCCTTCCTCCGCTCACAGATCGTACGTACTATGCACGCGTGTTAAGCTTTATAGACACTGCGCATGCGTGAAACTCCACCCGCCCCTGACGTTCTTTCTAGTCTATTCCCCGCCCTTTCTCGTTCGGCGCAGTGGGGGAAGAGCACATGGTGGAGTCAGAGCAGGTGTCTGATAATTACACCAACGAGGAGGAGGAGGAAAGCCCGGAGCCAGAAACATCCCGAACCAGAAGGAGACGATTTAAGGCATCAAATATGTCCTTTGGGGAGATGTTGGAGATGGTCGACATCCTGACGAAGGCCGACAATGACGGGAAGTATGGACCGTACCCCAACCCCAATGTCAGAAAGGCCAAGATCATGGCGAAAGTGGTCAAGAGTCTGCACCGGAATTTCGGGGTAGGAAGATCCAAGGATCAGCTCAGGAAACGGTGGTCGGACCTCAAATTAAGAGAGCACGAGCAGTACAGAAAGATCCGGAGAGTGCTGCAAAAAAGTAAGTAGTTGTGCTGTGCTCCTATTCTTTATGTTTATTACATTCGTGCTGCTCCATGTGCTTTTCTTAACTGTTATCCAGTTTAAAATGGCAACTTTCATGTTCATGGGCACATTATTCGTTCGTATAAAACATTGTTCGTTCGGCCTAGAAACCACCATTGTTTTGGCCATATGCATTTGCCCACATTTTTTATGGCCTACTTGTCTGCAAATAATTTGGTTGTGTAGATGGGTTTGTAACTAGAATGAAATGCAAACTAGATTCTGTGTAAGGAGAGGACACTCAGTAGCTGTTTACACATCTGGACACTGGAGCACTAGTGTGGGACACAAGAACACACTTTTTAATAGGGGATCCACACAGGTGCTCCAGTGTATAGTATAGGGGTGTCTCCATCTGTGAAGCTTGTACAAAATAAGTAAAGTATTGAAGCTTGACAAAGGACACTAAAAATTCTACATCTTGGAACTCTGCCAAAACAGACAATTGTACCCCACTTCCAAGCAATGTTTCATATTCCTATTTCTGCCATCAAATATCTGTGTGCTAAGTATACCTATTTTTTTTTACATAGGGGAGAAAAGACTCGGAGGACACCCCTCATCCAAGGAGACCACAGACCCCCCACCTCTGGAAGAAGGGGAAATCCACCCAAGGCAAGCACAGCAGGAGGAGGAAGACGTGGTGGAAATTGTCACCACAACTGGTGAGTGTCTGCGACCACAGGCTCAGGTAAGAGATGGATGCCGGCATATTTATAATACATGGTGTGTTTTTGTTTCTATCTTTTTAGGTGATCGTGATGTTGTGGATCCAGGGCATTTCACCTCGGAAAGTGCACAGATCCTGATCGGGGAGATCATGGGGTGTAATAGGGACTTGGAAAACATCCAGAAAAGCATCAATGATGTTCAAAAAAAAATTAAGAACATCATTGATGTTTTAGGGAGAGTTTAAAACCCCTCAAAATCCCTATTTTTTTTGCGCTTTTTGTGAGCTACAAATGTTTAGCATTTTTTGACATATTTGCGAAAAGCCAAATTTTGAAGAGGCACACAGTGTGTCAACATGTGCTATCTGCCATCACGGGAGGGGAGCAACCCCTTCCTCAATAATAAAGTAGCTGTGAGGAAGGGGTTGCACCCACAAAACACATCCCTTTATCCCCCATGATGGCAGCTAGCACATGTTGACATTCGGCAATTGGTGTGCATCTTCAAAATTTGGGGTGACTTCACCCCATCTGAACGCAATATCAAACACAGTTTGTAAATACTCATGTCTGATATTGCCTTCAAGTTCTACCAAATGTGAACTTTGTAAGTTCAAAATTTGCGTCTTTCTTGTTGTTTTTTTTACATGCCTGTTTTATCTTAAATGGACATTTCTACTTTTTCTAATGTGACCCCAAAAATTGTTATACAACAAACATGTTGGTTTGTTTTAAAAACCTTTTCTAAATGCACATGTGATTGTGCTGGTATTAAAAAGATTGTTAATCAGGAATGTGTGGATTTTTGTTTCAACGTTCCAAAACTTTTGTTGTGCTCTAATTGGTGTTTTCAGTGACAATGGGGGTTATTTCCTAAGGGCAAATCCACTTTGCACTACAAGTGCAGTTTCAAGTGCACTTGTAGTGCAAAGTGTCTTTGCCTTTAGTAAATAACACCCAACAATGCTTTGCAATGTTACACAATCACGCCATTTTCAGGACTCACCACATTTCTGTCAGGGTCAGCTAAAAGAAACACAAGCAGTAAATGTCACCAAAGATTTTAGTAGTTAAATTCTTTTTTTTATTTGAAAAAGGTTTCAGACATTGTCTGGCATATTGATAGCCCCCCTACCCGCAAAGTATTCAAGGTATCTTAGACGGACAGCACGGGCACTCAGGGGGGGCAAGCCAGGACGGACACTCTCAAGCGCCGTCAGGGTTGGTTCATTTTGAATTCCAGCCTCAGGCCCAACTGAGCCAGCATAGTTGGCAGAATGTTGCCGTAAAAAGTTGTGTAGAACACAGCATGCCAGGATGATGTGATTCACTTTGTACCCTCTGGTCCAGGGTGAGGGTCCTCATCGGGAATGGCCGCATAAGATGGTCCCCCAGCGCAAACGCTTCATCTGCAATGAAGACGAATGGGAGTCCTTCCACATTGGAGGTGGCAAGTCCAAGCTGCCATTCTGGAGACGCCTGTAGAACTCCGTCTGGGCGATGACTCCACCATCGGACATCTGGCCATTCTTCCCCATGTCCACATACAGTAACTCGTAAGTAGCCGACACCACCGCCAACATCACAATACTATTGAACCCCTTATAGTTGAAACAGTATAACCCCGAGTTGGGTGGTGGGACGATGTGGACGTGTTTCCCATCAATTGCCCCTCCGCAGTTAGAAAAGTTACACCGCTGGGCAAAGTGGGAGGCCATAGTCTGCCATTCCTGTGGCGTGGAAGGAAACTGTGGAGTCAAACAACAAAAACAAATTAGTCATTTTGCACGTAAACAGGGAAAGCAGATTAGACACAAATATTCTTGGCCAACATCAAGATAACATTTATTTGAGGGAGTTTTTGAAGACTAAAGTATAAGGTACACCTATCCGATTCCCCCACCCCCTCTCATGGGCCATTTCTAACATTATAGGGGGGGGACTCTTGGACAGGTAACCCTCTCCACTTCATTGAGAGATGAATGCCTAAACAATGGGTATTACTTTGGCCAGCCCCTCCTTAGTTATACTATTGGCAGCCCAGTGGACAGGTAAGAAGTGTCATAATACAAAGATATAAATACACATTGTACAAATTTTAGCACATTTGGACATTTTGCTATTACCTATCAAGATAATAATAGAATACCAAAACTTTAAACAGTACCATTTGAAAGTATACAGGCAGGCCCTTGCACTACATGCTTTGGGGAATTCATCCATAAATCTGACCACAAAAGAGATGGGTATAGTGTGTATGGGTTTGGCAAAGTCAGCAGATAGATGATTGAGGATAGATAAAGAATTGTTATCAGCTGACTTGGCAGTTGGGGGAGGGAGGGTTCCAAATGATTTGGGGACCCCCCAAAAAAGCCTCTGGCACTCTGCCTGAATTTAAAGCACAAATCACATTTTTACACATTTTAGGGGGAGTTTGGGGTAAAGCAATACTATGGAGCTGATAAAAATACATTGTTAAATGACTACATGAGGTGAATATAGGGCCAGGAGAGCATGCTGGGGAGGTAAGTGAAGGCAAATATGCATGAAGGACAAAAAAAATAATTACATAAAAATCCAGCATGCATGAGGACAAAGGGGACCTTCACAACGTATTACAATCATGGTAATTAGGGAATGAGGAAAGAAATACACTATATTATCAAAACATTAAATACAATAAAATGTGATATTAAAGGATAAAAATCTTACCTTCATATACTCCTTCTGCAGGACCTGGATGATGGCAGAACAGGTCTCTGGGATAATGATGCCCAGAGCCTGGGGGGAGATGCCTGTCGAGAACTTCAAGTTCTGCAGGCTTCTCCCCGTCGCCAAGTACCGCAGGGTGGCGATGAGCCTCTGCTCCGGAGTGATGGCTTGCCTCATTCAGGTATCCTGCCTGCTAATATAAGGGGTCAGCAAAGCCAACAAACAGTGAAATACAGGGTCCGTCATCCAGAGAAAGTTCCTGAAATCATCAAGATTATTCTCACGGATCTCACGGATCTCACGGATCTCACGGAGCAAAGGCATATGACAGAACTGGTCACGCTGCAGCAACCAATTCTTGGTCCATGAACTCCTCCCCACCCTGTTCATGGACTGGACTTGTGTCAAGGTCAGGACCCCAACACCAAGCCCCCGCACAGCACAAACTCTACAAGGAGTACGTATATGCAACATGGCTAGAAAACAGCCGGCTGCTCAGAACGAAGTAACAACGCACTGAAGAACAGCAAGGCCTGTGAAGAGCGACCTGAAAAACAGTAACGAACGAGCAAGAACACAATGATAAATCAATGGTGCTCGCTGCACGCACTGAAGAGCAGATACAAACCCACAAGCACAAACTGAACAGCAGAAAACGATCTCAAAACCACGAGTCTGAAAAAACGTGACTCGTCTCTCACCAAACTTTTACTAACACGAGATTAGCAAAAGGAGCCCAATGGGTGCCGCGCTTGGTTCTGAACTGACCTTTTCTAGTCTCGTCGTACATGGTGTACATCACCGCGTTCTTGGCGATCGGAAATTCCTACAACTTTGTGCGACCGTGTGTACGCAAGACAAGTTTGAGCCAACATCCGTCGGAAAAAATCCATGGATTTTGTTGTCGGAATGTCCGATCAATGTCCAACCGCGTGTACGGGGCATTACTGTTATACTGTAATGTTACTTTCTTTTATTGTTAACCATCATTTGCTTAGCAGGTACGCCATTCAATTGAAGCGCAGATTTATTTATCTTGACAGCAACAGCGTTTGCTCCCATGGTACATAAAGCCAGCACTGTTGGAGGTGATTTCACCATCACAGTTAAAAAAAGGAGCATATATGCCGAAGCATGGGGGCAGCAGGGGCGGAGGAGCGATTTGCTCCTAACTTTTGGGGCGGATGCCCCCATGCTTCGGCATATATAAATGGTGCATGTATATCCATCATTAGAAGTGGGTGGATGAAGGGAGGTATTCTAATGGTGGGCATACCCACCAATCAATCTCTTTTTTTCATGCAGCCCACAGGCTGCATGAAAAAAAAAGATTACAATATATGCCCAACAAGGACCAGCAACGTTCTAGTTTGTTGCTGAACTTTGAGTGGTTATACCAGAATGATGCCTGCAGGTTTAGGTATCCACTTGGTATCATTCCTTTCAGCCAGCGGTCGGCTTTCATGTAAAAGCAATCCTAACAGCTAATTAGCCTCTAGACTGCTTTTACAAGCAGTGGGAGGGAATGTCCCCCCCCACCATCGCCATTGGGAAATTGGGAAAGCATTTTATCACACCGATCTTGGTGTGGTCAGATGCTTTGAGGGCAGAGGAGAGATCTAGGTTCTAATAGACCCCAATTTTTCAAAAAAAGAGTACCTGTCACTACCTATTGCTATCATAGGGGATATTTACATTCCCTGAGATAACAATAAAAAAAAATGAAAGGAACAGTTTAAAAAAAGGATAAAAAAGCAAAAAAAATAATAAAGGAAAAAAAAAAAAAACCCCTGTTCCCCCCTGCTCTCGCGCAAAGGCGAACGCAAGCGTCGGTCTGGCGTCAAATGTAAACAGCAATTGCACCATGCATGAGAGGTATCACCACGAAGGTCAAATCGAGCGAAGTAATTTTAGCAGTAGACCTCTTCTGTAAATCTAAAGTGGTAACCTGTAAAGGCTTTTAAAGGCTTTTAAAAAGGTATGTAGTTTGTCGCCACTGCACGTTTGTGCGCAATTTTAAAGCATGTCATGTTTGGTATCCATGTACTCGGCCTAAGATCATCTTTTTTATTTCATCAAACATTTGGGCAATATAGTGTGTTTTAGTGCATTAAAATTTTAAAAAGTATGTTTTTTCCCTAAAAAATGTGTTTAAAAAATCGCTGTGCAAATACTGTGTGAAAAAAAATGAAACACCCACCATTTTAATCTGTAGGGCCTTTGCTTTAAAAAAATATATAATGTTTGGGGATTCAAAGTAATTCTATTTAAAAAAAATATATTTTTTCATGTAAACAAAAAGTGTCAGAAAGGGCTTTGTCTTCAAGTTGTTAGAAGAGTGGGTGATGTGTGACATAAGCTTCTAAATGTTGTGCATAAAATGCCAGAACAGTTCAAACCTCACCCCAAATGACCCCATTTTGGAAAGTAGACACCCCAAGCTATTTGCTGAGAGGCATTTCTAGTCCATGGAATATTTTATATTGTGACACAAGTTGCGGGAAAACACAATTTATTTTTTTTTTGCACAAAGTTGTCACTAAATGATATATTGCTCAAACATGCCATGGGCATATGTGAAATTACACCCCAAAATACATTCTGTTGCTTCTCCTGAGTACAGGGATACCACATGTGTGAGACTTTTTGGGAGCCTAGCCACGTACGGGACCCCGAAAACCAAGCACCACCTTCAGGGTTTCTAAGGGTGTAATTTTTTTTATTTCACTCCTCACTGCCTATCACAGTTTCGGAGGCCATGGAATGCCCAGATGGCACAAACCCCCCCCCCCCCCCCCAAATGACCCCATTTTTGAAAGTAGACACCCCAAGCTATTTGCTGAGAGGTATGGTGAGTAATTTGCAGACCTCGCTTTTTGTCACAAAGTTTTGAAAATTGAAAAAAGAAAAAAAAATATGTTTTTCTTTTCTTTCTTCATTTTCAAAAACAAATGAGAGCTGCAAAATACTCACCATGCCTTTCAGCAAATAGCTTGGGGTCTCTACTTTCCAAAATGGGGTCATTTGGGGAGGGGGGTTGTGCCATCTTAGCATTTTATGGCCTTCAAAACTGTGATAGGTAGTGAGGAGTGAAATCAAAAATGTACGCCCTTAGAAATCCTGAAGGCGGTGATTGGTTTTCGGGGGCCCCGTACACGGCTAGGCTACCAAAAAGTCCCACACATGTGGTATCCCTGTACTCAGGATAAGCAGCAAAATGTATTTTGGGGTGCAATTCCACATATAACCATGGCATGTATGAGCAATATATCATTTAGTGACAACTTTTTGTAAAATATTTTTTTTTTGTCATTATTCAATCACTTGGGGAAAAAAAAAAAAATATTCAATAGGCTCAACATGCCTCTCAGCAATTTCCTTGGGGGTTGAACTGTCCTGCCATTTTAGCACCTCAAGAAATGAGATAGGCAGTCATAAACTAAAAGCTGTATAAATTCCAGAAAATGTACCCTAGTTTGTAGAAGCTATACTTTTGCGCAAACCAATAAATATATGCTTATTGACTTTTTTTTTACCAAAGACATGTGGCTGAATACATTTTGGCCTAAATGTATGACTAAAATTGAGTTCATTGGATTTTTTTTATAACAAAAAAAGTTGAAAATATCATTTTTTTTCAAAATTTTCGGTGTTTTTCCTTTTATAGCGCAAAAAATAAAAACTGCAGAGGTGATAAAATACCATCAAAAGAAAGCTCTACTTGTGGGAAGAAAAGGACGCAAATTTCATTTGGGTACAATATTGCATGACCGCGCAATTAGCAGTTAAAGCAACGCAGTGCCCAATTGTAAAAAGTGCTCTGGTCAGGAAGGGGGTAAAATCTTCCGGGGCTGAAGTGGTTAAAGATCAAGATCTGAAAATATTAATTTATTGGGTTTAGAAACACTTCTCTGTTCTTTATAATGTATTGAAAGATTTGGGTAAAAAAAGAAAAAAACACATTTCCGAGATATATTAGAAGTGATAGGAATGAGATTAGCATCAAAAGGGTTAATTAACTGAGAACACCTACTAATTGCCTAACAAGACACATCCAATGAGATGAAATTAACTAATTGTATTGGGCGTGCACTATTATCAATGGGAAAACCACAGTTACCCTAGCGACAGTTGCAGTTTACATACACAGGTATTTCTTATCGCTATTTGTACTTTAATGTGCGCCGGTTTGCGCGTTCGATTAATGACTTTTCTGGCGCACCAATTAATGTATAAACTGGTGCTGTACCTTCTTCTTGTTAAACCACCCCCATTGTATAGAATACCTAGACAATATACAGAACAACAAATACTGCTTAATCAAAGTATGAAAAGAGAGTCGTGAAATCATGAAATGTTTGTGTTATTTTAATGTGTTATCTACTTTACCCAGGCATTCTATAGAATACCTAGGCATTAGGCAGAACGACAAATACTGCTTAGGCAAGGTATGAAAAGAGAGTTGTGAAAACATGAAATATCTGTGGTATTTTAATGTGCTATATACTTTACCTAGGCATTGTATAGAATAACTAGGCATTATGCAGAATGACCAATACTGCTTAGGCAAAGTATGAAAAGAGAAATGCACTGATAGTCTAAGGCTTAAAATGGCATAAAGCACAGAGTTCAAACTCTAAAAGATGTGTTAACTAGTGTTAAATACATAAAAAAATACAAGCTCCATAAATACAGTATATGAAAATATGCTACAACAAAAACCAATTGCTCAGAGTATGTACATGAGAAACAATTAATGAAGATGATAGAGCGAGTAGCCCATGACGTAAACATAATCAACTGCCACTAGTAGATGTGCTGCTGCCTGCCATGGAGGAGGAACTCTACCTATGTAAACACAATGGGAGGATGGGGGAGAGACGGTGCAACGACCATACTGCAGTATCACAGTGGAACAAAGTTTATTGAACATCAATAGTTCTACTCAGAAAGTGTGAACATCAAGATGCATAGAACGGAAATCCCTAGCACTAAACATTAACTTACCAGTAACCATGATAGCCCAGCTCAAAGACAATTTCCGGTTCGGATGGGGCGAGTCAATGATCCCCTATTTAGGGATCAACCTTAGGGCGTCAATAAACAATCTCTATAATGCAAATTTTCCCCCATTCTATCGCAAACTTGGAGAGGACTTGTCAAAATGGGATAAAATGGGGCTGTCCTGGTTAGGCAGAGTCAATTCATTAAAAATGACCCTACTCCCATGCATTCTTTATCTATTTAGATCACTACCCTTACCCGTCCCCAAGGATCACCTCTGGAAATTTCAACCTAAAATCATTAAATTTATATGGGGAGTGAAGGGGCATAGGATTGCCAAAGGGACCCTGTTTAGGAGCAGAGATCAGGGAGGTGTGGGTGTGCCTAACCTTCTTTGGTACCACCAGGCTGCATAACTCTCCCAACCCTCCACTATCTACTCTAAAATTGCACACCCTGATTGGGTACATATGGAACGACAAGCTATCCCCCCTTATACTCTGGATTATATCCTCTGGTCCTCGACTAAATCTAGGCCTGCCATTAGGGATGAGCTTCGAGTTCGAGTCGAACTCATGTTCTACTCGAACATTGGCTGTTCGCAAGTTCGCCGAACAGCGAACAATTTGCCGCGGAACACCCTTTAAAAGTCTATGGGAGAAATCAAAAGTGCTATTTTTAAAGGCTTATATGCAAGTTATTGTCATAAAAAGTGTTTGGGGACCCGGGTCCTGCCCCAGGGAACATGGATCAATGCAAAAAAAAGTTTTAAAAACGGACGTTTTTTCAGGAGCAGTGATTTTATTAATGCTTAAAGTCAAACAATAAAAGTGTAATATCCCTTTAAATTTCGTACCTGGGGGGTGTGTATAGTATGCCTGTAAAGGGGCGCATGTTTCCTGTGTTTAGAACAGTCTGACAGCAAAATGACATTTGGAAGGAAAAAACTCATTTAAAACTACCCGCGGCTATTGCATTGCCGACAATACACATAGAAGTTCATTGATAAAAACGGCATGGGAATTCCCCACAGGGGAACCCCGAACCAAAATAAAAAAAAAAAAAATGATGTGGGGGTCCCCCTAAATTCCATACAAGGCCCTTCAGGTCTGGTATGGATATTAAGGGGAACCCCAGCCAAAATTTAAAAAAAAAATTGACGTGGGGTTCCCCCTAAATTCCATACCAGACCCTTCAGGTCTGGTATGGATTTTAAGGGGAACCCCGCGCCAAAAAAAAAAAAAAAAACGGCGTGGGGTCCCCCTAAAAATCCATACCAGACCCTTATCCGAGCACGCAACCTGGCAGGCCGCAGGAAAAGAGGGGGGACGAGAGTGCGGCCCCCCCCCCCTCCTGAACCGTACCAGGCCACATGCCCTCAACATTGGGAGGGTGCTTTGGGGTAGCCCCCCAAAACACCTTGTCCCCATGTTGATGAGGACAAGGGCCTCATCCTCACAACCGTGGCCGGTGGTTGTGGGGGTCTGCGGGCGGGGGGCTTATCGGAATCTGGAAGCCCCCTTTAACAAGGGGACCCCCAGATCCCGGCCCCCCCCCTGTGTGAAATGGTAAGGGGGTACTTACCCCTACCATTTCACTAAAAAACTGTCAAAAATGTTAAAAATGACAAGAGACAGTTTTTGACAATTCCTTTATTTAAATGCTTCTTCTTTCTTCCTTCATCTTCTTCTTCTTCTGGTTCTTCTGGCTCTTCTGGTTCTTCCTCCGGCGTTCTTGTCCAGCATCTTCTCCGCGGCGTCTTCTATCTTCTTCTCCTCGGGCCGCTCCGCACCCATGGCATGAGGGGAGGCTCCCGCTCTTCTTTTCATCTTCTTCTCTTCTTCATCTTCTTCTTCATCTTCTTCTTCATCTCTTCTTCCTTCTTCTCTTCTTCCTGTCTTCTCCGGGCCGCTCCGCAGCCATGCTGTGGCATGGAGGGAGGCTCCCGCTGTGTGACGGCGTCTCTTCGTCTGACGGTTCTTAAATAACGGGGGGCGGGGCCACCCGGTGACCCCACCCCCCTCTGACGCACGGTGACATGACGGGACTTCCCTGTGACGTCACGGGGAATGCCACAGGGAAGTCCCGTCATGTCACCGTGCGTCAGAGGGGGGCGGGGTCACCGGGTGGCCCCGCCCCCCGTTATTTAAGAACCGTCAGACGAAGAGACGCCGTCACACAGCGGGAGCCTCCCTCCATGCCAGCATGGCTGCGGAGCGGCCCGCAGAAGACATGAAGAAGAGAAGAAGGAAGAAGAGATGAAGAAGAAGATGAAGAAGAGAAGAAGATGAAGAGAAGAGCGGGAGCCTCCCCTCATGCCATGGGTGCGGAGCGGCCCGAGGAGAAGAAGATAGAAGACGCCGCGGAGAAGATGCTGGACGAGAACGCCGGAGGAAGAACCAGAAGAGCCAGAAGAACCAGAAGAAGAAGAAGATGAAGGAAGAAAGAAGAAGCATTTAAATAAAGGAATTGTCAAAAACTGTCTCTTGTCATTTTTAACATTTTTGACAGTTTTTTAGTGAAATGGTAGGGGTAAGTACCCCCTTACCATTTCACACAGGGGGGGGGCCGGGATCTGGGGGTCCCCTTGTTAAAGGGGGCTTCCAGATTCCGATAAGCCCCCCGCCCGCAGACCCCCACAACCACCGGCCACGGTTGTGAGGATGAGGCCCTTGTCCTCATCAACATGGGGACAAGGTGTTTTGGGGGGCTACCCCAAAGCACCCTCCCAATGTTGAGGGCATGTGGCCTGGTACGGTTCAGGAGGGGGGGGGCCGCACTCTCGTCCCCCCCTCTTTTCCTGCGGCCTGCCAGGTTGCGTGCTCGGATAAGGGTCTGGTATGGATTTTTAGGGGGACCCCACGCCGTTTTTTTATTTTTTTTTTGGCGCGGGGTTCCCCTTAAAATCCATACCAGACCTGAAGGGTCTGGTATGGAATTTAGGGGGAACCCCACGTCAATTTTTTTTTTAAATTTTGGCTGGGGTTCCCCTTAATATCCATACCAGACCTGAAGGGCCTTGTATGGAATTTAGGGGGACCCCCACATCATTTTTTTTTTTTTTTTTTTTTGGTTCGGGGTTCCCCTGTGGGGAATTCCCATGCCGTTTTTATCAATGAACTTCTATGTGTATTGTCGGCAATGCAATAGCCGCGGTAGTTTTAAATGTGTTTTTTCCTTCAAAATGTCATTTTGCTGTCAGACTGTTCTAAACACGGGAAATATGCGCCCCTTTACAGGCATACTATAGACACCCCCCAGGTATGAAATTTAAAGGGATATTACACTTTTATTGTTTGACTTTAAGCATTATTAAAATCACTGCTCCTGAAAAAACGGCCGTTTTTAAAACTTTTTTTTGCATTGATTCATGTCCCCTGGGGCAGGACCCAGGTCCCCAAACACTTTTATTGACAATAACTTGCATATTAGCCTTTAAAATTAGCACTTTTGATTATTCATGTTCGTGTCCCATAGACTTTAACGGTGTTCGCGTGTTCGAACGAATTTTTTTCCTGTTCGCATGTTCTGGTGCGAACCGAACAGGGGGGTGTTCGGCTCATCCCTACCTGCCATCATGGTCCCTACACTTTCCCACTACCTTGTATTATGGGACTCTCAAAACCAATCCAAAACTGGTTTCACACTGGCACCCTTTGTCTCACATTTTCCGAAATCCTCTATTTCCTCCTGGGATGGACATTAAAGCGTTCCAGTAGTGGTTAGATAAGGGGCTGTATAGGATAGGAATTTTCGCTAACCCTTCAGGACCCCTCACTATGGCCCGTTGCATTAGCAAACTCGACATGCCCAGCACGAAAAGATTTAGATACAGACAAATAGTTCACTTCCTCCAGTACCTTCAGTCCCCCGATCCCGACCCACTTTCGAACACGGAATATAAAAGGTGGTGTGGTCAGGCTGTGGAGCAGAGGGGCGGGATTACGGTCATTTACTGATCACTTGCTAAGGCTGAGACCAAATTACTCTTCATGAGACACTGGGAAAATAACCTGCAACACACGTGGAGTATTGAAGAATGGCATAGTGCTTCTACTGCAGCATCTAAGGGCATTTTAAATACAGCATTAATCAAAGCGAACCTGAAAGTCCTCATGAGGTGGTACATCAGGGCTGGTCCCAGGCAGGTGCACGGGGTGCAGTGCACCCAGGCGCCAGAGAGGTGGGGGCGCTGAAGCGCCAGAGTGCTCCCCTCCCTCCTCCTCCTCCCCTCCGTGTCCAGAAATATCCGGCCGTGCCGGCGCCGCTGTGCTTTACATTGCTAGAGCGAGCCTGTCCCCCCTCCCTCCTCCTCCTGTCAGAGGAGAGCAGCCGCCGGAGATCGGAGCGGCTGGTCTCTGTGTTGAGAGAGACCAGCCGCGCAGTGACTTCGCTGGGGGGAGGGGGGGCGGCCCGTGCCTGCAGCCTGACACAGGTTCTCTCTCTCCTCCGCTGTCTCTCACTCCCGCTCGATCTGTTCTTCACCCGGGCGGCGCGGCTGCACACTGTCCTCTCTAGCTGCTGCCCGGGTGTTAATGTGTCTGTCTGTACTAATGGGGGGGTTGTCCTGGGGAGTCTGTACTAATGGGGGGGTTGTCCTGGGGGGGCGGTCTGTACTAATGGGGGGTTGTCCTGGGGGGTCTGTACTAATGGGGGGGGGTTGTCCTGGGGGGTCTGTACTAATGGGGGGGGGTTGTCCTGGGGGGTCTGTACTAATGGGGGGTTGTCCTGGGGGGGCGGTCTGTACTAATGGGGGGTTGTCCTGGGGGGGTCTGTACTAATGGGGGGGTTGTCCTGGGGGGTCTGTACTAATGGGGGGGTTGTCCTGGGGGGTCTGTACTAATGGGGGGGTTGTCCTGGGGGGGCGGTCTGTACTAATGGGGGGTTGTCCTGGGGGGTCTGTACTAATTGGGGGGTTGTCCTGGGGGGTCTGTACTAATGGGGGGGTTGTCCTGGGGGGTCTGTACTAATGGGGGGGTTGTCCTGGGGGGGCGGTCTGTACTAATGGGGGGTTGTCCTGGGGGGTCTGTACTAATGGGGGGTTGTCCTGGGGGGTCTGTACTAATGGGGGGTTGTCCTGGGGGGTCTGTACTAATGGGGGGGTTGTCCTGGGGGGTCTGTACTAATGGGGGGGTTGTCCTGGGGGGTCTGTACTAATGGGGGGGTTGTCCTGGGGGGTCTGTACTAATGGGGGGGTTGTCCTGGGGGGTTTGTACTAATGGGGGGTTGTCCTGGGGGGTCTGTACTAATGGGGGGGGGTTGTCCTGGGGGGTCTGTACTAATGGGGGGGGGTTGTCCTGGGGGGTCTGTACTAATGGGGGGGTTGTCCTGGGGGGGCGGTCTGTACTAATGGGGGGGTTGTCCTGGGGGGTCTGTACTAATGGGGGGGTTGTCCCGGGGGGTTTGTACTAATGGGGGGTTGTCCTGGGGGGTCTGTACTAAAGGGGGGGGGTTGTCCTGGGGGGTCTGTACTAATGGGGGGGTTGTCCTGGGGGGGCGGTCTGTACTAATGGGGGGTTGTCCTGGGGGGGTCTGTACTAATGGGGGGGTTGTCCTGGGGGGTCTGTACTAATGGGGGGGTTGTCCTGGGGGGTCTGTACTAATGGGGGGGTTGTCCTGGGGGGTCTGTACTAATGGGGGGGAGTTGTCTTGGGGGGGTCTGTACTAATGGAGGGGGGATTTGTCCTGGGGGGTCTGTACTAATGGAGGGGTTTGTCCTGGGGGGTTTGTACTAATGGGGGGTTGTCCTGGGGGGTCTGTACTAATGGGGGGGGTTGTCCTGGGGGGTCTGTACTAATGGGGGGGTTGTCCTGGGGGGGCGGTCTGTACTAATGGGGGGGTTGTCCTGGGGGGGCTGTACTAATGGGGGGGTTGTCCTGGGGGGTTTGTACTAATGGGGGGTTGTCCTGGGGGGGCGGTCTGTACTAATGGGGGGTTGTCCTGGGGGGGGTCTGTACTAATGGGGGGGTTGTCCTGGGGGGTCTGTACTAATGGGGGGGTTGTCCTGGGGGGTCTGTACTAATGGGGGGGAGTTGTCTTGGGGGGGTCTGTACTAATGGAGGGGGGATTTGTCCTGGGGGGTCTGTACTAATGGAGGGGTTTGTCCTGGGGGTCTGTACTAATGGAGGGGGGTTGTTCTGGGGGGTCTGTACTAATGGAGGGGGGGTGTTTGTCCGGGGGGTCTGTACTAATGGAGGGGGGGTCCTGGGGGGGTTCTGTACTAATGGAGGGGGGTTTGTCCTGGTGGGGGGTCTGTACTAATGGAGGGGGGTTTGTCCTGGTGGGGGGTCTGTACTAATGGAGGGGGGTTTGTCCTGGTGGGGGGTCTGTACTAATGAAGGGGGGATTTGTCCTGTTGGGGTCTGTACTAGTGGAGGGGGGGTTCTCCTGGGGGGTCTGTAGTAATGGAGGGGGTTTGTCCTGGGGGGTCTGTACTAATGGAGGGGGGGTTTGTCCTGGGGGGGTCTGTACTAATGGAGGGGGGGTTTGTCCTGGGGGGTCTGTACTAATGAAGGGGGGATTTGTCCTGTGGGGGTCTGTACTAGTGGAGGGGGGTTCTCCTAGGGGGTCTGTACTAATGGAGGGGGTTTGTCCTGGGGGTCTGTACTAATAGAGGGGGGGTTTGTCCTGGGGGGATCTGTACTAATGGAGGGGGGGTTGTCCTGGTGGGGGTCTACTAATGGAGGGGGGGTGGTTTGTCCTGGGGGGGTCTATACTGATGAAGGGGGGTCTGTACTGAGAGAGGGGTTTATACTTAGTGGGGGTCTATACTTAGTGGAGGGAGGTCTGTACTGAGGGGCGACTGAAGTTGGTGGAAGGAGGGTGACACCATGTTATTCTGCACCTGGTGACACCAACCCTAGTGACATCACTGCAGCTGCAGGCTCTTCTTTCGCCCCTCCCCCTCCCTCTCCCTCTCCTCCGCACGTGCACTGCTATACTAGTGAGCGGCGCTGGCCAGCACAGCCTCCCACTATGTTTCTTCCCCCGCCTTCATATCAGCCAGGGAAAAATAGAATAGAAAAAGGAGAAGAGGATTGTGGGACATGTAGTCCCGAGGACTGGCAGCCCCACTGTAACACGGAAACTGCAGTCCACACAGCATGCTCAGCTAAATGGGAGAGAGAGAGATACAGGAGCCTGGGAAAGCTTTCAGGGAAGTGCACCCAGGACTCCAGAGGGCAGTGCTCAGGGAACACCATCAGAGAGGAAACCCCGCTGCCCTGCGCCACCAGAGGGAAAGTCACACAGCCTGGTGCCATCCCTGGCGGAGAAAGGAATGGAGTCATTGCCAGAATACAGATCTGGGTGCTACCCAGCGGAGTCACCACGGGCAATTCAGAGTGAGCTTACTCCTGATCAGAGGAACCATCGCTGGGTCAGGTGAGAGGGCCAATCGGCCATTATCTACTAATGTCCATAGGAACTGCAGTCTCTGACCATCAGTCTGCAGTCTCTGACCATCTCCTGTACTATGTCTGCAGTCTCTGATCATCTCCTGTACTATGTCTGCAGTCTCTGATCATCTCCTGTATTATGTCTGCAGTCTCTGATCATCTCCTGTACTATGTCTGCAGTCTCTGATCATCTCCTGTACTATGTCTGCAGTCTCTTTCCAGCTCTTGTACCATGTCTGCAGTCTCTGTCCAGCTCTTGTACCATGTCTGCAGTCTTTGACCGTATCCTGTATTATGTCTGGGGACTCTTTCTAACAGAAGCCCTCTCTGTGTGCATCAGAGAGGTTCCCCTCCAGGTCTCATTAGTGTTCTCTCTTCCTGTATTTTCTTTATTGTTAAGAGATCATGGGAGGATTTCAGGGTAACAAAGACTTCTTAGGGGAGCAGCTCTGTATTTGAGTCGTTGCCATAGAATCATTTGTAAAGGGGTGGAGTTGGTAAGATGACCACACCCATGTGGGGGCGCCAGAAATATTTCTGCACCCAGGCGCCGGTGACCCTAGGATCGGCCCTGTGGTACATGGTCCCCCTAAATTTCTCCAAAATCTACCCAAATGCCTCTCCCTTGTGCTTTCGCAATTGCGGGCATGTTGGGTCCATGCTGCACATCTGGTGGGACTGTCTCAAGATCAGGGGACTATGGAATAAGATATTTAATATAATTAGGAAGATTACGGGATTATCAATCCAAAAGTCTCCTCAACTAGCTCCTTTAACCCTTTCATGGCTAAGCTTATTTTTTAAAATTGGTGTTTACAAGTTAAAATCCGTATTTTTTGCTAGAAAATTACTTAGAACCCCCAAACATTGTATATATTTTTTTAGCAGAGAATCTAGAGAATAAAATGGAGATTGATGCAATATTTTATATCACCCGGTATTTGTGCAGCGGTGTTTTAAACGCAAATTTTTGGGAAAAGGGACAATTTTAAAAACAAACAGTAAAGTTACCGCAATTTTTTTGTATAATGTGAAAGATGATGAAAGATGAAATGTGAAAGATGATGTTACGCCGCGTAAATAGATACCAAACATGTCACGCTTTATAATTGCACGCACTCGTGGAATGGCGACAAACTACAGTACCTGAGAATTTCCATAGGCGATGCTTTAAATGTTTTTTACGGTTACAGGGGAGGTCTAGTGATAGAATTATTGCTCTCGCTCTGAGGATCGTGGTGATACCTCACATGTGTGATTCGAACACCATTTACATGGGTCTGTAGTAATGGAGTGGGTTTATCCTGGGGGGTCTGTACTAATGGAGGGGGGGTTTGTCCTGGGGGGGTCTGTACTAATGGAGGGGGGGTTTGTCCTGGGGGGTCTGTACTAATGAAGGGGGGATTTGTCCTGTGGGGGTCTGTACTAGTGGAGGGGGGTTCTCCTAGGGGGTCTGTACTAATGGAGGGGGTTTGTCCTGGGGGTCTGTACTAATAGAGGGGGGGTTTGTCCTGGGGGTCTGTACTAATAGAGGGGGGTTGTCCTGGGGGGATCTGTACTAATGGAGGGGGGGTTGTCCTGGTGGGGGTCTACTAATGGAGGGGGGGTGGTTTGTCCTGGGGGGGTCTATACTGATGAAGGGGGGTCTGTACTGAGAGAGGGGTTTATACTTAGTGGGGGTCTATACTTAGTGGAGGGAGGTCTGTACTGAGGGGCGACTGAAGTTGGTGGAAGGAGGGTGACACCATGTTATTCTGCACCTGGTGACACCAACCCTAGTGACATCACTGCAGCTGCAGGCTCTTCTTTCGCCCCTCCCCCTCCCTCTCCCTCTCCTCCGCACGTGCACTGCTATACTAGTGAGCGGCGCTGGCCAGCACAGCCTCCCACTATGTTTCTTCCCCCGCCTTCATATCAGCCAGGGAAAAATAGAATAGAAAAAGGAGAAGAGGATTGTGGGACATGTAGTCCTGAGGACTGGCAGCCCCACTGTAACACGGAAACTGCAGTCCACACAGCATGCTCAGCTAAATGGGAGAGAGAGAGATACAGGAGCCTGGGAAAGCTTTCAGGGAAGTGCACCCAGGACTCCAGAGGGCAGTGCTCAGGGAACACCATCAGAGAGGAAACCCCGCTGCCCTGCGCCACCAGAGGGAAAGTCACACAGCCTGGTGCCATCCCTGGTGGAGAAAGGAATGGAGTCATTGCCAGAATACAGATCTGGGTGCTACCCAGCGGAGTCACCACGGGCAATTCAGAGTGAGCTTACTCCTGATCAGAGGAACCATCGCTGGGTCAGGTGAGAGGGCCAATCGGCCATTATCTACTAATGTCCATAGGAACTGCAGTCTCTGACCATCTCCTGTATTATATCTGCAGTCTCTGACCTTCTCTTGTATCATGTCTGCAGTCTCTGACCATCTCCTGTATCATGTCTGCAGTCTCTGATCATCTCCTGTACTATGTCTGCAGTCTCTGATCATCTCCTGTACTATGTCTGCAGTCTCTGATCATCTCCTGTACTATGTCTGCAGTCTCTGACCTTCTCTTGTATCATATCTGCAGTCTCTGATCATCTCCTGTACCATGTCTGCAGTCTCTGACTGTCTCTTGTATCATGTCTACAGTCTCTGACTATGTCCTCTACTATGTCTGCAGTCTCTGATCATCTCCTGTACCATGTCTGCAGTCTCTGATCATCTCCTGTACTATGTCTGCAGTCTCTGATCATCTCTTGTACTATGTCTGCAGTCTCTGATCATCTCCTGTACCATGTCTACAGTCTCTGATCATCTCCTGTACCATGTCTGCAGTCTCTGATCATCTCCTGTACCATGTCTACAGTCTCTGATCATCTCCTGTACCATGTCTGCAGTCTCTGATCATCTCCTGTACCATGTCTGCAGTCTCTGATCATCTCCTGTACTATGTCTGCAGTCTCTGATCATCTCCTGTACCATGTCTACAGTCTCTGATCATCTCCTGTACCATGTCTGCAGTCTCTGATCATCTCCTGTACCATGTCTACAGTCTCTGATCATCTCCTGTACCATGTCTGCAGTCTCTGATCATCTCCTGTACCATGTCTGCAGTCTCTGATCATCTCCTGTACTATGTCTGCAGTCTCTGACTGTCTCTTGTATCATGTCTACAGTCTCTGATCATCTCCTGTACTATGTCTGCAGTCTCTGACCATCTCCTGTACTATGTCTGCAGTCTCTGATCATCTCCTGTACTATGTCTGCAGTCTCTGATCATCTCCTGTACTATGTCTGCAGTCTCTGATCATCTCCTGTACCATGTCTGCAGTCTCTGATCATCTCCTGTACTATGTCTGCAGTCTCTGATCATCTCCTGTACCATGTCTACAGTCTCTGACCATCAGAGACCATCTCCTGTACTATGTCTGCAGTCTCTGACCATCTCCTGTACTATGTCTGCAGTCTCTGATCATCTCCTGTATTATGTCTGCAGTCTCTGATCATCTCCTGTACCATGTCTGCAGTCTCTGATCATCTCATGTACCATGTCTGCAGTCTCTGATCATCTCCTGTACCATGTCTGCAGTCTCTGATCATCTCCTGTACCATGTCTGCAGTCTCTGATCATCTCTTGTATCATGTCTTCAGTCTCTGATCATCTCCTGTACTATGTCTGCAGTCTCTGATCATCTCCTGTACCATGTCTGCAGTCTCTGATCATCTCCTGTACTATGTCTGCAGTCTCTGATCATCTCCTGTACCATGTCTACAGTCTCTGATCATCTCCTGTACTATGTCTGCAGTCTCTGATCATCTCCTGTACTATGTCTGCAGTCTCTGATCATCTCCTGTACCATGTCTGCAGTCTCTGATCATCTCCTGTACCATGTCTGCAGTCTCTGATCATCTCCTGTACCATGTCTGCAGTCTCTGACCATCTCCTGTACTATGTCTGCAGTCTCTGATCATCTCCTGTACCATGTCTGCAGTCTCTGATCATCTCCTGTACTATGTCTGCAGTCTCTGACTGTCTCTTGTATCATGTCTACAGTCTCTGATCATCTCCTGTACTATGTCTGCAGTTTCTGACCATCTCCTGTACTATGTCTGCAGTCTCTGATCATCTCCTGTACTATGTCTGCAGTTTCTGACCATCTCCTGTACTATGTCTGCAGTCTCTGATCATCTCCTGTACCATGTCTGCAGTCTCTGATTGTCTCCTGTACTATGTCTGCAGTCTCTGATCATCTCCTGTACCATGTCTGCAGTCTCTGATCGTCTCCTGTACTATGTCTACAGTCTCTGATCATCTCCCGTACCACGTCTGCAGTCTCTGATCATCTCCTTTATTATATCTGCAGTCTCTGATCATCTCCTGTACTATGTCTGCAGTCTCTGATCATCTCCTGTACCATGTCTACAGTCTCTGATCATCTCCTGTACTATGTCTGCAGTCTCTGATCATCTCCTGTACTATGTCTACAGTCTCTGATCATCTCCTGTACCATGTCTGCAGTCTCTGATCATCTCCTGTACCATGTCTGCAGTCTCTGATCATCTCCTGTACCATGTCTGCAGTCTCTGACCATCTCCTGTACTATGTCTGCAGTCTCTGATCATCTCCTGTACCATGTCTGCAGTCTCTGATCATCTCCTGTACTATGTCTGCAGTCTCTGACTGTCTCTTGTATCATGTCTACAGTCTCTGATCATCTCCTGTACTATGTCTGCAGTTTCTGACCATCTCCTGTACTATGTCTGCAGTCTCTGATCATCTCCTGTACTATGTCTGCAGTTTCTGACCATCTCCTGTACTATGTCTGCAGTCTCTGATCATCTCCTGTACCATGTCTGCAGTCTCTGATCGTCTCCTGTACTATGTCTGCAGTCTCTGATCATCTCCTGTACCATGTCTGCAGTCTCTGATCATCTCCTGTATTATGTCTGCAGTCTCTGATCATCTCCTGTACCATGTCTGCAGTCTCTGATCATCTCCTGTACCATGTCTGCAGTCTCTGATCATCTCCTGTACCATGTCTGCAGTCTCTGATCATCTCCTGTACCATGTCTGCAGTCTCTGATCATCTCCTGTACCATGTCTACAGTCTCTGATCATCTCCTGTACTATGTCTGCAGTCTCTGATCATCTCCTGTACTATGTCTACAGTCTCTGATCATCTCCTGTACCATGTTTGCAGTCTCTGATCATCTCCTGTACCATGTCTGCAGTCTCTGACCATCTCCTGTACTATGTCTGCAGTCTCTGATCATCTCCTGTACCATGTCTGCAGTCTCTGATCATCTCCTGTACTATGTCTGCAGTCTCTGACTGTCTCTTGTATCATGTCTACAGTCTCTGATCATCTCCTGTACTATGTCTGCAGTTTCTGACCATCTCCTGTACTATGTCTGCAGTCTCTGATCATCTCCTGTACTATGTCTGCAGTTTCTGACCATCTCCTGTACTATGTCTGCAGTCTCTGATCATCTCCTGTACCATGTCTGCAGTCTCTGATCGTCTCCTGTACTATGTCTGCAGTCTCTGATCATCTCCTGTACCATGTCTGCAGTCTCTGATCGTCTCCTGTACTATGTCTACAGTCTCTGATCATCTCCCGTACCACGTCTGCAGTCTCTGATCATCTCCTTTATTATATCTGCAGTCTCTGATCATCTCCTGTATTATGTCTGCAGTCTCTGATCATCTCCTGTACCATGTCTGCAGTCTCTGATCATCTCCTGTACCATGTCTGCAGTCTCTGATCATCTCCTGTACCATGTCTGCAGTCTCTGATCATCTCCTGTACCATGTCTGCAGTCTCTGATCATCTCCTGTACCATGTCTGCAGTCTCTGATCATCTCCTGTACCATGTCTGCAGTCTCTGATCATCTCATGTACCATGTCTGCAGTCTCTGATCATCTCCTGTACCATGTCTGCAGTCTCTGATCATCTCCTGTACCATGTCTGCAGTCTCTGATCATCTCTTGTATCATGTCTTCAGTCTCTGATCATCTCCTGTACTATGTCTGCAGTCTCTGATCATCTCCTGTACTATGTCTGCAGTCTCTGACCATCTCCTGTACTATGTCTGCAGTCTCTGACCATCTCCTGTACTATGTCTGCAGTCTCTGATCATCTCCTGTATTATGTCTGCAGTCTCTGATCATCTCCTGTATTATGTCTGCAGTCTCTGATCATCTCCTGTACCATGTCTGCAGTCTCTGATCATCTCTTGTATCATGTCTGCAGTCTCTGATCATCTCCTGTACTATGTCTGCAGTCTCTGATCATCTCCTGTACTATGTCTGCAGTCTCTGTCCAGCTCTTGTACCATGTCTGCAGTCTCTGTCCAGCTCTTGTACCATGTCTGCAGTCTTTGACCGTATCCTGTATTATGTCTGGGGACTCTTTCTAACAGAAGCCCTCTCTGTGTGCATCAGAGAGGTTCCCCTCCAGGTCTCATTAGTGTTCTCTCTTCCTGTATTTTCTTTATTGTTAAGAGATCATGGGAGGATTTCAGGGTAACAAAGACTTCTTAGGGGAGCAGCTCTGTATTTGAGTCGTTGCCATAGAATCATTTGTAAAGGGGTGGAGTTGGTAAGATGACCACACCCATGTGGGGGCGCCAGAAATATTTCTGCACCCAGGCGCCGGTGACCCTAGGATCGGCCCTGTGGTACATGGTCCCCCTAAATTTCTCCAAAATCTACCCAAATGCCTCTCCCTTGTGCTTTCGCAATTGCGGGCATGTTGGGTCCATGCTGCACATCTGGTGGGACTGTCTCAAGATCAGGGGACTATGGAATAAGATATTTAATATAATTAGGAAGATTACGGGATTATCAATCCAAAAGTCTCCTCAACTAGCTCCTTTAACCCTTTCATGGCTAAGCTTATTTTTTAAAATTGGTGTTTACAAGTTAAAATCCGTATTTTTTGCTAGAAAATTACTTAGAACCCCCAAACATTGTATATATTTTTTTAGCAGAGAATCTAGAGAATAAAATGGAGATTGATGCAATATTTTATATCACCCGGTATTTGTGCAGCGGTGTTTTAAACGCAAATTTTTGGGAAAAGGGACAATTTTAAAAACAAACAGTAAAGTTACCGCAATTTTTTTGTATAATGTGAAAGATGATGTTACGCCGCGTAAATAGATACCAAACATGTCACGCTTTATAATTGCACGCACTCGTGGAATGGCGACAAACTACAGTACCTGAGAATTTCCATAGGCGATGCTTTAAATGTTGTTTTTTACGGTTACAGGGGAGGTCTAGTGATAGAATTATTGCTCTCGCTCTGAGGATCGTGGTGATACCTCACATGTGTGATTCGAACACCATTTACATATGCGGGCGCGATGTCCATATGCGTTTTCTTTGCTGCACGAGCTCGCGGGGACGGGGGTCGCTTTAGAATTTTTTTTTTTCTTATTTATTTTATTTATTTTTATATTTAGAAATTGTGTTTAAAAAAAATTAATAATTTTAAAGACTTTTATTGCTGTCACAAGGAATGTAAACATCCCTTGTGACAGTAATAGGTGGTGACAGGTACTCTTTATGGAGGGACCGCCGATCCCTCCTTTGCACTTCAAAGTATTCAGATCGCCGAAAAGGGCGATTCTGAACACTATGTATTTTTTTTAAACCGGCGCCATTGGCAGCCGAGTAAACGGGAAGTGACGTCATGACGTCGCTTCCGTGTTTACAATTAGGAGGCTGGAACAAAGCCACCCACGGCTTCGTTCCAGCCCGCCCCCAGCTGCCGGAGGCGGCCGATTGGTCATCGGGAGGCCCGGTAAGAGTGGCGGGAGGCGGCGGGAGGCGGCGGGAGGCGGCGGGAGGGGGGGACGTCCCCTCCCGCTCCTCCGGTATAACAGCCGAGTGGCTTTTAGCTGCATCGGTTGTTATACTCGGATAGCCGATCACCCCGCTCTAAACAATGGTACCGGGATGATGCCTGTAGCTGCGGGCATCATCCTGGTATAACCCCGGAAAGTGGAGTACGCACATCTGCGCATGCTCGGCGGGAAGGGGTTAAACTTTCCTTGCCCAAAAACCCCAAAATTAGTCCAACAACTTATTATGTTCATCTTCCTTGGAACCAAGCTCACAATGGCACGGGCTTGGAAAAGACCGACTGTATCCTTTCTCTTGATTAAAAGAAAGATATCATGGATCATAGCCCAGGAGAAAACGGTTAGCATCCTTCTGGACACTACCACTAAATACGATGCTGTCTGGGATCCCTGGACCAGATACATATCTCTGCCACCCACCGCTTCCCTATCACCCGGGCCTCTGTAGGTGAGCGAGCACATCTCATGATGTCTCATCCCTTTCTTCTCTATCCTCACTACTCTCTTTTTTTCTCTTTCCTTTCCTCTTCTATACTTTTTGTTGTCATCCTATAGGTTCTACTACTTTGCTTTCACTTGGAGAAGCTACTTCAGCTCTTTCCCGAATTACGGGAGAGAGGCTTCTTTGGCATGTTACAAAAGCTAATTAGATGGAGCTTGGACCTCTATTTCGATTTCCTCTGTCTATTGGACTTCCACATGTTACTATAGCTTTAATCTCTGATAGTCCTTCCAACAGTCTAGGCACAGTCTTCATGCTAGACACTTCGAATTTGCTTTGCTCTCTCTATTCTCTCCTGTCTTAAGGTTTTACTTCACTTTTGTTATACTATATACCATGATACTGTACGTTTGGCTCCGCCTGGGGGGGCAGGCCTCCCCTTCCTGGTACAGCTAGTTCCCTTGAGGTGTGCTGGGGTGGTGGGGTAGCCCCCCTTGCCGGAGTTGGCCTTGTTGGACTTGACCTACTGCAGGAACTATAAAGGTCTCTATCTGTAATATATTATATGCTAAATCTGATACTATTTCGGTAAATGTTTCATAACGATATTGCCTGTATTTTTGTTGAAAATTTTTGTTGATATCTCAATAAAAAACTATTGAAATAAGAAGCATAGAACGGTATGGGGACAGGAGCGCCCTAAAACTCTGCTGATCACCAAGAGTCCTTACATTGCTGGTGATCAGCAGAGTTCCAGCAACTCCTATCCCCAAACCATTTCATGCTCCTTGATGTGCATGCTTTCTGAGTAGAACTATTGACATTTAATAAAGTTTGTTCCATTGTGATACTGCACTAAAATATGAAAAGAGAGCCAAGGAAAGGCCTTATCTTGACAAGAGGTATATGAAAATGAAAGAAGACATCCAAAATAAAGTATAGAACTCTCTTACTGAAAATTACAAGACAAAGAAAGCAGCACTGACCTACTTGCTGCAACAAGTAAGGCATGGCATTAAACATTCTTTTTTCACACAAGAGCACTTTGTTAAGAAAAAAAATATGAAGATTATAGAGCAGGTATCCCATTACCTAAACATAAACAATTGTAGATAGAAGATCTAGAAGCGCTGCTGTCTGTCCTGAAGGGACTCTGCCTATGTAAACACAAACAGAGGATGGGGTGAGACAGCACAACAACCATACTGCAGTATCACAGTGGAACAAGCTTTATTGAATGTCATTAGCTCTACTCATAAAGTGTATACATAAAATATATACACATCAAGGAGCATGGAACGAGAGACATTGGAGTGCCTAAGAAATGTGTGTTTTTCATACTTTGACTTAATGGTTTCACTATTCTATATATTACCTATGCATTCAATTTCAAGCACACATTTCCTAGACGTTCTATCTAACATGCTAATAAAAACATCAGTATCGTCGTTATTTTATACTTTGCTGGATTGCCTTTTGGCATTGAATTGAATGCTAGGAAATGTGTGTTTTTCAAACTTTGAGGTACAATTTTTGCTTTTCTATATACTGCCTAGGTATTCTTTAGAATGCTTAACTTTAAATGTACATTTCTTAGGCATTCTAGACAACATGACAACAAAAATGTCAGTTTTGAGAGTATTTTATACTTTACCAGTGTTTTCACTTAGCTGTCACATTTCTGGCATTCTTTAGATTTCCTATGCATTTTATAGAATGTGATATTTCCTACTTTGCCAGTAACAAGTGTATTAAAAAACACCACTGTGGCAGCATGTATAAACACATATGCAAGAACCTATTGCCTCATGAACAACAGTTAAAATATCGACATGGGATAGGATAGATAGTAGAATAAAAAGACAGCAGTTTAAATCACTATTTGTTTAAACTGTATGGCCAGTTTCAATGGGAGAAAAGCATTCATATGGTGTTTAAGATAAGAAGGCTCGCCATAGCTAGAATGCACTCCTAAAACAAAAGGGATTCTATCCAGCTGGCTGACTACCAAAATAAATTGTAGTTCCAGCAAATCAAGGGAACTTAATCAGAGGCCTATGTGAAGAAATTACATAGAAAAGATAAGCTTTGTAGCTTTTAAGAGCTCACAAATTCACACCACTCAACAAGAGATATTCCCAACATGTTTCAAGAAAATTCTTATCTGTTTTCCTTGTCAGTAGAAGTCATTCGTGCCTACGAGTCTTTATTATGGAGCCAGTCCTGAACTCATTACTTCACACATTATACCTTTCAAACACAACCGTCCTTTCACCTGTCCTTATGTATTCCATCTCTTTACATAAAATTATTCAAAGGTGCATGGTCAAGTTTACATTTTCCATTGTAACAAAGAATACATTTGTTTAAGAAAAAGTGTAAGGAATGTGTTTATATTTGAATGATATGGGAAAAAATGTATAATTTTCTAGGTAGTACAAACAATCCATTATAAGTAGAAGTGAGTAAATTTGTTATTTCCATTTATTTACCAAAATATTCATCCTATTTATTATCCTTGCAGCATTTACTGTATTTCAACAATATGTTTTTTTCTGTAATAAAATATACAGTCTTATGGGAATCAGTGGTAATTTAGTCGACTAAAACGACTAAAACATTTTCGTCTACTAAAATGACTAAAACATTTTAGTCGACTAAATGAATACTATTTTAGTCAACTAAAATACGACTAAAACTAAAACAATTGAGATGACTAAAATACGACTAAAACTAAAAGCCATTTTAGTCAAAAACTAAAATGAGACTAAAACTAAAATGCCATTTAGTCAAAAGACTATGACTAAAACTAAATTGCAATTACTGAAATGTACTAGAGATTTTAGTCGACTAAAACGTAGGACATTTTAGTCGACTAAAATGTACTGGAGATTTAGTCGACGAAATACGACTAAAACTAAAACAATTGCAGAAGACTAAAATGGGACTAAAACTAAAATGCCATTTTAGTCCTAAAACTAAAATTAACACTGATGGGAATTATAGATAGGAAGCTGTCCAGTTATTTTATATTTTAGTGTACACATGTTTTTTTTTTAACCATGGGCTTTACTTTTTAGGACATTGGTATGAACAGCTAATTTTTATTGGCCATGGCAGGAACACATCAAAACATTCTAACCTTCCAAATGTGGACAATTTACCTTGTTTTTTAACACAGTGCAATGCAACGCATGTGAGGAAATCAGGGAGTGTGTATTATACTCCCCAAATACAAGGCTGTGATAATGCTCTTTTCATCATCCTTGACTCCATTACCCAACTAGGAAGGTATACTGGAACCACTGACAATAACAAATGTTTGTGTTTCAGAACCTTTCAGGGATGAGCTAAGAAATGAATGTGAGTCAAAACTCACTGGGTGTTGTTTTGCATGAAACCAAAATTAGTGAATAATGATCTGTGGTGCTGAAACATACAGCACACATGTCATATTGACCTCCCCATTAGTCCTACCATCCCATTGACCCAGGAAACACCTTGCTGACCTCCTGCCAAAACCAATTAGAAATACATGTCTAGAGATATGCTGCCCTCTGATGATAGCTGCTAATATCAGTGGTATGCATATTTATGTAATAACACTTCCTGCCTTGTGGAGGGGTTTTGAAAACCCCAGAAGGAGGAAATGAAGAAAGAGACAAAGAACTGAGCAACATGGCTTTATACACACACAAGGGCTGCTACTGCTGCTCTATCTTTACCAAGATCAGAAACAGAGACTATTATGTAAGTATTCCTATGTTCCGGTAGTTTAAATTCAACCATCCATAGCCTCTTGCGTGTGTTTCTGAATACTAGTGACAGACATGTCTCTGTCCTATTGTTATTATTTTACATGCACAGTGTAAGATAGCTAGTTATGCCAGGTTAGGAATCCAATGGCCACTTCTGGTAGTTAGAGGTACGGTTGCATGACAGATTTGAAACTACAAGGGAGGGGCTAAAGCATAGCATAGATAAACTGACTCCAGTTCCAGTGCCACACCACACTTCCTGCTGCTAAGAAGCTCCCTTGACACAGAGGATAAATAGTGGCGCACAGAAAGGGTTAATGTAAATTTCTGAACTACAGACTTTGAAAGTTCCTCAGTGAAGAGTCCATAAACAGTCCATGGGGCTCTTCAGGCATAGTGGCAGCCAGCTCTGTATAGAAAAGAATAAGAGAAAAAGGGCAAAGCGCACACTAAGTACAGTATTAAAGTAGTACTCACAGGATAGGAGAAACAGGATCACTCATCATAAAAAGAGGCACTGCCGATGTTCCTTTCCTGCAAGATCTGCCAGTGTTCACCTGGCTGCTGATGAATGGAGCCATGCTGAGATGCTGACTGGCAACCTGGAAGTTTCCTAGACCAGTTTGGTGTGCACATGTGGACAGGATGTGACATCACAGAGGGGAAGGATAGGTGCTACAGACAGGCTATGCACTCAGGGCTTCACTGCTCCTTCTACAGTCATCAGAGGGAGCAGTGTATAGCCTGTCTGCAACCTGGGTGAACACTGGCAGATCCTGCAGGACAGGGACAAATGGTGGTGCCTCTTTTTAGGATGAGTGATCTTGTTTATCCTTTCCTGTGAGTGTTTTCGCACATTTGAGGTTAAAGTCTGCTTTTAATACTGCACTTTGTGGGCACTCTTCCCTGAGAAGCTACATTGCAGGCTGGTTGGACAACAATTGCAGGATCTACCTGTGACTGCTGATCTTGTCTTCAAGTCTAGAACACAAAGGCAGTTGCCACATTGTCCTCAGGGGCCCCTGTAATGGGACTTTGCTGTAACATTCATCTGGAGGTATCTCTATTAATAACTATATATACCCAGGTGTATGTGCACAAATCCATCAGGACTTCTATCTGGTCCTTTGCTGATAATATATAGACATTGGGGGTTGGGACAAAGAGATGTCACCAAAAAGGTAAATAAGAGGAGGGTCAACCACGGTATAGTTTAGCAAAAATATATATATATGGCTTTATTAATGAAACACACACTTTAAACAAGTTCAACATGAGTGGCCCAAAGACCACTTCAGGTGAACCACGTTCCTACAATGTGCCAGTTTAGATAAAAAATATATATCACTGTAGATGACTGAGAAACAATATTGTCATTAAAAGACACTTGACTCTAAAAAACCTCCGCAAACTTCATTTCTGGAATCTCTTATCCAGGGCAGGATTTAGAAAATGATGCTATCAATTGGAATAGATCTCCATGAAGACACAGTTTCCTCAAATATTGTTCCCTGTAGATTGTTAGTATCTTATGTCCGTAATGGGCAGTCTATACATAGATATCAACCATTATATTTATTGGAGTAGAGTGTTATCTATCATGTGTAACAAATCATTTCTTGTTTCTTACTTCCGCAATAAAGTTGGTTCACTAGTTCAGAACAGACAGACACAGCTCAGTAGTTAGTGGCTGTAAACGGTGGAAAAAAGGTTTTATATAGAGTCTCTTGGACAGCAGGCAATATCTGTCTACACATCTATGTCCTTTTGTGCAATAAATTGTAACAGGCACATATGTGTATCATGGAAAATTGAGCAATCAACACAGTATTCAGAGTATCCATGTATTATCATTAGGGATGAGCCGAACACCCCCCTGTTCGGTTCGCACCAGAGCATGCGAACAGGAAAAAAGTTTGTTCGAACACGCGAACACCGTTAAAGTCTATGGGACACGAACATGAATAATCAAAAGTGCTAATTTTAAAGGCTTATATGCAAGTTATTGTCATTAAAAGTGTTTGGGGACCCGGGTCTTGCCCCAGGGGACATGAATCAATGCAAAAAAAAGTTTTAAAAACGGCCGTTTTTTCAGGAGCAGTGATTTTAATAATGCTTAAAGTCAAACAATAAAAGTGTAATATCCCTTTAAATTTCGTACCTGGGGGGTGTCTATAGTATGCCGGTAAAGGGGCGCATGTTTCCCGTGTTTAGAACAGTCTGACAGCAAAATGACATTTTGAAGGAAAAACACATTTAAAACTACCCGTGGCTATTGCATTGCTGACAATACACATAGAAGTTCATTGATAAAAACGGCATGGGAATTCCCCACAGGGCAACCCCGAACCAAAATTTAAAAAAAAAATGACGTGGGGTTCCCCCTAAATTCCATACCAGACCCTTCAGGTCTGGTATGGATTTTAAGGGGAACCCCGCGCCAAAAAATAAACGGCGTGGGGTCCCCCCGAAAATCCATACCAGACCCTTATCCGAGCACGCAACCTGGCAGGCCGCAGGAAAAGAGGGGGGGACGAGAGTGCGCCCCCCCCTCCTGAACCGTACCAGGCCACATGCCCTCAACATTGGGAGGGTGCTTTGGGGTAGCCCCCCAAAACACCTTGTCCCCATGTTGATGAAGACAAGGGCCTCATCCCCACAACCCTGGCCGGTGGTTGTGGGGGTCTGCGGGCGGGGGGCTTATCGGAATCTGGAAGCCCCCTTTAACAAGAGGACCCCCAGATCCCGGCCCCCCCCTGTGAGAAATGGTAAGGGGGTACTTACCCCTACCATTTCACTAAAAAACTGTCAAAAATGTTAAAAATGACAAGAGACAGTTTTTGACAATTCCTTTATTTAAATGCTTCTTCTTTCTTCCTTCATCTTCTTCTGGTTCTTCTGGCTCCTCTGGTTCTTCCTCCGGCGTTCTCGTCCAGCATCTCCTCTGCGGCGTCTTCTATCTTCTTCTCCTCGGGCCGCTCCGCACCCATGGCATGGGGGGAGGCTCCCGCTCTTCTCTTCATCTTCTTCTTCTTCTTCATCTCTTCTTCCTTCTTCTCTTCTTCTCTTCTTCATTTTCTTCTCCGGGCCACTCCGCAGCCATGCTGGCATGGTGGGAGGCTCCCGCTGTGTGACGGCGTCTCTTCGTCTGACGGTTCTTAAATAACGGGGGGCGGGGCCACCCGGTGACCCCGCCCCCCTCTGACGCACGGGACATGACGGGACTTCCCTGTGGCATTCCCCGTGATGTCACAGGGAAGTCCCGTCAAGTCACCGTGCGTCAGAGGGGGGCGGGGTCACCGGGTGGCCCCGCCCCCTGTTATTTAAGAACCGTCAGACGAAGAGACGCCGTCACACAGCGGGAGCCTCCCTTCATGCCAGCATGGCTGCGGAGCGGCCCGGAGAAGAAAATGAAGAAGAGAAGAAGGAAGAAGAGATGAAGAAGAAGAAGAAGATGAAGAGAAGAGCGGGAGCCTCCCCCCCATGCCATGGGTGCGGAGCGGCCCGAGGAGAAGAAGATAGAAGACGCCGCAGAGGAGATGCTGGACGAGAACGCCGGAGGAAGAACCAGAAGAGCCAGAAGAACCAGAAGAACCAGAAGATGAAGGGAGACCCCACGCCGTTTTTTTTTTTTTTTTGGCGTGGGGTTCCCCTTAAAATCGATACCAGACCTGAAGGGTCTGGTATGGAATTTAGGGGGAACCCCACGTCATTTTTTTTTAAATTTTGGCCGGGGTTCCCCTTAATATCCATACCAGACCTGAAGGGCCTGGTATGGAATTTAGGGGGACCCCCACGTCATTTGTTTTTTTTTAATTTTGGTTCGGGGTTGCCCTGTGGGGAATTCCCATGCCGTTTTTATCAATGAACTTCTATGTGTATTGTCGGCAATGCAATAGCCGCGGGTAGTTTTAAATGTGTTATTTCCTTCAAAATGTCATTTTGCTGTCAGACTGTTCTAAACACAGGAAACATGCGCCCCTTTACAGGCATACTATAGACACCCCCCAGGTACGAAATTTAAAGGGATATTACACTTTTATTGTTTCACTTTAAGCATTATTAAAATCACTGCTCCTGAAAAAACAGGATCCATGTCCCCTGGGGCAGGACCCAGGTCCCCAAACACTTTTTATGACAATAACTTGCATATAAGCCTTTAAAATTTGCACTTTTGATTTCTCCCATAGACTTTTAAAGGGTGTTCCGCGGCATTCGAATTTGCCGCGAACACCCCAAATTGTTCGCTGTTCGGCGAACTTGCGAACAGCCAATGTTCGAGTCGAACATGAGTTCGACTCGAACTCGAAGCTCATCCCTAATTATCATATAGATAAGAAAACAGTTCACACAAACTGGGTGCTTACCACTCCTTTTGCCTTTAACACTGGCCGTGATAGTGTTACACTGGAGGTATCCTCTAACCGTGGATCACGGGAGGTATCTGTGGTGCCGTTTATTTGGATTCAACCATTAGAGTCTTTGATATTCTTAGCTGTCTGTTTGATCCGGTACAAACTATTTTCCCTGTCTGCTGTGTAGCGCTGTGATAGCCGGAAAAGCTTGCATGTGACTGCGTTAGAATTTCCACACAGCTTCCTGGTTTAACGGCTGGAGTGCACTGCTACGGTGGCCAAGATGGCTCAATGGAATTGCGGAAGCAGAGCACTGTTGAATCCCTCGATGTTACAAGGTAAGGGGACACCTTAGATTCCTGGAGTAGGAGCCACAAAGGAGTATGGGGGTGAGCTGGCGTGCACTTGGCCGTGCACTTCGTCTGGATGCTGTATATAGGTGGCCATCAATAATTTATAGGGAACAGTAACCAATCACTTCCTACCTACTTAATTTTTACTAAATGCTGCCATGTTGTGGTGTCATAAAAAACTACAGTTTCAGTAAAATAGACAGGTAAATTACCAATAGAGAGAAGAATAGTATAGAAGACCTATATAAGATATTGCCAGAGCAGTTAAACTGTCTTGGTTATTATAACTATTTACATGATCAGGGACTGTAATTGTCAACAATCAACAAAATTAACAGCAATGGAATATGGCATAGCCCGGGTGGCCAAAAGGTGGATCTGAAAATTCAGAAACGCAGAAGGATATCGGACCACTATTTAAAGAGCATGACAAATTGATTATAAAATCATTGAATCGTAGGTGGGGCATCCTCTCACTCGAATCATATATTAACAGGGGGATTATTCCCCGTGGCCTGAGGGAGTGAGCTGTGCCGGCGGCTCATCTACAGACTGAAATGCTTTTAGAGAAGTGGAAAAAACAGTGTATAGACCATGGCATAGAGGTCATGAGGATTATAGTGGAAGAGGAGAAGGAGCAATGAAGTACTTTATAGGAGCAGATTATAGAAAGCAGTGCAAAATTAGAATCTCTTAAGGATAGTTCCGATTTTAATAAATTTAATGAGATCCTCAAAAAGGAAATAGACAAAACGCAGAGAAATTTAAAAATAACTAAACAAAATAAATTCAAGCAAGATCTTGATGATTGGGCTAAAGGTGAGATCTTTAATTTAATTACAGGAGGAAATAGAAGTTGTTCTCGAGATCAAAGATACCCCCCACGCTCTGGAAGATAATCAGGGGGCCAAACCTCGGGTAGTGAACTAAGAACAACAGGAGGAGGAAGGAGTCAAGGAAAAGGAAAACAGCAAAGGCCAGCCACTAACTGCTGAGCTTTGTCTGCCTGTTCTGAACTAGTGAACCAACTTTATTGTGGAAGAAAGAAACAAGAAATGATTTGTTACACATGATTGATAACACTCTACTCCAATAAATATAAGCCATGGTTGATATCTATGTATAGACTGCCCATTACAGACATAAGATACTAACAATCTACAGGGAACAATATTTGAGGAGACTGTGTCTTCATGGAGATCTATTCCAATTGATAGCCCCATTTTATAAATCCTGCCCTGGATAAGAGATTCCAGAAATGGAGTTTGCGGGGTTTTTTTAGAGTCAAGTGTATTTTAATGACAGTATTGTCAATTTTCTACAGTGATATACATTTTTTATCTAAACTGGTACATTGTAGGAACGTGGTTCACCTGAAGTGGTCTTTGGGCCCACTCAAGTTGAACTTATTGTTTAAAGTGTGTGTTTTATTAATAAAGCCTTATATATATTTTTTGTGCTAAACTATACCGTGGTTGACCTTCTTCTTATTTACCTTCTTGGTGACATCTCTTTTCCCAACCCCCAATGTCTATACAGTTGATTGCTGGTGTTGGAGGAGGTATCCCATCTTTATGATGAATCGGCTATTGATTAGTTATAATTATATTTTATTTTTTGAGTGGAGAGGATTCATTGATTTTTAAACTGTGTCACCTTTGCTGATAATACCTGTTTGTACCTTGGAAGTATGTACTGTTTTTATTCTCCTCTTATATACAGGGTTGCATCTATGTACTTATAGTTAACGTTATATGCTGGTAGCAGTAGTTTATCTGCTCCAAATTACTTTGATTAGTTTAGATATGTGAAAAATGTATAACCAAACCCACTCTTCCACTTAGCAAAGGTTCTGGTTTACTTATTTACTTACAGGGTTAGTGCACTATCCTATCAGTTTAGTGCAATACCCGTAACCTCCCCAAAAGAGAGCTACAAATGGCACTACATTATTAAGAAATCCAGCACACAGGTACAGCTTGCATTTTATGTGTTGTGTATGGTGGAGGGGGTAGGAGAGAGAAGTATACTATATACTACTTCTCTTATCTTGGAAAAAAAAAACAAAAAAAAACAAAAGGTTTGTTTTTGCTAAATACACTGATATATGTAGGCCCAATCATTTACTTGCTATATCCACTTTTAACGTAAAACATTATACTTTTTGAGCAAACAATAGAGCCTTGTTTTGAAAAAGTATGTTTTAAACACAGCAGATAATACATATTCTAAAAGCTGCATACCTCCCAACAGTCCCGGATTGGGCGAGACTTTCCCGCATTTGCACCTTTGTCCCGCTATCCCGATGTGCAGCGGCTTTTTCTCACATAATTATGTTGATTAATATCAAATAGAACCTCAGACTCAATAGGACCTGTAGCAGTGTAAAAATCTAGCACTGCCAGGGATTTGCGAGCAAGCTGGCTAGATGTGCACTCTGCAGCCACAATGAAAGCCTGCACCTGTCAGATCCAAGCTGTGATGTCAGGGATGGGTGAGACTTCTACCTATACCCGCCCCCTTTGTCAAGCAACCAGTGCAGTGCATAGGGAAAGAGGCATTCGTACATTGCTTACAGAGGAAAAGATGCCAAGGCAGTTTTTTTTTTCCAGCCTTCTGCAGTACGTGAAAGTAGAACAGCTCTCTCATGGCTCCTTAGACAGCCTCCCTCCTCTGCACCACCATTCTTATCTCCTATCTGGTCTGGGAGTTTAGGAGCTGAAAAGGAGTGTGCACTGAAAAGAAAGTTGTGACAGAGGCAGAACCAGTTACAGAAAAATGCTTTTAGAAAGGTAATTATGTGGAGGTTGGTGAAGCTTTGGGGGATGGGAAGATGAGGGCAGAGGAGAGGTGTGTGTGTGTTGCAGGGGTTGTAGCAGCCAAGGAGAGGTGCAGTATTGAGATGTAGATGTCTGAATGGACTCTGTACCTAGTGTTCTCTGGAACCCTGTGCATAACTCACTCCAGAACCCACCTTCATGTACACAACTCACTCCAGAACCCACATTTATGTACATAACTCACTACAGAACCCACCTCCATGTACATAACTCACTCCAGAACCCTGTGCATAATGCACTCCAGAACACAGCACATAACGCACTCCTGAACCCAGCACTCTATACATAACACATTCCTGAACCCGGCACTCTGTACGTATTGCACTCCTGAACCCTGCACTCTGTACGTAACGCACTCCTGACCCCTGCACCCTATACATAATGCATTTCTGAATCCTGTACTCTGTACATAAAGCGTTCCTGAACCCTACACTCTGTACATAACTCATCCCTGAACCCTGCACTCTGTACTTAATGCACTCCTGAACCCTGTACTCTGTACATAATGGACTTCTGAATCCTTCTACACTTTGTGTAATGCACAGTTCCATGCAAAACCATTTGTAATGGAAGCTCTTTATTTTTTTTTTATTTTTTTTATGATTGTGCTGAGGTTTGTATGTAACCTTGTGACTCTAGCTTGTGGCACAGCAATCAAAGCATATTTTATAGGTACAAGGAAACCTGGGTTTTGTTAAACCATGACCATTAAGCCCATCCCATTGTTAGTCCCATTGTTAATCTTGGTCACACCCACCTTAGTTGCAGTGCACGTAGCGGGCCACAGGTTGCTTCTTCCCTCAAGTGTCCCTGATTCTGAAGTTCACAAGTTGCACTGAAGCTGCACTTTCTTGGGAAAAAGAAATAACCTGTTTCTACAAAAGAGCTTTATTGAGGATTGCAGCAATTTATAGGCCTCCAGGACCGGTATTGCGCTTTCTTGATGACTTTGCTGCCTGGCTACCCTACTTTCTCTCCTCTAAAATACCCACCATTATTCTTGGTGACTTTAACATTCCTGTCAATGTTAACAGCCCAACTACAGCTAAACTTCTCAATTTAACCTCATCTTTTGACCTAACCCAATGGACACATACTTCCACTCACTCCAATGGTAATACCCTTGACCTTGTATTCTCCCATCTCTGCAACCCTGGCAACCTCACCAACACCCCCTTTCCTCTATCTGATCACAACCTCATTACTTTCACTTTTTCCTTGCCTCCAACCACCCATCCCTCCAAGCAGCAAACAATTACTTGTAGAAACCTTCGCCACTTTAACCCTTTTCTTCTCTATTCTGCTACTGACCACCTATATGACATAATCTCTCCCCTGTCCTGTCCTGACCTGGCCACCTCTGTCTACAACAGTTCACTCTCATCATCACTAGATGCACTTGCTCCTCTAACCACACGCAGAATCAGGCCCCGACTGTTACAACCCTGACAAACTGACAACACTAGAAATCTCAAGAGACATTGCCGTGCTCTTGAACGATTGTGGCGTAAAACCAAATGCCTGCAAGACTTCACCCTATATAATTCTGCCCTTCTAAAATACAATTCATGCCTCCATGCTGCCAAACAAGCCTACTTTGTCTCTCTTATTAATTCCTTGTCAGCCAGTCCCCGTCGGCTCTTCTCAACCTCTAACTCTCTGCTTCGTCCACCACCCCCTCTACCCACTAACTCACTCACTGCCCAAGAGATTGACAATCACTTCAAAGACAAGATCGATGCAATTCATGAGGACATCTCCACTGTGCGTATGTCTTCCCCACCCAACATACCTTGCCTAGCAGCACATTCAACACTCTCCTCTTTTGAATTGGCTACTACAGAAGAGGTTACAAAAATTTTCTCGGATGCCCACCTAACCAATTGTCCTTTGGATCCTGTTCCCTCACAACTACTATGGTCACCCTCTTCTTCTATCCTATGCTCCCTCACCCACATCTTCAATCTCTCCCTCTCTAGTGGCATCTTCCCCTCCACTCTAAAACATGCGCAGATCACTCCCATTCTTAAAAACCCCTTACTGGACCCTACCGACCTGAACAACTTAAGACCCATCTCATTGCTCCCATTCATCTCTAAACTTCTAGAACGCTTAGTCTACAACCGTCTTAGCTCCTACCTCAATGAAAATAACCTTCTTGACCCCTTACAGTCTGGCTTTCGCTTGCAGCACTCCACGGAAACTGCCTTACTAAAACTCACTAACGATTTACTAACTGCTAAAACCAACAGCCAGTACTCCATACTCCTACTACTTGACCTCTCTGCGGCCTTTGATACTGTTGACCACCCGCTCCTTCTCAATAAGCTGCATTCCCTTGGCCTCCGAGATTCTGCTCTATCCTGGTTCTCTGCCTATTTATCACAGCGCTCCTTCAGTGTCACCTACAACTCTGTCTCCTCCTCTCCATTGCCCCTTTCTGTGGGGGTCCCCCAAGGCTCGGTTCTTGGACCCCTTCTCTTCTCTATCTACACCTCCTCCCTCTGTCACTTAATAACTGCCCACGGCTTCCAATACCACTTATACACTGATGACACCCAAATCTATCTGTCTACTCCTCACCTCACTCCTTCAGTCTCCTCTGGCATTACTAACTTACTAACTGACATATCAGCATGAATGTCGCACCACTTCCTTAAACTAAATCTCTCTAAAACTGAGCTATTAATATTCCCCCCCGCCCGTGCACCCCTCCATGACTTTTCCATCAAAATCAACAATGCAACCATCAGTCCCTCCCCTCACACCAGGGTACTAGGTGTAATCTTAGACTCTGACTTGTCATTTCAGCCTCAAATCCAATCGTTGTCAAAAGTTTGTAGAATTCACCTCCGTAACATCTCTAAAATTCGCCCCTTTTTAATAAATGAAACCTCCAAGCTCCTCATTCACTCCCTTGTTATCTCTCGCCTTGACTATTGTAACTCCCTTCTCATTGGCTTACCTCTCCATAGGCTATCCCCTCTTCAGTCTATCATGAATGCTGCTGCCAGACTTATCCACCTTACCAACCGCTCAGTGTCTGCAAACCCTCTACTCCAATCCCTACACTGGCTCCCAATCACCCAGCGAATTAAATTTAAAATACTAACCACAACATACAAAGCCATTAACAACTCTGCCCCGAGCTACATCACTAATCTTGTCTCCAAATATCATCCAAATCGACCTCTCCGCTCCTCTCAAGACCTCCTGTTTTCAAGCTCTCTCATGTCCTCCTCCCATGCTCGTCTCCAGGATTTCTCCAGAGCCTCTCCCATCCTCTGGAACTCACTACCTTCATCTATCCGGCTATCCCCTACTCTTGCTACCTTCAGGCGATCCCTGAAAACTCATCTCTTCAGGAAAGCCTATCACGTCTCCAACTAATCTTCTACCACTTCCATCAGCTCATTCCCCACAGTTACAACCTTTTGTACCACCTGCCCCACCCTATTAGATTGTAAGCTCTTCTGAGCAGGGCCCTCTTAATCCTCTTGTATTTTATTGTATTATAACTGTATTGTCTCCCTTTTATATTGTAAAGCGCTGCGTAAACTGTTGGCGCTATATATAAATCCTGAATAATAATAATAATAATAATTGTCAGACTCATTGTACTAAAAGCTTTACTTATTTAGGGGAATATTTTGGTTTGTTTATACAAAATACATGCCTCTTATAATGCAAAAAACTATTACTCAGCATACTAAAAGCTAGACTTTTTTGAAGATGTTTTTTTTTTTCAAAAAAGTCATGTTTTAATACCAGGAACTATTTCTATTCACTTGTAAAGGGGAAAAATACTGTGCTCCTAACAAAAAATAAAAAATAAATACATAAAAAGCAGCAACTAATATGTGGAATACACACATATAACATCAAATGTAGAAAAGATAGCTGCACTAAACAGTGAGACCACTATTAATGAACCAGTGCTAAACAGAATAAATGAATAAACATAAAAATAATCAAAAAAGGGTAGTTTTAGAGGATGCGGTATAAATCACAAAGTGAATATGAAACACAGAAATAAATTAAGTAAGAAACAAAGTCCAAATCATCCACTAAATTGATGTGATATAAAGGTGCAACAAAGTCCAAATCATCCTCTGTATCATCCTCTATAGTGATGTGGTATAAAGGTGCAATCTTCCACAGTGCTGTCACCGTGAGAAGTGAACGCATACCAGAAGGCAAGAAGAGGACAGCTTGCGGCTAATCACCCAGCCAGGGTCTGTTGTAGGGGGTATGGAACTCAGAGAGCATCAGCCAGGCCTCAGTAGTATATCAGATGTCACCCAGAAATAGAGAAAAGGGAACTTCCCATGGTGTAATACTGATATAAATATTTATTGTAAAAGATAAAAATGTTGCATTTACAAAACAAAGAGATAAAAACAGCATATAGGCCGGGCGACATGCGAGTGCCCATTCACTCAGGAGGTCAAACGCGATGACGTCAGCACGTCCTGTCCACCCGACACGCGTTTTGTCATAGGATGACGTCGTCTGGGGTACGGACGACGCACTGACGCATCACATTTATATACACAACAGTGTTAACCAAACCTCGATCTGAAGTGAGGGTGGAGACACAATTGGACTAGACATGGTGGACTAGCGACATCCAGTCCGCCATGGTACCAAATTAAAACGACCATGTGAATATATGTGAATAAATGGGAGTAAAGAAAGAGAATGTGAAGAAAAAAGTGGGTGGTCTAAGTGATACCTGATGTATCAAAAAGATGGTGGGAGGGACCACTAAGTGAATGTGTCCCAATCCTTAACTCACATCGAGTTTACATAGACAGTGTGACTAAAATAAAAGTAAAATAATTAAAAAATATTAAAAAAAAAAAAATAAAAAATAAAGATAAAAATAAAAATAAAAATACATGAGTGAAAAAATGATAACAGAAATACTGTAAAACCAGATGGATTTATTTAGGAGTTGTCTATAAAGGAATTAACATCCACATCGATGTTAAGGCCAAAAGGGGCATAACACCTCAACCTATGGATCCATGACATTTCAAGCTTGGATATGCTCCTAATGAGGGAACTACCCCTCCATTGTGGACGGTACTTATCAATACCTAGAAATATTGTTTTAGTAGGATCCTTGTTATGACACAGGAGGTAATGCCTAGATACAGAATGTTTCCGGAAACCATTTTTAATGTTGGTAATATGCTCATTCAAGCGAACAGAGAGAGGTCGTCTAGTCCGTCCAACATATTGGAATCCACACGGAAGCAAATAGAAGACCCCCTCTGTAGAGCACGTAATAAAAGGCTCTATAGTATGTTCGCGAGACGTACTAGATGAAACAAAAGTTTGGGTTTGTCTATGCGGGCAACCATTAAAAGAGCAAACCCAACATCTTCTGCATTGGTAGAAGCCAGTTAAATTTTCAAAAAATCCTTTTTTGATGGTAGGGGGATTCAAGATGCTGGGTGCCAATCTATATTTTAATGAAGGTGCACCCCTATATATCACCTGAGGCCTATCTGGTAACACTGTACTTAACACAGGATCATTGTTCAAAATGTGCCAATGTTTGTTAATCAATTTTTTAATGATTGAATGTTGGACCGAATAAGTAGTGATGGAGGAGACAAGAGAGGTCTTGTCATTAAGAGGCAATTTGTCTTTCTCCTTGAGGAGATCTCCTCTGTCCATGGCCTTAATATCTTCAATGGTGCTTTTCAGGGAGTCACCTGCATATCCTTTATCAAGAGACTGTCTAGTTAGAATGTCAGCTTGTGATAGAAATTGGTCAGTGTTGGTACAGTTACTTTTAATTCTCATAAACTGGCTTTTAGGCACCGACCTGAGCCAAGGTTCATAATGGCAACTGTCAGTTGGAATATAAGAATTCCTATCGGTGTCTTTAAAGTAAGTGGAGGTGGTAAACTGATTGTGGGATTTAGCAATAGTCAAATCCAGAAAATTAATACTGGATTGGCTAGCATCAAAATTTATCCCTCTGGCAAATCAAACTTCTGGTTTGACCAATGTTTTTTTCGCCAAGATAGGAATGTGGCAATGGGGGCTAAATATGCCCCCAGTTTAGCCAACCTCTTTGTGGCCATGTGGGAGGAGGATGTTGTCCATGTTTGCCAGAAACCCCAGCTCAAGCTGTGGGCTAGGTACATCAACGACATCCTCCTCCTGTGGGATGGCGGTCGTGAAGATCTGGAAATTATCATGGAATACCTCAATAATAACACCAGAGGGACCCGTTTAAATTTTGATGCTAGCCAATCCAGTATTAATTTTCTGGATTTTACTATTGCTAAATCCCACAATCAGTTTACCACCTCAACTTACTTTAAAGACACCGATAGGAATTACTATATTCCAACTGACAGTTGCCATTATGAACCTTGGCTCAGGTCTGTGTCTAAAAGCCAGTTTATGAGAATTAAATGTAACTGTACCAACACTGACCAATTTTTATCACAAGATGACATCCTAACTAGACGGTTTCTTGATAAAGGATATGCAGGTGACTCCCTGAAAAGCACCCTTAATGACAAGACCTCTCTTGTTCCCTTCATCACTACTTATTCGGTCCAACATTCTAGCACTAAAAAATTGATTAACATTGGCACATTTTGAACAATGATCCTGTGTTATGTACAGTGTTACCAGATAGGCCGCAGGTGATATATAGGGGTGCACCTTCATTAAAACATAGATTGGCACCCAACATCTTGAATCCCCCTACCATCAAAAAAGGATTTTTTGAAAATTTTAAGTGGCTTTTACCAATGCAGAAGATGTCGGATTTGCTCTTTTAATGGTTGCCCACATAGACGAACCCAAACTTTTGTTTAATCTATTATGTTTCGTGAACATACTATAGAGCCTTTTATTACATGCTCTACAGAGGGGGTCGTCTATTTGCTTCAATGTCCATGTGGACTCCAACACGTTGGACAGACTAGACGACCTCTCTCTGTTCGCTTGAATGAGCATATTACCAACATTAAAAATGGTTTCCGGAAACATTCGGTATATAGGCATTACTTCCTGTGTCATAACAAGGATCCTACTAAAACAATATTTCTAGGTATTGATAAGTACCGTCCACAATGGAGGGGTAGTTCCCTTGTTAGGAGCATATCCAAGCTTGAAATGTCATGGATCCATAGGTTGAGGTGTTATGCCCCTTTTGGCCTTAACATCGATGTGGATGTTAATTTCTTTATAGACAACTCTTAAATAAATCCATCAGGTGCTTGTGGCTTTTGTCAATATTTCTGTCATTATCATTTTTTCACTCATCTATTTTTATTTTTATCTTTATTTTTTTTTTATATATATATTTTTTAAAATATTTTTTAATTATTTTACTTT